>CM070511.1:34097266-35297266 GCA_036346375.1 Guadua angustifolia | reverse complement strand
ATACGAGATACGACACCGTATGCATCACGCGCTCCAATAGGCACACGAGCGCCAACCATCACGACGCGGCGGCATCCTGGCGTTGCCGGAGCCACAGGTCACGGTCACATCGGAATAGATACGATGACAACAACACGCAACAGCACTACTAACTACTAAACTATCGTTTCCTGCGTTCGCAGGCCAATGGCTCGAGTCGAGGAAAATGCCCTCTCGCTGTGCCCACTGTTAAGAGACCGAAGCGGTCTAGGAAGGTCCGTTTGGCCCATCAGCCAAAACTCTAGAATAGGACTATAAATAGAAGGGGGGTCCCCTTATTGTATCGAATCCAGAGAAAGCAATAAAGAAACTTTGCTCCCGTACACCCTGTGTCTCCTATTCGTTGTTTTTTATCTGTCGGGAAACCCCGGACTACACCTGGTAGCGAGGTTTCTCAACACGTTATCAGCATGAGCCTCTACCACAAGAAGGAGGATCGTCGACGACGAATGAACGACTACTACCGGCGATTGATCGCCCGATCCGATCTACAATCAACTCGTCATCACGCTGGCATCCACTTGGATTGCCGAAAAAGTCCTACGCGACTCTATCCTACGCGATAGCCTACTAAATTTCCCTACAGATCGAATCAAGGTATTGCATGGGCATAATCTCTTGGATCGCAATTGAAGTTACTATTCTGGTCACTACTGTACATGAAAAAAAAAAAGAAAAACGCCAACGCCTTGAAGTGCGTCGGCCGGCTGGTTCGCCTCCCGCGGCCTCGAAGCACCGCCATCGCAGATACCTCGGCACTCGGCCCGTGTCACGAAGACTGCATCGCATCGGTTCACGCGAAGAACCGCACCACCGCCGGTTCGGATCCACGCGATGCACACGATGGTGCCGCCGCCGCTGCACGGCCGCCGGCACGCCTGCATCACACATGACGCTCGAAGCGCCGCCGCCTTGCTCCTCGCGCACGAAGCGCTACTGCCGTCTCACAGACGCCGCGCTCGGCCGTCGCCGTTGCATCTCGACACGCGAACACCGGTGCCCGGCCGCCGAAAAGCCGGCCCGACGGCTTGAAGTCGTGCCGCTAGCCGCCTCGCCTCATGTGCCTGGGCCGGCAACCGCCTTGCGTTGCGCCGCCGCAGGAGTACTGTCGACCGCTGACTGGGCCAACCTCCACGCGTCGCCCGCACTGGCTGCCTTCGCGCCGCGCCAACCCGCCCGCACTGGCTGCCTCGCACAGCGTCGGCCGCATCGCGCCGCCAGGCTCGCGCCGTATTCCCTGTGCCGATCGGATTCGAAGTCATATGGACCAGACTTGAGGCCGTCCAGGGTAAAGAAAGGGGGAGGGGGAAATTACCCCCTTACCCCTTTCCGATTTTCTTTTAGCTTTATTCTTTTTCTTTTCCGAAAACTAGTAAGAAATTCAGAAAATTGATTAAAAATAACAGAAAATTATGAAAAATTGACAGAAAATTCTAGAAATTATTTGGCTCTGTTTTAGCCTTCTTTTTCTGTATTTATGAATTTTTGCATATATATCTTTATATTTATGCACATTATGAATTTAATTTATGCACTTTATGAATTTCGCAATCACTTTTATCAGATTACACGCAGTAATCTAATGATGGAATTTGTAAAAATACAGATGTCTGGTATTGTGAACCGCGAGTTTGAAGAACTGGCCCCGCATGGTCAGAATTATCTCACTTGGGCATCTGACGTGAAGATCGTCCTTGGGGGCAAGAAGCTCCGGGCTGCCATCGGCTTAGGATCCTCGAAGGATGCGCAACCTACCGCCGAGCAGAATGATCAAGCTCTACACTTCCTCAGGCACCACCTCTCAACCACTTTGAAGAATGAATACATGGCTGAGGAGAGTGCACTTGAGTTTTGGACTGCACTTCAGAAGCGGTTCGAAAAGCTCAAGTACACCATCTTGCCCCAAGCACAGCAAGATTGGGTTCGCCTGAGGTTTGCGGACTACAAGACAAGGTTTAGTACAATTTCGCTTTACATGAATTTGTACCAATCTCTCTCTATGTGGCAAAAAGATCACTGACGAGGAGAAGATTGAGAAGACTCTCTCCACTTTTCCCCTAATGCTATCCAGAGTGCCCGCAGCTATCGTCAGGACGCATACAAGGAGTATAGCGAACTGATTGATGTTATGCAAGTTGCGGAATCACAAGATGATGTTCTACGCAAGAACTTCGTCTCGCAGCCACCTGGAAGGGGCATTGGCACTGAAGTCAACGCCAACAGCTATAAGGTGAAAAAGCCCATACACAGGAAGAAGGGTAAAGGTGGGAAAGAGCGTTATCAGGCCAAGGGAAAGCCCAAAGCCCAAGTGAGGCAAGATGACAAGGAGAAGTCACACGCTAAGCCATATGGACAGCAGAACCAGACGTGCTTCAGGTGTGGCACTTGGGGGCATTGGTCGAAGATATGCCGGGAATCCAAGAAAGTGATCAACGCATATCAGGCCAAGAAGAAGGCCAAAACCAATGCAACAGCAGAAGCACATTTCGCCAAGGTAGGCGACGATGATGCTATGGACATGGACACCCCACTTGCTTTGCAGTCTTCTCCGGACATTGATGCAGCAGCCAAAATTTTGGCAAATGAAGAGAAAACCTCTATTGATGACATAGAAGCAGAAGTCAATGCATTCTTTACAGATTCCGTTTAATGTATGAATTACATTTTAGTATTTTCTTTTATGATTGCTAAGTGCATCTTGAATAAAGATTTGTAAGCTCTAGAAGAGCATGAATTTTCTTATGAATTGAATTGCAATTTATTCTTTATTCCAGAATTCTATCTTTGCAAACAATATTTGAATCATCTTGCCACTATCTGATTAGCATTATATTTTTGTATAGAAAACTGTGTAGCGCCCAAATAGAGGAGATATGCATTGTTGATAGTGGCACAACAAATACAATCTTAAGAGAGTCTAAGTACTTCCAGTCGATCACGAAAAATGCTGGAAAGATTACTACGATCACAGGAAGCGGTTCATATATAATTGGCTCCGGAAGAGCCACAATTATATTACCAATGGGTACTACTTTGGTCATTGAAGAAGCCCTCTTGTACCTCAAATTAACTCGTACTCTCTTAAGTTTCAAAGACATCCGCGCCAATGGGTTTCACGTAGAAACAAATGAAGAAAATGGCAAAGAATACTTGTGCATTGTGAAGCACGCGGTATGTGGAAAAATGATATTAGAAAAATGTCCCTCATATGAATCTGGGTTGTACTACACGAAAATTGATGCACCCGAAGTGTATACTTCTTTAAAGACTGTTTTTAGAAGCTCTGAATTATTTTCATTATGGCATTGTAGATTAGGTCATCCTGGTCTTAGAATGATGAGAAATATAGTAAACAACTCACAAGGTCATGGCATTAATGTTAAGAATTTCCCGAATCATGAAGATTTTGTGTGCCCTGCATGTGCCACCGAAATTAATAACTAGACCTCTATTATGAAAGTGCAAAGTGAAATCCTGCATTTTTGGAACGATCCAAGGAGATATTTGCGTCCGATTCAACCCTTGTTAGGGCCATTTGGTATTTCATGGTGCTTATAGATGCTTCCTCGAAATGGTCGATGTATGCTTGTGTCAACCGTAAACCATGCATTTGCAAAGCGATCTC
The DNA here is from genome assembly GCA_036346375.1 of Guadua angustifolia. Taxonomy (NCBI): domain Eukaryota; kingdom Viridiplantae; phylum Streptophyta; class Magnoliopsida; order Poales; family Poaceae; genus Guadua; species Guadua angustifolia. The sequence goes on along the minus strand of CM070511.1, from coordinate 35,293,602 downwards.
GCAAATCATCGTAATTAAGAATGCATTTCGATCATCGTGTGAAGTCCATTCGAATGGACAATGCTTGGCGAATTTACTTCAAGGCATTTGATGATTATTGCACAAAGAACAGAATAAAAGTTGAGCACTCTGTACCGCACGTCCATACGCAAAATGGACTAGCCGAAGCACTAATAAAGAGGATCAAATTCATTGCTAAACCGCTTTTGCAAAGTTGTAACTTGCCCAACACCTGTTGGGGACACGCATCTTTGCACGCAGCTCTCATCAATTTCAGACCATCGGCCTACAACATCCATTCACCTATGCAACTAGTGCAAGGGGTCATCCCGAAGATTTCCCATCTCAGAAAATTTGGATGCTTGGTATATGTACCGATACCGCCTCCACAATGAAATGCAATGGGCCCTCTCCGCAAGTCTCGATATACATTGGTTATGAAAGTGCATCCATAATCGTATTTGGAACCCATGATCGAGACTTGCATACACCGATTCGCCGATTGTATCTTTTGACGAGGACCGCTTCCGTCATTAGGGGAGGAAATCAACCTTTGGATGAAAAATACCGAAATCATATGGCATTCCATCGAATCTCGCAAGATGACCGCACACTAATGAAGCAAATCAAGAAGTCCAAAAGATAATTGATTTGCAAAACTTAGCTAATGAACCGCCTAATCATTTTGTGATCCGAAGGCGGATTAAGTCGCATGTACCCGCAAGAAATGCACCAGAGAGGGTGGAAATACCAAAGAAATCAGAAGGTATCCCTCATCCTGTTCAGAGGCCTCAAAGAAAAAGGACAGGAAATCTGGCTTCTCAAACCCAAAGTATCCGGAGACGTTTGGAGGAAACTGGGCAAGAGGACTTACCACAGCCAATCACAAAGATGCCCCGAGGAAAGAAGGGGAGCCAGCTTGAGACACAGGCCGAAAGAAGTTTATGGAAAAGGCAATTCCAGATTTGAATCTTCCATTTGCGAAGCATGGAAACAATGTGTGCGCACACATGGGCGATGAAAAGCTAAAGGAACTTGCTCCTGTGATGGGAAATAACAGTGGAGAGCAAGTAGAAGTGCATGAAGCACCCTCATGACGAAATGGCCATAAATTTTGTAATAACAGGAGAATCCCTGAATAGAGCAACAGCCAATGTCGATGCATACTTTGCAAAGAAGATCGCCTCGATCATTGATCATGATCCCGAGCCTGCATCTCTCGCAGAGTGCAAGAAAAGGCTAGATTGGGAAGATTGGAAGAAGGCAATCACATCAGAATTAGTTTCTCTGAACAAAAGAGAGGTGTTTGGGCCTGTATGCCGCACGCCTCCCCATATAAACCCCGTAGGTCACAAATGGGTTTTTGTTCGAAAGAGGAATGAAAACAATGAGGTCATAAGATACAAGGCTAGACTCGTTGCTCAAGGTTTCACTCAACGTCCTAGAGTTGATTATGAAGAAACCTATTCTCCGGTCATGGGAGGAATTACCTTTAGATACTTGATCTCAATGGCAGTCAACTTGAAGTTGAAAATGAAGCTAATGGATGTTGTCACAGTATATTTGTATGAAAATTTGGATTCGGAGATATACATGAAAGTACCAGAAGGTATCCCTATCCCGAATCAAGATAGAGCAAACAGAAACCTATACAGTGTGAAATTGGAGAAATCACTGTATGGACTAAAGCAGTCAGGAAGAATGTGGTACAATCGCTTGAGTGACTTTCTCCGCAAGAAAGGCTACACGAACAGCGAAGATTGTCCATGCGTATTTATACAGCGATCCCCGAACGGATTCTGTATAATCTCCGTCTATGTAGATGATTTGAATATCATTGGAACGAATGAAGAAATTGAAGAAGCATGCTCATACTTGAAGTCTGAGTTTGAAATGAAAGACTTGGGTAAAACTAAGTTCTATTTAGGCTTGCAGCTTGAACATGTCCAAGGAGGAATCTTGGTACATCAATCAGCCTATACACAGAAAGTGTTGGAAAGATTTGGCTTTGATAAGTCATATCCTGGCGAAAACCCCAATGGTCGGAAGGTCACTCCAAGCAGACCAAGATCCATACAGGCCTAGAGAAGAGGGGGAGGAAGTCCTGGGAGCGGAATTCCCATATCTGAGTGCAATTGGAGCACTCATGTACCTTGCAAATAGCACCAGACCAGACATTGCGTTCGCCATGAACTTGCTAGCCAGGTATAGCGCAGAACCCACCAAAAGGCATTGGAAAGGGGTTAAGGACATCTTCCGCTACCTTCAAGAAAGCAAGGACCTCGGCCTATTCTATAGAAATATGAATGAACTAAGCTTGGTCGGTTATGCCGATGCTGGGTACTTATCGGACCCGTATACTGGAAAGTCTCAAACGGGATATGTTTTCCTTTGTGGAGGAACCGCAGTTTCCTGGAAGTTGTCTAAGCAGACTCTTGTCTCGACGTCGACAAACCACTCGGAAATCATTGCTTTGTATGAAGCCTCCCGTAAATGTGCATGGCTTCGAAGAATGGTTCACCACATCCAGAAGTCATGTGGATTGAACATTGAGCAAACTCCCACTATCATTTATGAAGACAATGCAGCTTGTGTTGCTCAAATGCAAATGGGCTATGTGAAAAACAATCTCACGAAGCACATCAACCCCAAGTTCTTCTATACTCATGAAATACATAAGATGAACGAGATCAAAATTCTACACACTAAGTCATGTGAGAATCTTGCCGATTTATTCACTAAGTCACTCCTAGCATCTACTTTTGAAAGGTATGTTAGAGGAATTGGGATGATGAGACTTAGAAAAGTGCAGATTTCAGGGGGAGAATCTTCACATACACCTAAATACTCCCTCTGTCTCAAAATATAAGGCGTGGTTTAACTTGGCACAGTCTCCTAAACTATACTTTGATCCTTGATTTCTCTTATCCAATATCATTCATACAAACAAAATCACTATCACTACAAATTACTTTCAAATACGAATTCAATGGTACCACTTTTATATCACAAAATCTTTATATAGTTAGACAAATCATTGGTCAAAAATTTCAAAATTTGAATCTTGAAATGCGTGCGCGCCTTATATTTTGGGACGGAGGGAGTAAATCTTGAACATGAAGTTTAAGTACCTAACATTAATCTCGAAGATTAGCATAGAAGTTCAGGTGAATTATACTCTTTTTCCCTTAGTAAGTTTTCACGGAAGTTTCTCACGTAAGGTTTTTAATGAGGCAATTCGTGCAACACAACAAGCGTATGCTATGTACTCTTTCTCCAAGTATTTTTTCCCCTTTGGGTTTTTCTCGAGTTTTGATGAGGCATATGCATCTCATGTAGAGGCCAAGGGGAGTGTTAAGAAACCGAAGCGGCCCACGAAGGCCCGTTTGGCCCATCAGCCGTAACCCTAGAATAGGACTATAAATAGAAGGGGGTCCCCCCCATTGTATCGAATCCAGAGAAAGCAATAAAGAAACTCTGCTCCCGTACACCCTGTGTCTCCTGTTCGTTGTTTTTCGATCTGTCGGGAAACCCCGGACTACACCCGGTAGCGAGGTTTCTCAACACCCACAAGCCAGCCGACTTATCTGGGAGCCTAATAAATACATATTTGCTTACAATAAGCAGTCGACTTACATGTCACTTGTCAAGAAACAGCTATGGGTTCATCAATCGTTCATGCATCAATCCTTGTAGGTCGCATATTTTTTTAGATAATGGAATTAACTCGGCCTCTGCAGAAGCACACAGCCCTATTTTATTACATATTGTTCAGCTATCTAGCTGACTTGAAAGGGATGCAAAATTACATGAATGGCGAAACAACATAAAATTTAAGGATAGCAAAGTCTATTGTAAATAGTCCATCCGTTCTTGGCAAAAAGCTCCATTGCAACAACCTCCAATCGTGTGCATACGTAATCTAATGTTCTCCTTACTTCCTCACGTTGCAACAACGCCCAGAATCGCATCCAATAGGTTCCCCTGAAAACAACCTGCATAAAAGAAGCATATCGTTTGTTTTGAAACACAGTATCATTACGACAACACCAAATGGCCTAACAAATAGCAGCCACACCCATCAAGATCTGATGTTTCATTTTTTTCTCTATACCACTGAGCCAGTCCCCTAGCATATGAGTTATAGAAACAGGTGGATTCAACCCAATAGCTATCTGAATTATTCTCCAAATAGGTCTAACATGCTGACAATCAAAGAAAAGGTGCTGAATTGTTTCATTGTAATCACAAAAACAACACTTTTGATTTCCCACCCAATTTCGCTTAACCAAGTTATCTTTTGTCAAAATAACTCCGCGCTGAAGATACCAAAGGAAATTTTTAATTTTGAGAGGAATCTTCAAATTCCAAATGAATTTATGGGAAAACGGAGTTCCCTGGTTCATCTGATATTGATACATAGAACGTACCGAGAATTGTCCATGAGTATGTAAATTCCAAAGAAAAATGTCCTTCTCTCTTGATAACTGGACATGAGCTATTTTAGCTACTAGGTTATGCCAATTATTTAATTTGTCACCCTCTAACGCTCTACAAAAACGAATATTTAATGGCACCTGACTCAGAGTATTTGCCACAGTAATGTGCTTAGTAAGAGCAATATTATAGAGATCAGGGAATTGCTCCTTAAGGGGTCTCCTATCTACCCAAACATCTTCCCAAAATCTAGTTTGTGAACCATCTTTAATGTTGAAAGTCCCACAACTAAGAAGCTCGATCCTTGACCTTTAGAAGACCTTTCCAAAATGTGAGTCACTAGGTTTAATTTGAACTCGTGACAAGGTCTTTGATTTCAGATACTTATTCGTAAGCAATGACCGCCAAGTCCCATCTTCATTAAGCGCTTTAAATAGCCACTTACTCGTAAGACATCTATTCTTGATTAGGAGATTTGTAATACCAAGTCCACCTTGATCTTTAGGACGGCAAAGGATGTCCCATTTAGCAAGATGATATTTTTGCGTAGTATTATTTCCTTGCCAAAAAAACCTTGATCGATAATAGTCTAGTTTTTTTTAATTTCCTTTGGAATCAGAAAAAAGGACATCATAAACATTGGTAAACTACTAAGTACTGAATTTAATAAGACCAATCTTCCCCCAGAGGACAAAAGGTTAGCCTTCCAAGTACTTAATTTCCGCTTAAAGCGATCTTCAATTGCACTCCAATCTATACTACGGAGTTTACGGTGATGCATTGGTATCCCTAAAAATCTAAAAGGAAATGCACCAACTTCACAACCAAATAACTCAGTATAATCATCCTCAAATCGTTTGGCATCCCCAAAACAAAAAATTTCACTTTTATGAAAGTTTATCTTTAGACCAGATAATTGTTCAAATACACAAAGCAATAACTTCATATTTTTTGCTTATTCCAAATCATGATCCATAAATAAAATGGTATCATCTGCATATTGCAAAATAGACAAACCCTCATCCACAAGATGGGGGATGACCCCTTTTATCTGACCATCTTCTTTTGCTCTCTTTATCAAAATAGCAAGCATGTCGGCGACAATGTTAAAAAGAATAGGTGACATAGGATCACCTTGCCGAAGCCCTTTTTTCGTCTGAAAGTAGTGCCCAATATCATCGTTCACTTTGATACCCACACTACCACCAGAAACAAAATTTTCAATCCATTTGCACCACTTCGGACATAAACCTTTCATACGTAATGTTTGTTGAAGAAAATACCAGTTAACCTTATCATAGGCCTTTTTAAAATCAATTTTGAAAATTACACCATTAAGTTTCTTAACGTGTAATTCATGAATAGTCTCATGTAAAATGACTACTCCTCCATTATATTTCTAATTCCAGAAAAAGTCGTTTGGGACGGTCTTACCACCTTTCCAAAGAACTCCACGAGTCTATTAGTTCCAACCTTGGTAAAAATTTTAAAACTAACATTAAGTAGACAAATAGGTCTATATTGCTGGATTTTGGTAGCCTCCTTAACTTTTGGAAGAAGAGTAATAATACCAAAATTGAGACTGAATAATGGTAAATGATCTTCGTAAAATTCATTGAAAAGAGCCATCATGTCCCCTTTTATTATTTCCCAAAAAACTTGATAAAACTCAACAGGAAATCCATCGGGACCGGGGGACTTATTATGTTCCATTTGGAAAACAGCTTCCTTAACTTCCTCTACTGTAAAAGGAGAGGTAAGAATTCTATTCTCCTCCGCTGTCACTTGAGGGATGTCGACTATCTGGTCCTCCACCATACGAAAATGATTATCTTCTGGCGGACCAAAAAGCCCTTTGTAATAGTGTCGACGATCGGGATCGCCAACCGCAAGAAAGGTGGTAGGGGTCTCGTGTGATATGGGACCCGTGCAGTGCTTCGTTCAAACGAAGGAATGGAATCGATACGTTGATGGTCGGGGCAAGGCGTCAACGAGTGGGAGACAAAGGTTTATACTGGTTCGAGCCCCTGTGAAGGTAATAGCTCTACTCCAGTCGCCTTGCGGCGGTGATCTTTGTTATGTTGGTGTACAGGGATGTGTTTACAGCTCAAGTAATGGAGATTTCTAGCTCGGGCTGTTGTGCGTACAGTGTTGTTGTCTGCGTTTGTGCATATCCAGCTTTTATACCTCCCTCTGCGTAACTGTCCGAAAAAATCTTCGGATCGTGGCCCTTAATGCGCATTGAGAGCCATTTGTAACCGTCCCTGCTTGTTGCAGCAAGACTCCTGCACCACCCCGTGAGACCACGTCTTGGTAACTGCCCAGTAAATGCTCGTGCCGGGATCCAAGGAAATCAACGACCCGAGCAAAGGCAGGCCCGAACTCGAGGTCGTGCGGAGCTCGAACTCGAGGTCGTGCGGGACTCGAACTCGAGGTCGTGCGCACCCGAAGGCACAGGCCCCTCGCCCGAGCAAGGGCGTGACTGGGGGGGCCGCCGAGCTAGGGGCACGCTGACCATGCACCGACCGGCCAAAGGATTGTCCAGCCCCCGACAGCTAGCCCCCGAGGCTCAAGGTCGTAGAAGTGCGCCTGGAGCGACCTCGAGCCTCACCATGAAGTCGACGGGGGGCAAGCCTTTGTAGGTCTTGAAATCCTGGTCTAGGTCGAGCGAAGACCACAAAGTAGATTCTCATCCCCGACACCTGGCGACCTTTGAATTCTTCGCCGGGAATACGGATGCGAACGAGCGGTGGACACCTGTGGCGCCTCGAGTCCGCAACCCCATCCTTAACTGCGCCTGTCCAATCACGGCAGGCACGCCTTTTGAGGTGCTGCTGGGCGGTTTTAACGCCGACGCGGTGCAGGACTTTACCAAGCCCACAACAATCGTTGAAGAAGGAACCCCTTATCTCTGCGCCCTTCGTCTCCAAGGCTCTTGCGCCCAAGCATCATCCTCTCCTCCCCCTCTCGACCAAGCATACTACACCGCCATGACCAAGCTAGGGAGGAGCACCTTGTCGTCCGCGAGGATGAAAGAGCTCGAGGTCCTGGGGATAGTGGATCCGGTGACATGGCGGTTACCGGGCGGCGAAACCGAACCACGCCCCAGGGATGACGAGATCGTCGCAGACCGAAAGCATTACGCTCCTTGGCCTCACGGACCGGAGAGCTTAATTCGTGGCGGACGCCCTTCCGCTATGTAAATCGAGCTCATCAACTTTGTAATCAATTCCATCCTCACTCTCGCCATCTTCTCCCATTTGTGCGAGGGTTTCCTGGGCATCCTCCCCACCCCCTCGCTGTTCTTTCGCTACTACACCCTTTTCCGCTCCGGGAAGGACCCCGTGGTCGGATGCCTTTACTTCGACTTCGGACCGGGCTTAAGTGGTCCTTCCCCAAGTGCGCCGCTCGGGATTCTCTCGGTCCCTGGTCCGAGCGGTGGTTCTACTTGAAGAAAGGGGAGCTCGGGGCTCTGACGTACGAGGGGACTCCCGTCACCGAGAAGAAGGAGACCCCCGAGCCTGAAGACCTCGAGGTCGATGAGGAGGCCATTGCTGCCATACATATCTGCGCCACGCGCGGCCTCACCGGGCAAGCGATCGCCGTCGACTTCCTGCGGAACCGGGTGTCCCCTCTGCGGAGGAGGGAACACCCATTCTTCGAGATCACGGGGCGTGACGACTCCACGCGCGAGGGCCCGACAGGCAAGACACTCGACCTCAATACTTTCGCCAAACCCTTATTTCAATCTTTCCCGATGGCCCACTCTTGCAAAGACCGAAGGAGTCCCGGTTTCGACAGATGTTTGAGATGTTCGGGAAACTGGCGCATGGGTACACCCTTGATGACCCAGTCCCGAAGAATGTACTTCGCCGGAAGGCCGAGGTAAGTCACCCTGACCTTGCCCTTGATTCTGTCTTCCGCGGAGACCCCTCTGACCCACGCGAGTTCTCAGGACCACCAGGAGCTGTTTGATACAGCCAGAAGTCGCTCCGCCGCTGGCGGGGCAAGAGCAGGAAGGGGAAGAAGAGACCTCCCCCAGCCACGACAAGTCGCCAGGGGGAAAAGAAGCCTCACATCGAGTGGGGCGACCGTGCCATGGTGAGGATCGACACTCGAGCCCCCGAGCTCGTGCTCGTGCTCTCCTCATTGCTTGACATATCTTCACCCCTTTGCAGCAACTGAGCGCCGCAGCCGCCGCCAGGCCTTCCAGCCCCCAGCCAGCTCAAGGCATCCAAACGCGGACCCCCAGAATAGCCGCGGCGAGAGGCGCGGGCCCAGCGCGGGTTCCAAGGTCCCAGGTCGAGGGAGCGAGGAAGCGGAGCGCCCCTTCGAGCTCGGGGCAGCAAGATCCTCATCGGCCCTCCACGCGGCGGAGGTTGACGACTCAGGTAAGCCTTTGGGTTTCTGGACTCGATCTGCCCATTCTCGCGTTTTCCAACTTAGCTTGTCCTTGCTCGCAGGCCTCGAGCGCCCGAGCTCGAGACTTGCCCAATCTGACAATGAATGTTATCCAGGGCGAGTCCGAGTCCGAGGAAGAGGAAGATGCCTACGTGCTGGCTCGGCGCTGGCCCTCAGGTCAAAGGAGCGTGTCCTCCGGGGCCACGAGCTGGGTTCCCGCCGGCTCGTACGACCAGGGGCTCAACGACCCGGTCGACGAAGATCTTGAGCCCGCGTCTAGCGAGGACTACGACACCGGCGAAGTCGATTCCATCGCTGCTGTCGACCCCCCCGAGGGTGGCGCGGAGGAAGGCACCCAAGGCGCCTTGATCACGTCAGCGGATCCACCGGGACCCCCCGACCCCGACCGTCGTAGATGCCAAGGTCGCGGCAGCACCGGCCACCGAAGATAGCAGCGCCGTGGGTGCATCCCAAGCCGCCAGCCTGAGGCCGCGCCAGGTGCCGAAGTCGCGGCGCCCCGGGCCGCTGGTACGGACGGCGCCGTGGAAGACCACGCGGCGGATCTGGTCGGCACTCCACAGGCTCCGGAGGTGGACGGAGCCCCGACCATGGGGGTTGGGCCTGATGTGGCTGATGCGGCAATTCCTTCTGAAAAGCCGGATGGGGCCCCAACCGTAGAGGTCGGAACCGAAGATGCCGCCGCGCCGACCCCAGCTGGAGAGACGAATCCTCCAAACGAGGTGGCAGGACTCCAAGCCGTCGCCAGCTCGGGGACCGAAAACCTTGGCGGCGACGCGCCGGCGGAGGTCGAGGTTGTCGCCGACCCCGAAGCTCTGGGTGAAGAGGTCGAGATTGACCCTGCCCGACTCGACGAGGTGAACGAAGAGTTTACCCGTGCGCACGTCGAAAACCGTCTTCGCGAGGTAAGAGCTTTCCTCGCCTACCCTGCAACATGCCAAATAGAGTTTTCCCGTAAGCTTCTCACCTGAGCAACTTTTTCCGTCCTTTAAGGCGATCGACAGCGTCTCTCGAGGGCTGCAAGGTCTCCACGAGCATGCCGTCGTGCTTAGGGGACTCTTGGACGTGGTGGAGACGCGGGAGGCCGAGCGCGCCAAGTTCTGTACGACCATCGAGGTCGACCAGGCAGAGCTCGAACGGGTGAACAAGGAGCTCGATGACCTTCGCCAGACGATGGCAGCGCAGGAGGTGGCCCACGCAGCCGAGCTCGAGCAAACCAGGTCCTCCGAGCGCGATCACGGCTTCAAAGCCGTAGAGCAAGAAAGGGCTCGGACGACCAAGGCGCTCAAGGCGCTTGAGATCGAGCGTGCCAAGGTGGAGTCACTGGAGAAGGCCGCCGCAGAGCGATCCACCGCCTCGGCCCAAGCGCTCGCCGATGAACGCGCCAAGGTCGAGGCATTGGAGAAGGCGTCCGCCGAGCAAACGTCATCCTCCGCCAAAGCGTCCCCCGAGCTGGAAGCCAAGATCGCGGAGTTGGAGGAGAAACTAGGGCGCTCCAGCAAGGCGGCAAAGAGCGCCCTGACCCAACTCCAAGATGAGCGTTGCCGAGCCGTGGACACCGCCAATGAGCTCACAACTTTACGGGCTAAGGTCACCGATCTCGAGCAAGAGAAACTTACCCGCGAGATGGCGGACCTGTAATTTTACCCTACTGCTGTCCTGTAAAAACGTTATGAAATTTTAAGAAGGAGCTACATTACTTTTGGGTGCCAACAGTCCTGCCCCGCTCTGAAGTTCGTGGTCGAGGATGTTTGGAATTCACCTTTCTCGCTTTTGCTCCTGCTCCGTAGGTCACTTGTTGGCAGTATGCCACTGTCCAGCCCCCGTTGGGTCCAAGGGCGAGCAACGCCGGCCTTGGGCACAAGACTTAGACGTGAGCAAACGATCGTGACCTGCATAGTTGAGAAAAAAGGGCAGCAGAGAAAGAACACGTCGAGTGAACGTTCGGCCTAACATTCGAGCTGCGAGGTTTTCGGATCGAGCCAGACGCAGTGGTGAGCTGGATTGCGAAGAGTTTCGGCTTACATTTAGCTCGACCACTGGGATGACCACAAAAGCTTGTGACGCTCAGACACAAAACAAATGCGCTGTGCATGAAGGTCGTGATCGAGAAGAGGTTATAGCCAATGATAACTTTTGCAATTATAGTAAGAAAGACAAGAATGGCGAGAAACAAAGAATAGCTTTATTGAATTTCAAAGGAGTAGAGGTTACACATAGAACTTTCGAAGCCGATCTATATTCCACGAGCTAGAGAGCTCTCTGCCATCGGGCATCGCTAGCCGGTAAGCCCCCGTGCGATCTGTTGAAACGACTCTATAGGGGCCCTCCCACCGCGGGGATAACTTGTTGGTGTTGGACGAGTTCTGGATTCATCTTAGAGCTAGATCCCCAACAAGGAGCTTCCTAGGTTGTACCGACCGAGACGCATGTCTGCGAAGAGCTTGCAGGTAATGCGTTGATCGTAGCAGTGCACGGCACCTTACTTCTTCCGCGAGGGTAAGGTCGAGAGACCGTTCTTGCTCGAAGTCGACATGGTCGACTGTCGACTCGGCAGAGCCTAGCGCCACCTCAGAGGAGGCGGACGGCCCGAGACCAAACACGAGCTGGAAAGGTGTGGACCCTGTTGCTCGGCTGACTGTGGTACGGATGGACCATAAGACGGTGGGAAGTTCGTCCACCCAGGTCTTGCCATAGCGTTCGAGCTCATCTGCGACTCGCTTCTTGACGCCCTGGACAATTTGCCCGTTGGCGCGCTCGGCAGCTCCGTTGCTTTGAGGGTGAGCCACCGAGGCAAAGCACACTTTGGTGCCAAGGTCCTCGCAAAATTCCTAAAACAGTTCGCTGGTAAACTGTGTACCATTGTCAGTGATAATTTTGCATGGAACCCCGTACCTGGTGACCACGAATAGACGAAAAACCGAACAATTTGCCGAAAATGATGGTCGAGACGGTTCACCGATCCACTTGGTGAAGGTGTCGATGGCCACGAACAGGAACTTCTTTCCCCCAACTGCCTGAGGAAAAGGGCCGAGGATATCCAGCCCCCATGTCGAAAAAGGCCAAGCAAGCGGAATAGTCTGAAGGGCGTACGCCAGCTGGTGCGACTTCCTGGCGTGGAACTGGCATGCTCGGCAGACGCGAACGATATCATGAGCATCTTGAAGCGCCGTTGGCCAGTAGCACCCCATACGGAAGGCCTTGCCGACCATTGTCCTGTAAGAAGAATGTGCCCCACATAGGCCTGAATGTATGTCATTGAGTAGATACTTACCCTCCTCCACGGAGATGCACCGCCAAGATGCTTAAACATTTCTCTCAGAGAGCTTCCCTCGACGAAGATATAGACTTGCCCGTTGCTTGATCCGGCTCCTCTCGGTAGGGTCGGGTGGTAAATCGCCCCGCGCAAGGAAACTGTGAATGGCCTCGGCCCAAGAGGGAGTACCTTCGACCACAGCTAGCATGACCTCTTGGTCGGAGACCGACGGAGCCGCCAGCGTCTCTGTGATGACGCGGGTGGGATGTCGTGCGTCGGAGGAGCCGAGCTTGGAGAGGAAGTCCGCGACCGAGTTGTCCCTCCCGGGATGTGCTCGAGCTCTAAATTCGGAACCACTTCTCCATCTTATGCACTCGGCGAGGTACTTCGCCATCGAGTCTCCCGAGCACCGGTAGTCTTTGTTGAACGGTTGATGATTTAGCCGAGTCGCCCTTCACGACCGGTCGGCCGACGACGCCCAAAGCCTTGCAAGCTCGTAAGCCCGCCAGAGGGCCTCAGACTCGCCACATTGTTGGTCGCCGAACTCGGGTTAACCACGACCTCAAATGGTCACCTCGTGGGGTAAGGATAAGGATCCCACCCGAGCGCTTAAAGGACCTTGAGCCATCAAGAACATGACCCAAGATTTCTCCTCTTCGCATGAAGTTCGGGAGCTGGCTGCGACGCCGCCGACCACAAAGTCACGAGCACTTGCGATTTTATGGTCAGGCGAGCCACGACTGAACGCCGAACGCCGCCACTCCATGGCCCATTTGGCGATTCGTCCGCCACCCTCTGGTTCTCAGATGTCCCCGAGCGGAAGTTGCTCGACGACCACGAGGCGTCTCGAAATAATGCCGGAGCTTGCGAGAAGCCATGAGGAGAGCATACAACAACTTCTGTACCTGCGGGTAGCGCTCCTTGGGGCCGTGCAAGACCTCGCTGACATAATAAATTGGGTGCTGCTGAGATCCTCGTTCTGCCACCAGGATGGCACTGACAGTGTGGGCGGTGGCCGCGAGGTAGAGCAGCAACTTCTCACCAGGTGTTGTGGTGTCGTAAGGAGGGGTGGGGACGACAGGTATGCCTTCAGGTCGTCGAAGGACCGCTGCGCCTCTAGAGTCCACTCGAAGTCCCCGTGCTTGCGCAGGGTTCGAAAGAATGGGAGCCCACGCTCGTCGAGCCTCGAAATGAACCTGCTGAGGGCGGCCATTCGACCGGTGAGGCTTTGCACCTGCTTGATCGAGGTCGGGGGCGCCATCTTCTCGATCGCCTCGATCTTCTCTGGGTTCGGACCAACCCCCGAGCCCCCGATCATGTAGCCAAGTACCTTTCCCGACGCCGCGCCGAACACGCACTTCTCCGGGTTGAGCTTGATCTTGTACCTGTTTAGGTTGGCGAAGGTTTCCTCGAGGTCACGAACGTGGTTGCCTTCAGAGAGGCTCTTGACGATGATATCGTCCACGTAGACCTCAAGGTTCCGCCCGATCTGCGGCTCAAACGTCCTGGTCATCAGACGCTGGAACGTGGCCCCCGCATTGCGCAGACCAAATGACATGGTCGTGTAGCAATAGGTGCCAAACGGCGTGATGAAGGCCGTCTTGCTCTCGTCGTCAACCGCCAGCTTGATCTGGTGGTATCCCGAGTAAGCATCTAAGAAGCTCAACATCTTAGCATTTGCAGTGGAGTCGACGATCTGGTCGATGCGCGGAAGCGGAAGTTGTCCCGCAAGCCGAGTTCAACCCGTATGGTCGACGCACATTCTCCACTTTCCGCCTTTCTTCTGGACGATGACCGGGTTGGCCAGCCACTCGGAGTAATCAATTTCACGGATGAAGCCGGCCTTCAAGAGCTTGTCAAGGTTCTCCTTGATGACTGCGACCTTCTCCGGGAAAACGACGCAGCCTTCGTGCACAAGTCGAGAGCGGGTCTTACTCAGAATCGTGTTTCGACCACCTCCTTGGAACACGGGCATGTTCGCGGGTTCCTGCTTAATATACCCTTGTTGGCGCGAAGGAAGGTGACGAGCTCGAGTTCCTATTTGGAACTCAGCCCGGCCGAGACATGAACGCACTTGGTCGGGTCGCTCTCATCGAGCGGTACGGCCTTTGTCGCCCCACTGGGCTGGATCGCCACCTTCTGGCGAGCATTCTTCTCCGTCGTCTCCGGACCGCGTTGCTAGTAGCATGCCAAGAAGAGCCAAAGCCTTGGTCTGCGCTGCAGTGCCGCCGCAGAAGTCGCCTCGCACGGTGATGACACCGTTGGGGCCAGGCAGCTTCATGCACCGATGGCCATAATGGTTGGCCGCCATGAACTTGACCAAAGCAGGCCGCCCGAGGATAGCGTTGTACGGAAGGTCACCTTCGACCACCTCGAAGGTGATCAGCTCGGTGCGAAAGTTGTCTGAGCCGCCGAAGATGACGGGCAAGACGACCTGCCCCAAGGGGGTGGTCGAGCTTTCGGGAACTATCCCGAAGAAGGGTATGGTGATGCTCTTGACCTTCGACCGGGGAATCTGCATCCGGTCGAGCGCTCCCGCCTGCAGCAAGTTAAGAGAGCTGCCGCCGTCGACCATGACGCGCCCGACCGTGGTATTGCTGATGGTCGGGGTCACGACCAAGGCGGTCTTCAGGTCTCGAGTCATACCTGGAAGAGCGTCCTCCGGAGAGAAGGTGATGGTGGCCCCAGCCCATTTGGTGGTCGCCGATGGGCCTCCCTACCGCGACCAGTAGATGGCGCGCGCGCGACTTTGACCTCGCGCTGTGCGTAAGTCGACGAGCCACCGAAGATGACGCTAATCCGGCGCCGCCTTTGCTGGAACTCGAGATCGACGCCATCATGCTCCGAGCCGCCGCTCACCTGCCGGGTTGGTCATCGCTTTTTGAAGCTCGGGCATCTCGCCCGCCCGTCGAGAAAGCTTCACTTGCCTGCCAAGCCTTGCGTGTTCGCGGTCGTGGCCATTGCCCTGTGAAACAAATGAACCGCTCGTCATAACCGGGCACCCTCGGCCCTCGCGGCCGAAGGCCGTT
Organism: Guadua angustifolia; assembly: GCA_036346375.1. NCBI lineage: Eukaryota > Viridiplantae > Streptophyta > Magnoliopsida > Poales > Poaceae > Guadua > Guadua angustifolia. The sequence goes on along the minus strand of CM070511.1, from coordinate 35,278,461 downwards.
CCGCGGGGCCCAGACCTTCGGCCTTCCTTCTGGGGCTGGCCCAGTGCTTGTCGAGACTGAGGCCGACCTTGACGGGGTCGGGACCCATCCCGAGCCTGATCTCGGACCTCGAGGACTTCTCGCTGGCCATCTGCCGATACAACCACTCACTGGCAGTTCTCGCCGTCCCTGGTCGCGCTTCCTCTTCCTAGCGGTGGTACCTTGGTCGGCGCCCTTGGAATTGGATGGACCTGCCTCTGTGGAATTCAGACCAAGCTTACCTTGGTCGTAGTCGCGCTTCCAATGACGGCGTCGTCAAGATCTGCGCACTGCTCCACCATGCGGAACAGCTTGTTGACAGTGAGGCTAGACGTGATCTCCAGGTCCTCAGTAAGGCGCCGGTCGCGGATACCAAACTTGAAGGCCTTGATGACAGCTTCATCGGAGATGCTCGGAATCAGGTTCCTTGTACGGATAAACCGCCGCACAAAATCACGGCGGTTCGCCTTTGCCCCGATAACACGATCCGTGTCTTTCTCCTCCCGCCGCTCAGAATAACTCGAAGTTTGAGCGGAGGGCGCTCTGGATTTGGCGCCACGACCTGAAGGAGCCAGGCTTCTGGTTGAAAAGCCAAGTCCGCGCGGCGCCGTCCAAGACGGTTGGGAGATAGTTGGCCATGACGAGCTCATCGCCCCCGGCCGCTAGGATGGCGGTCGAGTAGATAGATAGGAACTCGCGGGGTTTTGGTTTCACAAAGCGCCGATCAACGCAGTTTGAATCGAAGCCGTTAACGACGCGAAGGTCGCGCGAGTACGCCATGCAACCGTAAGCCGGGACGGGTGCACGCCGAGTGTGGTCGTCGCCGACGAGGTCCTCGCTGCTGTACGACTCCGAGTCGAGGCTGCTCCGGCGGCCCGATCTTCGATGAGACCGGCCATGGCGCCGGGCACGTGAGTCGCCCGGAAGATAGCGCAGGCGGTCCTGCACACGGCGACGCCTGGGCGGAACGTCGGGGGAGAGATCCCCAGTCCTGCGGTCGGTCGACGCAGAACTTGTGTGGCTCTGCTCGCGCTCGGCCCTGCTCGGGACGGTGCCTGTGGGATGGTGCCGCGGTGGAGTCAGAGTCACATCCCGAGGACGCCGCTGAGACGAAGGCGCCTCGCGCCGGGGAGTCATCCGACGGGTGTGTCGGCGATGTCGTGACGAGCTGTCAGTGCTCCTCAGGGAGGGGGTTCCTGAACGGTGCTGCGGAGGAACGCCCTCGGTCGCGGCTGCGGCCGAAGTTCTTTGCCGAGCTCGCCGAAGAGTTCGACCGCCTTGTGTTGGTCGCCATGACCCGAGCAATCGCGCGGAGGCGTTCCCCTGAGAGAGGGAGCCTGGGCGGCGCAGAAGACGTGCCAGTCTTCTCCTTGGCTTCCCGTCGAAGTGCGGTTATGGCCTGGTTGATGGCGACATGCACCATCCGACGAGCGTCCTCAGGAGTCTGCGGATCACGGCCATCCGCGTCTCCCTCAGCGCCAAGACCGTCCACCGCCAAGACGTGTTGCTCGGGCGGCGGCGGCGAAGGAGAAAACAGAGACGCGGAATCGGAGTCCGCACTCGAATCCACGCCTAATGAATGTCCGTGAGCGAAGTACGCCATGTTCCCGAGATCCTGGAGTTTTTCCTACGAGTGAGCGAAGCAAATGGGCCCCACGGTGGGCGCCAGCTGTCGACGATCGGGATCGCCAACCGCAAGAAAGGTGGTAGGGGTCTCGTGTGATATGGGACCCGTCGCAAAGGCTTCGCTCAAACGGCGAATGGAATCGATACGCTGATGGTCGGGCAAGGCGCCAACGAGCGGAGACAAAGGTTTATCTTGGTTCGAGCCTCGTGAAGGTAATAGTTCTACTCCGAGCGCCTTTGCGGCGGTGATCTTTGTTATGTTGGTGTATGAGGATGTGTTTACTGACTCAAGTAATGGAGATTTCTAGCTCGGTCATTGCAGCGTCTGATGTTGTTGTGCGTTTGTGCATATCCAGCTTTTATACCTCCCTCTGCGTAACCGTCCGGAGAAATCTTCGGATCGTGGCCCTTAATGCGCATTGAGAGCCGTTTGTAACCGTCCCGGGCTTGCCGCGCACTCCTGCACCACCCCGTGAGACCACGTCTTGGTAATCGCTTGAAGAATGCTCGTCGGATCCAAGGAAATCAACGACCCGAGCAAAGGCAGGCCCGAACTCGAGGTCGTCGCGGGTCGAACTCGAGGTCGTAAGGGACTCGAACTCGAGGTCGGCGACCAAGGGCACAGCCCTCTACGAAAGCAAGGGCGTGACCGGGGCCGCCGAGCTAGGGGCACATCGATCAGGTAATCGACCGCCAAAGGATTGTCCAACCCCGACAAATAGTTTGTAATATAAGTTTTCAATTGACCTCACCCACTATTACTCCATCTTCTGCTCTAATTTGAAAATTCGTTGCTTTTATGTTTACCATTAGCAACCAAGTGGAAAAATTGGGTATTATTATCCCTTCCAATAGGTTTTAATTTTCGCCTTTCATACCACTTTAATTCCTCTTCCTCAACAAATGATGTAAACGTTCCTTGAGATAACGTTTCATATTAATATCCTGATTTGACAGCGCATTTATTTCTGCCTTTTTATCAATATAATCGATCATATTGATAAGTTTCCTTTTCTCTTTTCTATTATGACCAGCAGCATGTTTGGCCCATCCTCTTAGATATTGCCTTAGGGTTCATATTTTATTCTGCCATTTTTCCATTGCAGTCTGACCCCGGCCTTCCGATTGCCATACATTAGCAACCAAATCATAAAAGCCATCTCTTAATAACCAACCCGCTCAAATTTGAAAAGAGATCGGTAGTTCCTATGAGAAGACGCGACGGTATTCAAAAGCAACGTGTATGATCCGATTGACTCCTATCTCTAGCCTCCACCGTTGTAAAAGGAAATTTTTGTTCCCACTCAGACTAACTAAAACCCTATCTAGCTTCTCTAAAGTGGGATCATCTCCACTACTAGCCCAAGTGTAATGATAACCGACATTTCAATCTCTTTAAGGTCCAGAGATTGAATAACCATATTAAATAATTCGCCACTTGATCGCAGTTACCTTTATTTTTGTCCTCAGCTCACAAGATAATGTTAAAATCACCACCAATAATATATGGTAATGATTCTTTACTACTGTGTTAGCCATCTGTTAGAAAAGCTTCTTTGTGGTGTTGTTGTGCCGGACCATAAACTGCATACAAGACCCACTTAAAATCATCATTTTTATTGCGGAGAGTGAACTTCACATAAAAGTCTCCCTACACAATGGCTCCAATATCATAAACAGTCAAATCAACACCTAGAAGTATACCACCTGACCTTCCATGAGGTGCCATACAATGCCATAGATAATCCCAACCACCACATAATTTCCTCAAGGTCATATCAGGGAACTGATCCCGACCCGTTTCCATGAGAGCAATGAAATCAATTTGCTCTTCTTTTACCAAATCAGCCAAATAACCATGTTTAGCCAAGTCTCCAAGACCTCTGCTATTCCAGAAGACCCCTTTCATTTGAGACTTACTTTAGATGGTGTGATGGGTTTTTTAAGCATAAGACCCACCTTATTCTTTTTTATTGAATTATATTTCTTTCTACGAGGGACCGCACTAAGCTCACAACAAATGTGATCATATTCCTCTTCATACACCTGCTCTTCAAAATCACCAGAAATGTGGGTGAGCCGTGTATATACTTCATTTTCCTCTTCCTCAACCAGGTTTATCTTTGGTGAGGAAGATTGAACCTTATTGTTGTTCTCCTTAGCTTTAACCTTGTGCCTATCTAGTTCTATATTTTTAAGAAGTGCAATAGAAGAAGCAATGACACAGTCATCTCTACCCAAAGAAACCCCTAAGTTGGTAATTCTAGATGAAATGGTAGAATCTGAAATGGATGTAAAAGATAATGTACCTGGGTTATTGGAAATATCCAGGTTCTTCTTAGCAGCTAAAAACTTTGCCTTTTCCATTAACTCAACATCTACAAAAGCAGCAATCCTTGCACTGGTTCTTCTCTTCCCCAGCAAAGAAGTTAGAACCCTGTCACTACCCATACTCATATCATGAGTATCCGTGATGGCCATATTATCCCCCAGAGCAACAGTCTTCATCTTAGAGTTACCCATCTGAAAACATGACCCCACTGAGGAAAATAGTTCCAAATCATCCCAACGAGCAATAGAATCCACCAGTTGAAGAGCATTGATCATAGCCTTGTTGGAAGTATTGGCAGGAATGTTGTTCAACTTACAGAGCTTCTGCAACAAACGCCGAGGTAAAACAGCCAGATTATCCCCAAACTTGTCCCCCAGATTATCCGCAGGCGCCAAATCAACCTTCGTCACAATTGCAGAACACTGATCTTGGTCGGTTAAAGGCGGCAGGACCCTAGCGGGTGTAGAGCCATCCCCCACATCGGTCCCAGCCACACTTGATAATGCCAGCACACTGTTGCCTTGATTTTCAACCGCACCCAAGTCAACCTTCTCCTGAATCACAATCGCAGAAGATAGGCCATGACCAGTCTCAGGCAGAGCTTGCGAAGAATAACCCCCCTCCTCAGACGCCTCCACCACAGTCCCCCTGCTCGGCACAAGAGGTATTCCCGACAGATTTTGCTGAAGATAATCATCAGGGACTGAACTAAACATTCCAACTGAATTGTCTACATTCATAACCCTAAAACCTTCACAGACAACCCCTTCAGGCATAACATTCATGCTGTTAGCTCGCATATGAAGAACATGATAACTGTAAGAGCCATATGAATTAGTAGGGTGCCCAGCAAATCCAGCATAAAGCTGCAACTCCCATACATCGGATTCCTAGAAGTCCTTAACATGAGGATAATGGCGACTATGGGAATTTCAAGATAATATTTCTTACAGCCATAGCAATGTCTGTGCTGACAATATTCTGAGATCGGCTAGTTCCCCCCTTGGGGTTACTAAAATGTGTGAACTATACACTGACAGAGAATACCAAAATCCGGACTGGAAATGAGTAGAGAAACAACATAGCTCCACCAAAAACACCTGCTAGCTCCCATCCAGAGACCATGAGCAATACCTCGATGGCCCCAAACTCCAGCAACTTTGTCCCACTCCTCTAGGGAGAGCAATCGAGCATGTCAGCCATGTATTTCTCCTAGCCGCGCCAAAGGATCTGGCAATCAAACAAGCTCAGAAATTTACTATTTTGCCAACCAAGATTTCGGAAAGGGCTAAAGTCGCTGATCATCCTAGCTTGTTGGCAATGGTGGAAAGAGCGAAACAGCAGAATTTTTCGAAGCAAAGAAAAAGCCATTGAAGAAATTTTACAGTCCATCAGAGAAGAGGCCAGATCTTGGATTATTGCGGGGACGAAGCACCTAAAAGATTTACTGGACTGTTACGTTTGATTTTTTCTTCTTTTTCCTTTTTTTTCTTTCCTTTCTAGTTCTCTCAGGTGACCTATGTATGCATATCCTCGTACTCTCTTTGTCTTTCTCTCCTAATATAATCCACGGCTTTGCCGTCTTTTCAAAAAAAAAATACTATTTTGCACAATGCAAAGACTCAATATGCATCGAATACATTGTAGCACATTGCCATCAACGGACAATCCAAAAGTTCCATGATTGTGCAATCTAAAAGGGTCCTTCTTCCTTCTTTGGTTAAGTGAAAACGATCTCGATCTGTGATTACATAGTTACATGGCTGCCTTAACAATAAACAGCAAGTATATGCTCAAATTCCAACAAGTACACAAAAATCAATCAAGGTTAGAAAATGATGGATAAAGAAACAAGAATACCTTGTCAATGACCCCAAACTCCTTTGCCTTCAGGGAATTCATATATAAAATGGTCCTCTCATTACCTTGTCTATTTTCTCCGGTGGCTGATAAAAGATAAGTTATGTTCCAACTGACAATGACATGGAGAGTAGTAGTATAAGAAATATATTATAAGTTGTGCATACATTTCCTGTGTGCCTTGCTAAAAGTCTGACCAAGGTGTTCCTGTTGTGCACGACCTACAAGGAGCAAATAAAGAGGTAAAAGAAATTAGGTCATGACTCATGGTGCACTATAAAACTATGAAGTGGAACAAAGAGCCAGGCCCACAAACACTTTTAGGTGGAGGAGCACATATTGCCACACTAAGATTGGATACAAACTTAAATACATATTTGCTTGAAACCCTTAGTAGCTAGGAATTGTTAAATTGGTCAATCGGTAACATAATACAACCTGAATACATTATACATATTCCCTCGTCTAAGTTTATAAAGTTTAATGGTCTTGTCTATAAATATCAGAAGATCGGGGCGAGATGCTAGTTGATTCTAGACAACAATGGGTGAGAGCAAAGAATTAGTTAGTTCTAGTTGTATCTAGACCTGGGTGGCCAAATTATTTCGGCGTCAAAATAAAACAGCTGGAAAATAAAAAACCAAGCACCAAAATTATCCAGCGGTACTCAACTGAAAGGATCTAGTTAGCCTAGAGGAGGGGTTGAATAGACAACTTTTAAAATTTTAGATTCAAGTACAAGCTTTTAACACTAGTTAAAAAGGATCCGAATTGCTCAAATACTGGTGAGCCAAGATAATCTACAAACAAGTACGGCTAGTACAAAGATAGCAAGAACTAACACAACTAAGAGCAAAGTTCAACAGTCGAAAGTAGATGCTGAAATGTAAATACTACAAGTAAAGGGAGACACAGAGAAATTTTTCCTGTGGTTCAGAGCCAAACTCCTACTTTCACGTTAGATCACTTCCTCAGAAGTATTGCTCCCCAAAGCTAGTCGCAGTAGCCCGGGTCTCTACTAGGGTGACTCTTTCACTACTCTGATGAGGTGAGTCTTAATCTCTCATAACAATGGTGGCCTTCCACAAGCACCTTTGATAGGTCGCACCAAACACCTCATCCAAGCCGTCTAAGAACACCTAGTTTTAAGAGTAATAGACCATCCACAAGTTCTGTCCCATGGTTTACTAGCACAACACTTGCTAGACTAAGCTTGGAGTAAGAACTCTTAGGAAATTTTAGATTTTTTAGTTTAGAAGTGAAGTACAGTCTCTTTGATAGCTTGAGAGCTCTAAGATGCTAAAATATCAAGGAGATCAAAATCTTGCACAAGGAATACCCCGAATTAGCTTTTATAGCTATTGGAGCAAAAGCTAGCTGTTGGAATTGACACAGTAGCCGTTAGATATGTCAGAGTGTCAAAACAGGCTAATGTTCAATTGCCTCGAACTGAATTTGATAGAAGAATGAAGCTTCACAGACTACCCTGTGGATGCCGGACCGTGATTAAAGATATGCATATTTGCACCGGACTAAGCTAGCTAGGTCCGTCGTACATAGACTTTGGAAAGAAACTGAGTCCGACGTGAAAGTTAGATTTGCACATTTGCGCCGGACCAAATTGGGTTGGTTTGCCGTAGAAGGAATTTCTGGAAAAGCTCGGTCCGGCAGACACTTAGAATATAAGTGGGATAGACCCGAGGGATTCGCATTTGCGCCGGACTGGAAAAAGGGTCGTTGGTCCGACGTAAACAGGAGTTAGCGCCGGATTGAGTTTATGTCAGCGAAAGTAAGTCCGGCGTAAATGGCCTGTGCTCTATTTGATTTTTGTACGAGTTGCTTCAGCACCGGACTGAAAAGAAAGGATGGTCCGGTATAAACTTAGTTTGCGCCAAACTAATTTTCATAGTAGACCAGACTGGTCTGGCGTGAATAGGTGGTTCTCTGTTAAGTTTTTGCTCATTTGGATATGCAGCGTCAAACTAAACAAAGGTTGGTCCGGTGTAGAAATTGAAGGGTTGAGCTAAGTGAGCGTCGGACTAAGGAATAGAAGATGAATTTTGGGTCCAGCGGGAATAGGAAACTGTCTGTTTGGGTGTAGGATTGATTTTGGTGGGGATTTTTTCTTTGATATGATCTTAACTCCAAGCAATCTAATTGACTTAGCCTATGAACCAAGATTCTAACTTATGCATGATCCCCTTTATAGTACAACAAATATAAAACAACTCTAGCTACTTGGCTTGAACAATCTCCTAAGCCAAAACTAGTAACAAGGGTCCTTAATTTTGACCTTTTTGCTTGATGCTAACTTAGATACCCAATCATAATTCCTCATCACCAAGGGGTCATTGACTTGGTCATAACACCAAAAACCTATAGTAATAATGTAATATTTAATTAAAAATTAGGGGACCTAGATGCTTTCGCCAACCGCTGTCGCCAAAAAAAACAACATGCTCTGGCCGCTAGAAACAAAAGAGTGTTTCGCACGGGCAGGAAATAATAAACTAATTTTCAGTGGCCCTAGCGAGTTGAAAATAAATAAAAAATTTCAGCGGTGCCCGAGCGCTGAATTTGCCTTTAGGGGTTATTTTCTTAATTTCATCGTGAGAACGGCTATTTTCGGGAAAAAAATTGTCCAGGAGCCTATTGACGGAGGAGATGTTTCTAGTGGGCTGTTGGCGTTGCGACAGCACATCAGATGTCGATTCCGGCCATGCGAAGGCTGGAGCGGAGCAGACGTCTGACGAGCCAATAGCCGACACGGATCACGCATGTAGGATGATCCCGAGATTCTCCGCCTCTCCACGACGTAACGACGGTCGCACCACCACCAACCCAGAAGAACCTTGCCGCATCAATAGGTAACTTCAAGTTTCTTAGCTGCTGCTGCTTGCTCTGTCTAGAAATGTAAGACGTATTTTGAATCTACGTAAGGCTCAAGGTTACTGTAAAGTTGAAAAGGTACGAAAGAAATTGGTTTATATATCATACTTAATTGTTTTAGAGGATGAGAGATGATACTTTATATAGATAGTGATAAATAAATTTATATAGTTGAGAGAGAATTAATAAGGTATAGTAGGAAAAGTCCTATTAAATCTACATGTAAGTCTTGTACTTTTAAATAAAACCATTAAAACTATAGACCTTATATTTAGAGTAAACCTGCCGCATCGATTGGTAACCAAGTTTTTCATTAGCTATCATGCAATGAGATCAACCACAGGCCTATGCATAGTTCATATGCATATGCATGTCAAATCAGGCATATTCATGTCTTCAGATGAATCATAAGAGGCTGCTGACACTTGACACAGGCCATACAGCTGCTTACCAACACAATATGATCAGTAACCAGAAAATGCCGGATTCAAGATAGAGGAAGACACAGGCCATACAGCTGCTTACCAACACAATATGATCAGTAACCAGAAAATGCCGGATTCAAGATAGAGGAAGCACAAACACCAATTGCATCGCATTATCCAATGATTGCGACATGAAGCATCTTTACACAGATGCAAGCAAGAGCAGACACCACACAAGTAGAACACGTAGTGCAGAGGCCCATCATCCTTGCACGTTGACACGTGTTACAGCAGGGAACCAACGAGCGGTTCAGACCTGCCAAATAAGAGGACGGCGAACGATTCTCGCACTTCACCGAGTTCCCGCCTCCGCGTCGCCGTAGCTGAAGAACTTGGCGATGAGCTTGGTCGGGATGGGCGGGAGGAAGCGCGCCGCCGCGGAGCCGATCAACTTGTCGTACCTCTCGGCCCAGTGCGCGGCGGTAGGGACGGCGATCTGCGCCACCTGCGGGGACAGCGGCAGCTTGTCCAGGGACCTCCAGGTGGAGACCGCGAGGTGCCCCGCCGCCGGCCCGTAGCGGAGGTAGAGTTCCTTGGCCACCGGCTCCATCTTCACGTACGTACGCCGCGAGGCCCGCTTCGGTCACGCCGGACTTCTGCACTCCGGTGAGAAGCTCCCTTGCCACCTCCGGCGCGTCTCGCGCGACGTTGTAGGCTTGGGTTGAGGCGGTCTTCAGCGTTGGTGGAAGTTTCCGGTCCAATTCTTGCGCAATGTCATCAACCTGTCATCATCGAAGGATCCATCCAATCAACATCGACAAATATTTCTTTGATCAAAACAACAAACATTCCTTCGATCCAAAGTTGTAAACATCCGGTGCTAAATGTCAATAACAATCACCAGATACCAGTATGGAATTTGGTCACAGAAAATACACAACTAACAAAACAAGACAATGTATATCTGGAAGACATCTGATTTTGCTGATATCAGTTGATTGTGCTTTCAAAAGGTAAGAGGACAACTCAATGTGCTTGCTACTTCTATATCAACCAAGATTAGTAACATCCAAAGAGGCCTACCTAATGTGGGCAATTCGATGCCAAATAAAGCCAACTGTGCAAGTTCCAAAACACTAGTAGGAACACCATTTCTCACCTCCGAACAGTGATCTACAGCTAGCAATTCACCACTACCTCCGGACTCTGCATAAGGAGGTACTAAAATTCACATTGAGGTAGTACTAAAAGGTATAAAAATATTTAAAGAATGAAGGTATCAATTTTTGTACCTGTTAGTACTAATTCAATGGAAATTTTGGTAGTTGCAATTTGGTAAAAAGTCTCACTATTAACATGCGCCCAAATCAAGGGAATCTATCGATCACCATTCACAACAACCATTGTACTCTATAATCGTAATTAAACCCAAGGAATCAATCCCACATTCCTAGTAGCCAGATTTATGCGTGCACAGAGGCCCCGACCAAGTCAGCAACCGCACGAGGCACGACAACGATCTCTAGAGGGGAGAAGAAGCGGGGGGAGATGCCGAAATGGGGTGCGCGTACCTTGCGATCAAGGAAGGCGGCGGCGTTGACGGCGCGGCTCTTGGCGAGGCCGTAGAGCCCGCGAGAACTCCAGCCAGCCGCCTGGATAGGACTAGGAGGAGGGTGCCGCGTGGCCGTCCGATCCGGGGTGGACTCTATCCGATGCGTCTGGGTGGGCTCGCGACGGTGCAGGAACTGTGTTAGGGATGGCAATTAGATGGATATCTTTGGGTATAACTGTCGTCCATCTAAACTCAAAACCGATACCAAATCGTCCATCTAAACCCATTAGACTTATCGAACACAGATCTGTGTCTATACCTAAACCCGATGAGTATCTATGGGTAGCAGGTTGTGCTGAAAATAAAGAGTTAACATGGGTTATAAGTGACCAATAATACTCTAGTTTATTTCATTTAATCAGCACATCATGATAGTCTATAGGTGACCAATGATACTACAAGTTCAAATGAGTATATATAAGATATTTGATGGCAAATACTACACCATTTTATTGTGTTTCATAGAAACAAATGTGTTTTTATAGATATTGTATTTAGTTTCGATGAACAAGATGATAAGCATTAGAGTAAAATATGGGACATCGATATGTAAGCTCATTCAATGACTAAGATAAGATAGGAAACTCAATTGACCTGCATTTAACTCAGTCACATAGTATACACTCAACACTTATGGCTACGATAATAGCAGAGATGCCAATACATAATAGAGCATCGTCTAAAAGAAAGAACACGATATATGCACAACAAATTCAAAGCATGATATGTGTAAAATAAATTCAGAGCATGATATATGCTTAACAAGTTTCTGAATATAGTATTGTCTTTTAAAACCTTATGTGTGTCTTAGCCTCTCATTTAGGTAATTCCTATTTCAACTTTCTAATATATATCTTATAAAAAGTCGGACCCATATTTATAGGATACCCATTGGGTACCTATGGGTACAAATTGATACCTACACCTATTATATGTTCTTATCGGTTATCTAAACCCAAAAACACATGGATCTAAAGTGCTACTCGTGTCCGTCTTTATCGGATAGTTGGGTCCAGCGACATCTTGATCAGTGGTAAACCCAAAGAGAGGCTGTGAAGCGGCTAGAGCATCTGGTCCTGATCGTTGTGTTTCTGGTGTCGTCTTAGGCTGAGTTTGTTTAGGTTGGAGCTTGAGCTTATTTGGCTAGAGCTGGAAAAAGCTGCTGGAGCTGGAAGAAGTTGCTGGAGTTGGATGAGGATGGCAATTTTTCGTAAATAATAGTTAAATTGTAAGGGTACCAGGGAAGTGAGAATTTTTAGAAGCTCCAGCCACCCCGAGAAGCATCGTTTTCCTTACTTCTCTCGCGTAGTGCAAATTGGGATAGAAGCTTCTTCTCTCCGTCTGGCTGAAAAAATACTGTTTGTTTTGGCTTGTGGCTTATAGAGATGTAAAAACCAAATAAGTCTAAGCTCAAACCTAAACAAACTGAGCCTTAGTTTCGCGGTCTTTTATTTCTGGCCTTCAAGACATCACACAGACCATCCACCATAAACACAGTAATACTGAGCTCCTCTATTTTTCACTTGCATACACCACTGATCTTGATCAAGCCGAGCACTCGTTGACTGTGGAGCCTGCGACTGACTGACTGACTGGCAGTCGGAACAGCTATTTCCCGATGGCCCGAACACATCGGCCGCTGGAACCGAATGAATCTTTCTTCTTGTTTATCTTTTTTTTTTTGTGGGGTGGGGGTGCAAAAAGGTCGGGCACGAGATGATCCTTAAGATGCAGACGACGGGATAAATATCATAAAACGCTAGCTGCTGCTTTTCATAGATAACAAAATGCAGCGCAGCACTTTTCATAGAGAGAAGAAAAATCCTGGCTGCTGCTTCTGAGTAAGAAGTAAAATCTAGCTATGGAATAGAAGAGAAGAAAGAACTCCCACCGTGCATGTACAAACCTCCAATTAGTTAATGTTTTGACACATTTACTTCAGTTTCTTTCATCCACATAACAAACACTGATCGGAACCAAAAGCAGCAACAGCAGAGTAAAAACATAAACTCTCCCTCGAGGTCATCAGAACAGATGAGATGTGTTTTTTTTTTTAAAGTTACGTAAAAGCATAAATAAAGGATAGAGGATAATTACTCCTCTTCGTTTGTTTGAACGTTTATACAACTTTAATGAGATTGTTATATTAGAGGGTGATACAGAAGCGCTACTCCCAAAATAAACATTTGCGATAATATAACCCGGCAGGCAGGTCGTAGCTAGCAACACGTACAGGGTCAGCACCAAGCCAACAACGGCAAGAACTAATGGAACAGCGCGCAGGAAAAGATGATGGAGGCGCTGCTCCGGCTGCGGCTAGTCGCGGCACTGGGTGATGGCGGAGCAGCCGCGCGTGTACGGGTTGGCGTCGGCGCCCGGCTGGCAGTTGTAGTAGGACGCGCCCGGCACGGAGCACGGCACCGAGTCCCTGGTCAGCGCCGCGTAGCTGATGTACTGCGTCGGGTAGGCGTCGTCCAGCCGCCGCCTCGGCCCGACGCCGCCGTCGCCTCCCACATCGTACTCTCCCAGGCACTCCTCCACCGTGCCCCGGCACGAGCTCCTGGCCCCCGCCCGCATCCACCCCGCCGCGTCCGCCGTGTGCCCGTGGACGGTGTGCCCCGCCGCCGCCGTGGCAGAGGCGACGAGAGCGGTTACGAGGAGGAGCAGCTTGTGCCGTGCCATGGTGAACGCGCGGGCTTGGTAATAGACGCTGCAGCGCTTTGAGATGTGTGCGGTGGTCGCCGGCCGGCGGAGCGGGTGGCAGTGGACGGTGGGCGGGGGAGGAACAGGGGAGAGGGGAGCTTTTTAAACGTGAGGCGGTGGGAGACAGGGCGTTGGGTGCTGGTAGAGTGGTGGGCCTGGACTTATGTTAATATTACGGAGTTGTGCCAGTTGCCCAGTTCATTTCAGTTTCTGGATTACGAGAGAAGTTGCTTCTAATTATAGGAGAATCAGATCGAGTCGGCTGCAACTTCTAGATTCCGGACTAGGTCAACAAGAATCAGCAAGTTCCGAACAGAGCAAGCGAGAATCAGGTTTCAGCCAGATTATGTTTCTATGTAGAGAGTAGTTTTTGATTGTGAGAGAAACTGTCAAGAATTATCTTGTTTGGCAAACAATCTGCTTTTGTTTAAGTAGAAGCTGTGCAGAAGCTGAAACGGTGCTTACGGCCTCTAGCTTATGCGAAAAGCCGCTTAAAAGCTGAATTGTTTGGAGTGGGGGGTTTATTGGCTTTTCAGAAACTGAAGCTGGTTTAAAGTCTCCCTAAACACGACCTAAGTTAAGACCATCTTTAGGTTTCGTCGAGGCTAACTGTATTTTTGGGAAATGCTTGCATCTTAAATGGAGCATAAGTAGTTCATTTAGCTTATGCGAAAAGCCGCTTAAAAGCTAAACTGTTTAGAACAAGAGGAGGGTTTACTAGCTTTTCAGAAACTAAAACTAGTTTAAAGTCCTCCTAAACAGGGCCCAAGTTAAGACCCTCTTTAGGTTTCATCGAGGCTAACTGTATTTCTATAAAATTCTTGCATCTTGAATGGAGCATAAGTTTCTTTTAGGTTTTCATGGACGCTAACTGCTATGCAAATGTGCAATAGACATATACGTGTACCCCATCAAAGTTTCAAATGCAGGCTTATATTGGGCTGATTTCTCTAGAGAAAGCTAAGATTAACGGATGCATGGGTACTTTGTAAAATGATTGTTTGAACACGGCTGTCATTTATAGAGGCGTTCACATGCTCAGATGATCCATCCTTTAACCTTCCCCTTCTTTTCTCCTTGTTGTTTGCTTTATCTTTCCACTTTGTGTCTTTTGAGAAGGGAGTCGTTGATTTACATGTTTGACCAATGGTTTTGTTGGTCATTTCGATCGGGGACTTGTTTAGTTGGTAATCACTAATTTGGTATGCATGGTTATGAAAATCTGGAGTATCTTAAACTGTTGGAATCAGGGGCGGAGGGAAGAAGGCAGGGCCCCCCCCCAACCAAAACAAGGTTTAGGTGATAGTAATTAGTAGCAGCTAGTATTAGCAAATAACAAATAAAGCTCTAGTCCATTTTCAACAGGAAAAGCTTCTATTTTTCTTAACTTGATGTATGTAATGTTTAATTTCTCTTGCTAACTTAACAAATAGACTTAATAAAACAGGTAAAGCTAATTCTCATTATTCAATGGTTGATAGGCTGTTACGATTGGTCATAACTCTTCTGGTGTCAACAGCAACCACAAAGCGAGTATTTTCTGCTATGAAACTTGTCAAGACCCGCATTCTAAATAAAATAGAAGATGATTTTCTTCGACATTGCATGATAGTTTACATTGAAAAAGAACTAGCAGTGAAAATTAGTTCAGATGAACTTATTGACTTGTATGATCTTCTAGATAGTCTTAAAATTAAATTTAAGTTAATAGAGATGTAAGTTTTTTATTCTAAAAAATATGCCATATTTTTCTTATGTGGACATGTGATTATGCTTTTTTTAAATTTAAATGCATCGATATTGCTATGATATTTTTTTTATGGATACTATGATAATTTTTAGTTAGTCCACGTGGCCCCCCCTAACTCGAAATCCTGGCTTCGCCTCTGATTGGAATCTCAGAGCGGGGGTGAATATGTCCTCTGTACCTGTACTTAAAACCCTTGGGGTAGATAGGCTCATCAGGAAATGACATGGTGTAAAGTCCTCGTTTGGAATGCAGAGGAACTGAACTGTCCTAGGAAATTCATGGGTTCCAAGCGGGGTCTAAGATGCTATTGGATATGTCAAAATCTAAGCAACCACTATTTTGCAATATTGTAAGGATTACGTTTTCAGATATGTGTTCCACACAACTTATCCTCGTAGGATGGAAGTGTCTCTAAGGGCAGCGCATGTAAATTTTAGAGGAAACAACGAGCAGGAAAGAGATGAAATGCCCATGTAAATCCGTCGCCTAGATTTGAGTGCCATGTGGTGGTAGTACTAGTTAACCTGAAGGATGGCAACGTGAAGGGCATAAGTAACAGCAAGGATGGAGTGGTGGTGTGGCACCGCATGGCACAAGCATCTAGCAGTCATAGCCGCGATTGTAGCTGCAGGTTGACCTAGAAACCTTCTCCTTAATTTTAATCGAAACACGCGTTGGATGGCGAGCTTTAGGGGCTATTTAGTTGTCCGGTTCTACACGATCAGATTTGCGGGAGTAAAAAAAACCAGCGTTTGATTGCTTGTTGTATCACGTGAGTTTACATTCACGCATGCAAGATGACTGTGTAGTAGGATGCGTTAATCTGAGTTCTGTAATTCTATTCCATTGAAGGCTGTCACGCTTAGCTCGATTTGCTTGCTGTTTAAATCAATAGTCAAGGCCCAACCTCAGAGGCGGGAATTTCAAGGAATCTTGTCAGAATCATAATGCCTTCCACAAATTTCCGGCGAAATTTGCGTCCAAAAAGCAACTAGTTAACATAGTTGCACTGGTCACATACATGTCCCTGCCAGAAGGGCCCCACGGTCAGTGGGATTTCAGGCTTTGATATGTGACGACGATCCGACCAGAAGCTGCATTGCATTCCCCAGGTCCCATACTCCACAGCATAGAGACTGAGGGATCGTTAAGGTACCAGGTAAGGTAGGTTGCTGCAAGACATTCTTTGTTGTGCGTGTGTGCTTCCATCATGCATGCAATGCAGCATCCAGTTTCAACCGATCAATGCATCCTTTAAACAAATTATGCCAGTTGCCTCCCAACAACTAATCAATAATCATACTATAATAGTTGTTTTTATTCATACCACACAGAAGAACACATAACCCAAAATCCTTGAAAACCTGAGAAATAAGATCTATGAGATGCAACTCATCTTGATAGAAACTAATGTACTTAATTAGGCCAACCAAACACGCATATGCGCACAACCACCGCAAAATAAACAAGAGATCATCTAAAGTAATCAGTTCTGATATACTCTCTGATTGACATGTTCAGAGAATCTCTGCTGCATTTCCATTCGTCAGCTTCGTAGATGTAAGTTGAAACATCATACAGCTACGGCCTTGTTCGTCAGCCTAAGGAAAGACTAGGGAATTAGATCATTCGGACCATTAATAAGGTAAAGGGATAGTAGACTCCAATCATGTCCAAGTGAGCTGCATCAACATGCAGGATACAGGATACTTGGAAGAAACAAAGCCTCCATTAGTAAAAGGAAGCAATGTCCATGCCAGATCTCAGTTTCTTTTACCTTCTTCCAAGGTCAGGTAAAGTAAAAGCATCATGTTGTTTAATTACGTTGCTTCAGGAACAGCAGTAAACAAACCAAAAGGCCATACATAACAGAGCCTGGCCAGTCACAAGAGATAATATGACAGGGAAAGTTAGGGTGGGTAATGGTATTGTATTATTGACAAGAGTATTGGAATATGGGACTAGAGTCACCACAAAATTCAGGATTCCTACACTTCGCAGCAACGCAATGATGGACCTTGCACAGGGACACGCATGCTCGCATCCACATTCCAGAGAGGTTTATGAAGAAGATGCCCATAGACCTGGTTGCGCGCATGGCTCAAAATCCCAGCGTAATTTCAAAAACCTCGGCCCAGATTTCGGATTTTGATCGGGGGCGAGATTTCAAATCCTGATAAAATTTAAAAAAAATGAAAATTATCAAAAATACACATCGTAGACGGTTTTAACCAAAAACCATATGTTTTTCGATAAAGGAAACTTTTATTAATCTTAGTAAATTACATCAAGGTGATACAATTAAACTAAGAAGACTCCCGGCCTCTACACAGCTAGGGTGTACACAGCCAAACACACACACACAAGAAAAGACAAAGGAACCGTCGCAGCAAACTACATCACGCAATATTGTCTTCAAGGCTATCCACCATCGTAGCAACACTTGGACCGCGATAAAAGCTCTCCAATGACAACGCCTCCAAGAAGGACTCGATACTCACACGAACCGCCATTGCCATGATCCAACCAGTGAAGACCAGATCAAAGGTTTTCACCTCGGAGAGTAAATTCTCAGACTACAAAACAATGCCTTCAACAAGACCATTACCAGGCACAACCAACTAAGGTCAGACCTAGGGATTTCTCCCTGAAGTCGAAGTACCGGAGATCTCAGTGTTGCAACCACCCTCATTCCGAGCTAGAGCCGCCATACCACTAAATCTTAGCCAATAGCAACGGCCACCTTCTCAAGGCCAGACAAACAATTTTTAGATGTTCGACTCTACGATGACAGATTCGCGAGTTAGCCAATAGACACACGATCATCAAGTCCATAGAGTGCATCTAAAAAATGAGTTGTGTCACGTAAGAAAGCGAATCGATGCTAAGATGACATAGGTCAAAAGAAATGTATGAACAACGCTAGTAAGAGATGAAGACGCTGAAGCGAAGATTAGTCACCTAAATCGCCCATCATCCACAAGTTGTCGAAGCTAGCCACCAGCACCAGTGTGTGGCAACAACAAGTGAGGGGATTCAACCTAAACCACCATAAGGCACCGAGGGGCCAACAGCTGCCACCACCCGCCGGGTCCCCATGGCCGCCCTAGTCGCGAGGAGGGATCGCCACGGCACCCTCCCGTCGACCCCGCGCAAATCTGGGCCCTTGAGTCCATGGGGCGTACATGCACTTGCCGGAGCGCGGCAGCGATGGCCCTGGAGAGCTGCAACACCCACTCGATCTGTGCCTGCAGCTGCTCCTTGTGCCGATGACGGCCTCCTCCCCGCGCCGCCGACGGAGCTCGGTACTGTCGCCTCATCTCGCCCGCCGCGCCGCAGCGACTCCTCCTCACCTCGGCGCGGCCTCGAGGCGGCGGCAGTGGCCTCCTGGCCTCGGCAATGATCATGAGCTCCGTGGCGAGGCCGCAGTCGATCGAATCGGCCCCAGAGCCCCGGCCACACGGCCACCACCACCCCGGCGCCCGGATCGGGCGGATCCGCCCCGGCCTTCATCGAGCTCATCGCGGTCGAAGATTGCCCGTCATTGCAGGATTGCGGGCAATCGGAGCGGAGGGGATTGGAAGCGGCAGGATCGCTCCAGGTGGCGGCTAGGTTAGGCTAGAAAGGAGACCAAAAACCATATGTAATGTGAACATGAGGTATTTTGACTAGATTTTAAGTTTTTTGGACCAAGATTTCGGTGTTTCTCGTCAAAATCTCAGCAAATTTTGCTAAGATCTCAGAAATCCCAGTCCAAAAAAAGCTAGATTTGAAATTTGTTTTTTTGGATTTTGTCCGAAATTATGAGATCTCACCGGGATTTCGATCACCTCCGAGATACGATCCGAACCGAAATTTGAAACATTGGTTGCAAGCCCAAAAACATTGGAAATGTAGAGAAGTTAAAAAAAAAGGGAACTATGTTGCTCATATTGATGCCAATGCACTGGAAAACAAGAATAAACAGGGCCCCTATGCAAAGCAGAACAACTCACATTCAATATTCTCCAAGTCATGCACAATTGCAATAGCCAAACTGAATGCAAATTAGTCACTGGGTTAAATAATTCGCAGGACTTGTTTACTCCAGGCCTACAGGGACTAAGAGCAAACAAAAAGCTCTTCAACTAATTTCTAGTTCATCCGCTATGCACTTGGCTGAAATGTACCTACAAATTTTAGAATTAGCATCGATCCTTAGTCCATGCAGTAAGGTGTTGTTTGGACAAAAAGCTCCTCATCTTCATCGTCATTATCATCTTCATCAGCACCTACCCAATTGCTCGGGTGATGCTGCGAGCGAGGGTTATCACTGACAATTTCTGCAACAAAAGAAAAGCAAGTTTGTTAAACATTCAGTAGCAATACAAATGCATCAGTAACTATTGATTTGGGAATGCAATATGTGTCTTATGTTCTGATAATTAACCAGGAGGCTCTTTCAAGTGATCCGTTTGCATAGGCTGCACTCTGTAGTTCAAACTAGTTAAGGGAACACATTTTTGGAAGCAGGAAAGCAGAAATAACTCAGACCCAGATCTTATAGCTCTCCATTTATGATTAATAACAAATAGAAAGACAGTGTTAACATAGAATATCTTGACATGATTCATCAATTACACACAGGAACAAATGGTCTAGGACTTTCATTTAACTGCCATACAAATTCAGTGATGCAATTTTTATGGACTCAACACCTCATCTCAGAAAGTCATCATTCATCAAATTCAGGCACAGCATATTTTCTCCTTTGACTAAACTAGCTAGTTCAAGTATACCATCAGTATGATTGTAAGCTTACTCCTAAAACTTTGCATTATCCTGAAAGGTGTTCCTATGGTTTTAACTAGCTGAAATGCAGTAGATACCCATTTACTGTGAGGAAGATAGGTATGCGAAGATGGTATTTGTTCTGTTTAGTTATCCAACATATGGGGCAGAAAGAATTCATGTTAAGGGATGTTGATAATCCCAAGTCAAAGCATATTTCGTGTACACAGGCTTAATTTCGTTAAAACAGAGACAACAAAGAAGAGGATTCTTTGAGCGTGGCCGGATAGAAAGACGCAAGTCCAGAATTTGATGCGGTAGCAAGGTATATCATTGAGTGTAAATTAGCAAGAAGTGAAGCGATTTATAGGATACGTATCGTTTGCATTATCTGCGGCTGGTGGCTTGCAGGGAGCGTTTATAACATTGGGCAGCATTGATGTGTCATTCAGCACACTAGCACTTGCATTTCTCTCCTTCTGGGCATGTCCTTCTCTGTTAGCTTCAAAGCTTTTGGGAGCACTACCTGTTTAACAAAGCTCGCTTGTCTTTAACTAGCTTGACGGTACATCAACAGGATAATGTTAGGATTCAGAGATGAAAGAAGTTTTTCAGTCACCAGTGAGTTTGATTACACCCAGGCATGTGGCTGTCCATGCACTGTGGCGTGTGGTCTAATACTGGCCCTACCAAAGTGGTCACTATGTTCTGTAGAGGCCCTTTGGCCCAATCTCATTTCTCATCAGATCACAATGGCACTTAGTTTGACACAGGAAGGCATGCCTGAAGTGTGACCATACCAATGGCTAACAATAACCCTTTGCCAGAAAGATACACACCTGAAAGCTCCGACCATATTTTAGTATGGTTCGAGACATTTTCAGGAACTGCTGATGGTGTAGCAGCAGCCCTTGGCTCTTCCGCGTGCTGTGCCATAGTAGCTGGTTGCTGGGCAACATGGCCATCAATTAGTTGTGATACAAGCATAGTGGCAAGAACTAGAGTTGCATCGAAATCAGAATTCGATCCATCATCCAATGCAAACTTAGGAACCAAAAGGACAGGCCTGCAATTCAAACAAAGCCTCATGAGGACCAATCCAAAAGGATAACAAAATTCAATCAGTATAACAACTTACTCGCCAGCCTTCTCAAAGAGCAGGAGAATATCAACCTCACATCCTTCGCAAAACGTTAAAAAAGCCTAGTTAAAAGTTAAAAAAGAAGGAAAACTGTCAAGCCTCATGCCATCGAAACACTTTGACTAGAAAACAAAGCAATTACCGTCATCAATTGTTAAACAGAATGAATCTTTTTTAAAAGGAAAAAGTCCATTGGTCCATTTAACCCTTGAAGTTCCAATACCGGATTACTTCACCCCCTAAGGACGGTTTTGAGAGTGCTTTTGCCACCGTGGCAGCCACATCATCCAGTTTTGCCACATGGCATCGGGCTTACTTTGTCGTCATCATCTCCCTCCTAACGCACGCTTGCAGAGGCGACATCTTAGAAGGGTGTTTGTCGAAGAAAGCACAGGAAAAGGTTGAGTGTGGCCATCGCGGCGAGCACATGAGTATTGTGGCAAGCGAAGCGCGATCGGCACATGCAGGCGGAACTTGTGCAGCATGGTGAGCAGAGAATACATGAATGTGGCAAGGATAGCGTTCGCGCAACACGTGCAGGTTGAGCACAATGAGGACAGCGGTCCGCCTACCCACCAACGTGAAGCCCCAAGCTGTGGCCAAACCAAGCCGCCATTACCGCCAGGCGCCGAAGCTCCATCTCTCAAAGTTGATTCACGTCACTTTGTGTTCCACCATCTTCTCGTCCAAGCCCCAAAATTAATTTGATTATTTTCCTCACAAGAGTTGACAATCAAATTTCTTTTCCCTTGCCTCCATTCGGGTTTCGCTATCGCTGTTCGTCGTCAACAAGGAGCTTCTGTCTAATTAACTTATACAAGAGCTTCCCCTTGTCAACTGTCACCGGCACCTGCTCGAACCACCACCACCATATGATCCGCATTGTCTTAAGCATTCCATTTTTTTTTCCATTCCTGGGACCTTGCCACCCCTCCTTCGCAGTTCTCCTATCTGCCTCAGTTGCTGCCTAAGTTCTCTATGTGCAAAACGAGAGGAAGAAGAGGACAGGATAATGTGGCAAAACCGGAGGGGCTTCTTTGCAAAATTGAGAAATAAGTCGCTGCCATATTGGCAAAACCGGATGATGTGTCTGCCATGGTGGCAAAACCACTCTCAAAACCGTTCTCAGGGTGAAGTGATCCAGTATTGAAACTTCAGCGGGTTAAATGGACCAAATAAAACTTCAAGGGGTTAGGCAGACAAACACGAAACTTTAGGGGAGTAAAGTAGACATTTTCCCTTGTTTAAAGGAACGCAAAAACAGAATGTATCAGCTTCTCAACATACCACTTGCTATCAAGTTTCCTTCTAGTAAATATGACTCTATAAGACAGCATATCTAACAACCATCTAGCAAAGCAACCTACATTTTTCTAGAAAGACGTCAAAATGAGTTTTAACTTGCAACTATGTTTCTTGTATTGGCATGATTTGAGCTCTACTGCATGTTCTAGCAAACATACAAAGGACTATTTTTCTAGAATTCCTTCCTGCTCTTACAGAAATATTCTTCGATTCGATTAAAGGCGCACTAGATTTCAATTTATTTCCCATTTCAAGGGAGCCATTCTCTGATCTCTTTTAAGTATTTGCCCCAAATCTATTGAATGAAAGTGTTGGAAGAACAAAAGACTGATCATATATCACCTTCAGCTCTTTCACCCCAAATGTGACATCAACGGGATCACCGGTATGCACATACTCCAAGAATTCCTCCACCGGGTTTATCCACAGCTGCGTGTGCAGCCTCGTGTCGCAGTCATCTGCAAACCCACAAACCACCATCACAATTCACAACCCAATCACCGGCCAGAACACTTGCTGTCATCAACAATTCAGAAACACCACACCAAAAGAAAGCCACCTTTCGTTTTTTTAAAAAAAAGAAAGAAAGAAAAGAAACCACCTTTCGTAGGGTCGATGTAGCTTCGGAGCTCGACCGCTTTCCCCCCAACGTCATCGCCGACATCAGGCAGCCCTGCAGCAGGTTCGGTGGCAATGATGGTGAGCTCCTGCAGCGAGGACTGGAAGTTGGAGAGCAGGCGCGCGAGGTCCCGCGGCCGGATGGCGAGGCGGCTGGGGAAGCGGCCGCGGTCGAGCGCCAGCGTCTGCACCTCGGGCTCCGCGCTGCACGCGATCCAGTACGTCTTCCTCACCCCTTGACAACACAGCACGCGAGAAGGCATCAAACGAATCAGACAATCTGCAACCTACCAGACTCGAAAAATTGATGGGAAATTAGGACGAAAAGGAGCACCCTGCAAAATGGCAAAATTGGCGGGAACACAGCGAAAAAGCGCGCAAGCAGCATGGAAACCCACAAAAACGGCGAAATTATGCGCACACAAATCTCCTAAATTTGCAAAACCCTAGAGGGAGGGGTCCGAGGGGGGATGGGCTAGGAAGCAGGCGTATATGTACCGTTGAGGCAATGGAGGGTGAGCTGGAGCTTGGGCGCGTCGGGGTGTGAGAGGGAGGCGGCGAGGCGGTCGAGCGCGGCGGTAGGCGTGCGGAGAACGGAGAGGACGGATTTGAGGAGGACGCTGCACTGGAGCGGAGTGGACGACGGCGCGGCGGCGGCGGAGAGGTGGAAGTGGTCGAAGAACTCGCGCGCGAGGGAGACGGACGCGTACGCCGACCGCGAGCCGTTGAGCGTGTGCAGATCCAGCTGAAAAACCGAACGCAGTAAAAAAAAAAAAAGAACCTTCCGACGCGGCAGCGCAAAACGGCAGCAAAATCGCGCGCCGGTTGGGGAACGGGAGGTTGGGAGGAGAGGTGGCGGAGGCCGACCTTGGCGGGGTGGACCTGGAGGACGAGGTCGGAGCCGACGCGGGCGAGGCAGGTGACGCACCGGGTGAACGTCCGCAGCGCGCCGCCGCTCACCGACAGCTCCATGGCCAGCCGCCGCCTGCTTCGTCCCGCTCCGGTGCGGTCTGGCTTGGTTCGGGCTCGGGGATAGAAGTGAGGAGGGAAAAGGAAACGGGGTTGCAGGGCTATTTGGGCTCTCGTTTCGGATGGGCTAATGGGCCAAAGCGCAACAGCAAGCGGCCCACCCCGAGGAATGTTACGCTGCCCGGTGGGCCCGGAACCAGATGCTAGGGTTTTACGAGCCCTCTCCTCCGATAAATGATTCCAACCCTCCCCTTCCAGACCCTTACGCCGCCGCCACAGCCGCTCTCTTCGATCTCCCTCGCAGCAGCCTCCTCCTCGAGAGATCAAGGTTCGTTCTCTCCTCCCGTCGAGCTCTCGCGATTCGGTGATCTATCTCTTGGTCTGGAACTCCAACTTCCTGTGCTGCAACTCGTATGCGCGTGTGCGGATGAACCGATCAAGTACCTATCAAGCGTTGGTGGTTTTAGAATCTCTGTTTGGTGTTGTATAAAATACACATTACATAGCATGTTCAGTAGTATGATTTTACCAAGTTTTGTGTATGGATGTGTGATTCCGCAGCTGTACGGTTGAATTCATAGCTAAGTAGAAGCGTGTTTTCTAGATCCGGTTAGTCGCGTATGTGACATAAGCAGATCGTATGATTTGTTAGCGGCAGTTGTACGCGTATGATTTGACGTTATTTCTTGCGTGGATGCGAATTACTAGCATGTTAAATACCACGAAATTAGTGAATGTCTGGATGTTTCCTGTTGTAACTGTACGGTTGAATCCATGCCCTAAATAGAAGCCTGTTATACAAATTTTCAGATCCGGTTAGTCTTCTACCTAAGGTAGCGCTCATCTTAGGTGGCAGTTATATGCTGGTGATTTGACATTGTTTCATGTGTCGATATGAATGACTAGTGTCGCTGCTAGTTTCATGGACATAGCGTAGCAAAACCGACTGATTTTCCTCAGTTGGTGTCCTCAAGTTTTCAGTAATGTTCTTTTACCTTAATCTGTCTGAGTTGAGTTTCTTCTGCGCTTGGCAGTCGCTGTTGTGTTTTTCCCCCAACCAACACCATGCAGAACGAGGAGGGTCAGATGGTGGACCACTATGTCCCCAGGAAGTGGTATGTTTATTGGACTTAGTGAAATTATGTCTGGTTGCCTTGGTATTTCTGTATGCTAAGCCTGTATTGGTTCTTGCAGCTCGGCCACGAACAGGATCATCACTGCCAAGGACCACGCCTCGGTCCAAATCAACATTGGGCACTTGGATGAGAATGGGCTGTTTGATGGCCGCTTCACCACATTTGCTCTCTCCGGATTCATCCGTGCTCAGGTAATCATCTGTGTTCTAGTCTTCTAGGTTCTGCCTGGTGAAATATATCTGAGAAATCATGTTTGTGAATCATCAGATTACTCTGTCTTATTCCCATAGATGGTATATTTCCTACATGTTCATGAATTGTAAGTTTTGTTATGGTGGCTGACATCTTGACGGTGAACCTGAATACATGGAAATGAAAAGTGCAACAGGGGTATGCATTTTGTGGTGTGTTGTCATGCGTTGCTTGCTCCATTTTGTTTGGTCTCATCATATTGAGTAAACATCTACCAGGCTGGGTTTATTTTAGTAGAAATCTGATATGTTTACATCTGCCTGACAATTTTGCTAAGTTTCTGATATTGCATTGAACTTCACCTGAATTATGTCTTGTCTTAAGTACATGGGCTTTCTAATACATTGACTCTCTGTAACTGAGCTAGCATCATCTTTGCCCTTAGCTTATACACTGATTTTACTGTTTATCTTTCTGGCCCTAATAAGTGAAGAATATCAAGACGGAATGGTTTACTGCACTAAGCTATCATGTGCATGATTGTGGGAGCACGCATGCCTTTTTTCTTTTTATATCAAAGATGTGTTCTCATTTCCTTTGTTTTGACAGGGTGATGCGGATAGTGCTTTGGACAGGCTGTGGGAGAAGAGGAAGGCTGAGATCAAGCAGCAGTAGGTCTTGGTTGTAGTTTTGCCTGAATGAACTTGTTTGGTTTACTGCCTATCTAGCTCTTCGGTACAATGCCCGTCATTTCAGTTGGTACCATGAAAGCTAAGACTATGTCACTTGCTTAGTTCCGTGTGAGCTTGTTAGAAGTTTAATCTGTGTTGAATGATATTCGTATGTTGCTATTTTCTTCATTTTCCTGAGCTGGTTGTTTCTTATTATGATGATCTATACTCGCAGAAATTGGTTAGACAAGTGGGAACAGCTATGCATCATGTTTCTTTTTCAGCGAATTGTTTACCAGTTCCACCCAATGACCCATATAACGTTTTGTTGTCCTAACAGTAAATAAACCTGAACAGTCTTCTCAAGTCCATATAACATGTACATCTCTGGACAATAATTGCAACCTCAAGACCTTTTGATACGCTTGGTTGGCAGCGAAGCCGGCGTGCTTTCAAGCCTGTCCACTTTCGACTCTGTTGACATGCATGCTCACTGAAAATTAAAATGGTACAAGCGCAATTAAAATAGTACACACGCACACGTGTGGGACAGTAAGTTTTCGTACTCTGAGCTCTTAGAGCTTTAGATAATTTTTGTAAGGTGTGTAGAGAATGAGCACACGGGGTGTAGCGTGTGATTGTGGTCTTGCTGAAAGTTATCCCTGATCGACTGATAATGAGTAGGCTCAAATAATTCGATTGTAGTAGTTGCTGACCCATACCACATAGTTTTGGCAACTACAAAAGCTACAAAAAAAAAGCTACGATTCTACTGTAAAGTATTGTTGTTTTTTAAATTCTGGTTGGAGTTTCTTAAGTTTCGATTGGAATCGAACTTTTGCGTTAATTGAGGAATATGTCTATTGTTTCCGGGATCTTGAAATTACTTCTCATTCTCTTAGTTACGAAATGGTAAGAAAGATAAAATATAAGCCTATATTATAATGGGGAAGAGGACTGAAATATGCCATAAGATCAAGTTGATCCTTGCGAATAGCTTGATGCACTATCTCTTTTCAACAATTTGAAGGAAATATGGTAAAAGAAGGAAAATCCATGGACCGACCCTACTGTCTCCTCCCTGTAGGAACTACGAGATCACCGCAAGAGTGTCTTCGATATCCAAGGGTCACGAACTGACCATAGACTTTGTTCAATAAGTGGAACACATTAGCCGTCCGCTCTCCGGTTGGATCCGAAATCCATAATAGAGTCTAATCACACCAATTGAATTAATTATCCTCATCGAGAAACTTAGACTACTAAGTAGAAAATATTTGAAAAAATCATGACATGGATCTCTTTTTTTTCTTTCCGGAGAAGAGTCGATCCCTCTCTTCTCATTTCAGGATTGACCATCGAGTCCTCTGTTGAGGATGGAAATTCAATAATAAATAAGTCTGTTTATTCGTCTTTTTGGAACTATGTTTCCTTCACGTTGATACTAATTATTTCCAGGAATTTCCATGCGCCTCTAAACACCGTTACAGAGCAGCAGGATAATCAGTCAAGGACAGTATTAATACCAATTACGATGATGCTACCAAAGGGTAGCTAGTTTTCGGCTCCAGCTGGCTTGCCAAGAAACGCGCGAGCTATCCTCCCGTTGGCGCCATTCGGGAAGAAGCCGCCGGGCTCCTTCTCATTGCCGGTGAGGTACAGGATCCTGAGCAGCTCCGCCGGCGTCCGGCTGTAGGAGAGCGAGTCCTGGTCGGCGGAGAGCACGTTGGTGCAGATCCTGCCCTCCGCGCCGAGCTCCGGGGGCACGGTGAGCCCCTCGTCCTTCAGACCGCACCGCCCCAGCCGGTTCCGCAGCGCCGAGATGCGGTCGGTGAACTCGGCCACCGTGATGTTCTTGTACGGAGGCACCATCTCGCGCATGCGCTGGAAGAGCATGGTTCGGATGACGGCGTCCTGGCCTGCCTCCACGCCTAGCAACCCTGCAAGAAGCTGCACACATGCATGCATGGCTGACGGCCGGCCGGCTTGATGTGAAACTAGCAATGGTATTTGTTTTCGACTAGTGTGATCTTGCAGATTTCTTGTGCGTGTGCAAGGATATGATGCGGTGGACGCGCATATATAGATCGATGGTTATATACCTTCTTGGTCTCGTAGCCGTCGATGATAGGGTTTGTGCCGGTGTAGCCGTTGATGCCCAGGTAGGGGATCACGTAGCAGGCCAGCAGGAAGTTGTGGCTGTTCATGTAGGGGTCGAAGGGAGGGTCCAAATGGTACCCAAATGCTTCGTCCATGACCCTCGCAAAGTTGTGAGGACTTAGGTCTATCAGGGGCCTAGGAAATCCACCAACTGTATTCTGGATAGCCCTGCCAAGAAATAAAGGGAAAATAAACTCGGTATTAATCCGCAGCTTAAAATGAGAATGGTATACTACTTCCTTTTTTTACTTGTTTTTGGACATCAACACGGTCTACAATGCACGTATTTGACCATTACTTTTTCCTCGTTATATATTAACCAAAAAAATTAAATATAATTATATAAAAGTATTTTTTTGAAAAAAATCTAGCCATATCATTTATACATAACAAATCCAAACACTTGGTCTGTATGTGAGAGGTCAAAGTCTTAAAAGGTTGACTGCGCGTATTCTAAATCGATATCTAAAAAAAAAGAAAAAGGGAGTATTATTATAAGTATGCATTTTCAGTTGCAACTTGCAATTTTCTATCTAGTAAGGAACAATGCATAGCAATGGTAAATTTGCATGCAAGCACCGGTAGAAATCAAATGTACTCTATTTTCAGTTGCAAATCGCAATTGCTTCTGTCCAGTAAGGACTACGGAACAATGCATTATAATCATATAAGTGATCTTTAGAAACCTTAAGTGGCCAACTTCTTCATAGCCGAACTCCGTCATGATGCGCCTCGTCATCTCGTCGAGGTTGGCCTTCCTGGCGCCTATCGGAGGGGGTCCCCCCCGCGCCAGCTTCGGCGCGAACTTATCAAGCCCCTCACCATGTGCTGCGTGCAGGAAGAACTCGGCCTCGGTGTACTCCAGGTTCAGTGCAAACTGCATTGGATCCTTGTCGTGCGGGAAAACCGCAACCGGAGTGTGTGGAGCCGGTGGCCGACACTGCGGTCCGCCGTTGTTGTTGGAGGATGCCGCCAGCAGCGACGGTCGTGCCGGAGGACAGGTAGGGTCCACGGGATCTCCAGGCCCCGCTGCGCTGCATGAGCAGACTAGGAGGAACAAGAGCAGGAAGGGAGAATGGATGCTTGATGATGCCATGATTTAACAGAAGGTTTCGCATCCAAGGATGCTGGTCTGAGGGTATATGCTGTGCTGTGTGCTAAATTTATAGTGAAGATGATAGCACAAAGTCATCTGGCAGCTACTATTCTCCTCTTTTCTGAAACACGCAGCTAGCAATCGTTTGTGATTTTTGCCAAGTTTATGTGGTTCTGCAAGACAAGACACTGACGTATCTAATCTAGCTGATATCTGGTGGCAAATGAAAATAGGTTACTTGTTGGAGCAGAAAAGTAAGCCATCAAATCAAAAATGTACGTACAGACAGATCACCTTCTGCACAAATTTTGGGCTTGAAATTGGATTTCCATGGATTGCATCCTAGCATCTTTCTTCAGCTTACTGTTGGATTATCCAATAGCAGGCTGCAGATGCTAGTACTAGGTGGACGGTCAGTTTCTTCAGGTCAGTCGTCAATTCGTCGTACTGATCGACTTACTATCTTTCTGCTTGTCAAGTGTCCGTGATTGTACTGTCGAGTTACCACAGGGAGGGAGAAGTGGGAATGGCCCGGCCAAAGAGAGCTGGTGTGGGTGGAAAGAGAGATGCGATTAATTTCATTACCAACACCAACTCATATTAATTTATATATTAATAAAGAATTGAATGGTTGTTGATAGGTTGTCTAGAGCAAGGTTAAAAATTTCGACAAAAACCGGTGAAATTTTGCCGAAAAACCGGATTTCGGCCCACCCCGAATTTAAAACTACCAGCCAGATTAAATTTTTAAAAAATTTAAAAATGCTAGTGTTTTTTTTCATTGAAATGTCGAGTTTTTTGTCCTGTTTTTAAAGTTTTAGGGCCGGATTTGGTCCAATAACCCTTAAAAAAGTCATCTTATTTGAAAGTTTGTTGAAAAACCAAAATTTTGAGATATTTTAAAATTTTAGAAAAAACACTGTCAGGTTTTATAAAATTCTATAAGCTTGATAATGACCTAAAAAATTTATGGTACAATATTTAGTAGTGTAGGGTCATACATAAAAATTTTCAAAATAATTGAATTTCATTTGTTATCTTTAAAAAATTAAACACAGAATAAACATAATTGGGACAGTAACCTTGTCAAAAGTTTATAAAATTTTTTTGTATCTGATCATGATCTAAAAGTTTTATGAGAGATTAATAATTGCCTCAGTACCATTCTATAAAATTTTCAAAAAAGATCAACTTCTTTTGTTTGGTCAATCAAATCTATATATGCATTTAACTTCATTTTTTATATTATATTTCAAAAATCAAAAAGAGAAAGAATATAAATGGTATCGTGCCTTGTAAGAATTTTATAAATTCATTGGAGTGCGATCATGATTTAAAATTTTTATGAGATCTTAAGCATTTCCTTATCACCTTTTTGTAAAAGTTTCAAAAAATTTTAAACCTTTTTTATTTCTAAAGCAAATTTATGTATTGATCATCAACCTTTTATCACGATGTAGCATTGTCAGAATTTTTAAAATTATTTATGCATGATCATCATCTAAAACTTTTATAGAACCATCAATGCTACATTAGGACCATCCACAAAAATTTTAAAAATTTTCTAATATGGTTTGAACAATTTTTCATTTCATTCAAGTTTGCTAGTAAGGCTTTTAATAGGACAGTAGCACTGTTTAAATTTTTAAAAATTCATGAATCTTGACATCATCTGAAAATTTAAAGAGAATATTATGGATCTATCAGGACCATCCACAAAAAAATTCAAAATTTTATAACCTCGTTTGTTCTAATTTTCATTCAGTTCAAACATGCCGGTCAGCGTTTTATCAGGACAGTAGCAATATTTGAATTTTTAAAATTCTTAGATTTGATAATCATCTAAAATTTTTATGGAAATATCATCAATGTGTCAGGACTCTCTAGAAATTTTTTTAAAATTTTTCGTTGTCGTTTGACCCACTTTTCAACCTGTGCAAAATGGTCGAAATTTCGAGTAAACTAGCCAAAATTCGGTTTTTTCACTAGCAAACGGACCGGATTTGAATTTTGGTTTTTGAATTTCGACCGATCGAAATTCATCCGAAATACCGAGATTTCGCCAAAATTTCAGATTTTGACCATACCCGGTATGTTTCCCCAAACGAATTCAATATTTCCTTGTTTACAGTTTCCAAAGGGGATTGCCCTTTCCTTTTTTAAATTTCTTCAGATTTTTGTCAACCATGTCTGCAATTCCAGCCACATGCATCAGCTACCTTGCTGACTGAACTTGCACGCAATACAATATTAACCAGCTGATTCATTTTATAGTTTAGTTTCAAGCTGTGCCGAAGGTTGCATCTCTACCTTTCCATTTTCCACTGGACGGTTTTACAAGGTTGAATTGCTGTCTGAAATTGTACGTCACGAAATTGATCAGCAAGAATAGGACCAGGCTCGTTTAGTCCTGGAAGCCTTGATTGTTGGCAAGTACTTGCAGGTTGCGCATGACTAACTAGATCGGATCCTAATTTTTTTTTCCTCATAGGCTTGTACTGTACCATAAGAAAATATCAATGCAAACTGTTCTCCCATAAGAATTCTGAAGTATAATTTCGCCCAGCTTTCAAGTTTCAAGTCTTCGTGCGAGCTAGAATATAACGGTAATCGAAAGCAAGTTTACCTCTATAGGCACTACCGCTAAGTAGACAAAAAAAAAAACAAAATACTTGCTTACAGCTAGAAATTCCTAGGCGTATTGCCAATGCAGTGGTGGGGGAAGATCAGAAGATAGCAAGGTCGGAGTCCTACAGAAATAACCAAAGACCCACCGCAGATCAAACTTTTCAAATGACATAACCTGAACAGCAAAACTACTCCAATAAACTGAAAGAAATACGATTCACATATTCTGAAGTATGAACATTGCAAATAAAAAGCTTGTTGATTTTCTATCTTAATGGTTGACGAATAAGTTTTTCAATGCACACGAGCATCTTCAGAATAGACTCTTCATTCTTCAAATATGTTTGCCCATGGAAATGAACCACAGATAGAATTTCCTTTTAATTTCAACTAAAAAAGGGAGATAAAATATTATACATTTCTACCATTTGAAAGTGCTAACCAAATCAGATTTTTTTTCCTTTTACAGTGTCATGGGCTGAGGACAACTTTGAGTTTGCCATTTTTTTACTACATTGTCGGAACCCAGATATGCAAATCTGAACCTATGGATCATGCTAGTACACATAGTAACAACATAGATAGAATATCATCTCCATACAAAACAAAATAAGAATAAACGAACTATATTTAATAGGCAAATAGGTTTTACGACTTTATGGTCGAGTTTACACTTTATTATGACACGTGGGGCTCAAGCATTAGATAAATAACTTGTAGTGGAAAAACAAAGAAACTCCGAAATGACCCATCGACCTGCTAGAAGCAATCAACTGGGGCTCAAATCCTAATAGTCGGCCTCTTCACGATACCCTATCTCCTAAACAGGTGTTGACTCCTCTTCACTGAGTGATTTTATTGTAAGGATGAGCGCATGGAGTACAAAACAAGTTGTGCACAGAATGCAGGTCTAAATAGTTGTATGCGAGGCTTAATCCAAATAATAGTTGAACATCTTCTTTTGCATAAAGCAACATTTACAATTTGAATACCAATAAATGGATTAAAAGCATAATAATAATAATAATAATAATAATAATAATAATAATAATTTAAGAATTTTTCACAGAGATAGTACACAGCCTAAACCAGTTCTTTCGCTTCCCACCAAGTTTTCTTTTATGAAATCCAACACAAGTGTAAAATTTCTAAGCATTGTCTATAATTAAGGACAAGACTATTCGAATAGTTTTACACACTCTTCAATAGTTATATACTTTACCTACAAAATATGATCAATCTTTTAATGCCAGTAATGACACATTTCCTTTGACTTGGGATTAAGAAGATCATAACAAAATCTTTCAAAAACTCTATCCTAGCATTGACCCTCACGATAACCGTAAAAAATGTGGTGCCACTGTAGCACACGCCCTCCGCCTCAAGCACCCAGCTTAACTTACTACTTGAGATATCATATGTTAAGACTTAGTAACTTATTAAGTTAGATTTGTTTGATTCCAGATGTGTAGTTGCATGATTATCTCAGTTCAATAGCTTGCAAGGTTAAGTACTTAATTAATCAAGACAAGACTATACAATCACTACACCAATTCACACATAATTGTATAGATTCATACAGAATCATGATAGCTCAGCTTCACACAGAACCACCAACATACAACTTCTTGTCACTTGCCCCAATCTAAATTATTTCTCACCCTTATTGATTATAGCGCAACATATGTGATCACCAACAGACCATCGTGTGACAAGACATGACAAACTTTTTTCACAAAGACATTCTGTAAACACTTAGTCATATTTGAATTTGCAAATTCAAAATAATATCAATAAGTTGTTGCATGGCTAAGCACACTAATCACATTTAAACCAACCCATATTGTTCTATATTAACGACCAGCTAATAATTAACCAATCTAGGGTGACAAATGATCATAGCATACAAATGACAAATAAAATTCAAGTAGGTTACATAACTAATCCCGAAATAATTAAACGGTTGCTAATTTGAACTAGCATGCAATAACTTGAAACAAAATAACTTATGTAAATGTTGTGTTCAACATGATTAAAGCACAACTTGTCTTGAAATAAGTCATACTCTTGAACTTAAGCAAATTCTTCTCCTTCGAACGCTCTCGACACTCCCACATCACTGGAAGATAGGGTTTGATTTTAAATGAATTTATAAACTATCAATCAGAGATCGTATAAAGAAGAGTGGGCTCTCAGAAAATTTACCAAAAAAGAAAATAATGGACATAGAGAGAAAAGAGAATATTCTAGGAATATTCCCTTGGTTAAGGCTAACATGTAGTGCCAAGGTCTATGGACCAGGTTCACAAACAAGGTGCATGATCTACGGTGGACTCAGCTCACGAATTAGGGTTCTAACATGTGGGATCCAAGTGTCATAGACTCAGTCCATGGTAGACTAAGTACATCGAACCGGTCTAGGGTTAGGCTTGTGTGGCAGCTAACGTAAGCAACAAATGATGATGTGGCAATGGTGTGGCTCTGAGGTGGTGGACACACGGCATGACCAAGTGGCACCTTGCGCTGGCAACACCCTGTGCAGTGCTAGCATGGCGCTGACATGATTGACTCACCGACAACGGTGCTTAGGAATCAATGGCCGTTGACTGCGGCAAAAACAGAGGTACTCTGGCAAACAACGACTGTGATGGCTTTTGGGCAAGCACGGGGTGCATCCAGAAGATCTCGATGAGACGAACTCAATGATGCGAACGGCAAAACTAGCAATGACCTTCGGTAAGCGACACGGCTTTCATCTCCAAATTCTGAGGCGACGTTGGCTCGATCTGGTGGTTAGGGCTATGGTTTCATCAGCGGGAATCCTCGCGACGCATATTCGGGGCTCAGGCAATGCTATTTAATGCGAATGAGGTGACACGAAGGATGGGGTCCACGGCGGACACAGGCGTGGTTCGGAGTCCAGCTCGGACCATAGTTACTGGATTCTGTAAACTCCGGCGAATCGCAAATCGGATTTATCGAACCTGAACCAATTTAGAGTACGAGGTTCGTGTTTGCATTGTAAATTAGAAGAAAAAGTGGCAAACCGTAAACCCGAATCTTGTATCGCGACTCGGATGAACCGTGTTTCTAGTAATTATGGCTCGAACACATGAACATGATGACTAATAGATGGGCTGGTTCGGGCGCGCAATGACGCGGGTTGGCAAGCTGGGCTGCACGGTGTGGAATAGGCCAATTGGGCTGGCCAGTAGGAAACGACGAAAATGGACTAGGGTGAGGGAAAGGAAATTGACCAGCGTGAAGGGGCTTCAGCCCAAGAGATTTTCCAACTTTTAATTTAGTTTTTTTTAAATATAGATAAATTAAAAAAGCTCAAATAAAATAGCAAATTTACTTGACAAATTTCCAAAAAAAAAATAGAAAATTCTTCCAAGCAAAGGAAACCTTGAAAAAATATTTTTGGCAATTATTGACTAGGGATATAATCATATTAACTTATTTTTGATTTATGAAGGTCCCAAATTCAGCTTTTGTTAACAAGAAAATCGGTGAAATTTTTTGGAGTGCTAAACTATGGAAAAACATTTTCAAATGGTAAAATTGGGATGTTACATAACACAACCCCCACCCCCAACAAACAGAAAACACTTAAAGCTACATTATGCATGCATGCACCCTATCAGAAAGAAGATTTTGTTGGAACGTGGGCACGCTAAGCTTCTGTTTTCCTGCCTCAAATACAATGGTAACGATCACGTTAATAAGCTAAATGTAATGACTGGGTGGATGATGGGACCCATCTGTTAGTGAGAGCAAGAAGAGGCTTAAAAGCCACCAACCGGGACTGAGCAAGACAGAACGAAATGAACTGAAAATCAGATTTCCTCTTTCCTGCTTCTTCTTCCTCCTCACGCTTCGTCTCACGTCACAGCAAACCTCCGCCGGTGGCCACGGGATCTTCTCTTGCTTCGGGAGCTTCGTCTCACGCCACGGCGACTTCTCCTTGTCGACGGCCAAGGGACATGACATCTAGTATCAGAGCCATGGCCGATAAGGCGAAGGCCAAGGGTAATGCGGCCTTCTCGGCCGGTTGCTTCGACGAGGCGGCGCGGTACTTTACGGACGCCATCGCGCTCGCCTCGGGCAACCACGTCCTCTGCTCAAACCGCTCCGCGGCGCTCGCCTCGCTCCACCGCTACTTCGAGGCTCTCGCCGACGCTGAGAAGACTGTCGAGCTCAAGCCCGACTGGGCCAAGGGCTATTCCTGCATCGGCGTAGCCCATCTCGGCCTCGGTGACGCTGCCAGCGCCGTTGCCGCCTACGAGAAGGGCCTTGCCCTTGACCCCAACAACGAGGGCCTCAAGGCAGACCTCGCCGACGCTAAGAAGGCAGCGATTCAAGCGGAAGAAGGATGGGATGCGGTGAAGGAAGGCATCGATCAGTTGTTCGTCAGAGTGGGGAAGATGGAGGTATCGCAACAACAAATGGTGCGCCAGGTAGAGCTAGCGTCCAAAGTGGTGGAGAATCAAGTTCGAGAGCAGCAGATTTTAGCGAAGCAATTGGAAGCGACAACCCAGGTAGTTGCGAGGATTACGGAGGAGGTGACATTCAGGGTGTCAGAGACATCAGAGTATGCTGCCCTCAAGGTGTTCGACGAATTGTCTATCAAGAACGTGGTGTGGAATGAGGAGTACACCTTGTGTGTATCTGATCCATCTGAAAATGTGAGTTTTAGTGGAGTGCCGTCGGATTTGGGCCGAAATGTGGAGGATGGCATCGCTAGTAATCCGATAAGTTTTGCAGGAAGGAATAAAGGGAAGGGTGTGCAGCTTGGGGATGTTGGGGCTGCACTGGAGTACTTGGAAGAGTTGCATGCTGGTGTTGACGGAAGCCAAGTCAATCTGATGGGGTGGGAGGAAAGGCAACGCCAAATATCTCTCCTCAGCCTTAGTTACCATGACCTCCAATGTTTGTGCAAACGGTACAACCTTCCTGCAAACAAGAACCACTCTCAATTAGCAAGCGCGCTTGCCTTGCTGCTTGAGAAGGGAAAGTTAAATTCAGGACCTGAAAGGGAAACATTGTTTGGTTCTACACAGGCTTCTGCCTTGTTATCAAATATCAAAGAAGCATCCAGATGCGGGCAAGAAAACCTCAAAAGAGGCCCATATAGTGACAGAGATGATTGTGATAGACCGCTTTTGCATATAAAGCATCGAAAGGGGCCTCAAACTCCAATGGATGAAACATTGAAAAGTGACTCTGGCATCAACAATGGAAAAACAGACTGCTTTAGTCATTCATCTTCTGGACTAGGGATTACTCACAATGTGCGGTCTCAAAATACTGATGGACTTGGTGAAAATGTCATAGACAAGGGTAGTGGCTCATCTGATAAGACCTCAACAGATGCAGATTCTTTTCAATTCTTTGTGACGTCAGACGATGGACTTGATCTTTTTGTTGATCTTAATTCCACTCCATCAGTTTGGGTTGATAGCTTCAAGGAGAAGTATACTTCCCCAAGTACTCATAATTTTGAACATGGAAATTTCTCTAGTTTTATTAGCAGCCTGGAGAGTACGGATGATCACAACACAATTTCCCCAGCTGGTAATATCGTTGTGGACAAACAAAATGGGGGAGCTGAGGGCATTGCTCCTTGCACCAATTCATCACTAGGTTCAACTGGTGGTGAAAATTCTCATTCGGAGCCCTGTCCACCTGATACAACTGCTGTAAACTCCAGGTCATCTGCATCCACATCGCCTGAATCTGTTGATGCCCCAGTGTGGTCTGAAAAAAGCCATGCACCCCTGGCTGATGATACTGTACAACCAACTGGTAATAGAGACACAGTGAGCCCTGGTAAAACCAAAGCTTCTGTAAAGATTGATTGCACTCAAAATGTTTTGGTTGCTGATACTAGCAAAGCCTCAGCATTTTCCCATGTGGATGTAGTTAAAAATGACTCTGAAAATTCTTGTCCAACATCTGTGGGAAAACAGGGAATGATAGATGTTCCTGAAGGGGCTCAGCTTCGCAACAGTGATACACATGAAGTCCTAATGGAAAATGAACCAGTGGAAGTTGTGCCTATGGAAGAAGATATAGGTTATGGTGACAGGTTGTCAAATTCCTCTGGGGATGTACTGCCAGTTAAAGATGCCCAGTCAGATGCTAGTTGTGCTGATCATTGTGTTGCTGGGAACTTCGACCTCACAGACCCAACACCACCATCTTCTGCTTCGGACAGTGCCATTAATCCCCTAACTTCAAAGCATCTTGAACTTTGGCTTTATGTGCAATGGAACCCCGGAATTAGGGAGTTATTCTTATGAATGCAACAACAGAGACTATGCTATTGCTTGGGGACAAGCAATGTTTTCAGGGGTAGTAATGTAATGACTGGGTGGATGATGGGACCCATCTGTCAGTGAGAGCAAGAAGAGGCTTAAAAGCCACCAACTGGGACTGAGCAAGACAGAACGAAATGAACTGAAAATCAGATTTCCTCTTTCCTGCTTCTTCTTCCTCCTCACGCTTCGTCTCACGTCACGGCAAACCTCCGCCGGTGGCCATGGGATCTTCTCTTGCTTCGGGAGCTTCGTCTCACGCCACGTCGACTTCATTGGTGACTATCACATGCTCTGCGGCAAAGAGCACGTGGCACCAAAACTTACTTACGGAAGCACATCGAAGAAGGGAATTACAGAACTAGAGCTTCACAATCAAAAAGTAACTGAAGTTTCAGCAGCACTTGTTCCAAATGTGAAGAGGCATGGCGCACTCCCCTAGATTGTGAAAAACATTTCAACGTTTCTCCCAGATTAGCACTACAATTCATCAGATCACATAATTCAACTAGAGGACTAGACTACCCCACGTATCCAAAAAATGTGCCACATAATTTCCCTCTGATGATAATAGCAAAGCTGAAAGCTGTATGGCAATGCGCTGCACAAGTTGATATGCATATGTACCCAATTCAAAACCCATTCTTCTAAAGCCGTGATCATATATCCATATTACTCTGCACCGAATTCTAATCACACCACTACTTAAGCCAAAATCCGTATGCGAACACCCCAGGAAGCAATCTCACGAGGGAACAGTAGGGAAAAAAGAGAGAAGAAAACTCACCTTCACGCAGCGCGGGAGGCTCCGCTCCGGCATGTCGGGGGAACGCGGCGGCGACGAAGGGATGGTCAACTGGGAGGACGAGGGCAAGGCCGACCTCGACGCGTTCTTGAACCAGTGGGGTCCACATCGATCGCGCCCCGGGGGGGTGCTAGGACGTGGGGACGCCGGAGAGGACGAAGGAGCGGAAGAAGTAGCAGAGGCGCGGAGGAGGGGGAGACGGACAAGGGTTCCCCCACGCGCACCGCCATTGCCGCCTGTGAGCGTGGTCGCCGGGAGCGGCGGCTGCCGTGGCGGTGTCACTCGCGATCCGCGCCCTAAGCGAATCCTGACTGTCCAATCTTAAATGAACGGTCCTAAACGTCGGCAAATCGGATCCCGAATAATCCGCGCCCGAAAACGGATCGCGAATAAGATCCGCGATCGTATCCCGACCGTTCATCCAAAATATAAAGGCCGAAAGGATACCGTGGACCGTGTGGTCCGTCCTCGTCCCCTTGTCGTGGGCCATACATGTCAGTGTCTGAGAGGAGAGGTCGAGAGGGAGGAAGAGGGACAGGCGCTGCCAGATGGGGCCGGAAGCGACAGTCCGGCCCATGGGTTGTGCTGGGCCGAACCGCCATTTCAGTGAAGTTTTTTCAGTCCATAGGAAAAGAATGTTTCCCAATTTTATTAGCCCGTTTTTGAGTTAGACGACTGGGCCATTTATTTTCTCAAAAAATATTTTCTTCCCAAAAAACTGGGCTATTCGTGTACGTAATCAAAGAGAGCTCAGAGCTCAAAAAGAACAAAAATATGAAAATCCGTGATCTCTCATTTTCCCCGGAGATCCCCAATTATAATTGGGTAACGTAAAAGCGATCACAAAATTATTGAAGGTTTGATGCAACAGGCCACTTGACATAAATGCATGGGACTGTAGACTTCTGCAGCGAAATTACTTTCATACGTCACTTTTTAAAGTGACATAGATATTAAAATATGAATGAAAGATAGAAAGTGATTACTTTCCTTTTCTTTTACTTTAAGATTCGTGTAATTTGTATAGAGGGACGACACATGGAACCACGGCTCATGGACATGAGCAGATCTAAATAGTACATGTCAGGGTCAAGTGATATCGACGTCTTTCAGTCCAGCACACAGTTTCTTTAAGCATATGGCCCTCTCATTATAAATTACAAATTAATGTTATAAGTTCATAATGACCTGACGATCTCCATGATCTTTTCTCCTAGATCCGTCTCTGCTCATAGAAGACTAAGCCTTGAAAAAAAATTGTATAAGTTTCACACACGCATTTACGCACGGCGATGTTTCAGAACAAAAGAACGCTCACTGTGCGTTCAATTCAGTGAGATGGATCGATGGATCGCTCTGCCATGGTCCAGAGATGTTTATGTTTGAATTATTGGAGAGGAGGAAATGCTGCGAAAACGATTGTTCAAATCCGTGAGCAACTTTATTTCGATTATCGTAGCGGCAATTTCTTACATGTCACTCACCATGACCTCATCTATCAGTGATATATTTAAGATTTTTTTCTAAATTACAGTAACATACAGGGAATTCGCACGAGTGACAATGTAACTGACCCGTTGACTGTACGTCAGGTTTTAACTAGAAGTAGCCAGGTACAGAGGGTGAGAGCATGCATGCAAGACTAGTGCGCAGGTTTGGCGTGCATGGCTGCATCAATAATTCCAAGAGCACTACTCCCTCGGTACATCATTGCATGGAATATTCAGGGGAAAATTACGACCAAAAAGCAGGTTCTACATGGTCCACATTTGGGAAGAGACATGATTCACCTCACAAGCAAAGCTCAGTTCAGTACAGACATGGCCAAAAGTTTGTACAAGAGGACCAAACACTTTGTTCTGCAGAGCGAAGTACTGAGATGGCCAGAAGCATGCACAAGATCAGAGCCAAGCACTTGTACTGCACTGCCTGAATTCATGTACTGCCCATGACCTGATGTCTGACGATACAGTCGACACACACACACGCAATGCAATGCAAGCATGCTCTGCTCGCTGAACAGGTACAAGCGTCACTTTCTCCACTTAATCTCCCATGATCAAGTCCTAACCCCACTAATAGGCCTCTGTCAATTCTCAAACCCACTAGGCTGCTGCTGCTTCCAGGCACGAACTCCCATTGGCGGTTGGATCCATTCATCCAGTGGTACAGAATATTAATACAAAATGGTGTGATCTAATCTGAATTTGGCTATATGCACATGACACTGATGCCAAGCTTAACATAATGCATTCCTGTTGGTTCTGCTCCAAGAAACCTGACCCCCATTGGTGAACTCTTGCTACCTACGTTATCTCCCCATCTCTTGTTGATCCAAAGCACTAAAGTAAGATAATAATACGCTCATGTGTGTGCTCATTGCTGGGCCCTAGAGTTTGACACGTACGTCAACGTACGCCGCGGCCGCCGGCTGCGGCGGCGACGGTTTACGGCTGGAAAGGTCGCCGATGTTTTACCATCCGGGAAGCTTCTCTGTTTTGCCTGCCTCCAACCATGTCAACATGTGCAGCATGGATCGATGGATGTAACGAGCCGTGCACGCAACATCGTGTCATCTCTCGATCTCTCTCATGAGCGACCGGATTAATTTATCTCTGCCTTGTAGGGCCAACATTGTTGCATCAAATAGCACCAGATGATCATCATTTCCTCTTCGA
Organism: Guadua angustifolia; assembly: GCA_036346375.1. Lineage (NCBI taxonomy): Eukaryota > Viridiplantae > Streptophyta > Magnoliopsida > Poales > Poaceae > Guadua > Guadua angustifolia. The sequence continues at coordinate 35,236,757 of CM070511.1, read as the reverse complement.
AAACCGGCTTTTATCTACGCGAAAACGGCAGCGTTGTTTTCGTCCCTGATCTTGCTTCTGAACTAAGACTCCTAAGGCAGCCAGGAAGAGCAGACTAAAAAACCGAGGGTTCTGAATGGACAAAACCCGGCAAGATCTCTTTCCAAAAGGGCCTTTTGCGAATTGTTAAGGTAGGAAGCAAGAATGAGCAGAGGAGAGAGATGGGCGTCTTGCTATCACTGCCTACACAGCTCCATGTCAGCCTTTCAGCTCTTTCCGGTGTAAAGTCGTCACCAACTACTTCTTGTTCTGGAATATGCATGCCCGTCCGTCTGATGATTCATCTCTGAAAGGATCTCTCCCTCCTACCGAAAGTTCCAGCCTGTGTTGAGCTTAAACCTTTTCTTTTCTTAGTTTCCAGCCTGTGTTGAGCTCAAACTTTTTCTTTTCTTAATTCATAAATTATATGTTACCTGCTGCTTGATCTCACTTGGTTAGGTAGACTGACTGGGCACTAGTTCCAGAAATCTATGACATGGAAGTTTCAGCACTTTACTAGTTTCTTCAGAACATTTTCATGTAGTGAGATAGCATTGCTTCCAACTAGGACTCTGTCCAGTCAAATAAAAACCAGATAGGCAGATACAGACAGAAATGTGTCGATCAGAACACAAAAGTATATAGAAAATGTCTCAGAATTACAACTCCTTCAAGGAAAAGTCACAGTTTCAGGCATCTTCAGTAAATACTAGTTATGGCAATTTGAATATCGCTGCATCAGATGTTGTACTATTTACAATCTTAGTCAGCTCAATTTGAATACTTCGAAAACGATACACAGATTTTAGCAGAAGACGTAACCAGTACAGTGAATATCTTTTGGAGTATGAAAGCACCAAATCACCAAAGAAAATTCAGCCCAACCATTTCTGCAGACACTGGAACTCCCATCTTCCTCTTGAGCTCAACTTTAGGGTCTGTTTGGCAGAGCTCCATATCCTGATTCTCCAATTCCAGCTCCTAATTCTCTATGGAATCGATTCTCTGGTGGAAATGATTCCTATATGAGAAATAGTTATGAACTTGGTGGGGATGTTCATAACTGCGAGGTTGTGAATCAGGTGGAGAGCAGGTTTTTTTTGCTCTCAAGCTACAAGTCAAAAAATATAAATCACTTTCTCGGATTCCTATGTGAAGCTGATTGATTTTTTCTTGTTTGGTAGAGCTCATCAGCTTTTCATAGGGAAGTTGAAGTTAGGAGCTCTGCCAAACGCACCCTTAATTCCTAAATGATGTAAAATTCCCCGACAGGCGTCGTAATCGTATAATTGGCCCGATATTAGCGCATTACCGATTAGTACAGTGTTTTCAACACCATCAACAATTAAGAAAGCAAAACTACGAAAAACTACATTATTGGTTGACAACTCAAAAAATAGTGTCCACATGCCAAAGGAGGAGAGGAAATCGAGTTGTGTGCGTTTTAAGGTCAGAGTAGATTGCGATATTTCGAGCTTGGAGAATTGCAAAATCGCTTTAGTTAGTACGAAAGCTCGTGCAGATAGGTGCATATGTACATTGTGAGGACCAAGTGGTTAAGTATATGGCAAATCATTCTGGCCAATGTCCCTACGCACTAATGTATCCTTCCTCTCCCTCTTATTCTTCTCCTTGACAGCTAGTAGACTAACACATTCTAAAATTAAGTACTTTACACGTTTGGTCAGCTGTAGCTGTTCATCCAATACTTATTTGATGCCATAGTTTTGAGTGTCCTTTGGTACACCAGGGGGCCGGCCTAACATAACACTCTAGCTCTATCTAGAAAATTATGAAAGGTGAAAGACTGTTCTACTTGTTGATACTCATTTGCTCTAGGTATTATTATGTGATCCAGTGTACCTAGCTAGATCCACATATTGCTTTCTCAGGGAAAAAGGCTGGCGAGAAATTGAGGTTTTTTTTAGCCTAACTACAAACTATAAGTTTCTAGATTCCCTCTACCCAATTTTAATCTTTCGGTTGGACGGTCACGGGCTGCGAAAAGGCTTGCGCCATCTAACAGTTATGCAGGGAACCTAGCAGTTAGACCATGACAAAGCGCTAATACATTTGATGGTGGCCAGATGTAGCATATTCTTCTCCTCTACCATGCTAACCAAACCAAGAGATCCAGCATGAGAGGTGCAAGGAATGACTCAAAAGCTAGCTTTGCAGATGCAGCATGTGGTGGTTACCGACTAAGCATCTCTGCCACCTCAAGCTCAAATTCGTACACAAAGTTTTTTGGGTGTCTTGCTGTTCATCCCCAGGGATCTGATGCATCCTCTCCTCCCTCCTGCGTCCGCCAGCGAAAGCGACCAGGTGTTGCAGCGCCGCTCGAGGATCCTAGCCGATGCTTCCATGTCTTCCCCGATGCTGCGATTGTAACAGTGTGAAAAAAGAAAAAGGGAAACATGGAACATAATAGTCAAAGGAAGAACAGAAATAGATAAATAATTGCATGATATATCCAACATCCGTCGTGCCGACCTATCGCACCAACCATGTCATATCCTTTTCCTTCTGCCCCCACTTCCTCTGCATCCAAATAGGGTTCATTCAGCGCCAGTGACAACTGACAACCAGCAATGCTGTCGCTGTTGGTGGTGAATTAGTGGTGCGTGCCCAATGCACGAAATGCAAATCCAGTGGACTCAAAACTACACAATGTGATATGCCACAACCAAATTAAAGCCAGGCTTTAAACTTTGCTCCACCTGAAATGATTCTAGTGTCTAAATTTTAGGATTCAACATTCTGGGTGAATTGGTTGGTGTGACGTGATTGGTACTCGATGCTTTTGCTAACTGAATCATCAGCTCGGCATTATATAAGAGCCGTTGATACCAGTGTCAAAATTTCAGGTTTTAAGCTTGTGGGTGAATCGGTTGGCGTTACCTGATTGATACTCGATGCTTTCACTAACTGAATCATCAGCTCGACATTATATAAGAGCCGTTGATTCCCAGTTTCGGCACTATTAGATGGCTATTATCATGCTAGCACAGCCCGTGATGCTCCTGAATTTTTTTTTTCTACCACATTGGCCGTTTGGCATATTTTTGCCTTCTGTTTTGTTCAAGAAAAATAAATCCAGACAATGATTAACTAGCGAATTTGGGGAACTGTTTGCTGTTTGGAGCCTGACATGCCATGTGCAGCGTTCGTTGTGCAGAAAGGGAGGGACCGAGGGAGTTTTCAGGTACAGTTTTTTCAGGCACAGTTATGACTTATTCTTAAACAGCAAAGGAAAGGAGATCATCAGCACAACCAAATGCTGAACCAGAATAATTGACTTCTCGATCCCTATACACTCAGATGATACTCCTAAGTAGACCTGTAAATTGTGCCAGGCTCAAACAGGCTAGCCCGAGCACGGCACGAAATTGACGGCCCAAAGCATGATACGGCCCAAAGCATTATGGGCGAAGCCAGACGACCAAATGCCGCGGTCGGGTGGGCCTTGAATCGCAAGACGGTGGGCCACCAAGACGGCCCGATTGATTGTGCCGTGCTTGGGCAAGACGACTGACAACAATGACCCAACTAATTGGATATCCCTAATCATACACTCCTGCTACTAATTACTGGCCATAGCTAGCGCCACACTAGATAGTGATTAATTACTGGCTAAAAGTAGTTGGCTAATTAGCTTATGACCAGATAGTGATGGGACAGAGAGAGGGGCATGTGCGACTGCTGCAATCGATCTGGAGTAGACCTAGGCTATGCTTGGTTTAGCACGGCCCGATGATGGCCCGACAGACGACTTTAGTGCCGGGCCGGGCCAGGAGAAAAACCATTTCGAGCCAGCCCGGCCCAGCCCGATGATGCGGTCGTGCCGTGATGGGCCGTCCTGAAGCAGCCCGAAGCACGATGGGCTTGGGCTGTACGGCATGGCCCGGCCCAATTTACAGGTCTACTCCTAAGAAATACTAGAACTACTGAAACTCCTATCAGTTAGAGCGGACAACTACACGTGTCTTGTGTTGAATTGAATCTTAGTCACAGATTTGTCTAAAGCAAAAGGAAAGAATAGTAGTTACATGCCCAGCAAGATTGCAAGAATACTAGTTTTATGAGCAGCATTTATAACCCACAGGCACCAAAGCCAAGCCAAGCCAGCAAGCTCTCGAGCCATTGACACGGACAAACCAACAAACCAATGCTCTGAATCTGATCCGATCTACCTAAGCACATTCCTCCAGTGGAGAGTGCCCTACTTCCATCCATTGTCCTAACCCCCAATGGCCAATTAACAACTAAGCAGAGCATTAGTTTAGGATATTACGCTCTAATTAATATCCAGATCCAGTACAGTTGATCAAGGCCCACTAGCTTCCTTGCCCTGCTGATTTATCCTCCACTCTTCCACCATGCTCCTGAATTCACAATAATAAAATAAGATTAGATTATCGAGGTTAGATCTATATATAATTATGTATCAGCCAACCTGAGCTTAGCATGCGGGGATAAATCACTGAAATGTGGACAAACCCATCCCTTATATTCAAAAGCCTTCAAACAAACCGGCTAGTTTGGCCTCGCCCCAAGCTCCCGCTTAAAGTTTACCCTGAACTATCACATTACAATTAAATACCATTATCGCGCTAACATCATCATCAGCAAAAAGAAAAGGATGATCAAGCCCTATGGATTAAATTATAGAGTAACGTATAGAGTAAATCTATGGGTCGTGTCCCATGTAAATAGCTTAGCGCATAAGCATAAGAGCAAGAGCTACGTCTTAGGTAAGAGTATACCTCCAATTATGCGAGAGATCACATGTTCGACTTTCAAGGGGATTTTGAGAGAAGGCTAGCTGTCTTAGAGCATGTTTGGAACGCGTGAATTCAAATAGATTCTATAAAATTTACGCTGATTGCTGTAAAATTTCATTGTTTGAAATAGGCACAGCGCCCTGTTCCACTGGCCTACTTCAAGATGCAGCAGTCAGACTCAGAGCACGCTCTCGATATGTCATGAAAACGAAAAGAATGGACAAGAATATTCTCTATAAAGGATAGAACCTTTCTTTTCTCTATAGAAAATTATTATTAGTTATATAATCTGTTATATATGTTGTAGCTCATATACATGCTAGAAAAAGACGTAGTGAAAATTAGCTACAAGTGAAGGCGTGTCTCATTACAAGTACATGCTCTAATTATAACAGTAAAAAGGAATTAAAGAAAGAAAAGGCTCGGTCAAGGAGAGCTTTGACCTCCCAATGGAAGAGCGTCACAGGCTAATCTACTTACAACCAGAGAGGTCTCTGTTACGAAGCCGCTGCCTCAACTCTCCTCCCAGGGCCCAAGCCAATCACAGTGGCCGGAGACCGGGCTGATGCCGTGGTGTCGCGCCGTGTCGGTCACATGACGCTGCAGGAGTTGGGGTTCTCGTCGTCGAAGATGCGGTACGAGTCCTGCGGCCGCGGCGGCGAGGATTGCGTCCCGGGCGGACTGTAGTAGTCGTGTGAGTAGGACTCCGGCGCCGTGTGCGGGTATGGCATGTACAGGTAGGACGGCGACCACTGCTGCATTGGCTGCAGCTGCGGCTGCTGCACGGAGTACGCCGGCTGCGGCGGCTGCTGATGCATGGAGAAAGCCGGCTCCGGCCGCGGCGCGTAATACGACAGGCCCGCACTCGGCTGCGCCATGTGGTAGCTCAGCACCGGCTGTGGCGGGTAGTACGGGTAGAATTCCTCGTGCACGTGCATCGCCGCCGGCGCCGGTGCCGGAGACAGGGATCTCTCCGTCACGGCAGCAGCGAGCTCCTTCTCGCCGGCGTCCTTGGGCTTATTCTTCTTCCTGTTTTCCTCGTCCTCGTCATTACTAGTCTCCTTGACGGAGACGGCGGCGGCTTCTTTCACGGGCTCGGCGCTGTCTTTCTTTGCCTCATCACTTGGCTTCGCTTCCTTTTTCTCCGCCTTCTTATCCGACTCTGTTTCGTTCTCTGCCTCCAGCTTCTTCTCCGAGCCCGCCGCTACCTTCTCCGCCTTCTTCTCCGAGTTCTCGGCCTGAGGCTCCTTCACTGGCTGCTCTTCCAGCTTCTTGTCCGCCGCAGCATCATCCTTGCCGCCGTCCCCGGCCGGAGGGGCTGGCAGGGCCTCAGGCGCAGCCTCTGTCTTCGTGGCCGCCGCGGCGGGCGGTTGCCACGGCCGGGCCTGCTTGCCGGACTTGTACAGCCTCCTAACGATCGTGTCGGCGTCCACGGTGCCCGTCACCGTCACCTTGTGCTGTGCGCCGTCCACCGCCACGCTGTGCACGCCTAAAACCAAAACGGCCACCACTCCATTAAGAGGGGAAAAAAACAGAGAGAGAAAAGAAAAGCCACACCAACATGCAACGCAAATCCGCGCAAGAAGAAGAATTAGGAGACCACTAGCAAAGCAGAGACACCCCACCTTCGACGTTCCTGAGCACCTTCCTGACCTTCTTCTTGCAGCCCTGGCAATGGATGGACACCCTAAGCTCGAAGGTCTGCAAATCAAGAGGGTCACATCAGTAACTGAATTCGCGCCTCCTCCCTTGGAATTCAGGTCATTCGAATTCTCGAGGGCGAAATGAAGTACCTGCACGGCCGGGGCCGCGGGCGCGGGCGCCGCTTCTCCTGACGCCATGGAGAGCGCTTTGGAGATTGGTCACCGTCGTCTGCTTGCCTGGGGAGCAGAGGGGGCTGGAATCTATGGCTTTCAGGGCGTTGGGACTTGGGAGGGGAGGCCGCATATGGGGTGCTCAACTTATAGTGGCATGGGGAAGAGGTGGATAGGGGGATGGAGGCACTGACACCTGGGCTGGGGCCTGGGTGTATCGGCAAATGTCTATTTCCATTCCGCAAAAACAAAAAAAAGCCTCCTGCGACTGGTTTTTGGTTTATAGTTGTACAGAGACTTTAGACTTTTTTTTAAGTTCGGTTGAAAAGCTCTCCATTTGTTTCGGTTTTAGCTTTTTAGCTTTTAAACTGGTGAAAAAGCCGAAATAAATAGGGCCAAAGACTTCTGTACAATTACAGTTCCACTGTTCTAGTATTAGTACCGTCAGAAAAACGAATAATTTAAATTATTGTTGAAAGATCCTTCTATTACTTTTTATTCTATCAGTCTACATATAAATAAAAGTTGCGGACGTTCTAACAAATTTATTGGATTTCTTCTCCTGCCGGATGCAGAGTAGTTGGTACAGAGGCCGCGGCGGTGTGTAGCATCGGCTCCTCGCTAACAGCTGTCCAGAAAAAAAAAAGGTTCTAAGCTGCTGGTGCCAAATAAGTAAAACACTGAGGCCTGTTTGGTAGAAACCTCTCGATTCGATTCTGTTAGAAGTGATTCTAGAGAAGTGATTCGTCATTGAAAGTGATTCTCTAACTAATCCATAGGATAAACTCTATGGAGAAACCGACTCTTTGTTGGGAGTGAATCAGGAAGAAGCTTTTTTAGCTTCCAAACCCTAGTTCATTTCGGAGAATCACTTCACGGAATCACCCTAGGAGCGATTCTCGAAAACTATTTTAGCGAGCTCCACGATTCACTCCGAAGGTCGAGCAGAGCTCGCCAAACAGGCCTAATGATGGCCTCTTTGAAAAAGGGGAGAAACTATTCCGTCAGATGCCTCTTGCAACATTTTTTTACAATGTTTGCAATATTTTTTCTGATACATGCAATATTTTTTTGCAACGCTTGCAACATCTGTTTACTGTGTCGTATTTCTACTGTTTGTCGAAGGAAAATATTGCACGTGTTATAAAAAAATGTTGCAACGCGTCCGAAAATCTTAGACGACCAAGCTGAAGTCATTCCGTTGAAAAATTGTAGGAATTTCGTAGAATTTCGTAAAATTATTACGGTGCAAATCGAGCAGACACATGTTAGGGCTATTTATGTTGCATAAAAAATACAGTTGTATTTTGCACATTAGAGTCGTCTAAAATATAAAACTATTTTTAAATACAAGTATACGTATTGTAATATCTTATCGTGCAGTTACGCAGAGAATTCGGCTAGTTCCTATCAAATTCCTTTGTGCTTTAATTGGTACATTTCAAAGGGCCTATAAAGCCCCATCTGCAAGGAATTTTGTAGCATTGACAATATATAAGAAAATTTCCTTCGGATCCCTTTGGAAACGTAGGAACGGCTCTAAAAACGTTCTATAGAAATCTCCTCCTTCCTACATATTTTTGAGAAAAACAAACATTTACTCAAACCTCGTGGAAATTTACTTTGAAAGTTCCAAGGAAATTTCTCTTTTTCTCTCCCCCCATCTGTTTTCAATTGAAGTTTCCTCTAAAAAATCTTTTATTTTTTAAATCATCCAAACACATGTTCGTACTTATTCCTATATTCCCAATATCTATAAGGATTTTTATTGTCCATGACATCTCATTTTTATGTTTTTTCCTTTTCTCATGTTTTTCCTTTTATCTGTTTTATACTGATCCTTGCATTGAAAAAAATAGAATGAGCAGAATAAATCTAGAAACTACGTATCTTTCATCTAAAAAGAGTAAATTCCACAAAACTACACTCCCTTTAATAAAACTATCATAAAACCACACTTTTAATCAACAATTTTAGCGAACCATGCTTTTCTTGGCATAACATTTAACAAAATCACACTATCATAAACCCACACTTTTAATCAACAATTTTAGCGAACCATGCTTTTCTTGGCATAGCATTTCATAAAACCATACTTTAAAGTATCCAATGGGCTGACCCACTCATTGGTCTCACGAACCTATCCTGTTTCCGTTGGCTAATACGGATAGGCTCGTGAGACCGATAAATGGGACTGGCTCATTGGATATGGCATTAATGTTTGAAAGTGTGGTTTTTGTGAAATGTTAAACAATGAGAAGTGTGGTTCTCTGGAAATTGTTACTTAAAAGTGTGGTTTTATGACGGTTTGACTAAAGATAGTATGATTTTGTGAAATTTACTATTTAAAGAAAACAGTAGCAAAGACTTAAACACCACAACATTATGGTATACCATTAAGGTACATGTAGGGGTGAAAATGGGCCTGATATTTTTCGCTCGTTCTGGGACCAGACTTGACTATCCAAACGGATTCGGCACGAGACTCGGATACTTGAATCTGGATTTAGTATCGGATTCAGAGTAGCCAATATCTGGTAAATACATGATGGAATATAAATATCTGGATTTTTTCCTATTCGAATATTTAGTTTTTTTTCTATTCGGATATCAGCGAGGTCTAGCCTATTTTCATTACATTTTTATGGAGCCCATTATATTAACAATTAGTTGGTTATATTGATCCTCAAGTAGTATATTATTTCTATAACATCTATTATGTTTGATTAATATATAACTTGCTACTATGACTATGTATTTGTATGATTTTAATTCAATATATATTACTCTATATATACGTGTATTATCCATACATCTTTATCTATTTCCGACTCGAATCTATCATATATCTATCCCGTATCTATATTCCGAGTAATCCAGATTCGTATCCGTATCTGGCTAACCCGTATACGGTTCTAAATATAAAAAATATAAATTAATATATGAGAAGAGCAATATTATATATATATATAGGAAATCTCTTTTCTACTTCCGAGAGTAATTACTTCCTATGCCGTATCTCACAACGTATGGAGTATCTCGTGCGACGGAGGGTATGTACGCGTAGTATATGAGTATATAAGATCATCTTGGTGGTATGTACATTTTTTCAGAGGTGGTATTCAGAGGTGGTATGCGTATTTTTTTGAACATACTCCTTTTTATGTGCGTATATAAAGGTATTTGCAAAATACGCTAAAATCATGGACTCCTTTGCAATTTTTTCATGCGGCTCACATTGGAGTATCTTATAATTAGTGTATCCAAAGTGATAAAGGAGTATTTCAAATTTGTTTAGGTGGTATTTCAGATATAGGAGTAACTACTCCCGGAAGTAAAAGATATTTTTCATATATATATATATATATACACGGATTTCGTAAAAGCTCTCGAGAGCACGGATCACAGATAAAAATCCATCGCATGCAGATGAACTGGTTAGAATCCCATCGGCGTCCCTCAATTTTAACCTAGAGAAAAATATTAAAAAATAAAAAATGTTGTAGCTAAACTTTAACGGAGGGAGAGAGATTTTTTAATAGAGAGAGGATTTTTTAAAATTACTGTAGCTTGGGCAGTGTAGTTTTTATAGGGCTCGAGCGACGCGCGGCGACGGTCAGGGCGTCCGTCCATACATCATCAACAATGTAGATATATATAGATTAGATTTTAGTTTAATAAATTGCATTATCCATAGTTCATCTTTTTATATTTTTCTTGCAGTAGAATTTTTTTTCCTTATTTTCTTCCACTACGATAGTATTATACTCTCTTCAATCACAAATAGTTGTTGTTTTGGACATTGATAGGATTACTAAAACATGGTTTTAACCACTAATTTTTATTATAATATATTTATAAAACCTAATAAAATTATGATATTATGAAAGTACTTTTTAAAATGAATCTACGTATATTAACAATTAAAATTTCTAAATTTTGACGGCGCTTCATGACCAGAGGGGCTAGCAAACTATGGGCCCACGCCCCACTAGTACAATACCCTGATTACATCAGCGCCGGTGGGGGCCCTGGAGGAGGATGTGGGCCGGGCCCATGGTCCACATTTGGCAGGATTGTACGTCAAAATGCGACTCCTCGAGATGATCATGATGACACGCTGGAGTGCACCTCGGCTAACTCTCGTTATTTTTTTTAAGAGATTTTTTTTTTTGGGCCCTATGATTTCGATAAGGCTCTAGTACTACACTATAGAGTAGTAGTAGTAGACAGTGGTACATTTCAGTACCGCCATCAGTTCAAGAGACGAAAGACAGATCGCTCCAACTTCTTTGCCTTTTTTTCTGGCGATTGGAAAATTGGAATCCAATTCAGCACACCACCACACAAGCGGATCCCCGCGCGTTTTCAAGGTCAACCAGGGTCGAGAGGACGTTTTCAGTTTTCACAGTTGCATGCTCAAGTTGCTCGAGAGATACAAACGCTGTGGAGACGGAGAGTAATTTTCACAGCTAGCCGCGAGTAGGGTAGATCTAGAACAGGACATTATCGTAATCACTAGGACTAATACAAACTCATAATACTAATATGTAACTTTTAATAGGATTATCACATACTTATGTACTAAAAGAACTATATGTAATAGATTGAAGAACATTGATGTCATTTGACCCCGACCTATACCTTATAGATCGGTCCCTGGCCACGAGCAAGTTTTGGAGATTGGTGTATATCTCTCCTTGATAGGATAAACTGTCCATTTCTTGGTTTATTGTCTTCTTGGAATAGCCAGGCATGCACGGTTAGTTGATGATCAGCTAGTCTGCGTAATTCAGATGTTTAGGGGTTGTAACTTGTAAGTAGGAGTGTTACGCACACTCATCGCCCTGTATGTACGCGACTTGCACTTTTTTTTTTTGCCTGCTTTCTCGTGGATTCCACGCGCACGTACGTACGTGTATGCAGCATGCATGCGCGCGTGTATATATATATATGGGAAGCCTCTTTTCTCTACTCCCGGGAGTAATTACTCCCTATGCCGTATCTCACAACGTATGGGGTATCTCGTGCGACGGAGGGTATATACGCGTAGTATACGAGTATATAAGATCATCTAGGTGATATGTACATTTTTTTAGAGGTGGTATGCATATTTTTTGAACATACTCCTTTTTATGTGCATATATGAAGGTATTTGCAAAATACGTTAAAAATTATGGACTCCCTTGCAATTTTTTCATGTGGTTCGTATTGGAGTATCTTATAATTAGCGTATGAGTGTACCCAAAGTGATAAAAAAGTATTTCAAGTTCGTTTAGGTAGTATTTCAGAGGTGGGAGTGACTACACCCGGGAGTAAAAGATATTTTTCCTATATATATATATGCACATAAAAAGGAGTATGTCCAAAAAATATAAAATTTTTCATATAAAATTTACATATGTTAGAAGTTACAAAAAAATTTCATGATCAAATTCGTCATATGTTAGAAGTTACAAAAAAGACAAATTTCATGATCAAGTATTCAAGTTCAAATGCACCCTAAATTTGTCTTTTTTGTAACTTCTAGCATAGGACGAATTTGATCATGAAATTTTATATGTAGATGGGGTAAGCTGAGATGTACATCTATGATTTTTTTCAAAAATTTTTGAATTTTTTTTTAGTAAAGGTACACAATGATTGTACCAAAACTTTAATTGTACTGGATATATTCTCATATATTCCCATATATAAAAGGCTTCGCTTGGGTGATCACCGCTATGCTAGTACGAAAGCAAGCTTGGCTGCGTGCTGTGGAGGCACAGAATTCACGCTTGGCTTGTAGCGGACCGGAGAGAACGGCACGCCTCCCCCTCTCCCTCTCCTTGCATTTATGGAGAACCAGCCGACGACATGTACCACTCTATACAATAATACAAAGCAGTTCCAATCGGCGATGACCCCACTCAACCATACTTGCACAGTGCATCCCTGTAAAACGAGCACACCGGATCGGGTTTACTGGGATCTCTGCTTATCGCTGGTTGTAATATGTGCCGGCCGTTGGAGTGTTGGACCTTGGACGTCGGGTCAGAAACCAACGCTCAGGATTAGTAACCATGAAAGAAGTGGCGGGCGGAGTCGGGGAATGTCACGAGAAACCAGACAGAGGCAGCTGGTGAAGCTATAACTTTTCTAGCTTCATTTGTTTCGTTTTTTTAAATCTAATCTACTCTCAAGTGAAATTATAAATCTAACTCTTTTTAACGTGTTCTCGTGCCTATTGCCGTAGCAGGCCGACTCCGCCGTGCTCATTCGCCTCCCACGCCCGCTGTTGCGGCAGCGCACTGCTCCAGCATTCGGCTGCCACAGTAGCATGCGCTCCCGCGCTCATCAGCTAACAGCCACGCTTGTCAGGTCCTGCCTGTTCCTACGTTCTAGGGGCGCGGTAGGCTTGCTCCCGCTGCAAGGAAGCACGGTGAAAAGAGAGCTAAGAATGCAAATTAGCTTGAGAGGGAATTAGACCTGGGAAAGAAAAAAAGAGGCAGGGGATAAAAAAAATCATCCCTTCGCAGCTGATTAGCCTTGTCCTCGTTCGATGGATCTTGGCACTGTGTTTTGCCACGTTGGATGGGGCACACATGGGCTCCACATCATGTCCCACTCGTGTACCTGCCACGTGGGAAGCAGACGGTTTTGGCGTCAACACCCACGCACACTCGTCCTAACAAAGTAGATCACGGTACTATGATCTAAACGGAGATGGTTCTATATTACTAGAGTATGTACTCTCATTTTCATTATACTAATTAACTTGTTTAGATATAATTGGATTATTGATCTTAGTTGTTGAGATATATCTGTGCTCTTGATTTTGGTAGGAGAATTCCAAAACTACCTCCGATAGGTTATTGTTATAAATATAACACTCGTTTATACAAGAGAATTAATCTTTACAAAATCAATCGATAAAAATAGAAAGGAGTTAATCTCTCTATATCATGTATTCATCTATTTACGGTTGTTCTTCGTCTATTCTTGATTGGTACTAGAATTGATCTACGTCAATCATCATCGTTTTATAACACGTTATTAGCACGTGTCTCTCCAAAGGACGAATGCCGTTGTATATCGTTGACAATTATATCAATCTTGTTCTTCGTGCTACTCAAATTTTGAGCAATATATACTTGGTGCATGTACACAAATGATGAACGCATTGCCATTGACGACATCTACTCCAAATTTGTCGTCACCATCCGTCCATCCGTGAGGAGTCGATCAGCAACAATTCGGCATCCTCGCTATTAATCTTCTTCTACATGCAACGATCGGGCCCAAGTTCGTAGTCACCCTGCACAAATAACGGCATCAACCATCAGTGCGTAGCCATCGCGGGCGCACAGCATGGGAGCAACCGGCGTCCGCAACTACCTCCAACAAGCCGTATGTGAGTTTTGATCTAATTCCATTAACATCGATCGCTTGGAACAAGGATTAATTTGCAAGATTAATTTAATGATGTTTCACGTAGAACAATTCTAATACCAATCAAGATCATAGAGGAGTAACAACAGGTCCTCCATGCAAGTGGTGGCGCATGCGCAGAGACGTATGGACGTGGTGCGATTGAACACGTACTTGAATTGTGTTTCTATGCGTGCCTACGTGAGGTTCGTTCTCCTAGCCGGATTTTTGCACGTAGAAAACCGCCGAATTTGAAGCGGAGAGGGCAAGGATAACATTAACAAAGTCGATCGATCGGGACGCGATACGTAACGTAACGGAAGACGCCGAAAGGCGCAACGATATGAGTCAGCCTGCTCTCCGACGTGCTCGCGTAAAATATTGCGCACGTACAGGCGGCTGGGCTGTTCCTCGACTCAGCTTTTTGTCGGTCCGATCCGTCCCGGCCGTCTAATTTTCTGTCCTGCGTACAGAAATTCCGTCGCCGCCGACGACTTTTTGTGCATGGTTTTGCGCACGATCAGTTCGTGCATGGTGGCACGGCGTGTGTCATCTGGCAGCTTTTCTGAGCTTTGTAGGTGTTGCCATGTCGACTCCACGTCATCGCCGTACCTGTACGGCGGCGCAGAATGGGCGGCAATGACCACCCCTTCCTTTTGTTGAATCTGGGGTCTCTTTCGAGACCTGCTTTAATCTGTGGACTTCGCGCAATTCCATCTGTTCTGATCGATCAGATTTTAAACCAACGATAACAGTAGTCGATAATGCTAGCCAGTATTTGCTTTGCAGTGTAGATTTTGGGACTTCACCCGAGCATCGGATCTGAAAACCGGCCGTCCAGATCGCGCGCACTCCGTCGGATTCAGGTCGTCCTCCATCCGTCATGCCCATGATTTATGTACGTCTCCCAAATTCAGAGGAACTGATAGCCATGGGCATTCTGTGTGCATAGCCATTGTCATGCACTGCAAATTAACCGCCTGTTTTCACTGAAGCTTTAATTATAAGCACGTACCCAACTTGTAGTTATGGCGGCATGTAGGATCAAGGCGCATTAAGGCCCCCTTCGTGACAACTCCTGATTATGTAGATTCTGGATTGTAGTCAGCTGTCTGGAGAAGCGGCTGTCTGAAGAATCTACTGACTGGAGAATCTAGTCGTTCGGCAATCCTGATTGTTTGTATTGATTGTTGATCAGCGTTGGTGACGGGTGAGCGGATGAGGGTGGTGGAGGGGCCTAGGGACGACGGCAGAAACTCTTGTGCCTGCGACGACTCGTGGGAGGCGGAATTCACAGAATCTGAGTCAGAATCCGCAGAATCAGGTGTGTGACAGCTTCTGATTCTGTGTACAAATCAGATTCTGATTCTTGGAGAAGCTGTTTAGAATCCTACTGTTCGGCGCACAATCCGCTTTTATTTTAAGCAGAAACTGTATTTAAGCTGAAACGAAGGGGGCCTAAGAGGGAGTGAATTGGTGCAAACTAACACCTAACACTATTTTTTTTGTGTTTTTATTAATTCTGGAAATTAACTAAATACTGACTAAATTGAACAAATCAATCTAGAATAATTGATCTAATACCATGGAAGAGAAACTATATTAAACATGCATACTAAAGAGCAGTTATACGTAAACATGAATTAATATATCGGAATCCATACTCACTAATTTTCATAAAAAAAACACGCTTATAGATCTCTTTACATGAAAGCACAAACATCAAATAATCTTCCAATTTTTCTCAATCTTTCTTCTTGTTTTCTGTCTCTTGATTTCTCTTCCAAGAACGCTGAGCACCTAGCAAAATCCTCGTAGCACTGTAGCAATCCTTGTTTGTGCACTGTAGCGCCGAATCAGTGTAGCAACTAGGGGTGAAAACGGATCGGATACGGACGGATAATAGCTTTGCCATATTTGTTTTCATATTTTTTCTCGGATGCGGATACGGATACGGATAGTCCGGATACGAATACGGATACGGATAGTATCGAACACGGATACGGATCGAATACGAATCGAATCGGATACGGTTTCGAATATTTATTGGAACATGATAACCCCTTAAATTGTACATAAAAAATCAACAGAAACACATAACTAATTGATTTGATCAAAATATTATTGAAAATTGAACAAATGTAAACATTTTCATTCACTTAGATAATAGTTAGATACCATGTCGCAAACAAAATTATATAAGGTTTAGTTTATCACACACATATGATTAGTTCATCATACACATAGATTAAAATACAAAATAAAGGTAATCCTTACTAGGAGATACAAATAGAAGAAGCAAATACATAACACACTAAAAGTTTGATAATACTTAGATATTATATCTCTAAGAAAAGTATATAACACTTACATGTAATGACTCAAGATTTATATTCTTAGTTTAATTATGTTTAAAATAATAAATTATGTATTTATGAGTTTTTATGCATTTTTAGCTACTTATTTAATATATTTTCCTATCAAGAATAAGAGTTTTTGAATTTTTGAGAAAAATAAAAATATGATAAAATCTTGAAAATAATTTTTTAAATGTTATATTGTTACTGAAACTTTGTCAAAAAAATTTCATAATTTTTGAAGTTGGTTTGCTAAATTTAATAATTGAAACTTGCTTTAGAGATTAATTAAATTAGAAAACAATTCTGAAATTAAGAAACCCTTTTGGGCCAAAATAGTAGTCTTGGCCCAGCCCATATGTCTATCCGACCCACCATTATCCGGATTATCCGAATCCGTATCCGTATCCGACAAAAAAATATCCGTATCCGTATCCGATCCGATACTATCCGACAAATATCCGATCCGACAGAATCCGTATCCGAAAATATCCGGATCGGTTGGAAAATATCCGAACCGTTTTCAACCCTAGTAGCAACGCAATTTACTGTAGCCGCATGAATACTGTGGCGCCGAAGTTCTGCATCGCGCTAGAAGTCGCCGCCGTCTCGTAGTCTTCGTGTTCTAATATTTTTCGGCTTGGCCAGGAGTTCTCCTCCCCCTCCCTTTTATACTTCTTCAACCCTAAATTACATTTATACATGCAAATACACCAGACCCAATAACACATAGCTCAATACATGCACATAACCCAAAACTCACATATACATGCGTACGATCCACCAGCTGCACTAGCATGACTTACTCGTCGGCATGGCCCACTAGCCGCTACACTGCGTCGTCTAACTGCGTAGACCTCTACGCATCTCGACTCACTGCACCTGCGTCCTTCGCGTCCTGCGCCTCCTGCACCAGCGATCTCGCGTGCCATCTGCACCTTTACGACCTCGCATGCTACGCCTGCACCTCTGCGACCTTCGCATGTGCTGCTCTCAGGCTACGCGCCACCTGCGCGGATTCTCCTCGACCTGTAGTGTACGTCTGCCTGCGTTTGCCTGCGCTACAACGTGCATCTCACGTCCCTGCATTGCACTTCCTATTGCCTGCGCTGTATCTCCTGTCACAAATAAAACAAACCTTCGCAGTATCTTGTTTCATAACAAATATTGTTGTCAAATAAATCATCACACATATATTCAATTGTTGTTAAATTAATCATCACAATATAAATTTCGCAAATAGAATTAACAATCTCCCCCTTGATGAGTGATTTGATAACACACAAATAATCCATAATTTTTATCAACAATCTTCCCCTTAATTATCATTCAATAACTCCCCCTTAATTACCTCAATTTAAGCACATTTTAGCATATTATCCCCCCCCCCCCTTGGCAAAACACACATTAAGGATGAATGAAAAATGATATTGAAGCAATAGAAAGTTGAAATAAATCCATATATTCAGAATATATCATGAGCAATCGAGTTAAATAAAAAAAATACAAATACCATGCAACATCTTTCCAATAGAAAGTAGTAGAAAGGAACATTTAAACATCTAGAAACCGTCCACTAGATCATACTTCATTTCAACTCACAAATCAAAGTAAGCATTTCATTCATACATAAGCAAATGTCAGGACTGCATAATAATTTTTTTGTGTAGCATAAGCAAGAATCTTTCTTCAAGATTTTAGAAAGCTATACATAATCATTTTACTCCACCCAGTTACTCACACCATAGGTATTTGTCTAGTATGCCCGTAACATTTGTTCACTTTGTACCACTTTGAGGTACATTTTTTTTTTTTTTTTCGCATCCACTTTGAGGAAGTTTTTTTCTTTTCCTTTTTTTAAATATGATTACCCCGATTTTTCGAGTTTATAGTCATGGGCTTGGCATAGGAACATGTTTTCTTGAGCATATGTCGACTACTACCATAGTATTAGAAAGTAATGGAAGTAACTTAATTTAGCATAACCCACTAAATCTTGAGTATTAGAGAACACTCATCGTATCATTAGATGTGATTTTAGCAAGTCTCCAATACTGCTCAGTAAAGAATAAAAATGCCCAACATTGAATAAGTAAGGAACTTGATTATGAACCAATGGGAACTAGATAGTCTAAAGTAACTTGCTACATACCACTATCAAGAACAGATGTTGATAGATATTTACATATAAATAGATTTTTAAAAGATATTGCTCACAATACTTCTAAATAAATGTATCTATTTCAACACAAATGAATATACTCCACCTCAATTGCTGCATATACATCACATTATTTGAATGAATGATACACAATTCTCCTTATAATCTTGCAAGCTCAAAAAATGCCAAAGGTTTAGTGAAGATGTCTTTTTTCATAAACAATTGCAATAGAACTTTTCTCCACATGATCTCAAATAAAATGATATCATATATCAATTTTATCAGTAGCAAAAACAGCATAAGAATAACCAATAAGTTCTAAATGAGAGTCATAAGAGTACCATAGGCCAAAAGTATACATATATACCTTGTTGAATTCATGTTTCTCCATTCACATTTGAATCAAGTTCAAAATTTGTTGTTGGTGTAGGCTCATCATCTCTTTTTGTCATCTTCAAACCTACACTTTGCAAAACAGTTCTAGCATAGGGGCTAGACTCATCAAAAGCAATATCACATGACTTCTTGAGTCAATTCGTCTCAACATTAAACTCATTTTCACCATTCTCACAATTTCTAGACTTGGAAACAATTTTTAATCTCAAGTCATGAGTCATGAGCAATCCAAATCGATTAGCCACCATTTTCCAAGTCATTTATCTTTATTCTAAAATAGGAGAAAATATTTAGGTACCCACACTTTTGATACCTTGCTGTTTTTTATTGAACTTTTTGAAATCCATGTTGTTTTTGCACTAAATGACTCAGTTGGGCTTCTTATTCGATATTCTTTATATAAAGGTGTGACACCCAAAGTTGCTTGCTGATTTTGAGGAGTTTTAAGATCAAAATCAACATTTTTCCTTTGCTGGAAATTAATTTTATTAGCCTCAAAACAATGTGTAGGATGCGCAAAATAATTTCTATCAATATGACCGTTCCTAACACAGTTGTAGCACTTCACATTATGAAAATTGTTCCAAACTTTTGGACCTAAATTAGCATAGCAATTGGTTTTAATATGTCCAAGTTTTCTACAATTAAAACATTTATTCCAATTTTATTTTGAATATTTTTCATACAAATGCCACTTTGAAAATCATGTGTTTTTGGAATAACCTTTGACGTGTTTGGTTGTGAGATAGAATTTTTATCAAAGCCTAACCCTTCCTTCTTAAATGAACATTTTGATGTATCAAGAATTAAATTCAAGTTTTTCTCACCATTTGTCATTTTTTCCAAAGATATTTTCAAGTAACTATTTTCTTTAGTAAGATCAGGACATCTATTGCATAAAAATGTGTAAGGACGCTTTTCAAGTTCAATTAATTTTCTCCTAATTCTAGCAAGGTCCTCACAAGAAAATTCTTTTGCTAACTTATTTACATCACTCTTTAAATTTGAGCAATTTTTTACCAAAGAATTTTTTAAGGAATCTACCTTTTTTTTGCAAGATAGGACAATTGTCACATGTTAAAGAACTAGATTTTAGCAAAGCATTCTCACTCCTATAAAATTCACATGACTCGCAAGAAGCATTCTCAAGATCAAGAATTTTATTTTTCAAAATTTCACAAGATTTGTATGATTTTTCAAGTTTCATTTTCAGTTTTACACAAGAGTCACATTTATCATCCTTGTTATTAGTGGTGGAAAGAAGCACATCATATTTCAATTTTAATGCTTTATATTTCTTTATCAATGCATTTGAAATTATCTCTTGTGCACGAAAAACTTTAAAAATTTCAGACTTAGTTATTTCATTGTCAATGTCGATGTCCTCATCATCATAGTCCTTATCATCATCGTCCCCATTGTTTATGTTCCTCCCCATAAGACATATATTAACAATATCATTGTCATCCTTTCCAAGACATGCCAATGGATCATCCTCGTCACTATCACTTAAGAGATCAAGCTCCTCCGCCATCTTCAATAATGTCTTATGAAGTATATGCTTCATTTTCTTACCTGAAAATTTACTTTTGCAAAAAGAACTAGACTTCTTGTTAGCAAGTTGGGACAATCACTTTTATAATGACCAAATTCATCACACTCAAAGC
Organism: Guadua angustifolia; assembly: GCA_036346375.1. Lineage (NCBI taxonomy): Eukaryota > Viridiplantae > Streptophyta > Magnoliopsida > Poales > Poaceae > Guadua > Guadua angustifolia. The sequence goes on along the minus strand of CM070511.1, from coordinate 35,216,150 downwards.
ATTGTATTGCACTAAGATCACTTCTTCCTTTTCGAAAACCTTTTTCATTATTCTTTTAAAATTTTGTTTTTAAAGCTTTATTTACTCTTTTAGACAGAAGTGAGAGCTCATCAAAATCCATATCATAGATGTCTCTTTCTTTTTCAACAGCGGCTAAAGCAATGGAAGAATCATTAGAAAGATCATTATTAAATTGACCCATATTCATCTCATATGTCATCAATGAACCAATTAAAGAATCTTGTTTCAATGCGCTCAATTCCTTAGACTCATTTATTGCAGTCACTTTATCATGCCAAATTTTTTGATCTAGAGACCTAAGCAATTTTCTACATTAATCTTCTTGTGAGGGCACTTTTCCTAGGGCAGAAAGTTTATTAACAAGTTTATTAAAACGAGTACCAAACTCTTTAATCGTCTCCCCAGGGTTCATCTTGAATAGCTCATACTCACGTGTGTACAATTCAATTTTAGCATTTTTAACTTCATTAGTACCTTCATGAATAATCTCTAAAAAATGCCAAATTTCATGAGCAGTTGTCAAAGTAGAAATTCTATTAAACTCATCTCTAGACAAAACACCATAAAAATAACTCATAGCTTTTTGATTCAAAGTGTAAAGCTCTTTTTCTTCCTTAGTGATAATATTTTCAGGTTTTACATATTTTGTAGCTACAATATCCCACAATTTATACTCTGAGATTTTAAAAATGACTCCATGCGAACTTTCCAATAAGGATAATCATCACCACTAAAAACAGGAGGTTTAGACAAAGAAAAAGATGCAACACGCGCCATACTTTTTAATTGTTAAATTAAATCTAAAGCAAACCCCACTCCGATACCAATTGTAGGATCGAGGCGCACCAAGAGAGGGGTGAATTAGTGTAAACTAACACCTAAAACTAATTTTTTGTATTTTTATTAATTCTAGAAATTAACTAAATACTGACTAAACTGAACAAATCAATCTAGAATAATTGATCTAATACCATGGAAGAGAAACTATATTAAACATGCACACTAGAAAGTAGTTATACGTAAACATGAATTAATATATCGGAATCCATACTCACTGATTTTCATCAAAGAACACGCTTATAGATCTCTTTATATGAAAGCACAAACATCAAATAATCTTCCATTTTTTCTCAATCTTTCTTCTTCTTTTCTGTCTCTTGATTTCTCTTCCCAAGAACGCTGATCACCGAGCAAAATCTTCGTAGCACTGTAGCAATCCTTGTTTGTGCACTGTAGCGCCGAATCACTGTAGCAACGCACTTTACTGTAGCCATGTGAGTGCTGTGGCGCCGAAGTTCTGCATCGCGCTGGAAGTCGCCGCCGTCTCGTAGTCTTCGTGTTCTAATTTTTTTCGGCTTGGCCAGGAGTTCTCCCCCCTCTCCCTTTTATACTTCTTCAATCCTAAATTATATTTATATATACAAATACATCAGATCCAATAACACATGACATACATTTTTAGATAAAGGAAGCTTTTATTGATTTCAAGAACATTACATCGAGAGGATACAATCCCTTGAAAACATCTCCCGGCCTCTGCTTATAGAAGCACACAGCCAATGACCCAATACATGCACATAGCCCAAAACTCACATATACATGCGTACAGCCCATCTGCCGCACTCGTATGACTTACTCGTCTGCATGGCCCACTGGCCGCTACACTGCGTCGTCTAACTGCGTAGACCTCTACGCATCTCAACTCGCTGCACCTGCGTCCTTCGCGTGCTGCACCTCCTGCACCTGCGATCTCGCGTGCCACCTGCACCTCTGCGACCTCGCATGCTGCGCCTGCACCTCTGCGACCTTCGCATGTGCTGCTCTTAGGCTACGCGCTACCTGCGCGGATTCTCCTCGACCTGCAGTGTACGTCTGCCTGCGTTTGCCTGCGCTGCAACGTGCATCTCACGTCCCTGCGTTGCACTTTCTATTGCTTGCGCTGTATCTCCTATCACAAATAAAACAAACCTTCACAGTATCTTGTTTCATAATAAATATTGTTGTCACATAAATCATCATATATATATTTAATTGTTGTCAAATTAATTATCATAATATAAATTTCACAAATAGAATTAACACGGCAACTTGTGCACCAACACCATCGATCCTAGTCTAACCTGCGATCTAATCCGAGTGAGAGATCGATCGACGAAGCGTGAAGACAAATGGGTAGGACGTCATTTTTGAAACGATCGCCTCTACTGTTTTGCCTTCCACGGCGACGTCAGAGCAACAAAACGCTGCGCTCTAGCGTGATTACTAGCACCTACGATGCCAGAAAAGAGAAGATTGCTCACCACAATTTACGGCCTTGACTCTAGGTCCGGCAAAAAAGTTTGTGGGGGCTTCGAATCAAAATTGCTTCGATTAAGATAGTTAATAACTTTAAAATTAAAATTAGCCTATTTTAAACAAAAAATTGGTAAGGCGCTGCTTGATAGTGGCTTATTAATTTAAATTTAAAATAACTATTTAAATGATAAATAAAATGATTTAATATCGAATTATGTCAAGAAGCTCCATAACAGCTTGGTATAGTATCTAGCCCCAGATTGACGCTAGCTCTCGCAATTGCTTGCCTCTCGCAACCACAGCTTGCTCATCGTTACCTCAATTCCGTTTCGATACGGGATAATGTAGGTGATGGTCACAAAATTCATACTCCTCTCTTAGTGCTTTTTAAAGCAGGAAAAGACTTGGACATGGCAAAGACCATTACCGCGGGGAGAGGTCACGTCCCGAAAAGCTACACCCAAAATTTTCTTACTTTTCTTACTGCACTGTTTACACCAGAATTTGATAAGACATAGTCAAATTGTCAAGCTAAAGATAAAGGTGTTTTGGTCAATATTGGATTAAAAAAAATGAACTAAAGATAGAATTATAGCTGATATTGTTACAACCTTGGAAAGTTCTAAAAAGGGGTAATACGGATTATGATGGACAACGTATCGGAAAAAGATACGATCGATCAATGTACTATAAAGATGGTTAAAGGTAAGCAAGGAGAACAACACAATCAAATCAAACAACTCGCATTACTTTTTGTTTATTTTCCTTTCAATTATTGGAGTAGCCCTAGCCCTGTAATTTAGATTTTTTCTTATAATCCGATCTTAATCAATAAAATTGCGCATCACCGATTTTTGATCTTTATCGATTACGCTAATAAGGTTTGATTTTCTCCGATCTTGCTGCGCATCGCCTTTTTCAGGAAGATTTACCTCTTACCATCTGATTAGTCGTAATTGGTTAATTAGACTTATCGTTACCGTAAATTTGATCGGCCTTTTGGTTGTTTAGATCTTTGCCAGTTGCAACTTTAAATTGGTTCTAAACGTATTTTTTATTTATCTTACCGATTGTAGAATCAAATCGGTTAACACGGTCTGAACTCGGTGTTTGTCGTGTGTTGTAGCCGATCAATCCTACATCATATTTTTCGACACCAACACACCTTTGGCACACCTAGTGGACTCAATGTCTTCGTCCAAAAAATCAATTTCGCCGTCCGATCTCAACTCCGATACTATAATTGTCTCTACACTGGACGATTTAACGCCAGAACAACGCAAAGAGATTGAACATCAGAAAGCCGCACTTGAAGAGATGATGCTAGGCTGTTATCAGAAAACTCGACGCGGCGTCACTCAGAAGGCTGCATTGTCGACTGTTAATGCCCTCGCCGACGCAGGGATTACTGATACCGTGGTAAGTCAATACATGCCCGCACAAGCTGAATTATCGGCTATGATTAATTAATATATGCACCATACCTTGATTAACCAATCATCGGCTCTAATTACAACACTTAAGCCGATGATAGCAAATAGTATAAAGACAATAGCGCAAGAGTTGGTATCGGCTGGAAGACTACTTGATCCAGTGTAAACACTGCCGAATTACCCTGTTTATTCAGTAGCACAAAACACTCAACGCTGTCGCTGTTCTTAAGCCATCAGTTATAACTTCACCTCTTACTATGATGCCAACCCAACCTACTGTCATACTACCGTGAGATCCTCGTGCAAATAGGGTTGCACACTATCAAGCTTATACTAATGTTGCTAAGTTGGACGTGTCAACTAACTCACCATCATCGACTCCATCCTACGCTTTTCCTCACTTGGTTCCACAGTTGATTGAACCTCCAAGGCATTCGCAATATGCTGAGCCAATTCCACAAAGGAATACACCCCCGTATAAAGTTGTAACATATTCAGAATCCTTCATTCCAATACCTGAGCCGAATGCTAGGAGGAAAAATGGATATGAGCAATTTCCTCCATATGCATCGGCTAACCAACTCGTCAACCCGAGTTTATGCTCATGGGGCAGAATGCCAATTATAAGTATAATTGGCAAGCTCCTAATGCTACGTCGGCTCACAGGTAAATTGGACCAACCAGATATTCGCATACTAAGAGATTAATTCAGCATATAGCCCAAAGACAAGGTTATTGGCTATCAAATGCCCTATCCCGATTACATAGACCATATACCTTACCCTAACAATTTTAAGGTTCTTGATTTCGCTAAGTTTTCTGGGGATGACTCTGTTACTACTTTAAAGCATGTCAGACATTTTATCGCACAATGCGGTGAAGCTGCTTAGTCCGACATATTAAAAATTAGATTATTCATGTTATCTCTATCAAGAGCTGCTTTTAACTGATTTATCAGCTTGCCCCCAAAATTCAGTTCATTTTTGGACCGACTTGGAAAGCCGATTCTACGAGTACTTTTTCTTTGGCAGTCTGGGACTTAGGATTTTGACTTGATCTCTGTTCGCCAGAAGTTTGGAGAATTGGTAATAGATTATATCAAGAGGTTTAGAGAAGTAAGAAATTGATGTTTTAGTATTAATTTACTCAAAAATCAACTTGCCAATTTGGCCTTCCATGGGTTAATTTCCCAGTTGAGGGACAAATTTGGCAAACAAGAGTTCATTGATTTAAGTCATTTATTGCATAGGTTATCGGCTCAAGAAAGACGTTTTACTGATAATAGAAGCTTTAGGGATAAGTTCAAGACTAATAATAACAATAGGGATAAGGAAAGGGCTAAGGTTAACCTTGTCAAGTATTGTTCGAGTCAATCTTTTGAAGATGACGAGGTTGAAATAAATATAACTGAATATGTTAAGGGGCTTAAGAAATTCTGTTCCTAGCTCAAGTTGACTAAGAATAGTTAGAAATAAAATACGCTTTTGATGTCTCTAAATGTGACTGTATTTTTTATTTATTGTTGCAAGAGAAAATTATAAGGTTGCTTGAGGGACATGTCATATCGACGGCCGACAAAATTTAAAAGTGAAGGTATTGCAAATAGCATTATTCTTTTTCTCATAATACTAACAATTGTAATGTCTTTTGACAGCAAATACAATCGGCTATAGAGGATGGCCGACTCAAGTTTGTAGAAGAGACAACGATATAAGACAACGCTAATTTTGTTCCAATTAATATGGTTCAATATTCTAGAAAAGGAAAATAGCTAATGCAGGATACAGGGTTAAAAGTTGCATGTTATGTTGATGTTCAATTGACTTCCAATGGCAAAGAGACCCTAAAAATTATAGTTGACTCATTGCAAATAAAGACCGACCGTGAAGGGAGAAGCTCAAGGACAATTTGCAAATCGATAAGTGGTGTAAGGCTAAGAGAGCATCGCCACCATGCAAGCCGATTCATAAGCCAAAGCCAACCTTTGCCCTGCTGTTGGAAAAATAAGAAAGCGGGAATGACAGGATGTGCTATCCTGCACATCAGTTAGATGACTTGTATTGACCCGATAATTTGGAAAAAGCTCACCTACGATGCCCCTTCTGGCAATTTTGTTAGGAGAGGAGGTCAGCTTTGCCGTCACCATATACGTGCTCGATGGAGCACTATCCAAGTCAAGGTAACTGGTGAAAGCATCTAGGCCCCCATGTGATTAAGGTTTTGGTAATTAATAACAATCAAGACTAAAGGACTAACGTTGTTTGCATGAGAAAATTGAAAACAGGAAAATCAAGATTCTTCGAGGGCCGTAGAAGTGTTATAAGTACAAAAAGGGAAGAGTATGCATCAAAGGAGCAAGAAGTCAAGGTATAAAATTTTAAGGTTAATTTTTTAGTCATTTTGCCGATCTTGGTGTTGAAGAAAAGATCGGATTGTTAGGATAGACGTCGTACTATAAAGAGGGACTTGATTAGTAGTTTGAACTCAAGAGTGCAACCAATATGGCTCAATCTCAAAAATGAAATAGTTCAAGCATGCATTCAAAACACATCTCTGGTTTTTGCCAGGAGTAGTTGACCGGCACTACTGGAGGGTTCGGGCGGTAGTACCGCAAAGTCGGCACTACCGCACCCTTAACGCCGGTAGTTATTTAACAGAGAACATTGTGTTGCGAAGTCTCGCGGCCGGCACTGGTTCAAGTCCGATAGTACCGGACCAGTCGGTAGTACCGCACCTACTCCTGCGATAGCTATTTAATAGAACTGTTGTTCTTTTGGCTGGCAGAGGTGCGGCACTACCGGTCCAAAATGCGGTAGTGCCGAACATGGAGGGAATTCGAGAAAACGGCTACTTGTCAGCGCAATTAATGCTCGTACTAGCCATTGGCACCATGGGCGGCACTATCGGCCCCTAGAGTGCGGTAGTGCCGGCTCAGATGATTTTTCCTGATTAATTTACAGTAACAGCTAGTTTGAGTGTGGAGGGGTTATAAATACCCCCTCACCTGTATTAAGGGCTGGTTGGTGACTCCATTGAATACATTAAGAGTCCTAGCAACTCTCTCCTCTCACAAGTGCATTCAATTCTTGATTCTTGAGTTTTGGAGAAGAAATTTGAGTGAATTGCATTAGTTGAGCCATCTTGGAAACACTCTAGAGTCTCAAGCCTACGTCAAGTTCATTACTCTTGGAGGTTGCCGCCTCCTAGATGGCTTGGAGGCGTGAGATTTCGGTGATCTTCACAAGAAGCTTGTGTGAAGACCCGAACGGTTGTAAAGGCACGGAGCTTGCCTACTCGGAGTGAGGAAGAGCTACCACGAGTGATCGAGGAAGGCTCAAGCAAGAGGAGTCGGCTTGAAGAAGTTCAAGCCACCTCAACGTGGAGTAGGGGAGATCGGCAAGTCTCCGAGACCTCAACGTGGAGTAGGGAAAACCGAAGCGGTTGCGTGCGCAAAGGTGGTGGGCCCATCCAGGAGCGCACTGGCATTTAATAAGGTCTGAAAAGCAACTGACGCGCGCTCCGGGACGGCCCCGAGGGCTACTGTCGGTGTACTTTGCACCGGGGTACCCTCTTCGCCGTAAAAGTAGCAGGCCTAAGAGGTGGCCTGGCCCAGTCGGGCGAGAAGCCCACGCGACCCCCTGGCGAGCAGCCTGGCGGTCACGCCACCTTTCGGCGAAGCGCCCACGTGGTTCTCGGCGGCGGCCGGGCGACCACGCCTTGCCGCCGGGCGAGAAGCCAAGCGCCTCGGCAGCGGCCGACGGCATACGCCGCTCGCCGCAAGAAGCGTCACGCGTGGGTGGCGCGGCTGGCGGCTTGAAGCGACACGCCGCTGCGCCGGCGAAGCCCACGCGCCTCTGGCGGCGACTTGGCGGTCACGCCACTTTCGCCGGGCGAGGGCCCACGCGCCCTGGCGGCAACACTGGCGGTCACGCTACGCTTTCGGCGAAGCGCCACGTGGCACTGGCGGCGGCCGGGCGACACGCCGCCTGCCCATTGGTGAGAAGCTGAGGCGGCCTGGCAAATGGGCGGGCGTCTGGGCCCCCCTTGTTAGGCCACGAAGGCAACCAAAAGAATAAGGGGGAGGCTTCGCCTCGAAGTTTCCTTCCCCTGGCACCTCGTGTCAGGGCCATTAATTGTGAAGGATTCAGCTTTCGACACGACAACGGCTCATCCCTCTGACGCCTCTTACCAGCCCATCGCGGGGGCGTCCTGTCCCGGGCGGACCGGGCGAAGCCTCTCGCAAGCATTAAATGAGGTCCGAAGGACAAGGCCACGGAGGCATATTTAATAAATGAGTCGTGGGTCGACGTGGAAGCTTGAATGATGGGTGTAATTATTGTGTTGTAGATAAGTATAGCGCCCTCTCCTCTCCTGCCCGGGGTGGTCCGTCTATATAAGGGCACCTTGGTGCATGAGGGAGGGGGCCGGTCGGCTAGAGCAGAAAGCATAGAGAAGCAACACTGAAGAACACTCTTGTAAACACCCCATTTTCTCAACAAAGAACCAGTAGGACGTAGGGCTATTACCCACACAGGGGGCCTGAACCTGGGTAAACCGTCGTGTCCACCAGCTTGCTGATGCCCGGAATCCATCGTCGAGAGACATTAGGGTTTCCAGCCACGAAGATGCCCTCTACCGAACCAAATTTTCCGTCTAGGGAGTAGACACCCCGTTAGCGGAATCTTGTCAGGCGAAATACGCCGACATTATGCTTATTGAAAAATTCGTATGACCGTTTATCTTAAGACCATGAGCCCAAGCATATGGAGAATTGTGGATGAGGGTTTCGCTCCGGGAACCAATCCGCCACTTGCAATGGAACAAGAAGAGCGAAACACTCATCTCAATGTTCAAGCTATGAACGCTCTTTTTGGTGCTTTGAACGCGGATGAATTCAATCGAGTGAGCAATCTTGAAACCGCTCATGAGATTTGGACAACCTTCTCGGAAATTCATGAGGGCACATCCTCGGTCAAAGAAGCCAAATTGCATATGCTTCGGGTCAAATATGAGAGTTTTATTATGTTACCCTATGAGAACATTAATAAAATGTACTCACGGCTAAATAACATAGTAAATGAGCTCAAAGGTCTTGGAGCATCACTAACCGATTTTGATATTGTTCGAAAGATGCTTAGGGCTCTCCCGGAGAAATATGAAACTTTGGTGACTTTATTCCTGAACTCATCACCGGAATTGCCAAGAATGACACCGACCGGACTTCTTGGAAATCTCATCACAAATGAGCTTTACAAGAAGGATAAAGAAGAGCTATTGGAACAAAGCTCTTCGAAAAAGAAGAATATTGCTTTCAAGGCAAAGGCGGAGTCAAGTGATGAAGCACTTGAGGACACCGGAGATGAAGACACCGAGGAAGAAATGGCGCTTCACGTAAGAAGGATGAAAAAGTTTATGAGAAGGCGCTCAAGCTCAAGTGGCTCCCAAAGATTCAAGAAAGGGCAACATTCTAGCACCAATAGGTATGCAAACATCCGGTGCTATGAGTGTGATGAGAAGGGGCACATCACCTCTCATTGTCCTAAGAAGAAGGATGACAAGAATAAGTCACCCAAGAAGAAGAAATTTTTCCATGTGAAGAAAAAGCTCTTCAAGAAGCTTCAAAGAGATGGCAAAGACGAAACTCACATTGGATAGTGGGATTTCGAGGAAGAATACTCGGACTCCGACTTATCTGAGGAAGATACACCTTCCAAGAAGAAGAGCCTCGCCGGTATCGCCATCAAGGAAGCTTCATCACCGTTCGTCACTCCTTTATGTCTCATGACTAAAGGAGAATTTAAGGTAAATTCAAATGACGATGATGAACCTTCATATGATGAGTTAATGGATATGCTTGAGGACTTAAATGAGTATCTTGGCAAAGAGAAATCAAAATTTAAGGTTTTGAGAAGAGAGTTTCTTTCTCTCAAAAATTCTTATGAGGAGCTAAAGGAAGCTCATGAGGTTCTCCTTGCCAAGGATCATTCAAAGTCCTCAAAAGACATTGGTATCGATTGTAATATTATTGATAAATTACCTAGACTTGAAGTTAACTCATGTAGTGTAACAAAAACAAGCATAGCTACCTCATGTGATGATTTAGTTGACATATCATGTTTTAGCGTAAACTCATGCATTGAAAATTTGATTGTTGAAAATAATGAGCTTAAAGAACAAGTGAATAAACTCAACAAAAGTTTAGATAGATGCTTTAAGGGTAAAGATACTCTAAATAAAATTTTAAATAGTCAAAGGTGCTCCTACAACAAAAAAAGGATTAGGATATGTCCCTAAAAGGAATAAGAAATTAAGTAACAAGGCTCCTCGCTTTGTGAAATCAAATGGTAAATTTTGTTATAAATGTCATGATGTTGGACATTTAGCTATTGATTGTTCATTAAGTAAAGCATCTAAAGAAAATATTCATGATTCTTGCTATATACTCAAAAGAGATAAAAATGGTAAAGTTTTTGCTAGATTTGTTGGAACCCCGATAATTGGCCAAAGAAAGAAAGACGTTTGAGTTCCCAAAACCTTGGTTACTAACCTCCAAGGACCCAAACAAATTTGGGTACCTAAAAGGGTTTGATTTTATTTTGTAGGTGAACTACAAGACCGGTGGACGGTATTGGGTGTTAGATAGTGGATGTACCCAACACATGACCGGCGACCGGAAAATGTTCACCACATTTGAGTCGGGAAGTGGACAACATGACAAGATCACATTTGGGGATAATAGCAAAGGAAAGGTATTGGGCTTAGGTAAAATTGCCATATCAAACGATCTCTCGATTTCTAATGTATTCCTAGTTGAAACATTAAATTTTAATTTGCTATTCGTTGCTCAAATATGTGATCTAGGTCTTGTTTGTAGCTTCTCTAAAAATGGTGTAGTTATTTCTAGAGAAAATGATAATTCTTTAGTATTTAAAGGATTTAGATTTAGAAATTTGTATTTGGTTGACTTCACCTCAAATGACTCATGTCTTCAAACATGCTTAATGGCAAAGACATCTTTAGGATGGTTATGGCATAGAAGATTAGCTCATGTTGGGATGATTCAACTTAAAAAGCTTTTCAAAAATGATTTAGTTGTGGGCTTGAAAGATGTGAAATTTGAGAAAAATAGACTTTGTAGTGCTTGTCAAGCCGGCAAGCAAGTGGCTAGTTCTCACCCTTCAAAAAGTATCATGTCCACATCTAGACCATTAGAGCTCTTACATATGGATTTGTTTGGCCCAACAACCTATAAGAGCATCGGGGGGAATTCTTATTGCCTTGTCATTGTTGATGATTACTCTAGATATACTTGGGTATTCTTTCTAGATGACAAATCCGAAGTGTAAGGACCCGAATTCATCAATTCGGATCCACCGTGTATGTTGCACTATTCCCAGGATCAATGCTAGTGCACACGGCTTAACATCGGTAAGCATCACATTATACACAACGATAATAACAATAAAACTTCCTTTATTTAATATAACTAGTGTATGAGCTTATGATTGCTTACATTTATTCGGCCTCATAGGCAAGACTAAGATAAAGTAAGATCAATGCAGCGGAAAATCGTAGAAGACGTGATGACTCATCAGTACACCACAGGCGACTGACAAGGCTTGGCCTAATGACTCGCGTCCACCTGAAAGTCCTCCTCAAGCACAGGCGATGACTCCTCAACTGTTGTTGGTTTGTATGCAAGGGTGAGTACACCAACACGTACTCAACAAGTTGTGCACAGAATGCATTTCTATCATAGCTATATGCAAGGCTTTATTCCAAAGGAATGGCTAAGTGATTCTTAAGCAGTAAGCAGCATTTTTAAACATAAGCGATATGTAGATTTGAAAAGACAGTAAAACAAATAATAACAAGTAAATAGATTCTATTGTTTGCAAATCAACCCAAGTCTCATCCTAAATCAAATTCCATTATCCACATGGCATCCTGCCATCCCAACAGTTGACAAGTTTTAATTAACTACCCCTTGATTTGTAATTCGAGCATTGCTCAATAGTGAGCACGGCTATCCTAATAGATTGTACACTCTGCAGAGGTTATGCACTTTACCCACATGATACAACCATGCACCACACAAAGCGAACGATCGTGTGAAGCCTTTACAATGCATCCTCTTAACCCGGTGCTACCCGCTAAGGTTTCAACAACAAGGGCTAAACCACCACAACAGGCCCCCTCTTGCGCCATGTGAGTTTCCCGTGCACTCGGACTCACACCACCAAGATAGCACTTAAGTTAAGCATTTGCAAATTAGTCGACTAAGTTTGTCCCATTCCGCACATGTGGTTGCAAGTTAGACTCAGGTCAAAGGCTCGCACGGTTAAGTCCTTAGGATTGATTAAAGCAAGACTTACACATACCCTTTCTCGCCCATCGGGCCCACCCTGGCACCTTTGCCCCTTCCACTTGCTTCAATCTAAAGTGATTACCTCCCGGTTGGTTACCAAGCATCACATGCTTATCACAAATCAACATCGTTGTGTGACCTCCCCGCCACGACAACTCAATCTCTTCGTGCATCCACACATGATACACAATTGAACATCATTGTTCCATATTCCATTAGTCAAAGTTAATAACCATCATTTCATGTACATGTGATGACGTGGCATGGCTAAGCATCTCTAAACCGATCTAACCATCCATGTTGATTTCATTATTAACCAACTATATTAAACCAACCTAAGGTGACAAGTGGATCATGGCATACAATTATCAAGGTGGGGTATAATTCAAAGGGTATGATAGCTAATCCCAAAGTTAAGTTGAAATCATTTATACACATGAAATAACAAGTAATAAAGTAAATCAAAATAGCATGCAATCTAATTTATGGGTGCAACATGATCAAAGCACAACTTGCCTTGGTTAAGCTCCTGATCCTGGTCTGGAAATAACTCTTGAGTTGTGAAATCCCCTTCCGAAGCCTCGCACAATTCAACGTCTACGCGAATCGAAAGAGAAAGCAAATAAAAACCAAAACCAAATAGCAACTAAACTCAAAACTTCAAATAAAAGCCACCATTAGAAAGATCTTAATTTTACAAATTTTTAGGAATTTGAATCACCTCAATCCGAGTTCGTATCACGAAAGTTATAAGGTTTTGAAATTTGGAAATTCTGAAAATACCCGAAAATAGAAATTCCGAATTTAGTGAATTATTTTATGAAGAAAAATCCGATTTTTCGGCGTCAACTGACACACGTGCATGCAGCGTGGCGCCAACTCATCGCCACCTCAGCGCCATACGGGCGACTCGTCGACGTGGCGCCACGTGTCGGCGTTTTATCACCCCACCTCAACCGGTGGCGTGGATCAATCTCTTGCCGTTGAAGATCGGACGGCCCCCAGAGCTCCCGAGCGACGAAGGAACGGCGGTGGCGCAGGCTACCGGAGATGAGGAAGACGACCTCCCGCGTGGCACTCCGCTGGTCTCCGGCGATGAAGAATTGGCCGATCCGACGCGGCTCACAATGACGAATCCGAGTCTTCCTCCAAGTCGACGGAAGAGATACCGTGGCGGATTTTAAACTGGCGCAAACCTTCGGTCACGTCCTTGCTACTCGGCGAGCTTTTGCGGTGGCTACACTAACTCTCCCGTGATGGCTCAAGAGGAAAAGGAGCGGTGGCTCAAGGTGAGTATCGGAGGGCTCGGGAGGGTCCTTTTATACCCGTGGTAGGAAAGGAAAGAAGAAAGGCGGCCTTGAGCCTCGAGTCGGATCTGGCGGGGATTCCTAACTTCGAGACGATGACTCCTGACCATCGATCGGCATCCGACGGTCCGGATCCATCTAGGGTTTCCAAATTTACCCGAATTTCCTTTTTAATCCGTCGGCTGCCACGACAAGAATCGCTGCGACCCCCTCTGTTCATTCCATATTCTCCGAATTTCCTATTTTATTTATTCCGATTAAAGGTTTTGATTTCTTTAAGGCTTTAGAAACATTCTAAAATTCCCATAAAATTCCCAAAAATATTTTGAGATATTCTGGACTTAAATAAAATATTTTCAGAAAAACTTTATTTTGCAAATCTCTTTTTATAATTATTTCTTGACAAAAGATATTGTACTTTAATTCAAAAGAACTCAATTAAATCTCATAAAATCCAATAAAATCCAGAAAAATCACAAAATTCATAATTAGCAATAAAATAATATTATTTAATTAAAAAGCTGAAATTTTGGGATGTTACACGAAGCCTTCAAAATTTTCAAAAGGTTTGCAAAAAGGGCTAAAAATGAATTTGATTTTAAAATAAAGAAAATCTGTAGTGATAATGGTTCCGAGTTCAAAAATACAAGAATTGAAGATTATTGTGATGAACTCGGAATAAAGCACGAACTCTCCGCAACCTATACTCCGGAACAAAATAGAGTTGTAGAACGAAAAAATTGAACATTAATTGAAATGGCAAGAACAATGCTTGATGAATATGGCACTTCCGATAGTTTTTGGACGGAAGCCATTAATACCGCTTGTCATGCAACAAATAGACTTTATTTGCATCGACTTTTGAAAAAGACCTCTTATGAGCTTCTCGTTGGAAGGAGGCCAAATATCACCTATTTTCGAGTTTTTTATTGCAAATGTTATATCTTAAAAAAGGGTGTTCGGCTCTCCAAATTTCAAAATCGTTGCAACGAAGGTTTCTTGCTTGGTTACTCTTCAAATAGCAAGGCCTATCGGGTTTTTAATAAAAATAAAGGCTTTGTAGAGGAAACTTGTGATGTTGAATTTGATGAAACTAACGGTTCTCAAGAAGAGCAAAAAAACTTGGATGATGTAGGTGAAGAAGGCCTAAGAGAAGCAATGAAAAATATGACTCTTGGAGATGTGAAGTTGAAAGTGGATAAAGAGGATCAACCCTCATCCACTCAAGTTGAGCCTTCCACTTCCGGTACACCAAGTCAAATCCAGTCCATCGACGTAGATAAGAAGGATAACGAGCAACAAGTTCAACCTCTACCTCAAAGAATTCGTCATGGTCTCTCCAAAGATCATCCAATAGATCAAATATTGGGTGACGTGAGTAAGGGTGTTCAAACTCGATCATGTGTCACTTCATTTTGTGAACATTATTCTTTTGTGTCATCATTTGAACCCACTCATGTAGATGAGGCACTAGATGATCCGGATTGGGTAAATGCAATGCATGAAGAACTAAATAATTTTGCCCGAAATGATGTTTGGACTTTAGTTGAAAGACTTAAGGAACATAATGTAATTGGCACAAAATGGGTCTTTCGAAATAAGCAAGATGAAAATGGTATTGTGAAAGTGCTTCTAGCCACTTATGTTATTTTGGTGATTAATGACAAACACATATAATGATAATCTATATAATTGAGTAAATACTTAACTTAGTGTTTAACAAACGACAAACCTCTAATTTGATTATATTGCTATGAGACTAACTTGTTATTGCCTAGTTGAGTATCAGTCTCATCTATTTAGAGGAAAATCAAGTGGGATGGTTAAGCAAAGATACGGTATGCAATTTTGGTATCTATTCTATATTTGTTATTGCATTCCTTTTGTGCAAATGCATAGTGAACTCCAAGTAGCATGTTGATTATATATATGCACATTGGTTCATGTCATATTTATTTGTGCATATATGTTCATTTGAGTTCATTATGTGCTTTGTTTTTAGTATGCATATATTAACTAGAGTTAAACTCCATATTGCTATAGATAGACTTGGTGCATGCATGTTTTAGTTGTATATCTTCTCATGCAATTCTCTTAGTGAAGTTTAATCTAGTGTTGGATCACATATTTACTCTTATTCCAAATATTAGTTGCACATGTACAATTCGTGTATATTCTATCATGTGCTTCATTTAAGTAAAGACTGTGATCCTTGCCATGATTTAATTGATTCATCATATTGGCAATTATCTCTCAAGTGCATATAGATCAATTACATATTCATCATGATGCACTTAGTAGAGAACATTTCTTATGTCAAGTGTTTCCATTTATGTTGTGCTTCTTTATATGAAACACTTGTGGTAATCAACTGCTCACAAATATCAATTTCTTCATATCTATTGAGCTTTTGGGACTAATGCTTTTCATGAGTGGTTTGGAAAGAATTAGGTCCCGTGTGTGTATGACTACCAAGGAATCCTGGAGGATGATCATTAAGCCGAGGTCAACAAGACGGCGGTGTCACCAAGAGTTGAGGATTAAGTCAAGATCGACTTGGCATGGAGATCGTCGGAGAGGATGATCAAGTCAAGGTTGATAGGATGAGAATCTCATGAGGTGAATCGAGTCAAGTTGGATAAGGCGAAGATGTCATCAATTATATGGTGAAGGTCTTCATGCACCTACATTAAGAAAGAAGACGGCAAGTAACTATTTCTAGACTTGTATTATCTTTGATTTAATTTGAGTCTAAGGATTTTCGTACTATTAAGAGGGATGCGACGTCGAATGACTTTTAGATATGTCAAGTGCTCAAGTGATCCATCCTTGTGAAACTTAGAGAGAGAGTGGTGTTGGTGGTGCCGGAAAGTAAGAATTGTAGGTCTCCCTTGGATTCTTGGTGAAATCTGTATTTATCCTTTGATATTTGGGTAGTGAGACCTTTTTTATTGTGTAGCCCTCGTTCTTAGCTTTCGGTAGAGTCCAAAATCACTAAAATCGGAGTCCGGGGTCAAAAGTTATGCTCGTTTTCGTCGGGCTGCTCAGTTCTACTCGGACTATCCAAAGTGAGCTCGGACTATCCGAACATTTCGGACTGTCCAAATATATTTTCGAACTATCCAAGCTGAGTCTCTTTGTTAGCCATATCTAACTCGTTCGGACTATACGAACTTGGGTTCGGACTGTCCGAACTGACTCGGGGATGAGTTCAAACGGCTAGTTTTTGGGGGCCTCTATTTATACACCCATCCTTCCCCATTTGTGGGGGCTGTAACCCTTTAGATTTGAGAGGTTATCCCCTTACTTTTGAACCCCTAAAATCCCTCTCCACTCTTAGATCTAAGTGATCCCCTTAGTGAGAAGGGTTGAGAAGAGTTGGAAGAGGTGTATATTGAGGAAGAGTTGATTTTTGAACACTTGATTTCATCTCCAAGCTTGTTCTTCGTGAGCATTTGTTACTCTTGGAGGTTGAGGACTCCTAGACGGCTAGGAGGTCGCCTACGAGCCACCGAAGCTTTGTGTGGTTGGCCGTGGGAGTTTGTGAAGGCCGATTCCGCCTCCGCAAGGGAAGGAATCAAAGAAGTGAAGTCCGGCGAGTGCATTTGTGCAACACCGGGTGGAAGAGGGTTGAAAGAGACCCTCGGCTCAAGTGTGACCGAGCCGCACTAGCGAGTGCATTTGTGCAACACCGGGAGGAAAAGGGTTGAAAGAGACCCCGGCTCAAGTGTGACCGAGCCGCCTCAACGGAGACGTAGGATCCCCTCAAGGATCCGAACTTCGGGTGAAAAATCTACGTCTACATGTTTGCTTCTTACTCTTGCTTTAGTATTTGATTTTGAATCTTGAAATTGCCCGATCTACTTTTCTATTAAGTTTTCCGCTAGATTTGTACTGGATTAAAGTATTCTAGGCTAACTAGCTTAATTTGGTGTGTTTAATATCCCTAAATAGCCTAGATATATTTTTACGAGCTGTGTGCTCTGGAGCATTCGGAATATCCGAACTCACCTCGGACTATCCGAATAGAACTCCGGAATATCCGAATAATACCCCGGACTATCCGAATCACTCGGATAGTTCGAAGTATATTTCGGATACTCCGAACTGTTAATTTCCGCTGCGATTTAGTTTTAAATTTTAATTCGCCTATTCACCCCCCTCTAGGCGACATCCCCTGTCCTTTCATATTGTTGTAAGAAATAAAGCTAGATTAGTGGCGCAAAGTTTCACTCAAGTCGAAGGTTTGGATTTTGGTGAAACCTTTGCACCCGTAGCTAGATTAGAAGCAATTAGAATCCTACTTGCATTCGCATCTTGTTTTGACATTAAATTATTTCAAATGGATGTAAAGAGTGCATTCTTAAATGGACGAATATCCGAGTTGGTATTTGTAGAGCATCCTCCCGGTTTTGAAAACCCTAAACACCCAATGTAATACCGAAGATCTTTTTTGCGAGGATTTTCGGCCGGTAAAGATTTCTCCTTCTTAATTCAAGGATTTTCGTTTCGCCGTGTTTTTGGAATTTAAATCCTTGGAGATTGTGGTTTTGTGGTCACTAGTTTTTGTGTAGCTTTTACTGTTTTCTCTTTTTCTAGCCCTTTTATTTGGTTCATCCACTTAATTAAAAAGGGAGAAAGAAGAGTTAGAGAGGAACTCTAGATGTATTTACAAAAGAAGTTGAGTAAAGGAGTGGGAGGCCACCTGGTCCAGTCGGCTATTTTTTTTTCTTCTGTCCCAGGCACCTCCCTCCAGTCCCTTCCAGTGCCTCCCCTCCCTCCCGATTTCTCCCCTGGAGCACCTTGGTCTCCTCATGGCGTAGCCCTGGCCAAGACCTGCGCCCTCCCCTGGCTCCCTCCTGGTTCCAGCGCCTCAGCTCCTGGCGCCTCCCCCTGCTACCTCTTCTCCATGGGTGACCCCACCTCCAGCTCTAGCTCCGGTGACCCCACCTCCGGCCAGCTCCGGCGACCCCCTTCTCCTCCGGCCAGCATCCCCCCACCTCCCTTCTTCCTCCATGGACACTCCTTGAGGTAAAACCCTAGGTCTTTGGGGGATTTTGAGACTTGCATGCAAGGTGTTTGTGCTATTGCTTAGCTAGGATTCCTAATTTTGAGATGTTGGGGGCTGGGGAAATGGAGAGACTAGAGTGATTTGAAATTTCTGGTTCGAGCAGATTTTTGCCCCCTGTTAGAGCTGTTGTTTGAAAATTTTACAAGCGTTTCCTGGGGGTTTGGCTATAACTAATGTTGTATATAATTGAATTACCTTTCAATAGAGACCAAAATCGCTAAATTTCGTTCAGCCGTTTGAAAGTTATGGCTATTTTAGCGAGTGCTGTCCAGTTTGTGTCGCGATTTGGTTCAGTCTGTGTTCATCTTCGATCTGGGATCTGCGGGTGCGTTGGCTGAGTGATTGGTTGTGATATATGTGTAGCTTTTCTCCTCACGGTCGTTATGAGCTCAAGAACTCGAAAATCCAATAAGCCAATCAAAAGTTACGCTATTTAGAAGTCTAGGTGCTGAAATTGGAAAACTGCAGCATGCTCTATTTTCCGGTCGGAGTTTAGTGTTCGATTTGGAGGCCCTCGAGGTATCTCCTGCATGTTTGGCTTTGAGATAGTTAGAGGTCATCCTCTTATGGTTAATTAGGAGCTGAGTTCACTCCATTTGGTTAAGTGAATCAAAAGTTTGGCTCGTTGGGAGGCGGCTATCCCCTTTGGTCAGATTTTTCTATTTTCTGGGATTTCGGAAGTGGGTTGTAGAATCGATCTCGCGCTAAGTCTTGTGGTTACAATTTGGTTGGCATGTGTTTGAGTGGATTGCCTCTGCTTGCAGGTGGTGGAACCCCAAGCGTGGCATCAACTTCTCGCCACCCAGTTTCAAGAGGTTTAAGGCAAGTGCATTGTAGTGGTTGTGGCTTAGGTGGCCATTATGTTTTTGCAATATTACCGTTACCCTTGTGAATGCATTTATATTGTCAGGTTTGATTTTGCAGGCGATATGATGAATGAGAATGGTTCAATGGTTATGCTATTATTTAAAACAAGTTTATATGCAAGTGCAACCCGTATAACTCTTATAGGGTATTTGATTAACTGCTTGTGTTATGTATACGCTTACGCTATAGTTGTATTCGTGTTTATGAGCACGTCTTGAAGGGTAATTGTCTTTTGATAAAGAGGGTAAGTATTCTGATGCAAGTGCATCGATGTCTGAACGTGTTATGACTTGTTTGATGAGCTTTGTGTGCCTTGCCATCATGACATTATGCTGCATCTCTGGATTGAATGTTATGTGCATTGTTTGATGAATTCCGTCTAGATGCCGTGATGATATCTTGCTAAATATTATATCCATATTCATGCTCGCTAGTTTGATAGGGCTAGTGGGAATACTAAAGGTATGGAATTGGATTTCGAAAATGGTTGATTTATGATCAAGATAGATGGAATTAGTAATTACTCGAGTATTGGTGATGTGAGTATGAATATGAATGTTGATGAGGTAATTATGAGTGTTGAGAATGTGATTATGAGTGTTGAGAATATGAATATGGAAGTTGATAATTTGGATATGATGTTGAGAATGGTAATTTATGGATGTGAAAAATGAATGTAGTATGCAAATTTGTTTGCATCGATTGCATTTGTGCATTCATGATGGAAGAAGCGACCCGATACGATCACGGGCCTCTGTGCTCACATGTAGTGAGCACAAAAGTCCTATATCGTAGTCCCATATCGTGGTTGTATGGGAGCGAGTCGAAGAAGTAGGCACCCTCCACCACGGGGTGGAAGGGGAATGAGAGGGTGCACACCGACGGGTGTGCACTCGGCCATACCGGTATGTGCTAAAAGAGGAGATGAGCACGCATGATGCATCATATGCATAGAAATTGTGCAATCTGCATTGCATTGTCAATGATAGATCATGTTTTATGAGTTGATTATGATGTATGGATATGAGATTCTTCTTTTGTATAGCATATTTGCATCTGCATTGTATTGACAATGATGGATCATGTTTTATGCATTGGGATTGTTAATTGTTGATTGATGTGAATGAAAGCATGGTTGCGTCACATCATTTAGCATTTCATTGCCCTGCATTGAAGTTGTTAATTGTTGATTTATGTGAATGAAAGCATGATTGCATTGCATAGTGAATGGTAATTGTAGTTCCTGAGTTAATGGTAAGTGCAGGTTGGGGATTGAGTCGTGGACTCATCCGAAGCTGTCAATGGAGGTATGAAAGATAGTTAAACTGTTTCCTGAAGTTTGGAATTTAGTTAATCTGAGTTATGAGATAGCTGTGAAGCTGTCGCTGATTTACATTTATTTTTATTTAATGATTTCAATTTATTAATGGTTGTGTTTAATAGTGAAGTAATTGTGTTCCTGCGTTGTGGATTTATTTAAGTTCAGACTGCTTCTTTTATTACGGATGTCAATTAAAAGAACTGTTGCTTTAAGTCTTGAAGTAGTTGTACCTGAGTCGAATTCCTTACTTTTCTACTTGTTGCACTTTGCTGAGTCTTGGACTCACGCTTGTTGTTTCTTGTTTTAGGTACCTTGAAGCTGTCTCGCCGGGATGGGAATAGTGGCACACACGACTTTGGTCAATAATTCATTTACTGTCTCATAAAGTTTGGTTGTATCTAAGTGGTTGTAATATATTAGCCGTAGTTGCGTAGCTTGCTAATTGCAGATTTGGTGATGTGATTGATTATCTAAGAACCTGCTAGAATGTGTCATCCTGGAAAGGGGTGTTTGATATATTATATCTGCATGTTTTCTGTCTGCTGAGTGGATATCCTATTTTCTAGAGAGGTCATGCGAAATTTTGTAAATTTCGGTGACTTAGTTTTAAGACGGTTTTAGAAGTTAGTGCTTGGTTGCAGTTAAATTAGTGATAGTATTAGGTTGTTATGTCTTCTTCGGTAATTCTTAGTCCAATTGATTTTTGTTGTGACGAATTAGAGTGTGTTGGTAACCCCTTTGGACATGTGTGGGTCCGAGGGGTGTCGCTAATGAAGCAGGATTTTGGTAGCATCCGGGGCGCGTTGGCGTCGGGGTGTTACACCCAAATCATATTTACAAACTCTCTAAGGCGCTATACGGTCTCAAACAAGCTCCAAGAGCATGGTATGAGCGACTTAGAGATTTTCTAATTTCAAAGGGGTTCAAAATTGGGAAGGTTGATACAGCACTCTTTACAAAAATAATTGATGAAGATTTCTTTGTATATCAAATTTATGTTGATGATATTATATTTGGATCTACTAATGAAGATTTTTGCAAAGAATTTGGCGATATGATGTTTAGCGAGTTCGAAATGTCCATGATTGGAGAATTGAGTTTCTTTCTTGGACTTCAAATCAAGCAACTCAAAAATGGGATATTCGTGAGTCAAACCAAGTACACTAAGGACCTTCTTAAAAGGTTTGGCATGGAGGACGCAAGGCCAATCAAGACTCCAATGGCATCAAACGGGCATCTCGACTTAAATGAGGGAGGTAAACTGGTAGACTTAAAGCTTTATAGATCTATAATTGGTAGTTTACTTTATCTCACCGCATCTAGGCCCGACATAATGTTTAGTGTTTGCATGTGTGCTCGTTTTCAAGCTTCTTCTAAAGAATGTCATTTAGTCGCCATAAAGAGAATTCTAAGATATTTAAAACATTCTCAAATATAGGATTATGGTATCCCAAAGGTACTAAATTTGATTTGATTGGATAGTCGGATTCGGATTATGCGGGTTGCAAAGTGGATAGAAAAAGCACCTCCGGGAGTTTCCAATTGCTAGGTAGATCCCTAGTTTCATGGTTCTCCAAAAAGTAAAATTCTGTAGCCCTATCCACCGCCGAAGCCGAATATATATCCACAGGTAGTTGCCGTGCTCAATTGTTATGGATGAGACAAATTTTGAT
Organism: Guadua angustifolia; assembly: GCA_036346375.1. Taxonomy (NCBI): domain Eukaryota; kingdom Viridiplantae; phylum Streptophyta; class Magnoliopsida; order Poales; family Poaceae; genus Guadua; species Guadua angustifolia. The sequence continues at coordinate 35,193,794 of CM070511.1, read as the reverse complement.
GGATTATGGAATAAATTTCAAAAAGGTGCCTCTTTTATGTGATAATGAAAGCGCGGTCAAAATAGCAAATAACCCGGTTCAACATTCAAGAACTAAACATATAGATATCCGCCATCACTTCTTGAGTGATCATGTCAGTAAAGGTGATATTGTGATAAGTCACATTAGAACAGAAGATCAATTAGTGGATATTCTCACCAAACCTTTGGATGAAGCTAGATTTTGCAAATTGAGGAATGAATTGAATGTCATAGTTTTCTCAAATGTGGTCTGAATGTTGTCCTCTTTTGGATATTTATTGGTTTTATTTGATGTTTGCTCTTTTAGTCGCGTCTCACATCAAGGGGGAGTAATATGCTTTTCATATACATATCACATCCCCTAAAATGTGAAAAATCAAAATAGTGCTATTTATGTTCAAAAAGATGAAACTAGACTCCTATAGGTAAAATTATTTAAAAATGATCTATTTTATCTTAATATAGTGCAAAATTTCTTAAAAACTTCATTTACAATGTATTATTGTATAAATCTTATCTTTTTGAAACTCCTATCTTATTATGTCCTCCTTATGGAAAAAGAAAATAAAATTATTCTGTTTTGAAAAATTTGCTAAGTTCCAAAATCTTGATCTATATTGATCTAATTAAAGCACAAATTGAGTCATACCAATAGAACTAGAATTGGAAATACTTCTAGTTCTCTAAATGGTGCTTTTTGACTCGAAAAAGGTCAAACATGAATGTTTATTTGTTTCTTTTTGGCTAACTATTGTTATTGCTTCTCGGTTGGAAATGCTCAAAAAATGATTTCATAATGCTATGAAATTTATAAGAGCAATTTTGCAACCCATTCTTTAAAATTCCCAGGAAGTCTGCCTGTAACCGGCACTACCGGCCGCTTGGAGTGGTAGTACCGACTTTGCGGTACTACCGGGGATTAAAGCGGTAGTGCCGCTCGGCTCGTGAACAGTTGGTGGGGACACGAATTTATCCCAGCCGTTTCTCCTTCTTTTCTTCTCTCTCTCTTTCATTCCTCTCCTCAACCGGTGAAGTCTCCTCTCCTTCTCACCCGTGCTCTCTCTCTCTCTCAAAACCTAATTTCAATCTTCTCAAAATCTTGGTGGATCTTGGTCTCTCCTCCATCAAATTTTCATCCTTGTGGCTCACTGCTTCAAGAGGTATCAATCTCCTTTATCATCCTTTTCTTTTCATCTCTTTTGGAGCATTTTAGGGTTTGGATGAAAATTGAATGATGAGAATTCTTTAGCAATTTCTTGTGGCAAAATCTTGGTGGATTAGGTCTAGATAGATGTTATCTCTTATTACTCAATCCCTAATCCATGCCAAAAAGATTTTTGTGCCGCCACATTGTCTCAAAATTCTTCGGACGGTGTCATGGTCGTGCATGGCTGGCACTACCGGCCACTTGGAGCGGTAGTACCGACTATGCGGTACTACCAGGGATTTGAGCAGTAGTGCCGACCATGCATTGATGGCATGTGCCTTCAGAATATTTGAGGGTTCGATTAATCGCCAAGAATTCATATCATTCGATTACCTTCAGACTAATCCTTTTGAATAATGCTCATATCCTAAAATCTCTTGAAATTCTCTCTAGATCATGCCTTGCGCAAGGTCGCAGACTAATCCTATCTCTAGGGCCGGTTCTTCTGGGGGGCAAGGTCGCAGAGGTGTCAGAAAATCAACCTACGGTCGTGGTGTGCCTACACATGACTCGGGCAGTGACAACAGCCATGACTCATTCAATATTGCCATGAGACCTCCAACTACCAAAGGAAAAGAACAGGTTGGGGCATCTAGGACTAAGAAAAGGAAAGTGCCTGTTGATGTGCAACAAGAGGAAGAAATCTATGGAAGCAATGATGAAACTGAAAGTGAAGAGGAAAGTTTTGATGAGGATGAAGAGGAATTACCTCAAGTGGGAAGGTATAAGAATGACCCATCTCAAATCAAGGGTGAAGAATATTTTGTACTCAGGGCAGAAAATCAGTATCTTCAGCCTCGGACTGCAACAAACCCAAAATTCCACTCCCTTTTCCAACTAAAGGTATATGATCAAATTTACTTGGAGAAGGACTTTGCTAATCAAAGGTGGGTGAGTTGGAATCATGTTAGAGAGCAGCCCAATTTTGTGGGGATCCCTGAGTTATTTGGGGGAGCAAGACTGTATCACTTCCTTGGAGGAAGAACTGACTACAACGAAAAAATTATCAAGCAGTTCTACGCCACTCTATTCATCCCTGAATCTTTTGACTCCATCACATGGATGACAGACTCTCACAAATACACTGCATCCAAGGAAGATTTTGAATATGTTTTGGGGATCTTCCACAGTGCTTTTCCCAGAGTTCACGATGATCCTGTTTTGAGCTTGGATGAAGTTGCTGAGTTTTATGATCGGTCCCGTGCTATTAAAATAGGACAACTTGGGGGTTTTCGTCTTCAGCCTAGCTTGGTTAACAAGATTTTAAGGGTCACCATTCATCCTAAAAGTGGCAATTTTGATGCCATAAGGGGCTATGCATGGAATTTGATTGCAAAAATTGTGGCAAAAGAAAAAAATTTGATGTGGTGGATTTCATTATGAGGGAGATGGCTCAGTCTGCAAGGGAAAGAGGGAGGACAATCTATTTTGCCCCATATATTATGGCACTGATCAGAAGAGTGGCATGATATAATGGTCCCACTCCTACTCCTCACAAGCCATACAAGCCTCGAGTTGCACCTCCTCAAGTATTGCACCACATTGCCCAGCAGCAGTATCAGCAGCAGCAAGAGAGGGATCAGACCCAAGAACAAGCTGCTCAAGCGCCTCAAGGGCCTTCGGCGCCAGATGCTTATCTTGCTGGACTTGAGAGTCTTCGGTCTGATATGATGGGTCAGTTTGCTCTTGTGCTTGAACTTCAGTATCATAATCGTTAGATGGTGGAAGAGGTCAGGGAGCGTGTGGATGCCCTTAGCACTTCAGTTGATCAAATTCGAAGTGAACTTCCCGTTTCCTTTTATCATTTTGGTCGTCGCCAGCCAGTAGCAGCTCTCCTTATCCTTCTCATCCTCCTCAGCCTTCCACTTCAGCTCCAGGATCTCCTAAGGATGGAGCGGCGTAAAGAGTTCTTGGCGAACCCCTTTTGGTCCTTGATAACAAAGGGGGAGAAGAAGGGAAGTGATGAAGAATTGAAGATGAAGAATACTGAAGTCTAGCATAGTTATATACATATCTAGCGTATGAAATGATGTAATGGACTTTAATTTCTTTTGGTCATGGTTATTGCTTTATACTTTTGGATCGGCTGCTTTTGGTTATGAATGTTGGTTGATGAACTATTTGCTCTTAAATTTTAACTGGCTTATCTTCTGGATCTTGTGTTTATGTGCTTAGCTCCTAAAGTGCTTTGGTTATTCAATTTCTCATAATATCATTTTATATCAGTCTATTGTCATACTCTTAAAAGGAACTCGTATACAAATGTGCATAAACTCAAATTGTTCATCCAAGCACATTTGTAGGGGGAGCTTTTTCTCATTTAACAATATTTTGATTCCAATACCTTTTGTCTCCTAAAGACAAAATATTATTAAATAAGAATTCTATGGTGTGTGTAACTAATTTTCATTAGTTGCTCATCCAAAATCTCAATTTATTTCAATTCGTTCATGAGGATTGTCATCAATTACCAAAAAGGGGGAGATTGAAAGCATCTAGGCCCCCATGTGATTAAGGTTTTGGTAAATAATGACAATCAAGGCTAAAGGACTGACGTTGTTTGAAAAATTAAAAACAGGAAAATCAAGATTCTTCGAGGGCCGTAGAAGTGTCACAAGTACAAAAAGGGAAGAGTATGCATCAAAGGAGTAAGAAGTCAAGGTATAAAATTTTAAGGTTAATTTTTTAGTCATTTTGCCGATCTTGGTGTTGAAGAAAAGATCAAATTGTTAGGATAGATGTCGTACTATAAAGAGGGACTTGATTAGTAGTTTGAACTCAAGAGTGCAACCAATATGGCTCAATCTCAAAAATGAAATAGTTCAAGCATGTATTCAAAACACATCTCTGGTTTTTGCTAGGAGTAGTTGACCGGCACTACCGGAGGGTTTGGGCAGTAGTACCGCAAAGTCGGCACTACCGCACCTTTAACGCCGATAGTTATTTAACAAAGAACATTATGTTGTGAAGTCTCGCGGCCGGCACTACCGCTGGTTCAAGTCCAGTAGTACCGGACCAGTCGGTACTACCGCACCTACTCCTGCGGTAGCTATTTAACAGAACTGATGTTCTTTTGGCTAGCAGAGGTGCGGCACTACCGGTCCAAAATGCGGTAGTGCCGGACATGGAGGGAATTCGAGAAAACGGCTACGTGTCAGCGCAATTAATGCTCGTACTAGCCGTTGGTACCATGGGCGGCACTACCGGCCCCTAGAGTGCGGTAGTGCCGGCCCAGACGATTTTTCCTGATTAATTTACAGTAACGGCTAGTTTGACTGTGGAGGGGTTATAAATACCCCCTCACTTGTATTGAGGGTTGGTTGGTGACTCCATTGAATACATTTAGAGCCCTAGCAACTCTCTGCACTCACAAGTGCATTCAATTCTTGATTCTTGAGTTTTGGAGAAAAAATTTGAGTGCATTGCATTAGTTGAGCCATCTTGGAAGCACTCTAGAGTCTCAAGCCTCCGATAAGTTCATTACTCTTGGAGGTTGCCGCCTCCTAGATGGCTTGGAGGCATGAGATTTCAGTGATCTTCACAAGAAGCTTGTGTGAAGGCCCGAACGGTTGTAAAGGTATGGAGCTCGCCTACTCGGAGTGAGGAAGAGCTACCACGAGTGATCGAGGAAGGCTCAAGGAAGAGGAGCCGGCTTGAAAAAGTTCAAGCCACCTCAACGTGGAGTAGGGGAGACCGGCAAGTCTCCGAGACCACGGGATAAAATTCACGTGTTCATCTATTGTGGTTTGTATTGTTTATTCACTTGTGTTAATTCTAGCTAATTGATTATCTTGGTGCTATATTAGTTTAGGTATTAAAGTATTTGAGAAGAAGAGATTATTTGGTAATCACTAAAATTGCTAGATATTAAACGTGCTAAATATTGTCATTCGTGTTTAGAAATTTCTAGACTTGATTTTAATATGGAAAATTTAAAAACCTCCTATTCACCCCCCTCTAGTCGGTATCCTTAATCCTACAACTGGCACAAGCGATCGGCTAAAGACAAAATATCAAAGCCGACACAATACTATTCTAATGAGAATCCTAAAAGATTGGTCCATCAAAGGATTTCTACGTCAAATCAAACACAAGCACAGGTAGAAGATGGATCAACTCTTTGGCCTAGGTCGATCTGGTTGGAAAGGTACGAAACTCGATTGAACCTAAGTCAAGATGATGTCATCTGGGCTTTAGCCGATTACAAAGGAGATGACTTTAAAGGCTAAGGACCCAAGAGATGAGGGAAGCCGAGCAAGAAAAATAGAGAGATTAGGCTTTTAATGAGCTCCGACTGATTAAGACTACTAAAAAGGAGTGAGCAAGAAAGAATCAGTTGAAGAAGAATTTGATTTAGCCAATGACCTAGATTCACCTGTGGTTTGGGATGACACTCCACCTCTGATGGACATCAACATGGTGTTCACATTGCTGATCGAGTTCAAAATAAGGACTGTATCAGTCAAAATGATATTTGCTCAATTGTGTCTGGGGGCTTAAGTTGTAGTTTTTGAAAAGCCTCAAGATGATTATCAACATATAAAGCCATTATACCTAAAGAGTCACATCATAGCAAGTCGATATCAAGTATACTTATCGATGGAGGCGCAACTGTCAATCTAATACCATACACCACTTGCAAAAAGCTGAGTAAGTCTGATGAGGATCTTATTAAAACTAATATGGTTTTAAATGACTTCATAGACGATCCTGAGGCAAGGGGGTCACGGTGACTAAGTTGACATCGGCAGCAAGACATTGCCTACTGTCTTCTTCGTAGTCAACGCTAAGGGTAATTACAATATTTTGCTTTGGAGAGATTGGTTTTACGCCAACTGTTGTGTACCGTCGACTATGCATCAGATGCTCGTCTAGTGGAACGAAGATGAGGTTGAAGTCATATGAGCCGATAGATCAGCTCATATTGCTATGACCAATTCAGACGCGAGTTGGCAACATGAGGAAGCTGAATGTATATCAAGCAAAGCTGTGATTTCTTCTGCATCAACAAGATTGGACTTATTGAAGGAACGAGTTGGCCTAGAGGGGGGGTGAATAGGCAACTCAACAAATTTTTTGTTCGTTTTCAGTTAACTATCTTATACAAGAAAGACTTAATGTTTAGAATGTAGCAAAAGCGAACAAGCAAGATAATAACAGCGAAAGCAAATCAAAGTAGGACAACAGACAGAATGAGACAGGAATTTTATCCCGAGGTTCGGAGCCTTTCCTCCTACTCCTCGTTGAAGCACCTCTCTCGAAGTATAGCTTCTCCCACAGCTAGTAGCAGTAGCTTGGGAACACACTCGGGTAGCTCTTTCACCACTCCAGTGAGGTGAGCTCCAAACCTTTCACAACCAAAAGTGGCCTTCCACAATCTTCTTTGGACAGGTCACACTTTTCACTTCCTCCAAGCTGTCTAGGATCACTAAGATCCAAGAGTAATAAACTTGCACAAGTTCCGTCTCTTAGTTCACTCGCAAACTACAACATTAGACTCAAGCTTGGAGCTAAACACTTAGAAGAAATAAGGATTTTGAGTTTCAGAGTGAAGAACAGACTCCTTGGTGTGAATGAGAGCTCTTTGAATGCTAAAATATGAAGGAGTTCACAAAGTTCTGTGGTAGATGGCTCAGGAAATGCTTATATAGCCATTCTGATGAAAAAGAGCCGTTGTACCTACCACAGTGACCGTTGCACGTGTCAGAGTGTCAATTTTGAGCTAAAACACGTTTACAGTGGACCAAAATTTTAATCTTTGCGATACTAATCATGTATATCACGGACCAAATTTGCACAATTGTGGCGGACCAAAATATTTGGTCCGTCATACATGGGCAAAGAAGCAAGGTTTGGTCCATCAGAAGAAGTGAAGTCTCATGTGTTTGACAAACCAAAAATTTGGTCCGTCATAGATGGAACCTGATAAGATCAATAGCTAAGGATCAATTTTTTTGACAAAAAGAGTTCAGTCAAATGATTTACATTTGCCACGGACTAAACTTTGAAAACACAAAATTTAATCCAATTTGAATAAGAAATTTTGTGAAAATGAATATGATTTTATCAATGGATTCAAAGACTTAAAATCAAAGATTTGTCTATCAGAAGATATAGAAATTTTTGAATTTATGCCGAACCAAACATTTGGTCCGTCATAGATAGACAACTGAGAAAAAATTTGCTTAGACATCGATATGTATATGCCGTCATACACGGTCCGTCATAGATGAACAACATCAGCTGAATGAGATTTTTCAAACATATTTCACCACGGACTTAGGAACAAAGGAATACGAGATTTGGTCTGTCACAAGTGAATAAAACTTTGATCAGAATATCTAGAAAGAATCTTGATGATGAACAAAATTGACTTTGGTTTGGGAAAAGAACTTTGGCTAGACTGTGACAGATTTAGACATGAACAATGTATTTCGGTCTGTCACCAAAAATGGACTTGATAAAAACAGGAATTTTGTTTCAAGGAACTGAAGAACTAAGAATTTTAGCTCCAAACGATCTAGTTTTGTCTTGCCCTTGTGAACCAAAATACCAATTTGTGCAGAATCCCTCTTTATAGAATAGCCAAAGCAAAAATAACCCTAGCTATTTGACTTGAATAAACTCCTAAGTCATAAACTAGAAATCAAATACCTTAATCTTGTTTATTCAATTTGTTCCATCCATGATTTCAGCATAAGCTCTTTCATAAGAGAGAAATTATTAACTTGGTCATCAACACCAAAACTATTTAACAGAACATGACAAGAATTGGGGGGGCCTAGATGCTATCAATCTCCCCCTTTTTGGTGATTGATGACAACATACCTTTCTAGTTAATAATTTCTCAAATTTTCTGCAAAATAGAGTTAGCTTGATAGAGTATAAAAGAATATTTGAAGATGCATGTGCTCCCCCTTAATAAGTGCATAAACTGAACTTACAAAATTTATGGTATTTTGGACTATATTAGATCCTTAAACATTTAATTTTCAGAATTCTCATAAATAGCAAATTTCAGATCATTAAGAGTTTGAGCATCAGATTTAGTATCAGAGTAATGCTAAGAATAGTAGGCAAACGCAGTACCAACACTTATGTTTTAAAAGAGGATATCAGAGCACAACAGCTATACTTCAGATATCTCAAATATATAAAAAAAATTTAGAGAAATGAATTTTAGAGCAAAGTGATATGAGTGACAAATATTTAGCAATATCATAGCATGGGAGACTTCATAGCACATAATTTTACACACCAGACACAGGGGTGACACAAAAGTTTATCCTACAGTCAGCCTAGAACCTAGGAAATTCTCCCCCTTTGGCATCAATCTCCAAAAAGTGTACTATTTACGCCTGGAAAAGGTTCTCTTGAGCTGACCAAACACAGAACTTTTTCTGGGAGGTGACACAATCTTTACATCATCATCATCATCATCAGATTTTTCTGACTGTGCTTGAACCGTTGAACTTGGGACTTGGGCCATCGCCTGATCATGCCAACTTGGATAGTTAGGATCTCCAGGTTGAAGGACCAAGTTATGAAAATCACATTGCAACTTGTCCAGGGAATCGTTGATGTTATCTATTGATGCAGTAAGGTCAACCAGTGCATCAAGATGATGTAGGGCAAGATGTCTTTGATCATGAAATGCATCCCCGGTATATTCCCAGAAATCTTCTTGGTCTTTTCTGATCCACAACAGATTGCTGTCCTCTGATGTATGTGCGTGCAGCTCCAATCTGATTTCTCAGACGCTTGTAATTTGTATCAAGTTTCTGATTCATATCATATAGTCTATCTTTGATCAGATTTTGATTTGTGCCAAGCTGAGTGACCCAGTTTCTCAAGTCCCCAAACCTGGTTAAAGACTCATTTCTGAAATTGGCTTGCTCTCCATAATGTTTCCTCATCTGTTCTTGGACTTGTTCATTATACTGCTGAAGGGTTCTCATTTGTTCTTCATATCTTTGAGCTGCTATCTTTTGATCTTCCAGATAGACTGCTTGAAAACCCCTTTGATCAGCATAATACTGTTGCTCAAAGGATGTAAACCATGAAGGTTGCGAGCCAAAATTATCTTCTGGTGCTTGATGAGACTCTGGCTGCATTTGCTCATGATTCAAATGAGAATGAACAGATTGATGTAGATAGTCAAACAGACTTTCCCATCCAGGAAAAGTATTTCTCTGATCATGATCTGGATGCACAGTCTGTGGTGGATAGTCAAAAGCTTGAGGCATCCCAGACCCACCAGCTTCATGATCATGGGCACCAGACCCAAAATTCTGATCTTGCATGAATCTTGCTGCTGCTGCTAGTTCTTGAAGGCGATGAATTTGTTGTTCTTCAATTAAAGATTGTGCAACTGAGCCTGACATGACATCAGTTGCAGCATCATCCATAAAATCTTGTCCTTGGTCATATCAAGAGTTACGACCATCCATTATTTCTGTGGGTTCTGGAGAGTGAACTGGAACTTGAATAACAGGCCTTGGAGAGTGACCATAACTTGAAGTTCTACTCTTGTGTCCATTTTGAGCACTAGGCTCTTTTCCAGACTCTCTTTTGCTGACATTTTGAGCACTAGGCTCTTTTTCAAATTTACTTGTGTGTATATTGTGAGCACTAGGCTCTCTTTCATTTTCAGACTTGTTTTTGCTTGAACTTTGATGCCTTTGATGACTACTACGATAACTGCGGTCTGAATGCCTTGAAGCTTCGGAGTCTCCATGAGAGTGATGACTTCCATAGTGTTGGTGACTGTCATTGAAACTACCATATGAATGATAATAGTCACTTTCACTGTAATAAGACTGAGTGTGACTGTTGTTATCAAATTTATTTTCAGGCTCAATCTCTGACTCTTCATCATCTGTAGAATCATCTTCAAGGACAATTTCTCTATTGGGTTTATTCATTTCTTCTTCTTGATCATGAGGAACTGGCTCTTCCTCTTCCACAACTTGATTTTCTTGCAGCCTTTGAAGAAAACCAGTGATTTTCAAGTTCTGACCAGTTGACTTGTGCATATTGTATTTCTTTGGAAAACAATTGAATTCTCTGCTTAGGTCCATTTGAGAAATGATTCTTTGAGCCAATAAGACTTGAGTCACTATTTGGGCAAAAGGCAATGGACTGCTCAACTTTCTATATACAGCTTCCTCCATTTCCCCAAAAATGTAATCAATTAAGTCAATGGGTTGCCTGGAGAGAATCAAGTGCAGTAGCCAAGCCAAAGTTGGAGTCACACCTTCTTTATATCCTGACTTTGGGAAAATGGTGTGCCTTAGAATCAGCAACAAAACCTTAGCTTCTTCAGAGAGGCAGGAGACTCTGTTAGGGCTAAAATTAGCACAGGTGACATCTTTATATATATGAGTAGAAACATGAATATCTGTCATATCTCCCACTAATCTCCATCTCTGGTTTGGGAACATCCTTTCAAATATCCTTGTTCTGTTCACTAGAGGACTTGAGGCTCCAATAGCTGATTCAAATTGAGCACCTTTTACTTTTCTTACCCTTCCATTGATAGTGAACATAATATATCTTCTTTGCTTGTCTACTAACAAGGATGCATAGAACTCTAGGGTTCTAGAAACACTCCAAGGAATGGTCTTGTTTGACATTAAGCCAGCCAGTCCGGGGGTGGAGTTTATGCATTCAAAGAGTCTATTTGAACCGATTACTGAGTTTACTTGTGCCCAGTCAACATATTGATGGTTTGACAAAGCAGGGATTGACTTTCCTTTTCCATCCACTCTATTCAGATAAACATTGTAAATGTTCTTATGGAGCAATGAAACAAAATTTTCACCAAGAGCTGGTCTTGAAGTAGGAAAACAAGTCTTTTCACTAACCAGTCTTATCGCTCTCAACTTCTTTCCACTTAGAGCAGACAATTCTTTGTTACCCAAAATGTCCACTTCAGTGATTAACTCTGTATTTTCTGAGGAAGATTCACTGCTTGGTTCATAAGTGCTATCTTCAGATGATGATTCTGATTCTACAACTTCTTTATCCATTCCTTTTCCTGGGTGAGTTGTGACTACTTTTCTATTCTTTCTGTCTGGATTTTGCACATTTTGAATTACAACAAGACCTTGAGGTTGTCTAGGCAGAGAGATACTAGGGGATGAATCTATCATTTTCTGCTTTTTGCCTTTCACTCTGTCAACAATCTTTCCAATAAGGCCTCTTTTATCAGGATTATTTGAACTCATTCTGATACTAGCCTTATCAGTACTATTCTTGATCAGAAAAACTCAATGCAGAACCTTTTCGCACGCAGACTGACCACACTTAAAAAAATAAAGACTAGAATATGAGAACTCGGTTTAGGGCTTTGACGGGAAAGCGAGAAAGATTTAGGGTAAACTTACTGAGGCTGAAGGAGATTCTTGCGCCGAATGCCAGAGGAACACCGTTGCAAAGATCCGATTGGGAATCTACTTCGGTGTTTTAGAGAGCGAATTTTCTAGCTTCGAGAGCTATTTCGCAAGAATGGAAGATGCAATGGGGAATTTTACCGAAGAGGGTAACTACAATGAGTGAGGGTGAAAAAGATTTAGGGAATCTTGGTAACAGGCGCCATTAAAGCGAAGTGGTTGTGGGAACCAGACGCTGTGGTAAAGAAGTGGTGGGACCCAGTAAACTGGTTTGGGTATATTTCTCAGGGTCCCGGAATCAAGGATAAGTTTAGTAGTAGATAAGTCCTAAATCAACAGACAAGATTTTGAACTTATTTTTGAAACTTAGATGAGAAAAAGAAATTTTTGTAAAGGGAATCAAATACCTTTTGAATTTAGGTAAGAAATAGATTTAGAAAATTTGCACATATGACAGACTTGATTAAAAAGAGCAAAAAGGTCATTTTTAGGCATGGACCACAAACTCCTTTAATGACGGACCAAAATTTTAGTCCGTCATACAAAGACTTTTGTCTTTAGCAGGTCCGACGCAGAGAGGCAAAATAAAGTTCATCTTAATTGAGTTTTAGTGCATTTCTTGAGCAATTTTCCAGAAAATAAAAGACATAACTAAGATAAGAGGTCAACAAGACAACAAAACACAAATTTGGAAGTATTTCAGCCAGAAATGTCGAGTCCTATATTCACATGAGCATTAGTACTTGCAACTTAAGCTCAGATGAAAAACTCAGGTGCTGTACAGATGAGATTAGTTAGATTTTGCAACTTGATTTTGAAAAGACATAGTTTTGACTAAGTTACTGTGTTTTTGAATGGGATAAGAAAGAAGCATAGAAAGATAAGACCTTTAGCAGCTTTTTCTCAATTTTAAGTTTAAGGGAATTGCAAAAACATAATTTTGATCTTAATTCAACACTTTTAGATTTATTTACTCACATAGTGGGTATCAAGAGATGCATAGCAAGCAAACTTGCTCCCCCTTAGTGTGATAACATCAAACAACATTTGAATAGTCAATTATATTCAATTCATTTCTTAATTTTGAGAATCTTGCCTCATCAAGTGGTTTAGTAAAAATATCAGCCAATTGATCCTCAGTTCTAACATAGCTAAGCACAATGTCTCCTTTAGCAACATGATCACGAATAAAGTCATGTCTGATTTCAATGTGCTTAGTTCTAGAATGTTGGACCGGATTGTTTGCTATTTTTACTGCACTTTCATTGTCACATAACAGAGGCACATTATCAAATTTTATCCCAAAATCTAGCAATGTTTGTTTGATGAAAAGAATTTGAGCACAGCAACTGCCTGCAGCCACATATTCAGCTTCGGCAGTGGAAAGTGCTACTGAAGTTTGCTTTTTAGAACACCAAGAAACTAAAGATCTTCCAAGCATATGACAACCCCTCGGAGGTGCTTTTACGATCAATTTTGCAACCAGCATAATCAGAATCTGAATAGCCAAGAAGCTCAAATGAGGCACCTTTAGGGTACCATAAACCAATACTAGAAGTAAACTTAAGATATCTAAATATTCGTTTTACAGCACTTAAGTGAACTTCCTTAGGAGCAGCCTGAAATCTAGCACACATGCATACACTAAACATAATGTCAGGCCTAGATGCTGTCAAATATAGTAATGAGCCAATCATAGATCTAAAGATTTTTTGGTCAATAGACTTACCTCCCACATCTTGATCAAGATGTGTGTTTGTTGCCATGGGAGTCTTAATTAGTTTACATTCTTCCATTTTGAAGCGCTTGAGGAGGTCTTTGGTGTACTTTTCTTGAGAGATAAAAGTTCCTTCCTTTAGTTGTTTAACTTGAAATCCAAGGAAGAATGTCAGCTTTCCAATCATAGACATCTCAAATTCCCTAGCCATCATGTCACCAAATTCCTTGCAAAGAGAATCATTAGTACACCCAAAAATGATATCATCTACATAGATTTGGCAAATCATTAATGTTCCATTGATGTCTTTTAGAAACAGTGTTGGATCAACTTTTCCAATTTTGAAGTTCTTGTTTATAAGAAAATCTCTAAGACATTCATACCAAGCTCTAGGAGCTTGTTTTAGGCCATAAAGAGATTTAGATAACTTAAAAACATGATTAGGCAAGTTTAAATCTTCAAAACCGGGTGGTTGTTCAACATAGATAGTTTCATCAATGAATCCATTAAGAAATGCGCTTTTCACATCCATTTGAAAGAGAATAATGTTAAAATGAGTAGCAAAGGCAAGAAGGAACCGAATAGCTTCAAGACGTGCAACAGGAGCATATGTCTCTCCATAATCCAGTCCTTCCACTTGAGTGAAGTCTTGAGCTACAAGTCCAGCTTTATTTCTTATCACCATTCCATTTTCATCTTGTTTGTTTTTGAACACCTATTTTGTACCAATAACATTTTGATCCTTTGGGCGTTCTACCAAACTCCAGACTCTGTTTCTTTCAAAGTTATTGAGCTCTTCCACCATAGCTATTATCCAATCAGCATCTTCTAGAGCTTCTACTGATTTAGGTTCAACACAAGAAACAAACGAGTAATGTTCACAAAAAGAAGCTTGTCTAGAATGAGTTTGAACACCCTTACTGATTTCACCGATGATTAAGTCAGAGGGGTGATCTTTAGCAATTGTATGATGACTTTTAATGATGACTGGTCGTTCTTTATCCTTTTCTTCCTCTTCTTCTTGAGTTCCAGCATGAGGTACCATTGACTGAGTAGGTGGTTCATCTTTGTCTTCCTTGAGCTTTATATCACCAATTTTCATTTTTCTCATTGCTTGAATAAGCCCATCATCACCTACATCTTCTAAATTCTCATGCTCACCTTGTGAGCCATTAGATTCATCAAACTTGACATCATAAGTTTCTTCCACTAAGCCAAATGAATTATTAAACACTCTATAAGCTTTGGACTTAGAAGAATATCCTAACATGATGCTAGTGTCACATCTAGTTTGAAATTTACCTAAATGGGTTCTTTTTTTATAGATGTATACTTTGCAGCCAAATACACGAAAGTATGATATGTTAGGTTTTCTGCCAACCAATAATTCATAAGGAGTTTTCTTAAGCAATCTATGAAGATAAAGTCGATTGACAGCATGACAAGCAGTATTAATAGCTTCAGCCCAGAAAGCATCAGAAGTATCATATTCATCAAGCATTGACCTAGCCATTTCAATCAAGATTCTATTCTTTCTTTCAACTACACTATTTTGTTGAGGAGTATAAGTGGCTGAGAGTTCATGCTTAATTCCAAGTTCATCACAATATTCAATTACATTAGTATTCACGAACTCAGACCCATTGTCACTTCTGATTTTCTTGATGGGACAGTCAAATTCATTTTGGGCCCTTTTTGCAAATGTTTTGAAAATTTTTCCAACTTCACTTTTATTTGGCAAAAAGAATACCCAAGTGAATCTGGAGAAATCATCAACAATAACTAAACAGTAAGAGTTACCACCAATACTTGCATATGAAGTAGGGCCAAACACATCCATATGCAACAATTCAAGTGGTCTAGTAGTGGACATGATACTTTTGGATGGATGAGAATTAGCTACTTGCTTGCCTGCTTGACAAGCACTACAAAGCCTATTCTTTTCAAATTTAACATCTTTCAAGCCCACTACTAGCTCATTTTTGAAGAGCTTTTTGAGATTAGACATACCTACATGCCCAAGACGCCTGTGCCAAAGCCATCCAAGAGAAACTTTGGCTAACAGACAGGTCGAGATACATGAGGAGTTAGATTTGAAATCTACTAAGTAGAGATTTTGAAATCTGAACCCTTTGAAAATAAGCTTTTCATTTTTGTCAAACACAGTTACCCTATCAGAAGAGAAGTTACAATGGAATCCAAGATCACATAGTTGAGCAACCGATAAAAGATTGAAATTAAGATAATCAACAAGGAGAACATTATCAATTGTATGATCAGTTGATATAGCAATCTTACCAAGCCCTTTTACCTTTCTCTTGCTATTATCACCAAAAGTAATCTTGTGACTTGGATCACTTTCACCTTCAATTGATGTGAACATTCTTGAGGTTCCGGTCATGTGTTGGGTGCATCCACTGTCAATTACCCAATGCTGGCCTCCACTTTTGTAATTCACCTGTAAATTCATTTCTTGATTTTAGGTACCCAAATGCTTTTGGGTCCTTTGATGTTAGTTTCAATAACTTTGGGTCTAAAAGGATTTAGCAGCATAGCTTTGGGTATCCAAACAGTCTTAAATTTCTTATCAAGATTTGAGGGACCTACATACTTTACATTCATTTTGCCCTGAAATTCTTAAACAACATATAATGAACATCTACCATGCAATTTCTATTTACTTTAGCATGAGGAGTATTTGCAAAAAAACAATTTTTGGATTCATCATTTGATTTATGACAGTAATGGCATTGAGTGCCTTTCTTGACAAAAATCTATTTGAATTTTAACAATCCATTTTGTTTAGGCAAATTGCTAGGTTTGTATCCTAAGCCATTTTTGCCTAAGTTGGATTTCTGTTTGTCGGCGTATTCCGTCTGACAGGCCCGGAGTCTACAGACCGGGTTTTGTTCGATAGGAGGGCGTCTTCGCGGATGAAAACCCTAGAGACTCCCACACGAAGGACTCCGGCGTCTATGAACTAAGATGATACAGAGATTTTTCCCAGGTTCAGGCCCCCTCAGCCAGGGTAATAGCCTTACGTTCTGCTAGATTTTTATGGAGTGTTCGAGGTTAATACAGAGCTCTCAGATTACAAGTTCTTCCATGGGTTCTACAGCTGAGCTCTTGGTTCTTCGACCCCCCTTCCCCATGCACCAGAGGGCCCTTATATAGCCCAGGCTAACAGGGGTAGGTAAAAGGGGGGGTCATCATGCTGATCTTCAGACATTTATTGCTCCTTCCCGTGCTGTCTCGTTCCTCCAGCCTCATTAAATACCGACACATGGCTTCGCTTGGTCCGCCCGGGATGTGACCCCTTCGTGACGAGTAGGTGAGAGGCGTCAGAGGAATGGGCTTGTAGCAGAAATCCTCGCAGTTGATAGATCGACACTGAGAGGCTGCCGCCGTCCGCACGCAGACGATAGGAGAAGGAGACTTCGAGGCGGCCACCGTTCACCTTTTTGCCTTGCGGCGGGCGCAGCAGGCGCCTCGCCCACTTTCGCCGGACGCTGGGTTTAAGACTGGCCGGGCGAGGCGTGTTTCGCCGCCCGATCGCCAAAGCCGCCACGTGGGCCGGGCGCCGAGCGAGCAGGCCTCGCCCACCGCCGCCGGACGCCACGTGGGCCAAGACTGCCTCGCCCGCCCGATCGCCAAAGCCGCCACATGGCCGGGCGGCGAAAGCAGTAGGCGCCCGCCCACCTACTCGCCGGACGCCACATGGGCTGGTTTTGTGCGTCGGAGAGGGTACCCCAGCGTAAAGTACGCTGACACTGTTCAACAAGAATTTTGTCAAAAGTTGCACTACCGAGAAAGCATTTTTTGAGTCCTTTATCAAATTTGGCTATCTTATCTTTTAGTTCTTCATTTTCGATCTTAAGTTCTTTAGCACAGGAGGCATATATGCAGTTATCATCACAAGTATTAAACGAACCAGAGACCATAGCTTCATCTTTCAGTAAATCACATGAAATTGATGCATCACATAAAGAAGCGCGATCAGACTTGCTAGCTAACATTTCATTTTCAATTTCTAGCTCACAATGTCTATTTTGCAAATCTTCATACTTCTTGGTAAGTAAAGCATAACTTGAGACAATATTATTATAAGTTTGCATAGATTTTTCATGCTTATCATTAAGCTTGGCAAACTTGTCTTTTAGCAATTCTTGGTCATTTGTCAAACTGGCAATGGTCCTTTTAAGAGATTTAGTTGAAGTTGTTTTAGTATGCAAAGCATTATATATTTAATTCTTCAACTAATTCTACCAGTTCATCATATGAGGGTGAGTCACTGACCTTTTCCTCATCAACTTTCGCCATTAAGCACAGAGGAAATGAAGGAGCTGGTGGAGTTGACTTATCCAATGCAAGGCCAGCCAATCCTTTTGACCTTGAGTCTTCATCATCAGAAGATGAATCTCCACTAGTGTTGTCCTCATCAGTGACCCATTCTCCTATATGAGCTTCTCCTTTTCCTTTCTTTGAGAATTTCTTTGAAAAGCCCTTTTTATAGTACTTCTTCTTAGATTTGTCATGGGTCTTCTCATCATCCTCGTCATCTTTAGCTTTGAACTTGTTCTTCTTCTTACTTTTATTAGGGCACCGAGCATCAATATGTCCCTTTTCATTACATTCAAAGCAAATAATATTAGCAAAAGGATTTTTCTTTGAGTAAGAGTTTGACTTTCCTTTATCCTTGAACTTTACTCTTCTCATAATTTTGTTAGCTCTTTTCATTAGCAGAGCTAATTTCTTCACATCCTCAGCTTCACTTGACTCATCGTCACTCTCATCTGATGAGTCTTGTATGATTCCTTTGCTTTGAGGGCAATAGACTTCTTCTTCGGAGCATCTTCTTCGGTCAAGGTTAGCTCATGAGCTGATATTTTATCTAGAAGTTCCGTTGGAGTAACCTCTTGAGATCACCACTGTTCGATAAGTAGGTGATCAGACTATGATATGCTCGAGGAAGTACTCTTATCATCTTCCTGCAAATCTCAACATCAGAAATTTTAGTTCCTAGGCCTTTAAGTTCATTGACAATAGGATTAAGCCTAGTGAACATATCATTAGCATTTTCTTGAGGAAGCATTTTGAATTGATCAAATTTCTCTCGGACAACATAATATTTTTCTTCTTTTACATCAGAAGTTTTTTCATGAATTTCTTGCAGAGTTGTCCAAATATCATATGCAGAAGTAAGGTTACTCACTCTATCAAAAACTTCTAAACTAAGACAAGAAAATATAGCATTCCTAGCTTGGGCATCATGCTGCATATTTTGAATCTCACCAGGAGTGGGTTCACCATACACAGTTTGCCCTTCGGGCAAGATGCGAGGAGGCAGCGGCTTCTCTGTGACCCTCCACACATCATACCCAACAGCTTCTAGATAACATCTCATTCTAATTTTTCAATAAGCATAATTAATACCATCAAAACCGGTACTCTACCTATACTAACGATTCTGAGATCCAATTCCTCTACCATATTACCAAAGCTAGTTAGGCTAATTAAGGTAAACCCGCTCTGATACCACTTGAAGGAATGAGTTGGCCTAGAGGGGGGTGAATAGGCAACTCAACAAATTTTTAGTTCGTTTACAGTTAACTATCTTATACAAGAAAGACTTAATGTTTAGAATGTAGCAGAAGCAAACAAGCAAGATAATAACAGCAAAAGCAAATCAAAGTAGGACAACAGACAGAATGAGACAGGAATTTTATCCCGAGGTTCGGAGCCCTTCCTCCTACTCCTCGTTGAAGCACTTCTCTCGAAGTATAGCTTCTCCCACAGCTAGTAGCAGTAGCTTAGGAACACACTCGGGTAGCTCTTTCACCACTCCAGTGAGGTGAGCTCCAAACCTTTCACAACCAAAAGTGGCCTTCCACAATCTTCTTTGGACAGGTCACACTTTTCACTTCCTCCAAGCTGTCTAGGATCACTAAGATCCAAGAGTAATAAACTTGCACAAGTTCTGTCTCTTGGTTCACTCGCACACTACAACACTAGACTCAAGCTTGGAGCTAAACACTTAGAAGAAATAAGGATTTTGAGTTTCAGAGTGAAGAACAGACTCCTTGCTGTGAATGAGAGCTCTTTGAATGCTAAAATGTGAAGGAGTTCATAAAGTTATGTGGTAGATGGCTCAGGAAATGCTTATATAGCCATTCTGATGAAAAAGAGCCGTTGTACCTACCACAGTGACCGTTGCACGTGTCAGAGTGTCAATTTTGAGCTAAAACACGTTTATAGCGGACCAAAATTTTAATCTTAGCGATACTAGTCATGTATATCATGGACCAAATTTGCACAATTGTGACGGACCAAAATATTTGGTCTGTCATACATGGGCAAAGAAGCAAGGTTTGGTCCGTCAGAAGAAGTGAAGTCTCACGTGTATGGCAGACCAAAAATTTGGTCTGTCATAGATGGAACATGATAAGATCAGTAGTTAAGGATCAATTTTTTTGACAACAAGAGTTCAGTCAAATGATTTACATTTGCTACGGACTAAACTTTGAAAACACAAAATTTGATCCAATTTGAATAAGAAATTTTGTGAAAATGAATATGATTTCATCAATGGATTCAAAGACTTAAAATCAAAGATTTGTCTATCAGAAGATATAGAAATTTTTGAATTTATGCCAAACCAAACATTTGGTCCGTCATAGATAGACAACTGAGAAAAATTTGCTTAGACATCGATATGTATATGGCGGTTGGTCCGTCATAGATGAACAACATCAGTTGAATAAGATTTTTCAAACATATTTCACCACGGACTTAGGAACAAAGGAATATGGGATTTGGTCCGTCACAAGTGAATAGAACTTTGATCAGAATATCTAGAAAGAATCTTGATGATGAATAAAATTGACTTTGGTTTGGGAAAAGAACTTTGGCTAGACTGTGACAGATTTAGACATGAACACTGTATTTCGGTCTGTCACCAAACATGGACTTGATAAAAACAGGAATTTTGTTTCAAGGAACTGAAGAACTAAGAATTTTAGCTCCAAACGATCTAGTTTTGTCTTGCCCTTGTGAACCAAAATACCAATTTGTGCAGAGTCCCTCTTTATAGAACAGCCAAAGCAAAAATAACCCTAGCTATTTGACTTGAATCAACTCCCAAGTCATAAACTAGAAATCAAATACCTTAATCTTGTTTATCCAATTTGTTCCATCCATGATTTCAGCATAAGCTCTTTCATAAGAGAGAAATTATTAACTTGGTCATCAACACCAAAACTATTTAATAGAACATGACAAGAATTGGGGGGGCTTAGATGCTATCACTTATTTCGATCAATGTGAGGCCAAGCACACTCGATCGAACAGACGAGATTTTACGCCGATGGAGTCCAAATCAACAGTAAAAGCCTTACAAGAAAATTATAAAGCTATTGACAAATAACA
This sequence comes from Guadua angustifolia, assembly GCA_036346375.1. Classification (NCBI taxonomy): domain Eukaryota; kingdom Viridiplantae; phylum Streptophyta; class Magnoliopsida; order Poales; family Poaceae; genus Guadua; species Guadua angustifolia. The sequence continues at coordinate 35,173,031 of CM070511.1, read as the reverse complement.
GATAGCTATGTGGCCATTGAAGATTTCCAAGAAATCGAGAAGTTAGTCCAAGATTTTACTTCGACTGATTTACTAGAAGAAGTCGATATAGGCGATGGTGATAGGAAAAGAACAACTTTTGTTAGTTTAAGGTTATATGCAGATTATAAGGAAAACTTGTTCAATATTTTAGAAAATTATATAGATTGTTTTGCTTAAGAATAGCATGAGATGCCTGGTTTAAGAAGATAACTTGTTGAACATCAACTACCTATAAAATTAGGTTATTGGTCGTTTAAATAGTTTCCTAGACGATTTAATCCGACTTTGTATAACATTATAAACGAAGAAATTGAATGATTACTGGATGCCAAGTTTATCAGGCTTTGCCGATACGCTGAATGGGTTTCCAATATCATTCCTGTCATGAAAAAAATGGTAAACTTAGGATGAGCATTGATTTTAGGGATTAGAATAAAGCCACACCAAAAGATGAGTACCCAATTCCAGTGGGTGATATGCTTATCGACGCTGCATCGAGGAATAAGATTATTGGTTTTCTTGATAGTAATGCTGGATATAACCAGATATTCATGACAGAGATTGTTATATCTAAAACTGCCTTTAGGTGCCCTAGTGCCTTAGGTTTATTTGAGTGGGCAGTTATAATGTTCGGCTTGAAAAATACTGGTTCAACATATCATCATGCTATGAATTTGATTTTTTATGATCTAATTGTCTATATTGTAGAGTTTATATCGATAATGTTGTTAAGTCCAAAGAAGACTTGCAGCATCTAGTCGATTTGGAAACAGACTTCAAGAATATAGGAGCACATGGATTAAAAACGAATCCATACAAGTGCACTTTTGGAGTGTCAGCTGGGCAGTTTTTGGGTTTCATGTTTCATGAAAGAGAAATTGATGTTAACAAAGAAAGAGTCAATGCCATAGCCAAAACCAAGCCGCCGACATGCAAAAGGGATTTATAGAAGTTAATCGGCAAGATTAACTACTTGCGGTGATTTATTTCAAACTTATCTGGCCGTATTAGTTCGTTTACCCGACTATTGAAGTTAAAGGACAATAAAAAATTCGTATGAGGAGCCGATCAACAGAAAGATTTTGAGGATTTAAGAAATATTTAACTAATCCTCCGGTTTTAGCCTCACCTCGAAAGGGTATACCATTCAACCTATACATATTGGCTGAATAGGAGATTATTGGAGCTATTTTAATGTAAGAGATTGATAGAAAAGAGCATGTTATTTTCTACTTAAGTCGACGATTAATTGATGTTGAAACAAGGTCCCTTCGTAGAAAAATTTTGTTTATCATTATATTTTGCTTACACAAAGTTAAGGCATTATATTTTGACATCATCTTGTAAGGTTATTTGTAAAACCGATGTTATAAAATAATTATTATCAGCTCCAATTTTGTGAGGTCGGTTTGGTAAATGGGTCTATATGCTCATTGAGTTCGACCTAATTTATGAATCGGCTAAAGTAGTTAAGGGTTAAGTAATTGTTGATTTTATAATAGGGAATGAAACTAATGCTGATCTAATATCTATGACCCCCTGATATCTGTTTTTCGATGGATCGGTATGTAGAGAGGGTGATGGTATCGGAGTCGTGTTGGTTTCGTCAAAAGGGTATAGTTTTGAGTTTGCACTAAGGCTAAATTGTCGATGTTCCAATAATCAAACCGAGTATGAAGCATTGCTTAAAGGCCTACAATTGCTCGATAATATCGGAGTAGATTTTGTTGAGGCCTATGGCGACTCCTTATTAGTGGTCTAGCAGATTAAGGAAGAGTATAACTGCTACGATGAAATTTCAGTCAAGTATTTGGAGAAGTGTCTCACTATAATTGGCTCATTTACTTCTTTTATGATTAGTCATATTCCTCAAGAGTTGAATAACAAGGCTAACTTGCTAGCTCAATAAGTATCGGGCTATAAATTTTTTGGCCGATTTGAGGAATATGAGCCGATTGAGAAGACAACCATGTGTGTAACAAATAATAACTGGAGGGCAAAAATAATGGAGTATTTGATCGATACCTCAAAACCTACTTATCGGAGAGTTAGGTGACAAGCTTTAAAGTATGTTATCCATGACAATGTGTTATATTATTGGACTTTAGAGTGTTTGTTGCTAAGATGTTTTGAAGCCGATGAAGCCAAAGTAGCTATGGGAGAAGTGCATGAATGTATTTGTGGATCCCATCAATCGGCTCATAAGATGAAGTAGCTGCTAAGGTGTACTAGGTATTTTTGGCCGACAATACTAGCAGATTGTTTCAAATACTACAAAGGGTGCCAAATTTGTCAGAAATTTGGCAATGTACAATTGATTCTAGCATCGACTTTACACTGATTATCAAGCCTTGGCTATGTAGAGGATGGGGAATAGATATAATTAGACAAATATTTCCCGCATTAAGCAAAGGCTATAAGTTTATTTTGGCCACGCCCGATTATTTCTCTAAGTTGGTCAAAGCAATCCCGCTCAAAAAAGTTATAAGTGCTGAAGCCATTAGGTTTGTTATAGAACATATAGTCCATTGGTTTGAAATACTGCAAACTATTATGACCAATCAAGGCATTTTTAAGGTTTTGCAAAGAGTTTGGGTATCAAGTTATTAAATTCATTGCCTTATTATACTCAGGCCAATGTTCAAGCTGAATCGTCCAACAAAACGTTAATCAATTTAATCAAGACGAATATTGAGAAAAAACTAAGGAATTAGCATGCAATGTTATCAGAGTCATTATAGGCTTATCGGGTTGCATTTCATGGTGCAATGAAGTTATCACCTTGCCAATTGATTTATGGACAAGAGACCATTTTGCCTGTAGAAATTAATATTGACTATACGAACAGTAAGGCAAAATGATTTATTGGCTCAAGACTATAAAGATTTAATGATTGATAATTTAGATGATTTGGCGTAGTTACACTTGCATACATTGGACCGACTTAAAAATAATAAGGTAAGGGTTGCGAAGGCTTACAACAATAAGGTGATGCATAAGTCTTTCTATGAAGCCGATTTAGTTTGAAAAACCATACTACCTGTCGGCTCTAATGATAACCGATTTGGTAAGTGGTCCCCGACTTGGGAAAGGCTGTATAAGATACATCAGTTTGTGGATGGAAATTCTTATATTTTAGATGTTGGAAGGAGTGGTGTTTCCTAATGCGATTAATGGAAAATACGTGAAGAAATACTATCCTAGCATTTGGATTGGTTCTTGATCGACTAAAAGCAGCTATCGGTATTAGAAGGCTGAATTAACTCATTGCAATTAATTCTGGCCAAAACTAGGAATTAAAAGCCAATTACACGCATCATATCAGAAGGAATTAAAACATAAATATAAAAAAATCAATTAAACAACCAATTATAAACATTACTAAATATTCAAAAATATTTCAAACATTGTTGCAGCTGATATTATAGACATTCAGAATTGTTTCAAGATAACCTGTTACAAAGCATTTGCAAAATAGTCAGCTAAAGCCCCAAGTTGTGCAGCTTGGCTCCCAAAGCCGATAATGCAGCAACAGCCTTGGCGATAATTGCCTCCACATCTTCCAGGACTTTGTTGTCTTCCTCCTCGGACCCAAGGATGGGGGTGATCTTGGTCGTTTGTTTTTTAAACGATGCAATGGCCATGCTAAGATTGAGTTTCTGGTCTTTTAGAGCCGATGCACTGGTCGCCAGGTGCTCCTGTGATTCGGCCAAGGAAGCGTTCACCTTGTCCAGTTCCTCCCCCAAGGACTTCTTAGCCAATTCTAGCTGCAGTATGATTCCCTTGGTGGTTTTGAAGTCTTTAGAGTCTTCGTCGAAATTGGCCTTGAGGGCTTTGGTGTCAGATACAAGCTTGTCGAGCAACTTTTATTCTTCAGCTTGCGCTTCCTGACGGGCGATCCTAGCTTTGGCCGCCCCCACCTCACCCCTCTTGGCGTCTATATGGCATACTTCAAGCAGAGCAACCATCGTTTTCTCTGGTAGGTCGGCTTGCACCACTGCCATTGCGTCCCACAAGGGTTGGGAGTTCTCCAGTAGTTTAGCTGACGAAGAACAAACAAGGTCGAAGAGGTGATTGAGCTTCTCTGGCATGCCTGGAGCTGACCTCACCTCAGTCGATGCTTATTTTGAGCTGGCCAGGATCTTCTAGATTTCCTCCAAGAAACTCTCCATGCCCAAGTCAGCATTGTCTTCCAAGTCGGACTAGTCGAATCCAAGCATGTTGCTCATGGACTCGGTCAGCTTAGCAGGAGGAGTGGCAGCTTTGGGCGGTGCAACTTGAGTAAGAGCCGATGGTGTCGGCTAAGAAGAGGGTGGAGGATGTTCTAACTCGACAACTGGCAAATTGGCCAAAATGCTAGCCACTTGCGTTGTTGGGGAGAGCACAGGCTATAAAAAGATCCAAAGAGAAGTTAAGCTAATTTGTTCAAGTATAAAAAGGGGGAAATGACATGGTATTTTACCTCAACTGTACCCGACACATGAGTGGAGCTCTCAGCCGACTGCTCCTGGGGCTTGCTACTCTTGGAGGCCAACACCTTTTTATTGACCTGAGCGTGTTTCTTCTTCGTTAAAAAAATAAATTGGCTAAAAATTAGTCAGTGAACAATAGTCGATTATATGAAGGAAACTTGGTAAAGGACTTACTAGGCTACTACTTCTCGAGATCGGACAAGGAGCGAGACTGTACTCCTAGTGTGCCCGACGAGTAGCCAGTTATTGCTATGCCAGAGGAAGGTTTCTTGGAAGGAGGAACAGCAGTTGAAGCCTCACTCGTAGGCCTCTTTGCAGCCCACTTAGCTTGTGAAATAAGAAAAGTAGCCGATTAGTGAAATTCAAAATACTGAGGTTCTAAAAAGTAAAAGAGGAGAAATCTATGTTAGCCGATACCTCGCTAATAATATCTATGAGGCTCATGTTAGTGTAGCCTTGAGTATTAGTCTCACTACTGGAACTTGAAGTGTTGCTAGTATCAGACAATTTTGTCGGCTTATCGAGGAGATTGGGAAAAAATCTAGCAATAATAGCCGATGAAGTCCTTTTCGTAGAATATAGAGCTGTAGAAATAGCCAACCACCAAGCGGAGAAGTTCCCCGCCCTTCGAGTATTCAGATAAAAATGTGGCAAGAACTGTAGCTGGAGGTCGTTGGCTAAATGTAAGACAATATTGGGCTCTAGAGCGCTGCGAACATGTTCTCTTGGTTGAAGCCGGTTGAGTAGCTAGAAAGATGGAGGGACTTGACCAAAACCAAGTTGTTTGGCATAGATTGATGGGTGGTAAAACTCTTATGATGGCTAGAAGGTGTGATTTCTTATATTAAAACTGACGAAAAGAGTGCTTGGAGACAAAAAGATCTTGTACAAGTCCAAGGTGCTCTCAAGCATAGTACTACTATTGGCCGATAGATGAAGAAAGATGGGCGAGGATAATCACCAGCCTCACTATATCTAATGAAATCACATTGGCCGAAGTCATCACTATCCAATTGAAGGAAAAACTACTGATATTTCTTTGAGCCAATGGGGATTATCTTGGACTCACTGCCATAACATAGAAGAAATCTTTCCACAAGAGATCAGCTGCTCCTATATGCAACATCCTAGCCCTCAGGGACTTCTTCTAGGGGAAAGGGGTCATCTCAGCAGAATCTAACTTGAAAGATCGGCTGAATAGGCAGTAGAGCCAAATCTGAATTAACCAAAGAGGACCGCCTACATTGCCGATCGAGTGCGACCCTGTCCTAGTAAATAGCCGACTACAGATTATGTGCATCATCTGGTACACAGCTCCAAGGAACATCTTGCCCTGTGCTAGCTGATGTTCTTCTACCAGCTTTTTGGCTAGCACTTGGTAAAGTTGAGTTAGGCTAGGGAAGCTCTGCAGAAGACAAATTGGTCAATCCAGAGGTTAAGAAATGCTACATGCTCTTCATCCAACACAGGGCAGTGCCTTTATTATTGCTGATGTACTTGATCTTTTCTTGCCCTTTGGCCCGAATCAACTTGTACTAGGGCTTGGTACTAAATTCCGATATTTGCTCTCCATCTAGCTTTAAGCAGTAGAGTTCAGATACATCCAAGAGGATTGGGTAGATAGGGCCAGTTCTAAAAAGAAAAGCATTAAGGGTGTTCGACTAGAAGTAGCAAGCCATGGCCGCTAAGAGTTCATTGGCCTTTGGATCGGTTAGAGATAAAGGAAGGCACTCTGGGCTGCTAGCTAAGTATACCAATCTCTCCAACCTCTCAAAGCTATCGGCCAGGCTCTACAACTCTTACTCTATCCTTCTATATTGTAGTCTAAAGATGACAAGGGGATGCGAGGTACTTCCTAATCTATTACGACCAATGGCGAACGGGTCAGCATTGTCTAACGGTCCTAAATAGAGCTAATCATCGCTGTCGGGTATGGAGATGAATACCTGGCTGGGATCCATGAAAGCCAATTAAAGGAAAGAAGTGAGCTGGAGGAGTTGCTAGAGAAAGTTTGAGGTCTTGAAGGTGATGATGAAGCCGATTGCAAGGTGTCCGAGAGCTTGTGCGCGTGAAAATAACAGTGTGGGGACCTCATGTTTATAGGGGGTGAAAAAAGTGAAACGGCGGGAAGAATTTCGGAAGGGCCGCGTGCAGTTAATAATGAAGATACGCGTCTCAAAATTTTTACGACGCCATAAATAGGGCAGTTACTAATGAGAATATCGTGTCAAGCCGATGATGATGGAAGCCGATGGAGAAGATTTTTGGAAGATAACATATTATCTCTCAAAAATAAAGAGTATATGTTTGTACCAGAATTTGGCAAGACATGGCCAAATTGTCAGGTTAAGGATAAATTTGTTTTGGCCAATATCGAATAAGAAGAAGGAATTGAAGATAGAATTGTACCCGATATTGTTACAACATTGGGAAGTTCTAAGAAGAAACTGATATGGATTATGATGGACAACATGTTGGAGAATGATATGATCGGCCAATGTACTATAAAAGATGGTTAAGAGCAAGCGAGGAGAACAACACAGTCAAATCAAATAACTCGCATTATTTTTGTTTCTTTTCTGTCAATTAGGAGTAGCTTTAGCCTTATAATTTAGATTCTTTCTTGTAATCCGATTTTGATCAATAAAGTTGCGCATCGTCGATTGGTGATCTACATCGATTACGCCAATAAAGTTTGATTTTTTCTGATCTTGCTGCGTATCGTTTTTTCGGGAAGATTTACATCTTATCATCTGATTAGCCATAATCGGTTAATTAGACTTGTTGTTATCGTAGATTTGATAGGCCTTTTGTCTGTTTAGATTTTCTGTCGATTGCAACTTCAGATCGGCTCTAAGTGTATTTTCTATTTATCTTACCGATTGCAGGATCAAATCAATTGGCATACTCTAAATCCAGTATTCATCATATGTTGTAGCCGATCAACCTTACATCATATTTTTTTGACGCCAACAAACACACAATCATGACTTTACCTAGATAATCTAGGTGTACGAGCGATGGTTAGATAGCCCACCGGTTGGCTAAATTCTGGTCTCTGTTTTCGATCCTGTATTTCTGAGAGTTTGGCGAAAAGGGCAGTCAGTTGACTGAGATCGGGATTTGACCTCCCCATTTGTTTCTGCCGGCTGCTTTTTGCGACATGTGTATCTTATGGTCTCGTAGGATAAGTTATTAGGCGTGGTAATGGCGTGCCTCGATGCCTAGCCTAGGGTTTGGAAAAAAAAATAACATTATTGGATGGGTGAGAGACCAGATCCAGTCGTGAGATCTGAAGGTCGCCTGTTCTGTTGCTCCGTCAGGTATTCTCCGATCTGCACCTGACGGCTGAGTTGATGGTCTAGCTAATCTTCTAGCTTACTTAGAGCATCTTCAAGAGGAGCCCTAAATAGGTTGCTAATTATAATTATAGGGTTTTGATGGAAAAAAACCACTCCAACAGAGGTTGTATTTTGAGAAAAATTATCAAAATAGGTTTAGGATTCGGAGCCCTGTTGCTATATTTAGCAACGCTCCTCTCGGGCCCTATCGATGGAGCTCTTCAATGAGGCGCCGTACCAGTGCCCCGGTGCCCCCCTCAGCATCCAAGACCTCAACTACCCTTCCATCACCATGTACGACCTGGCCGGTCCGACGACGACGGTGCGGCGCAGGGTCAAGAATGTCGGGCTGCCGGGCACGTACACGGTCGCCGTCGTCCGGGAACCCGAGGGCGTGCAGGTGACGGTGAGGGACGCCGCCGCGGCCGCGGACTACACGTTCGGCGCCATTATTTGGTCCGACGGGAACCATCAGGTGAGGAGTCCTCTCGTCGTGAAGACGCAGGGATGAATGAAGGATTGGAGATTTAGGGTCTAATTGCTGGAGTCAATAGCTATCTTGGGTCCTAATTTTTTTAGTTTAGACCCTATTTTGAGGTATAGGACTCTATTTTAAGGCTTGACTATTGGAGATGCTCTTAGCCCGCTATTTCGAGGCTGTTTTTTCTTCATCCAGAAAGTATATACGTCTCATCCAGAAAGTATATACGTCTCGTCTGTGTCGCCTCAATCTGATGAGCCGTAATTTTCATTTTTTTAAAAAAAACATTTTTTAAAAAATTGTGTGAAAAAAAATAGACCAAAGAATCTAAAAAAACGTTTATTTTAGAAAACTGTGTGCAAAAAAATCGATGAAAAGACCTAAACGCATTCAGCTATAAACCGCGTGCAGGGATCTAAACGTAATTTCGATATTTCTCGAATCTATCTTACTTAAAAAACGGTCGAAATGACCTAAACGCGATTTTTAATTTTTTCGAAAGGATCTAAACACAATTACCAAATTTTTTGGAGGGCGACACGTGGATAGCCTGAGGAGCGGCCAATCCTGGGACTTTAATATATAACATATTAGAGATGACGAATTGCAGAGGATTATCATCCCAAAGTGCAACTGCTCATGACTATTTCAGGGGTGCGACTGTAGTATCTAATAGTGCGTCATGGATTGGACGCTAGCTTGTGGCATCAAGTAATACGGTATGTCGCCGTGCAATGCTTTGTGTTACAACTTGTGATGTGCTGTGGAAGTGTGGAACCAAGTACTCGTGGTGCCACGCGTGTTTACTACCAACGGCTGGTGTAATTTGATTTGGTGTTCGGACTATATTATCACACACGATTGAAACCAGTGGCGAAGAAATAGAGTGTAGACTTGACGAATTAAGCTAGACTGAGATAAATATGTTAAATAGTTTGTATTGTATTTTTATCGATTTGATATTTACTAAAATATTTTATTATTTGAGGAATTCTTATACAACTTTCGCTTATCAAATTTTTGTAAAACTATGAACAAGTTAATACCAATCATTCAAACAAATCGGTTATTTACTCTATTCAATCCATTACATAGTTACAATTGACAAAAAAAAACATAAATCAGAAAATAGATTTGCATTGCTTATTTGTTGGTTTGGTCGGTACACTTAGCCAGCAAGCACTCAACATTGACTCACACAGCGCTGCCTTCCCTACCAACTAGCCATCGTCGTGGTGGGTTGGCTGTCACTGCATGCCTGCGCCCTCATTGGCTCCCTAGTATCCACTCTCTACGACGCGCGCCAAGTGCTTTTAACTCACTAGGCTGTTATGTTCTTACGAAGAAGAGACGTTAAGCCGCACCCTTCCTCTCTCTGGTTTTTGTGTGCATCTAAAGTTCGAGTCTAGTTGTGCAGGCAACAAACGAAATTACTAATTATCAAATTAGACTTCTAATAAGCAGTGACCCCATTAAACCACATGACACATGAAGCTGTTTATCCACCTAGCAAAGCTTATTTTTCATCTAGTCGGGGTGAGCACATGTGTATTCGTTGCCGCTATGCTAAAAATTGAACCATACATACATATTTGGAATTGAGATAGCTTTGCAGACAGGACCATGATGAAGGTAAATACTCTATCCGTTCCTAAATAGTAGATGTTTGGTTCTTGTATTTCTACCAAAATATATCTACAAAAGAATATATTACTCCTCATCATTATATCTTTGGCTTGTGTATCTTATTCTAGTCTATAGTACTAAATGATATTAGAAATAGCTAAATAGGGTGATATAGAGAGAAAATGGTAAGAAGTCACCTAAAATTATAAAATGACATGTTTTTAGAAATAAAATGTGAAAGTTGAGGGAGTGTGCTTCTCCAGGCCACATGATCCAACCACGTGCGGGCGAAATGCCTGCGCCTAATTTTTAACGAACAGCCCCTAAAAAAACCATGGCTCCGTCCTGCGCGCCGCGCGATTCTGCGTGTTTTTGGTGCACCACATGCCCGTTTTCGCCGGTACGGCTCCGATTTTTTTCGGAGAAAGGCGAGAGGGGAGAAAGACGTGCACCTAAAACCATCTCCTCGTGCCGGCCGGGGCGATGACGTCGCTGTTTGTTGGTGCTTTGCAGTTGACAATTCGAACTGTGAGTCATGTCTTACTATCTCAGCACTACTTTTTTTTCCAGGGATTAAAATCAATATAAGTCATCTATTTCTTTAAATCTAATAGTTGAAATCAATTTAGATCTAATTATACTATTACCTGTAGTATTGGTAGTAAAATTTGGAGAGGGGCAAAAGAGTAAAAAAATCCATCATATTATTTATCCTCTACAGTAAAACACATTTCCTGTAATCCTGATAAATGGCGGATAAATGGATAAGAAGTCTCTAAAAATTACTAAGTTTTCGATGAATCCAAAAATATGAACGAATTAAGAAATATCTAAGGACCTGTTTGGTAGAGCTCTAGATTCCAGCTTCTCCTGAAATCTAAAACTTGTATGCTAAAATAAAGTGAATTAAGTTTATATTTTTGGTCTAAAATGTAAACAAGATGATCTATCTAAACACTCTTAGTGTACTCACAGCTTCAGCTTCACGAATCTGGTGAAAACTAGAATTTTCAGCTTCACCAGATTCACGAATTCTAGAGAAACTGAATCCCTGCCAAACACACCCTAAAATACTCTCGGTGAATGGATGGGAAAAGTCTAAAATACCTTTGAGAAATAAATAATTAAATATGATTTTTACTATCACTACTTACTATCTCTATAGTTCACTGTAAATTTTCCCCTAATTAAACGATTGGTGGTTTAACTCGGCATTTTACACATTCCAAAGACCGTACCGATGCGTGCGTGTATGGCTGGCTGTACAGATAAACGTTCGTTGATTTGAGCTCCTGAAGGCGAGATGTATGACGCACGCAGTGACGCAGTACACTTTTGGAGTGTGGATTTGTCTTCGCCTTGAGAACAACCAAGCGAATCACCTAGCTGTGGGAGTTAGCGTATATTCCCTTCGTTCTGAATAGACAACCTCTTAAATGATGTGTTTTACTTTAATCTATAGTAATAAATAATGTCAGGAGTAATAAATAGTGGAAGTATGCAAAGAAAAATTTAATCCAAAATTATCTTGAAATTGTAGAATAATATCTATTTCGAAATAAAAAATGAAAGCTAAAATGGCATTAATTCACGAACGGATGAAGTACTTACAAGAGACAGATATGCAGCACATCATCAGAAGGTTGAAGCTCGAAGAGCATATTAGTAGTCGTGTCACCAAGGTCCTCTGTTTGGAGCATAGGGAAGGTCTTGAATTCCTCTCCGTTTCTCAGGTGTCAACATGACTAAGTAGTGCAGCGTGTTACGTTGTGTAATGTGAAATTTGGTTCGAGGTTCTTTTTTACAAAAAAAATGTAAGATCTCATTGTAATTTCGATTTTCTAGGTATTTTTTAAAAAATAGGTTGGTTAGAGCTATCCGTGAATTTGCAATAAGGTAAATTTTGCAAAAATAAAAAAGTAGAGGACTCGTTCATAAATCTACAGAAATGTAGGATCCTTAAAAAAAACTGGTAGAAAAACTTATCCGTGATTTTAACCAACTACACAGTTAGTAGTTTGGGTCCTTTGGGCTGGCTGGACCAGGGATTCAAAATTCGGCGAAATTTCGGTTTTACCCCCCCGAATTTATATATCCCGACCGAATTCAAAATTTAAAAAAATTTGATTTGCTACAGTAGCTGCTACAGTATTTCGGGAAATTTCGGGTTTGGAGTCCAGATTTTCAAAATTTTTGGCCGGATTTGAACGGAATGGGTCCAATAACCCTTAAGAAAGTCTTGTTCCATGAAAATTTGATGAAAAACTAATTTTTGAGATTTTTAAAATTTGGGCAGAAACACTGTCAGATTTTTAAAAATTTTAAAAGCCTGATGATCATCTGAAAATTTTATGGTACCATCCTTAGTAGTTTAGGATCATACCAAAAAAACTTCAAAATAATTTAACATCATTTGTTATCTTTTAAAAATCAAAAACAGAATGGACATAATTGGGACAGTAATCTTGTTAGATTTTTATAAATTTTCTCGAGTGTGATCATCATCTAAAATTTTTATTACAGATTAACAACTTCCTTAGTACCATTCTGTAAAATTTTCAAAAAATTTAATCTTTCTTGGTTTGCTCAATAAAATCTATGAATACAGTAAGCACTAAACTTAATTTGTTGTATTATATTTCAAAAATCAATTCATTTGAGCTAAGGATTTATCAGGCAATTCAAATATTTTTATAACTTTTTGAAATTTTGAGTTTCAAATTTATTTGAGCTAAGGATTCTTATGTAAAATTTTCAACTCAAAATATTTCTCCAGGAATTTATAAAAATTCTGACATTCAAAGTACTAGTTTTCAATTCTCTCCGTTTTTGAATTTTTAAATGTCTTAAATTAATTTATTAATTTCTGATATTTTTAATGTTGATGAATTTATTGTTGGGGAAGATAATATAAAATTTTAAGATTGAAATTATGAAAGAATATTTTCATTTAATTCTGACATTGAACTTAATTTGTTGTATTATATTTCAAAAATCAAACAGAGAAAGAACATAAATGGCACTGTGCCTTCTACGAATTTTATAAATTCACTGGAGCGTGATCATGATTCCAAATTTTTATGAGATATTAAACATTTCCTTTCCACCCTTATGTAAAATTTATAAAATATTTAAACCTTTTTTATTGCTAAATTTAATCTATGTATTGATCATCGGTCTGTTAACAGGATAGTAGCACTGTTCGCATTTTTTAAAATTCATGACACTTGATCATTATATGAAAATTTTATGACAATATTATGGATTTTTCAGGACCATATAGAAAAATTTTCAAAATTTTACAAGCTCGTTTGTTCTAATTTTCATTCGGATGAAACTTGCCGCTCAGCGCTTTACCAAGACAGTACCAATGTTTGAATTTTTAAAAATTCCTCACATTTGATAATAATCTGAAATTTTTACATAAATATCATAAGTATGTCAGGAATCTCCACAGAAAATTTCAAAGTTTTATAACGTAGTTTGTACTATTTTTGATCCAGTTCAAACTTGCCGATCAACGTTTCATCTACATAGTATCAATCTTTGAATTGTTAAAAATTCCACAGATCTTATAATTACCTGAAATTTTTATGAGAACATCTATAATGTGTCAGGAACCTACTAAAACAATTTCAAAATTTTTCGATGTTGTTTGAACCCATTTTCACTCAGTTCAATTTGACCGAAATTTTGGGAAATTTCGCCGAATTTCGGGGTATTTTCGGCGAATTTCGGAGATTTCGGTGCCAAAACAAACCGGATTTGAATTTTGAAATTTGAATTTTGAATGTCCTCCGGCCGAATTTACCGAATTTCGGACGAAATTTCGGATTTCGGCCTGGTCCGAATTTTTTGCTCAAACGAATTTTGAATCCCTGGGCTGGACCACCAATCAGGCTTCTGTGTGTGTGTGTGTTTTTCAAAGGCAGCACAGCACAGCCTTGCATGTTTAGCTGTTTAAGGGTGTGTTTAGTTGGATGTGTGAGGATAAATGAAATAGAATAGTACAAAATAGATGGGATAATTTTGGATGAGATGGCACATGAAAGGTGTTTGGTTGTCTGAATGGAATGATACAAGATTTTATTTGGTTGCTTAGATGGAATGATATAGGATGGTACGAGATGATGTTTGGTTGAAGGGATGAGATTGGATTGAGGGATGAAGTTGATTTGAGAGATGATACGAGTGAACGATCCGGTTCTGGACCAATTGGTTCGGCCAAATTACCCGTACGGGATGGTGCAGCATCTTTTTAGAATATTCCAAGAATTTATACCATCTTATGTTGTACTAAATGATTCCGTTCAGCCAACTAAACGTAGAGACCGAATCATATTTTGCACGAAACGATTCGGTTCACTCTCGTACACCCAACCAAGAATCAGATTTTGCACGAAACGATTCAGTTCACTCTTGTACACCCAATCAAACACATCCTAAGCAAACCGAGACGGACTAGGCTGGGCCTGAGCGTGCGCATTTCAGTAGGGATTTTTTTTTATTTAATATTTATTTTAAATCTTTTTTTCAAAACTAATCAGTGGGGCAAAAAAATTTGAAAAGTAGGCGTCCGTCGCCCAATGCGGGCGATCGCCCAGATTGGGCGACAGATACCCGCTAACGTTCAAGAACGGAAATTTCAAATTTTTACACAGAGCAAAAAAAATTGAAAATAGACCTATCGCCCAAGATGGGTGATCGCGTAAGATTGGGCGATTGGCATCAGAGATCTTTGCTACTGTAGCATTTTTTTTTCAATTTTGTTGTATTCAACTGGAAAAAATTACCAAAAAAAATTCTTGTGATGTAATGAGCTGGAAAAATTATTTTACTTTGTTAGTGATACGCATCCCACTTAGGGATCTTCGTAGCCTCGTGGGGCCCTCCGGATAGGGTCCAAAAAATATGAAAAAAAATGGGCGACCTACGCAACGCGACACCACTTATGTCTGGCGAGATGGCGGATCTCGCGGCACAAATTGCGAAAATCGAAAAGGCACTCGCGACCACTTAAACCGCTGAAATCGTGGTTACTTAGGGTTTTCAGAGTTCTGGGCAGCCGGATACGCCCAAAAATCTGAAAAAATCAAGAGCGACCACGCAACGCTGGCTACTACTTATGTCTGGGCGAGTTGGCGGTGTTGGCTCAAGACGGAAGAAAATCGAAAAAAGGCACTCATGACCAAAAGCGGAAATCGTGGCCACTTAGGGGTTTCGTGGCCCAGTGGCCGGATCGACCCAAAAATCTGAAAAAAATCAAGGCGATCTACGCAACGCGGCTACCACTTATGTACGGCGAAGTGGGTAGGCGTTGGTCCCAAGACGGTTTCTTAAAATCGAAAAGGCACTCGCGCCACTTAAACCCACGAACCGAAATTTCGAATGGCACTCATGACCACAAAACCGCTGAATCGAGTTCCGCGATTTCGGGTTTCGTGGTCATGAGTGCCTTTTTCCGATTTCAGAACTTCATGCCGACTAACACCGCCCAAACCGCCTGCAGACATAAGTGGTAGCCCGCTGTGTAGGTCGCCTTGATTTTTTCCAGATTTTTGGGCCATATCCGCCTGCCCCTGGCTACGAAATCCTAAGTGGCCACGATTTCGCTGTTTCGTGGCCGTGAGTGCCTTTTTTCGATTCAGAACTCGCGTCGGCCAACGCCCGCCCGCCAGACATAAGTGGTAACTCTGCTATGAGGTCGCCTTGATTTTTTTCAGATTTTTGGGTCAGATCCGCCTCACCATGGGCCACGAAACCCTAAGTGGCCACGATTTCGCATTGCGGGTCATGAAAGTGCCTTTTCCGATTTTCGCAATTTGTGCGGGCAAGATCCTACCATCTCGCCAGACATAAGTGGTGTCTGCTATGAGGTCGCCTGCTTTTTTCATATTGTTTGGACCCTATCCGAGGGCCCCACGAGGCTACGAAAATCCCTAAGTGGGATACGATCACTAACAAAGTAAAATAATTTTTCCATTCATTACTTCACAAGAATTTTTTGGTAATTTTTTCCGTTGAATACAACAAAATTGAAAAAAAAATGCTACAGAATAATAGCCGATCGCCTCAAGACGGGCGATCGCCTCATCAGGCGATAGGTCTATTTTCAATTTTTTTTTGCTCATTGCTAAAATTTGAAATTTCGCCGCTATGCGAGCCGTTAGGCAGAGTAATTGTCGCCTCAAGACGGGCGATCGCCTCGCATTGGGCGACGGGCGCCTACTTTTCAAAATTTTTTACCCCGCCGATTAGTTTTGAAAAAAAGATTTAAAATAAATATTAAATAAAAAAAATTTCTTTCAGTAGGCTAACTGCTACCCAAGGCCAAGCTGTAGTCGCGCCGATGGATCCTGGCCACAGCCCAATAGCTCATCCCAGCCCAGTTCTGAATAGCTGGCCTGGTCGGAGAGGCCGTCTGAGCTTGCCGCCGCACAACGCCCAGAAGCACGCACTGCGTTGCGCTACTGCATTCCGGATGGACGGGCGGTGCCCGGTGCCACCCCATCTGGAACCGTTCGCCGGAAAGGCCACAGCATCGTGGGCCCGCCGTGTGGACGGTCGCCCAGGCGCCGTCCAAGGCGACGGGAACGCACGGTGGGCGGCCGCGGCGCCGATCGGCTAGTAGGTGCACTACTGCTGGCTCGAGCGTACGTATACGTACGTACCACTAGCGGTGGCCTCGCGTTGCGCCTCTCGTCGCAACTAGCCGGCAGGCATCTGTCCCCCGGCGACCGTACCGCCTGCTACCGATCAACTGGCCCGATAGCTCGGCAGCCGAACATCATGCGGCCTTAGTTGTATCAAATCTAAAACGCCAAAGTTTGGACGATGCCTTGCATTTGGCGACCAGGTTGTATCGGCCATTTTAGAGCAGCATGCACGTTGTAGTAGATTGCTACTTGGCACTTGCTTATTTAGTGCCCATTGCCAAAGTTCGGATTTGATGGGCCCTGTAAGTTGGAGTGGAGTAGAGTACATCTCAACTAGTGGGTAGCTGGTCTTGCACCGAGGTGCATGCCATGTCACTACTCGTGTACAAATAAAATGGGGTGTTGCACAGGCTGAGACGATACTGAAACAACTACTAGATTACGAAGTGTACAGTTCGCAAATGATTGTCAACTCCATACCAAATCAGACTGCCCTATTTTATAGTCTGAAATGTTTGGTTTTAAAATACAAAAGTATCTAAAATGCAAGCAACGCTAAACATTGAAGTGTAACCTAATTAAATTTAGAGCACACTAACATTAGGAGTAGCAGTTTTACATGATAGTGCATGCAAATACATCCAATGACAAATTACACAAGCATGTAGACAGTACAGTAAGTACACTACGGACTCTGGATAAGTATGACACCACGATTTCTCTGAGCAGTTCAATTTTCTCATCAAATCCATCTATTCCCTGTACATAAAAACAATTGAAACAATTAGATTATCATTAGCAAAACTTTGGGAGTTGCGGGCATACATCATGTACTAGGAGTAGAGGATAAAATCTTACTAAGTGTTGCCAAATAATCTCTCTCTTATAGTCGTAAGTGCCTTGACATACTCATTATTCATTTCAACCATCATCCCTAATGTTTCTTGTATAATCAACGCTATGTACGTTTTTCATCATTTCAGACTCCTTCTGAAGTTTTTTTGCCTCTTTCTTGTCCTTTGCTGCGATGGTTGATATCTTTGCCGATTCAAGCTTCTCGGCGGAGAGACTTTGTTGCAATTTTAGCATCCCATTACGATTGTTTTTAGCTTCAGCCTGAGTAGCTATGTACTTGTCAAGCACTTCCATATCCATTGTAGCGGTCTTTGCCTTTCCTTTGCCATTGCTTTTAGCCTTCGCTGCTTTTGTTCCTTGGGCATAGGATATCATCGATATCTATAGGGGACGACGTATGCTCACTAGTCTCCCATGCTTCCAATACCTTTCTCTTTTTCATTTTCTCGAGTCACTCATTGTATGCCTACCACTTGGGTTGCTCTTGAACTAAGTTCTAGCAATTAATGTGATGAAACTGCCCAATTTTGTAGTCTGCCTCGTAGAATGCATAGGCCTTATTCATCAATTGGTCATCAGACTGCCCACTAGCATAAATGTTGGAGGCCTTATTTCAAGAGCACTGATACTGGTACATTAGCTTGTTAACACTGTGCCAACGGTCCTTGACTTGCTTCGCAAATCTTCTCCGAGTTTTTGGAGTGGTGCTGTTGAAGACACTAGTAACGTCTCCCCAATATCGATCATTCTTCTTGTTATTTCCATTTATTGGGTCATTAGAGTTATTTAACCAAGAGTTCATCTACATTGTGAATAAGAAAGACTAGCTGTTGTTCACATTTTGAAGATAAAGCAATAGTTACTCACATTACCAGGTATGATTACAATAGAAATTTACCAATCTTAGATCATCCTCTTTTGTCCATGCATGCCGCTTGTGGGTCCCAATTTCTCCTTCCTCGTCCCCACTGTCAACATTGATGGGTGGTTGAGATTGCAAACCGAATGGTGTAAGTGGAGTGCTTGAATTGGAACATTTTGGCGATGGAATCCCAATGGGAGCTGACGACCGTGGTGTCGGAGTTGGATCATATTGTGCAGGACCGCCAACAAAAGGGAAATTTTGTGAGTCTTGAAAGGGGTAAAGTAGATGGATTTTGGAAATAGCTTAGGAAATCATTAGGTGGACGAGGATCCTTCCCCCTGAAAAAAATCTGTAAAAACCATGCAAACATCTTATTTCACTAAATATGATAATGCCCAGATTCTCTCTGAAATAATGCATTAAGTCACAAAACCAGCATAAGAACAAAATACAGTCATAATTTTGTACATAATTTTGTTTTCGAAATGAGTTTGTACAGTCTATTTTGCTTGAAAAACATAATTCTAGACGAAGAACCATATACGGCTGTAAGCAACGCACAGTAAGTCAGTGCTTATCAGCATAGCTAGATTTAGATGAGGTTGAATACCATATACAGTATGCTAGTAGTTCTTGATTTTAGAGGGAAAGAAGGCAAACGATGATGTACTGCACAATTATTGGAATGCATTAGTTGTTATGGGTTCTGACATTATTAGCTAGACTATCATCATCTTTTTTTTGAGTTAAAGAGTTTTGGTGTCAGATTATGCACAATTTCATCCCACAATTACTAACTTGTATGCTAGCATTATGATGGGTTATCATGGGTGTGTTTGGATGCCTGCGTTACCCTAGCCAGGCCCGTATTAGTGAGCCAGGCTCACTTGAGCCAAGCTGAATACACGCAAGACCATCTTGTTTGGTTACCTATACGCACATGGCCTCGCTTAGCAGAGAAGCTATTTGGTTGCCCGGATCAGTCAACAAGTTCAAAAAATAGATACAAATTGAGTTTGTTTGGTTACCCGCATACACAAATGTTATGGTGACCTCCTAGTTGATGAGATGAGAATACCTCCATCATTGCCCAAGCCGAACAAACAAGCAGCATAACATGATTTACTCAGCTCGTAGCAAAATGAATCAAGCTAATAAATGGTAACAAAAAGCACATAAACATGCCAAATAAACAATAATATGCAACCAGGAGATGCATGAAAAACATACTACATAATATTGAGCCATAATATAACTGATTGATCCATAAGGTCATCACAACCAAGTATCTGATGCATAACTTAGGAATGGAGGGGCACTCAGACCACCTCTCATTTAACTTACATATTCTAAACATAGAATATTAGAGTTTCTAAAGTAGGAGGGGGCACACAGACCACCACACCACACAATGGACTAGCATAGTTAAGACTAACCAAATTAGAGAGTTTCTTTGTCTCCTGCACAAAATATTATCACCTCCCGTTAACTGCACAAAATATGATCACATCTAGTTAACCGCACAAAATATGAGCACCTCCAGTTAACCAACTCCATTATCACCTTCTATCTCACTGCACAAAATATGATTCAACTGCAAGAGAGTAGCCTCAATGCCCAAAAGACGATGGACCAACCAGCAACAAGAGAGCCTCACACATAGTAGTGCTTGGCCAAGAAGGTCCTGAGCCATAGCACACGGTGAGCCTCACTCATCCCCACATAAGCAGTATCTTGAGCCTTGTTGTCAACCAAATGAGAAAATGCAACAATCAATACCTCTTCCGTGAACCCAGGCATATGCATCACAACACCATAGAGATCAGGATGCACTTCTTCAGTTTTGGTCTCACGAATGGCAGTAGCAACATTGTTGACAGCATCTGTCATGTTGGTCAAGACAATGTTGTCCTCCTCACTGAGCATGGTCCTCTTTCTCTTATTGCCAACACTAGACCCACTAGCAGTATCTTGAGTCTTATGTGTGCCCCCAAAAACTTTGGCCACATCATCCATAACCTTAGGAGTTCTTTCCTCATCAAACATTTCAGACTTCATGAAGCTTTCGGCAAAGTCAGATGGAGAACCTAAAGCTTCATTGGAACCCATGGCAAACTTTCCAGTTGCCATTCCACTCCCAAATATAGTCATCATCTCTTGATAGTTCTCAATAGGCTTGTTCAGATAATCAGCATCCTTAGGTTGTGCCTAACATGTATCAAATTGTTAGTAGTGAAAGCAACAATGGAAGCACGCTGGAACAAACTGAAAATCAGGAAAACAATATGCATCACACACCTTGACATGGCCGTTGTAGTGCTCTTGCTCAAGTACTATCATGTAGTTGTCCTCATCCCAATTAGCTCCACTCAATTCTCTAAGCTTAGAGATCTTGATCCACCTCTGTCTCCACTTACGTAGGTGGTTGTATACCTGTGTTCCAGTCACATTATTTCCAGTGAATTCTTGAAGATCCTTGGCAACTTTGTTTAGGTGCACCTCTTTGAACCCTTTATCAGTTCTAACCCCAGTTGAAATCAGCTGGCACATGCGGCGAAGTACAAAGCCTGACATGACATTATTCCACCTCATTGCACCCCTCCCGCGCTGGCCAGCAGCTTCCTGAACCTCCTCAGCGGTCACCTCAACCTCAATAATCTCCTCAGCCATCCCTCATATATACCAACAGACAAACCCCAATTAAAAAATGATCAAACAACAATATATGGGTGGGTGAAGAACTGAAGTCATGCTCCCTCCGTGCAACCAGATGTAGAAGGATAAATACAAACCAATAGGAATAATATATACAAACCAGGAATAATACATTCGCCCATGACTCATTTAAATAGATTCTTAAATATGAATATTACATCATTGCATATGTCCAATGATTCGATTCTTAAATAGATTAAACATGGATAATAGTCTAGCAAAATACCAAATAGCTATTACATCACATGAAACCTTAATATGCTAGGCATGAGAGTGTCCCCAATTGTCGCACATCTGATGAGCCCATTCATCCCTTTTTTGAGACCATGCAGTGTTGTCATCCAAAGGAACATTGTACCCATTGGAGGAAGTGTTGTTGGGTACCCAATCTGCTTCAGGAGGAAACACCTCATCTTGACCAAAGCCAAGTATCCAATTATGTAGAAAGCAACATGCAAGAACTAATTTGACTTGTGTCTTAAATGGATGAAATGGTTTGTTGTCGAGAATGCGGAAACGATTCTTCAATGCCCCAAAAGCCCTCTCCACAGACACACGTAGACTAGAATGTCTCAAGTTGAACAACTCTCTGGCATTAGTTGGATAATTCCTTCCACCATACTCTCTCAAATGGTATCTAGTAGCTCGGTAAGGAGGAAGAAATCCAGGACATCATGCGTATCCAGCATCAACTAGGTAGAATTTACCTAAAAAATTATATACATGTATCAGTCCTATTGGTTATGCAATAACCTATTTAATTTGGCTACCCAATTATTTTAGTTACCTGGTGGAACCCTTAACCCATCAACCCGCTCTAGTGCATCATCAAGAATGAGGGCATCATGTGCTGATCCCTCCCAACCAGCTAAGACATATATAAATCTCATATCAAAGTCAAATGCAGCTAGTACATTTTGAGTAGTATAGTGCTTCCTGCCCCTAAAAGCTGCTTGCATTTCCTTTGGTACTCTAGCATGCACATGAGTTCCATCGATTGCACCCACACAATCCTACATGAGTCCCAACAAATTTTATTACATGATCTGTAGCCATGCATGGATCATCAATTTACAAAACATATATGTCAATGTTATTACCTTAAAATATGGATACCATCTTGTATTGTTTCTAATCTTTAGTGGCGTCTCATTAGATGGGGATCTTATCATCTCATTCCTAAGCTCACCAATAGCATACAAAACCTCCTTGAAGTATCGGCTCACTGTTTCTATGGACCTTCTGAAGGATTGGTGGATAACTCTAAACCTTTGGTTATGATCAACCACATGTAAAAACATTGCTACTTGTTCCTCTACGTTGCTGTGAATACTATCTCGCAACAAATGCCTTTCTCTAAGCAAGTTGCATAGGTGAAAAAAGGGGGCTCTTCTCATGCGAAGCATGTCTACACATTCTACATCATTGCAGTTATATATATTATTCAGGTTGGCTTCACGTTCTTGGTCTCTTGCAGACATTGGGGCATATAAGTGATCACAGGTCGAGAACTGCGCCCTGTTCTAAATCTACTCACGAAGAATGCATAGAGAACAGTGATAAGAGCTGCTGCCTTAACAATAAGCATACACCTTGTATTTTCCAACACCATCTAAAAAATTGGAAAACAGAAAAAAAATGCTTAGTTTCACATCTACGTATCATGAAAATATGCTCATGTTCAGATTCACACATTCAGATTATATTCTCATTTTCAAAAATAAGCACCATGTTCAGATTCACATGTTCAGAAATTCACATTTACAAATGCTCAGATTTATTGCCATTTAGTTAACTAAATTAAGATCATGAATAATTTAGAATATATTATTCGAAAGTTCATAAATATAGAAGCCATACAATCATAACTAGGGTTGCCTCTAAAGACATATTACATCCGATTAGAAAGCAACTCTACGAGGTTACTCTAATACTATAAGAGGCTCATCTACAGGGTCATTATTATGTTCATTTTGCTTCTGAATTCAGACATGCGTTTTCCTTTTTCCAACTACCTATTAATTCGAGATGTTAGTAATTAGCTACAGAATCTAATATAGAACTATGCTATGTTAGATCAGAACATATTAAGGGACCCAAAATATTACAAGTTGACATGTTGAGCCAAAATATTATGTGCATATAACTAACAAAAAATATGGCTTTCAAAGGCGTAAAAGGAAACCACATATATAATTGCTGGTTTTACATAGATTCTGAGCAAGATCTACTTCCTGCAGGCTGCTCTAACAACTGCTATATGCCTACCATTAATTATACCTTGAGCTCGATTCAGGAGCATCGATCTCATATGTATGAGCACTTTGCATTTTTGGATGCTACATTGTCGAACAGCTGAATATTGTTGGATTTCCTTAATGCTTGACAAGTAGACAAGCCACTTTCTTAAAACATATGAAATGGGATTTCAGGAAACTAAAGCAGAATGTGATCACACGATTAATAGTTGTTCGTGCAAGTTCATCTTTTCTATTGTTCTTCTCCTTATTGAACAATAATTAAAAGTTTCCTAATAGTGCAATAGATGGCGCGATGGCATGAATATCAGTAGTAATGAAGTGCCTAATGCAAAGAGACAAAAGGGGGGTCGTTAGCTTAAGGATTGGTAACCGATTATTCTCTGTCCAGGAAGGATATGTACAAACCAACTACAAGAATAAATAACCAGCTATGCAAAGGGCCAAGAAACATGTACAAATCAAAATCCTAAGAGGAATCCCTTACCTTTTTACCTTGGAGCAAGGTAAATCAGCGAACTGCAATTTTACACAATAAAGAAAAGAGGGGTGAGATCCATGGGGATAGATCTGAGCTAAAACCCACAAAATACAACAACTCTTGCAAGCAGTAGTAAGAGATAAGAGAGGGAACATATTGGAATGAAGAAAAGAAGGGAAATACTTGCCTCCTTTCCAGTGCTTCAAGATCTGGAATCCAGCCCCCACACGTTTCTGCATAGAAAAGCTAATCAAAGAGAGGGAAGAAATGTTAGGGAAGGAGGCAATAGGGGAGCAGACCAGATAAAGGAGATGAAGATTAGAGAGAGGAGGGCTTCACCTTGAGCCAAGCAAACAGGAGAGGAGAGGGTTCGCTTCTGGGAAGGGGAAGAGAACGCGGTAGCGTGACAAGAACTAGGCGGTGACCCATAATCTCCCGCGCTTCGATGTCTTGCACACGCGGAGCAGAAAAAATTGGCGCGCAAAGCACGCGCCTTGCATCGCGCGAGCCTGGCTCACTGGAAACGACCGATCCCCACGTATCTCCTTAGCCAGGCTCGGAAGCACTTTTTGCACGAGCCGAGCCAGGCCCAAGAGGTAACCCAGGCAACCAAACAGCATGGACTTGCATCCCACGGGCCTGGTTGGGGTATATGCACCCATCCAAACACACCCCATGTGTTCCTAACAGGCAATAAACTGCAGCTCCTAGTAAATGCACATCATGTGTGAATATTAAATGATACCTAGAATAGAAAAAACTTTGTCAGACTAATATACCAGACCGGTATAAAGGGGATCATATTCTTGAACAACTCACATACCTCAAGGAGATCAGAAGAAGTAAAGCCAAACAACTGAAGGAGCTCCTAGTTCTGTTCAGTTGAAAAGGTGGCTCTAGGGGTGAAAACGGGGCAAATAATTCTAGTCTGATCCAACACTGTGTAAGGACAGCTATGGACGTTACCTCTTAAAGACAACTAAAGTGCGAGAGAGAGATCACATACTTTACTAACTGATCATATAACGAAACTTTTGTATACAATAGACATGGTATATACATGTAGCAAGCAGATAACATATGCAATGCGCATCTACTTTGAGAGACAATCTTCATGCCATAGGCTCCATTACTGAATTGATCATTGATTCATTGTACTGTGTTCATTTCAGATAACCAGTTGGACAACTGAAATCGACTACCTATTTGATCCCATTGCAACAATTAATTAGGACTCTTTTACAAAATCCAAAAAGTTGTACGAACAGATTCGGGCACATGTCAATCCTAATTTCATACTTATGTGAGTTATGCATGGGACAAAATACTGTCATAATGTTGGCGAACGCGGTATGCTACGCTAGCACAAATTAAAATTTCTACCGCATAACCAGAAAAGCTACTCGCAAGAAAGGGATCACAGATTGGATTACAACTAGACGTGCAGTTGCGGAATCCTTTGCGCGTTGGTGTAGTGGATCATCCTCACGCGGATCGTCCTCATGCGGATCGTCCTTACGTGGATCATCCTTGCTACGGATCGTCCTCGCTGCGGTTCGTCCTCGGCCGCAGTAGCAGCAGCGTCACCACAGCAGTCCACACGTCCCGGGATGGAACGCCGTGCATCGGCGTGCAAGCACTGTGTCGCTCAGCAGGGGCAATGAGAGGTGGAGGCTAGGGTTCTGGACGTGAACAACAACATGCACGCCCACCCTTCTCCTCTCCTTATATAGCCACGTGACGAAACCCTAAGCCAGTGCCCATCAGCGTGTTAAGCCCACGAGGTCCATTAATTACGGATCCAATCTGAATTAATGTGTCCCAGCCTGTTGAGTGTGTGACCCTGTAGGTTCATGTACATTTGGACATAGATTCGGAAAACCCTTTTTCCAATCCAATAGCTAGTGGCGGTTCCTTGCAGAGCATGCCAACTCCCAAACGTATATGATCAAATCAGATAGAACCTTTCAAAAGTACTCATGTAATAATCCCTTTGCCAAACTATATGAAGATCGAACTCAAGGCGAGAAGTATGTCATCCTTTGACAGTTCAATCCATCTCTTGTATCCGTGATATATTAATAAGTTGTGATTGACTTCTCAATCACGGCATGGCCATACACTTCCTTAATCATATCACACGAGTGGCCTAGACATATATCTCCGTTACACCGGAGTGGCAAATTCCATCTTGACTGCTCACTTCCTTCTGCATGTTTCATAGCAAACATGAAAGCTACCTTTATAACTATCCAGTTAGGAAATAGCGTTTGATGGCCCCAAAGTAAACTATTACACATGTAGGGAGTGTGACAATCTCAGGTCTAAGGATCATACATCCACTATGTATGAGATACACTGATGATACATAAGAATGTAACATTCTCGCAGTGTCCCATTGCGGGTCTATCTAACTCATGTTCTTCATCATGAGTTCACAATGTATTGATGATATCTCCATATCCTATGATCTATGAAACATAATCATCGATCAATACATGTGTTGATCTATTCATCGTTGTCCTATATGATGATACCCGATCAGAGATACTTTACAGAATTATATCAATAAGTAGAGAGTTTCATAAGCAAGTCACATACTTGCTGATCAATATAATGATATACATTCATTGGACCAATAATCATATTATTATTCATAAGCATAGTCATGTTACAATCATCTATATGACTGCCTCAAGGGCATAACACCAACACATAACAACATCCCAAAGATCTTAATTTGTGAACAACAAATCTTTTGCTAATGTACAAGTCATGAAATTAGGATGAAAGAACTTGTACTATTGTGCTGGATCTAAGGGTGGGGATGAGAAATCGGGTGCAGCGGCTTCACCGTCGTGTTTGTTTGTTGGGACTGCTTGAGTTGCACTTCCCACCAATATGTGGCACTAGAGCGAGCGACAACATCGACGTGCTCCATGGAGGAGGCCCAGAGAGATCCCCACGGCGGCGGTGGTGGGGGATCTACCCATGATCCTCGGCAAGGCATGGTCCCAGCCTCTAGGGCTCACCACGGAGGTCAGGGATTGGACGAAGAGCGCGACATGCTCATGGAGAAGCGAGCAGATTTTGAGGGGAATTACTCGAAGCTCGATGAGGAGAAGAAATTGCGCAGAGCGGAGGACTGTGGAGGAAAACTCGCCCACGTTGGAGAAGATCGCGCACGCGTTGGGGCAGGAAGAGAAGAGATTGCGCGCGAAGGGGGAATATTTCGCGTGTGTTGCGAAGGAAGGGGAGAGATCGCAATCGGGACAGCAAGGATTGGGCGTTGGTACAGATGATTGCGAAACGGGCCTGCAGTAGACAAAGACACGTACAATGCAGAGGAATGTCATCGATACGAGAGCGTATCGACTGTCTGTAATTCTACAGACGACCTCTTTCTTCTCTCTCATCCACGTCATCAAAATTCCTATGTGGTATCTCTTATAGACAGCTAAGTAGGAACCATTGTACATGCGCTAGGCATGTACAACAGTATAGATGACAGCTGTCTGTAATATATCTCTATATTATCTATAGATAACACTAAAAGTAACTCATACAATAGATCGTCTATATAATTGTCTGTAATGGTACATATCATTCAATTAACAGATTGTCTATACAATGGTACACAAAATAGAATGATGTCTATAAGACCGTCTGTTAAATAGTAGACAACAGCTTTCTCTCTCTTCCACATCATCTAAAATTCTACGTGGTATAGTCTTACAAATAGCTGATATATACTATTGTTCATACTCTAAAGCAACTCTAGATGCTAGAGGAAGTACAATACTACGTTTTACCTTTCGACTGGGTTGCCAATAGGACTGGATATCGAGCCAACTCGACTCGACTCGTTAAACTTGTTAAGATAACGAGCCAACTCGACTCGACTCATTAAACTTGTTAAGAACGAGTTCAAGTCAAGTTTCTAAGTACCCGTTAAACTCGCGAGTTTTGAGTTTTTTTTTCACCCCTAGTTGCCGACCGAGAGGCCAAACGGACCATGAAGCGAATCTGAGGCAAAGGCGTGAGAATACTTGTTCAAGAATGGCAAAGACCAGACCAGATCGAATATATTGGCGTTGGACTGAAAAGAGAGAACAATGTTATCCCCGCTTTTTCGTACTTAGGCAATTAAAATGGTACGAAAATGCCTTGTAAATTTAAACCTCTTACATCCTTTCTCATATTTCATCCAAGATTCAAGCTTGCTATTAACACACCGATGGCCAAAGTTTACGATAATGTTTGTCCACAGTATATGCATTTCGTACAGCCGACAACGTTTCTATTGTAATTCAAAAACTTCATGACGGTGAGGATCAGAGTTCACAAAATCAATGAAAATCGTAATTTTCGCTAGTATCAAGCTGGCTTGGCAACAAAAACCACTCGCTAAACCGTGTAGTTCAAATGCAAATTTAAAATTTTGAAAAAATTTATCAAAAAGTGTTAATTTTTTTTAGAATTCCTGGGGCAATGTTAATGATGTTATAAAATTTTTAGATGATTACCAGACCCGTATTTTTTAAAAAAAAATTCTAATAGTGATAATGTTAGAATATATGCTCTTCAATTTTTGATTTTCTCAGGGCACAAAATAAAGTCTAATATTTCTTAAAATTTTTTGTGATGTTCTAACACCATTATAATGATGTTGTAAAATTTTTAGATGATGAACAGATATGTGTATTTTTTAAAATTTTGAAAGTGCTACTATTATTGTATATGCTCTTTAGTTTTTGATTTTATATGGGCAATAAAGGAAGTCTAATATTTTTGAAATTTTAGTACATAATTCTTTGGCACTATTTATGGTAAAATTAAAATTTTAGAATATAATAAATCTTGTAAATTTTATAAAAATATGAGAGTGCCTTTGTTCCTTTTCATTAATTGTTGTTTTGGATTTTTATAAGCAATAAATGATTTCAATTTTTTCAAATTTTTATGATCTATTTTATAGATTAATTGGGTTTTTTGTAATTTTTTTCAATTTTCCTTTGGTGTGTTGAAAATAAAAAAAAATTAGTGAAAATCGCACAAAATAAAAAATTCTAAAAAATATAAGAAAACCGATCGAAAATGGTTAAAATCACTCGATTTTTTTTCACCGTTGTTTGACCGTTGAGTTCAAAAATTTTGAATTCAAACTTCCTCAGTTTTGATCTATTTTCACTCGATTTTTAATGATTTTTGAAAATAAAAAATCATTCGAAAATCAAAGTTTTGATTTTTTTTAACTCTAGTGGGGATAAATCACTGACAATATATAAGCTTGCGAACAAAGTGATTGTTGTTGAAAGAGACGTTATGTACATAGTCTCTGTATAGGACTGGGTCTTTAGGATCTCCAGTGATTAGCTTAACCGATCGTGATTCTCCTTCCGATTCTCTTGCCAGTAATGCCTGTATCCTGGTTTCTCTCCTCATTCTATTGTAACTTTGAATGTATATTGTAGCTCATATGGCAACATATATAGAATAGAACCGTCTACTCAGTTGAGTATGGGATTCATTCCATCTTCGTCTTCCTCTGTTCTTCACATGGTATCAGAGCTACAAGCGATCTGAGAGATGTCCACCACGAGCGACAACTCCACTCCAGCCATGAATCCCACCGCCGGACTTCTTCCCACTCCGGCGTTCAACAATCTCTTCACTGTCAAGCTAATCGACGAAAACTACCTCCTCTGGAAGGCATAGCTCCTTCTATATTTCCGTAGCCAATAGCTGATGGGCTACATCGACGGCTCCATCGTCGCACCAGAGGCAACGATCACGCAGACCACGTTGGTAGGTGAAGCTCAGGTCACTAACTCTGCATATGTGTAGTGGATGCAGCAAGATCAAACTGTCTTCAGTACACTTCTGTCCTCTCTATCCCCTGAAGTTCTTGCTCATGTTGTCAATTTTACCACTGCTCATGATGTTTGGGCTGCTCTAGAACACATGTTCTCCTCTCACTCCCGCGCTAATATCATGCAAACTAGGATGCAAGTAGCCACCTTACAAAAGAAAGATCTTACTGCCTCTGCATATTTTCACAAAGTCAAGGGCCTAGCAGATAGTCTAGCTGCTGCAGGTCATCCTCTTCACCCTGATGAGGTTATCTCCTATATGTTGGCTGGGTTAGATTCTGATTATGATCCATTCGTGACATCTGTCACAATCTGGGCTGAGCCTATGAGCCTTAGCGATTTGTACTCACACCTTTTGAGCTATGAGATGAGGCAGGATCACCACAACTCCAGTCCCTCTATTAACATGATGTCGAGGGGCAATCGAGGTGGACGTGGCTGTGGGCGTGGCCACGGCAAACAAGGCTCTCCACTACCTATGTAGCAGTCATTTGGACGAGGCATGCAATTCTCTGGACGTGGCAATGGCAGAGGCACATCGGGCGGCAACAGTGGTTGTCCAGTTTGCCAGATCTGTGGCAAACTTGGTCACGTCGCCCTGAGGTGTTACAATCGCTTCAACAATTCTTATCAGGCTGAGGAAGGCAAGGTAGCTGCGGCTGCCGTCAATGCATCTGCATTTGATGTGGATCCAAACTGGTATGTTGATTCTAGTGTTACAGACCACATCACCAACAAGCTTGAGAAGATGAGTCTGAAGGAAAGGTACACCGGCAATGATCAAGTCCACACTGCAACAGGCACTGGTATGATAATGTCTCACATTGGTCAATCTTTACTGAAAACCGGCAATCAACCTCTGCATCTTAGAAATGTTCTTCATATACCCGCTACTGCTCGCAATCTCATATCAGTTCGAAAACTTGCTTCAGATAACGATGTATATTTTGAGTTTCACCCTACTTACTTTCTTATCAAGGATCAAACCACGAAGGCTCCTCTTATTATAGGACAGTGCCCTGGAGGTCTCTACAAGATTCCTCTCAAGCCTTCCAAGCATGCTTTTCACAGCTCCAAATCTACATTGTCTGAGTGGCATCAGCGTCTTGGACATCCTTCTTTTCCAGTCACCTAACATGTTCTTGCACACAATAATTTGCCATTCAATAATCCAGCTGATACTATAGTGTGTGATGCTTGCTAACAAGGGAAGAGCCATCAACTTCCTTTTCCTGTCTCCAGCGATGCATCCTCTGCTCCTCTTTAGCTAGTTGTGTCAGATGTCTAGGGTCCTGCTAGAACATCTGTTAATGGGAACAAATTCTATGTGAGCTTTGTTGATAATTTTAATAGATTCACTTTGTTATTTCCTTTGAAAAGCAAAGCTGATGTAATAAAGATCTTTGTTCATTTCCAGTCACATGTTGAGTGTCTTTTAAACCACAAAATTGTTTGTGTACAGAGTGATGGAGGGGGTGAGTATAAGAAATTAAGTTCCTATCTTGCTCAGGTAGGGATCACACATTGCTTTTCTTGTCCTCACACACACCAGCAAAATGGTGCAATCGAACGAAAACATCGCCATATAGTTGAAATGGGTCTTACACTTCTAGCCCATGCTTCTGTTCCTCTACGTTTTTGGGATGATGCTTTTCAGACTGCGTGCTTCCTCATCAATCGTCTACCAAGTAGGGTGATCAATCAACAGACTCTTATAGAACGTCTGTTAGGAGCAAAACCTAATTATTCTCTTCTTAAGACGTTTGGCTGTGCTTTTTGGCCACACTTACGAGCCTATAATTCTCATAAGCTTGATTTCCGTTCAAAGAAATGTGTGTTCATTGGCTACTCCCCTTCTCACAAAGGATACAAGTGTTTCCATATACCAACTGGTCGTGTGTACATCTCTCGAGATGTAATCTTTGATGAGAAACAATTCCCTTTCCGATCCACTCAATCCAATCCTAGCCAAACCTCGTTGCCGGCTTCTCAGTCTGACCATGTGCAGTATTTTATCAACCCTATTGTTTCTTCTAATAGATATGATCATGCAGGTGCTTCACCAAACCGAACTGATCAAGCTGGCACTTCTTCTGCAGATGAGCTTCTACTAGACGAGCCTAATACTTCAGGAGCCCATGCTGAACCTGGCCATGCAGAATTTTTAGTACAACTCAATGATACAGCAGCTACTGGTGACTCTAGTGACAGCAGCATATCTCAGCCTGTTATATAGCCTGCATCAATGCAACATCAAATGCAAACAAGATCAAAGTCTAACATTCAGAAGTCCAAACAACTCACTGATGGCACTGTCTTTTACAATCCTCATCGCCATACTCTACTCAGTACAACGTCCTCAATTGTTTCTCGACCAAAAAGATCACTCTGAAGCTCTCTCTACTCCTCGTTGGAAGGAGCTATGGATGAAGAATATAAAGCTTTGATAGACAATAACACCTAGACACTGGTCCCTCCTCCATTAGGGAAGAATGTTATTGACTGTAAGTGGGTTTTCAATCTCAAAACAAAGGCAGATGGAACTATTGATAGGCACAAAGCCAGATTGGTTGCAAAGGGCTTCAAGCAAAGGTATGGGTTTGATTATGAAGAAGCCTTCTCTCTAGTTGTAAAGCCAGCTACTATTAGACTTGTGCTTAGTATTGCAATGTCTAGACAGTGGAGTTTAAGGCAATTAGATGTAAAGAATGTATTTCTTCATGGGCTACTTGAGGAAGAGGTGTACATGAAACAACCTCTTGGCTGTGCTAGTTCTCAGTTTCCATCTCATCTATGCAAACTTCACAAGGCAATCTATGGCTTAAAGCAAACCCCTCGTGCTTGGTATTCTAGGCTGAGTACTAAACTGTAAGAGCTTGGTTTCACACCCTCCAAGACTGACACCTCATTATTCATTTATGATCAAGGAGGTTTAGTCACTTATATTCTCATATATGTTGATGACATAATAGTCACTAGTTCTTCAAATGCAGCAATTGATAAGCTACTACAGAGTTTACAACAATATTTTGCTGTCAAACATCTAGGTGACTTGCATTATTTCTTGGGAATAGAAGTGCATAAGATTAGTCCAACTGAGTTGGTGCTAACACAACTGTCAATAAAGTGTGTCAGTTCATGCATGCTCCAAGAAGTGTTCACTAGAGTGCAGTGAAGAGGATTCTCAGACATCTGAAACACACTTTGTCTATAGGTTTGAAGATTCGAAGATCTCAGTCACTGCAACTCAGTGCTTTTTTAGATTCAGACTGGGCTAGCTGCCCCGATGACAGAAGATCTACAAGTGGGTATGCTGTATTTCTTGGATGCAATCTAGTGGCTTGGAGTTCAAAGAAGCAGGCTATAGTGTCAAGATCAAGCACCGAATCAGAGTACAAAGGAATAGCTAATGCTACAGCTGAGCTAGTTTGGGTATAGTCCTTGCTGCATGAGCTTGGAATTTTTTAGCAACATCCACCTAGGTTGTGGTGTGATAATATTGGTGCTATGTATCTCTTTGCCAATCCAATCTTTCATGGTCAAACCAAGCACATTGAAGTTGATTTCCACTTCGTCAGAGAAAGAGTAGCACAGAAGCTTTTAGAAATTCAGTTCATCTCTTCAAAGGACCAAGTTGCAGATGTGTTTACCAAGCCACTGAATAAGCAGCAATTTCTGATTCAGAGAAACAATCTCAACCTCCGTCAGATAGGTTCAGTTTGCGGGAGGATGTTGAAAGAGACGTTTTGTACATAGTCTCTGTATAGGACCGGGTCTTTAGGATCTTCAGTGATTAGCTTAACCGATCGTGATTCTCCTTCCGATTCTCTTGCCAATAACGCCTGTACCCTGGTTTCTCTCCTCGTTCTATTGTAACTCTGAATGTATATTGTAGCTCATATGAAAACATATATAGAATAGAACCGTCTACTCATGTGAAATCATGTGCTGAAAAATTGGCTTAATGATGAAATTAGTATTGCAAAGTGGTCGTGATCATGGCTTGTGTGGTGTTCGTGCATGTGCTGTTTTAGATGATTATTTGATATGCTTGTGATAGTATAATAATGGTTTTGCTTGATGCAATGCGCTCGTGTGAGTGGTTGCATGGATTGACTTTGAGTCGAGTCATGGACTTGGATTTGGATTCGTTTCTTGTTTATTCGTGTACAGGTGTTGTTCGAGGGCGAACGTGGTCAATGACGAGACCGGAACTAGGTTCATGGAGGAACTGACGTTCAGACTAGGTTCAGAGAGGAATCGAGGTTTTGATGGTCAAGAATGTCATGCGGAATATTCGGGCTAAAGAACGGTGCACATGGAGACTGGTTAGTCACGTGAGTGCGGTAGGCGGGCCGTACGCATGCATGTGTGAATTTTGGATTGTATGCATATATTGGGCCATGTGTTATAGGGCCAGGTGGATATGCATACATGTATTAGAGATAAGGAGTTAGGATTTGTACTCTTTTATTTTGGAGTACTGTAATTAGATCAGAAAAAAATAAAAAATCCTTTTTGCGGCCAGAATTTTGGTTCCGGCGGCTGGGTTTTCTTGCGTGAGTTCTTTGCGCCGAGCACTTCCGAGTTCCCGGCGGCTGCGCATGCAACTAGAAGTTTTTGTGTGACTTGGAGTTCTGGCCGGGTTGCATTTCTTGCGGCTAGAAAAGTTTTCGGCCGGCGGCGCTGGGTTGCATGCATGCATGTCCCTTGACTCAAAAAAGTTCTGGCGACTAGATAATCTCTTTGCTTGCGGCCGACAGGGAGCCGAGACCTCCTGACGACGAGAAGCTGCGCTAAAATCTTCCTGGCCGGTCGCAGCATACATGCAATTGTGGCGACTAGAAGTTTTTTTAGTGCCTGGAGTTACTAGCGCCTGGTTTTCTTCCTCGGTGATTGGAGGCATTTTGTGAACACATTTCGACAATAAAAATCAAGATTTGCAAGTCGATGATATAGTAGTAATCTCGTTCTTTCGTTTTCATTCTTTATTTGCAGGACTGTTTTATTTTCAGATTGATTCATAGTTTCATTATGATAATTTTGATTTGATCTATTTAAAACCTTTCTAGGGTATCAAGTGATTGATCTGAAAAGTTTGATTGGTTAATTCCTCATAAATCCTGATTAATCTCGTAATTAGGGTTAGATCAATTTTCGTCATTATTTGTTATATTCATCTTGCAAAGGTCATAACTCTAGATCTATAAATCCGATCGAGCTGATTCTTATTGGGTTAGTTTTCAAATTGAATCTAGTTTCTACAGTTAAAATTTCACTTCAATCTAACAATAGGATCTGCAGGAATTACTGTTTTAGTAAACATATATCATTCTGTTTTTGTCGAATCCGAATCAGGCAATTTGAGTTCGAATTGGGGTATTTCAAAAATCATAAAAAATTGATTTTAGCTTCCGCGCAATCATTCACCCTCTTCTGATTGCTAATTTAGTATATATCAATCCTACAACTGAGTTGAGTATGGGATTCATTCCATCTTCGTCTTCCTCTGTTCTTCACATTGTAACTAACTAGACATGGATACTTGAAAAAATCGTTACAAGAGACAACTAATAACGGTCGGAAAATGTTAGAAACCTTACAGTGAAAGGGGATAAAAATTATCCAAACGATATAACAAATGTAACAAAACCAAATCACTACTTAATTCGCATATGCAAAGCAGGACATGTACAGCACGCGCCACGATCACTCTTATTCAGGCCGACAAACCACAAACACACAGTACAGAGTACTACAATAATACACGATGCATGCGTTACACTCACTGCGTGCGGCCTCAAGCTAGACGCAGCACGCAAGCAAACGTACGTAAAAGCAGCCAACTTGCATAACAAATTACAGGCTTGCTATAATCAAATTAGTTCTCACTTAATTTGGGAGGTCGACGACCTTG
The DNA here is from genome assembly GCA_036346375.1 of Guadua angustifolia. Classification (NCBI taxonomy): domain Eukaryota; kingdom Viridiplantae; phylum Streptophyta; class Magnoliopsida; order Poales; family Poaceae; genus Guadua; species Guadua angustifolia. The sequence goes on along the minus strand of CM070511.1, from coordinate 35,137,470 downwards.
AAGTGGTCGCGGTTCTTGAGGACGACGTCGTACATGTGGGTGGAGCGGAAGCGCGCGAAGTCGCGGGGCAGCGAGATGAGGTCGACGCCGCCGTCGCGGCGGTGGAGCTGCACGACGGCGCGGTCCTCGTAGTAGCGCTCCCAGCCGAGCCCCGCGAGCCGCCGCTCCAGCCCCTCGAGCGACGCCATCGTCTCGTTCGCCGGCACGTACACCAGCGCCTTCCGGCTCGCCGCCGGCTGCTCCGCCTGCATCACACCGTTCCGGAACACCCACACGCCCGCGCCCGACATGACTACTTATGTATGATCACTAGCTACCTACAATTAATTTGTACCAGCTCTATATCTCTCTCTCTCTCGATCTGTACTACATAACACGCATATGGTTAAGATGTGTTATCGGGGTGGTGCTTATATAGGCGCATGGCGGAAGGGGCGGTTAAATTCGTTGGAGATCCGGATGCACTATACTATAGAATTTTTTTTAATAATACATTTTTAAAAAAAATTACAAAAATAAATGTCAAAAAAATTATATAAATATACCTCTGTCGGCTGATGGTTGGACGACACAAAAATATCGTCCAATCAACGAGCGACAGGATGCCATGTCACATGATGAACGGGCGACAGAGCGCCACGTCATGTGCCCGAGTCTCTGTCGCCCGATGGTCTACGATAGTCCAAAAATCGACCGATCAACGGGCGAAAGGGGGAGCGCGGCCCCCTGTCGCCAAACCAAGGGACAACAAAGAGCGCTATAAAACCTGCACGCGCGGCACTATGCTCACTCAACCAGCTAGAAAAGAGAAGAAAGGGAGAGAAAAGGAAAGAAAAGAGAGAAAAGAAGAGAGAAACGAAGGAGAAGAGAAAAAAAGAGGGGAGGAAAAATAAAAGGAAGTAGAAGATCAATCCAAAATGTCGAGGCGTGCAAGTGGAAAGGAAAAGGAGAAGGCAAAGGAAGAGGAAGGCGCTTCGGACTGGTTGCGCAACGTCATGTACCAGGACATCTTTCTACCTTGCAGGGCTGTATTATCGATATGTATGTGCAGAGATCCTTGCAGGTTTGTCCACTCTTGAAAAATTCCAACTTGGAAGAGTAGGTATTGGAAGTGCCGCAACTATGCCTTCGACCCGCCGAAGAAGAGCCTGAAGAATCGTCAGATGGTAATAATCATACGTATTTCACAATATTTCTACATGAAACTTTGCTAATTTATGTTTCATGCAGTCGCCTCCGTCACTGTGTGAATTTGAGCAGTTGTTTGATATGAAGATCAACTCCGAAGTCCAAAAGCTCCTTGATCAAGCCAACCGGGATGAGGAGTTCAATGGCGACTTCAAAAGCGGCGTGGACGCCAAGAGGCGCGAGGAACTACACGAGACACTACAAGAAATTAGTGAAAAATTAAATTGGGCCAAATAAAAACGCGCAATTTATATATCAAATTCGTCGGTTTACAAAAAACCCACGTATTTAATTAAATTCGTGGGCTAAAAAATACCCACAATTTATAATTTAAATTGTCGGTTTACGTAAATACCCACAATTTAGTAAATTCGTGAGCCACGAGCCCACGAATTTAATCTTCTTGTGGTAACCACGCCCGCGTCTCCTCTCTCTTCGCGTCTCCCTACCCTAGCTCTGTCTTCTTCGCTCGTCGCCACACCGCTTGGTCACACACGCCGCAGGTTCTCACCACCCCCCGCGCCGCCATCGCCACGCCGCCCGCCTGCCTGCCACACTGCTGCGCCTCCCGGACCCCGCATCGCCGCCCGCGTCGCCGGTGCCACCCGCCCTCCCGAACCCCGACACCCCCTTTGTCCCCGATGGCGGTGCGCACCCCTCCGACCCGCCTCTCCCCGTCCCTCGAGCTCGCGATCGCGAGTTCGCCGACCATCGGCGCTCTCCTCCTCATGGCCAGGGCTGGGCTCGTCTCCGTGGCGGGCAGTGACTCCTCCTCTGCGGCTCACCGGCTCTAGTCCTCCTCCTCCGTACCTCCACCGGCTCCTCGACTCCTCGACTTCCGGCTCGGCCCAGAAGAAGAGAACAACGAGCAATTGAGCAAGGTAATTCCTTTTGGTTGCTTTTGTCTAATTATCGTATGTGAAAAGTTTGTGGTGGCTCCTAGGTTTTAGCTTATGACTATGAATTGGTAGGTAATGCTGTGGTAATATGTTATGATACTTGTTGGATGACTGTAATCTTTTGTCTGCTGAGTGGATGTTCAGATCATTAGGAGAGGCTAAATTTAATTGATTAATTTCGTTGAGTTAAATTCGTGAACTAAATTCGACGGTTTGCCCACAAATTTAACTTAAATTCGTGGGTTTTTGGCCCACGAATTTTTCCCTGTTTTTTGTAGTGAGAAATGAAGTGGAGGAAAAGGAGGTCGAGAGAGGAAACGAGAGAGGTCACGTCGTGCTAGAGAAACCCCACCGAGGCATGGGCGAAGGGGAAGTGGCCTCGATCCACTCAGTAGACATCAAGTTGTAACAATTATTTTCGTTGTTCGTGATACTCCTCACAGTTTAAAGTCGTAATAAAGAGTGTGATTTACCTTATTTTCCGCAGTAACTTCTGATTTGGTAATCGCCCTCTCTCTAATGTCCATCTCCCACCCATGTTTGCGAAAATCGGAAGAGGTGCACGCGGCCACAAAACTCCGAAATTGTGGCCACTTTACGGTTTTCGTAGCCTCGCGGGGACCACCGGATACGACCCAGAAATTACGGAAAAATCACGAGCGACCTATGCAACGCAGACTACCGGTGTACGTGGTCGTCGATGAGATCATTTCAGTCTGAAAAGCGAGCTGCAGCGTGTTGTCATTTTAGTCTAAAAAGCGGGGTGCAGCGTGTTGTCGTTTCAGTCTAAAAAAGCGGTGGGTGGCATGGTGTTGTCACTTCGCTCTGAAGTTGGCAGAGTTTTGTCTGTCGGTCTGAGATTGCCAGAGTTTTGTCGCTTGGTGGTGTGTGCAGAGTGTTGTCCAATCATTCTGACAAAGCTGCTAGGTGTGTGTTATTCAATCGACGTGAGAAAACTGATGGAACAATTAACTAAGTCCATAAGATTAAAAGTACCAACAATCCAAATACAATAATTCGTGCAACATATTTGGAAGGATTAATTAAGTACATAAGATTGAAACTACCAACAATAAAAAACATAAGAAACTAATGCCGGCCCTGTTTCTGGGTAGCTGCTCGTGGCTGGGCAGGCCTCCTCCAAACCTGGCCCTGCGAGTACGTCAACTGCGTCGGTGCACGGTGGGCCCTTTGTGGTCTAGCTGGAGGTGTGGCGTACTCCGACTGAGAAGGCTACATCGGTGGTGGTGCTCCCTGCAACTGTGATGGTCCAAGCTCATCTGGATCGACGTGGAACCTCGACACGTCATCCTGCTCTTAGTCCTCGTGATCTAGATCATCAGCTTACCCCTCATAGTCATCAGGTGCAGGTGAAACTGTAGACAGGAAGAATCGTGACTATGAGCCTGTAACAAATAAAGAATTGTTGAGAGCATTGAAAAAATGATTGTAAAACATGAAAAGTGCATTTCAGTACTCACCTCCAGCATGAGCGGCTAGACTAGCGTGTCCAACAGCTTGCCCTCTCGCAGCCGGCGGCGTGATGGTGGCATAGGAAGCTGTAGCATGTGATGATGTATGTGCAATACTCCTGCCTCCGCTAAGCGGCACACCGTGAGCCACATCGGGAGGCTGGCGGCGTCCCGCCAACTCGAGGACAAGTCTCGAGCTCTCCCGAAACCTCGCGAAGAAAGAGGTCACCTCCTCTTTGGTCACGTGAACTCCGCTGGTTAGACAAGAAAGGAAACTTCCTGACTCCTCGTAGTTCTAGCCTAGCACTTCAGTTTAAAAAATACATTACAAATTAGTTAGCACAGTTACCGGCACATCTCCCTCTTCCTTTTTTTCCTCTCCTCCCTCTTCCTTCTCTTCTTTTTTTTTCTTTCTCTGGCTCCTGGTTCGGCTCAAATGAGCACAGTGCCGCACGAGCGGTTTTTATAGCCCTCTCTGTCACCCCTTGGTAGGGCGACAGGGGGCCGTGCTCCCCTGTCGCCCGTTGATCGGTCGATTTTTGTACTGTCACCATACTATCGAGCGACAGAGATTCGGGCACGTGATGTAGCGCTCTGTCGCCTGTTTATCGTGCGACGTAGCCTCTTGTCGCCCGTTGGTTGGGCGATATTTTTGTGTCGCCTAACTAACAACCGACAGAAGTATATTTATGTAATTTTTTGATGTTTATTTTTGCAATTTCTAAAAAAATTGTATTATTAAAAAAAAATCCTATACTATATATGCTGCGGCCGAGGAGTTGTTACCGCCACACGTACCTAAGCCGTTGGATCAAAAATTAACGCTCCCGATTGACCGCTGAGCAAAGAAAACAGGATAGGGGGTGCTAGCTGGCTGGGTACACTCGCACTGTGCAGTGATCCCGCTGCTACAGTAGTTAGTACCTGCTAGCCGAGTTGGGCCTCCAATCATGCATGCGTAACTGCTCCGTACGTGTCCGACCAAACAGGACCAGCTAATTAACAGGCCGGTAAATCAGTGCGCGATCATCGCACACGCACCGCATGGCGATGTGGATGGACAACAGCATGACCGGCCGCCGTTGTCGCCATCGCGCATCACGGGAGGAGGATACGAAAGGCCTGAGCAAGGGTTTACAATTTCGTTTTAAGCCGAAAATCGTTAGCCTGACGGTAGCAATTTTTGTAAGAAACCGTTCGATAACCGTGTAAAATCGAATGGTTTGTAAATTCAAAAAGTTTGAATTCTAGTCAAACCTACGGGTGAAAACCGCGGTTTTTAACGAAAAATCACCGAGTGGTTTTTGCCAAAAACCGAGCTGGGTTAGAAAAATATAGGGGAAAATCCAAAAAAATGGAAAAAATACAAAAAATATTGTAAAATTTGTAAAAATACATGGAAGGCTAAAATTGAGTAAAAATATAATAAATATATAAAGAAGGTATGTGAAAACACAGGGAAAAAAATCTAGTATGATCTCTTCTAAATATGAAAAAGTTTCAACATGACCTTTACTATATTTTAGATAATTGAAAGTTGTAAATTAGGATTTGAAAGATGGATTTGAAATTTGCGTTTTGGATTTCATCCGAAATTCCGAGATCTCGCCAAGATTTCGATTTCGATCACCTCCGAGATATGATCTGATACCGAAATTTGAAACCTTGTATACAAGTGCAAAAATAGGTATTTGCATAACCACAAATCAACACCATTTACATTTCAATATCTTACAGAAATTGCTTATGTAAATAATTTGCAAGAAATTGCTCATGTCAAATTGCACGTTGTACAACAAAATATTGCTACAACAAAAAGTAAGCTTTTCAATATTGGATAATATTAACATATTAAAATATGCCATAGCAAGATAATTTTTGTGCATACAAATATCGCTACGTGAACAAATAGTACCATTTTTGGGTGTCGTCCATTGCTACTAAATATACTTCAACAAATATTGTTACTAAATATAATTGAACAAATATTGCTACTAAATCTATTTCAACAAATATTGCTATTAAATATACCTAAACAAATATTGCTACTTGACATAATTGAACAAATATTGCTACTAAATATAATTGAACAAATATTGTTACTAAAAAGTGTGCAAGTAAATATTGCTACTTGACATACTTGAATAAATATTGCTATTAGATATAATTGAAAAAATATTGTTACTAAAATATGTTGAAGTAAATATTACTACTTAACACACTTGAACAAATATTACTACTAAAAATACTTCAAATTTCTTTTTTTATTTTTCTAATTTCTACATTTTGAATTACTCAAAAACGTCTCCAAACTTCGTTTTTTTTTAAAATATTCACAACAGAGGCCATAAAACAATTAACACTAATTTTAGAGATTTTTTGGATAATTTTTTTGAATTCCACCGGTACCGCGGTTTTGTTAACCCTGGCCCGAGGTAAGCAGCGCAAGGTAGCTAGGCAACCCAAATCTGGGCTTTTCTAAGTAAATTTATGAAAATAGCACATTCTTAATTGTAAAAAACTTGCACATGTCACCTACCACGCTAGCGCGGCATGCTTTCCTACCGAGCAGCACCTCCTCGGCATGTTTATCAATTGAGCACCTTGATTGTTTCCAAAAAAAAATGAGCACCTTGATTAGTCTATTAATTAATATCTTTAATTAGTTTATCACTTAATTAAGCTATTTCATTAAGTGACTACTCAATTACGTGACTAATTAAGTCATCAAGGGGCCATAAAAACAAAAACATCAGGAAAACCAGGGATCTCCCGGCCAGCGAGTGCGCGCTGTAGCTTAGCTGAGTTTAAATCAAACCTTTGAATAAAACTCGCTTCTAAAGCCCATCGGCCGTTCCTTCACATTGATAAAACCCATTTCAACGAGTCTACTTCGCATACGGCACAAAAAGACATTTCGCTAAGTAAATAAACAGATACATGGGACTGGGTGGGAGGCACCACGGGGAACGGGCGGGCACGTGGGTTTGTTGCAGTTTCTGGTACCGAAACGTGCTTAGTACCTCTGAAATCCGCTGACCATCGGCCACAGTACATCAAAATTATTTCCAGTGGAGAGAACAGAATTATAGTCGATATGACAGCGTTGGATCAGCCATCCCCATTCCCCCAGCTGTGCGCGCGCGCAAGCCTACCTTTGCCCGGACCGGCCTACGATGCACGGCCACAAATCTGATGAAGCTAAGCTAGCCGAAAACCTCTTCGACCCGTGCGTAGCTCGCTGGAGTGCCGCCTGCCTCGCGCTGTATTTACGTTGGGCTCGTTTGGATGCGTGATGCGCGTTTCAGCCACAGGTTCTCTGCACCGACAAGCGACAGAGATAGGTCGAACAGCATGTTCACTCAACAAGTTAGGAGCAGATCGATCTAACGAATAATTTTTTTTTGATAATACATTTTATAAAAGTAATTGCGAAATTAATAAGCGAAACAAAAAATTTACAAAAATAATACTCGTTCGCCAAACGGTACGGCGAAATAGGAGTAGTCACCAGGAGGACGGACGAAGAGCCTATTTTCGTCAAACCGTACGACGACAATATATTAATTGCATCATTAGAATTGTCCCAACAGAGCCGACGAACCACGGAGTGACACGTGGCAAATTCGCCGTCCCAATGGGCGACAACTAGTTGTCGCTATATGATTCGGCGATAACTAGTTGTTGCCATATGGTTCGGCGATAATTGCCGGCATTGAAAATGGCTCGCTTGGCCGGCCGATTGAAAACAAGAGGAAAAAAGAGAGGGCGTGAGTGGCTGGCAGAGGGAGGGAGTGAGGAGTGAGCAGAGAGAGAGAGAGAGAGAGAAGGAAGAGAGGAGAGAGAGAGAGAGAGGAGGGAGGGAAAGAGGTAGAAAAAAGAGAAAGAAGGTAAAATCGTAACTTTTAATATTTTTTTGTTAGTTGTTTAGAAAAATATAATAGTATAATCATGTTAAAAAATATTATTTTAATGGATATCCATAACCCCTTGGGAGAAACTCACATGCATCCATAAATGAAAAACTCTCATACTATTACTATTCTACCATGAAGACTACATAACATTAATTCTTGTAACTCTTTATTTAGTTCAAACCTCTCATGTTACCTATAAATAGAGGGTTGTATGCATGAAAGAATGAATAAGAAAGAAAGAAAGAATTCTCTCTCATTCCTACATTGTTCATACTTAGAGTAACGCACTACATTGTTCATATTTTGAGTAATCCATTAGTTATTTTATATCACGTTATCAACACGATCGCCTCTAAAAGGCTATCGTAAATTTCACATACTAAAATACTTTTATCGTTGTTTCTAAGGTAAAGTATTCTTTCAATCCTTATTCTATCTTGTTTAATTTGCACACTATAATTCATAGTTTGCATTTTTATGTATTGTAGTTTACTATGTCGAATCTTGCAAAACTTGAATTCATGGCTTTGGATATTACAGGCAAAAATTATTTATCTTGGGTGCTTGATGCCGAAATCTATCTAGATACAAATAGTTTCGACGAAACAATCAAGGAGGAAAATAAGGCGTCTAACCAAGAAAAGGCTAAAGCCATGATCTTTATTTGCTATCACCTCCATAAAGGGTTAAAAGCTGAATACCTTACGGTGAAAGATCCCCTTGTTCTTTGGAACAAATTAAAGGAAAGGTACGACCATCAGAAAACTATAATTCTCCCCAAAGCTCGTTATAATTGGATACACCTGAGGTTGCAAGATTATAAAACTATTTGTGAGTATAATTCAGCCATGTTTAAAATCACTTCACAACTTTTGTTGTGTGGAGAAAAGGTTATGGATGAGGAAATGTTGGAGAAAACATACTTCACATTTCATGCTTCAAATTTGCTCCTGCAGTAGCAATATCGGGAAAAAGGGTTCAAGAAATATTCTGAACTGATTTCTTGTTTTACTTGTGGCTAAACAAAATAATGAGCTTTTGATGAAAAATCATGAGGCTCGCCCAACTGGTTCAAGTCCATTCCTTGAAGCGAATGCGACAAAATATAATAATAACAATAGAGAACGCAGCCGAGGATGTGGTTGTGGTCGTGAATATGGACGAGATTGTGGTAGAGGAAATTATAATGTTTCCTTCAAAAACACAAATGGTCCCCAGAAGAGGCAAGAAAAGGGAGATACAGAGAAAAATAAAAAATATATGCTATCGCTGTGGAGGCAAAAATCATTGATCGCGTAACTGTTGTACACCAAAACACCTTGTGGATCTCTATCAACAATCGCTTGAAAGAAAAGAAAAAAGATAGAGACCAATTTTTCCAATAGTAATGGAGATGACGAATATTTTGGCAAAACTCAAGAAGCAGACAGTGGCCAACATGATACAACTCATCTAGATGTCTCCGACTTTCTTATCTAAGAATAATTTTTTTAAGTAGTTATTTGTACAAGAATAAATTTTATATGTTATATCTTGAATAATGCAAACATATCATGTTTTTGTTCAAGAATAAATATAATATATTATGTATTGAATTATAGTTATAATGTTTCACGTGTTAATGAATTTTGTGTTATAATGCTTATTTATCTTATTAAAATTTTCTTTTGAAGTGAATGAAAAAATCTTTGGTAAATGATGGAGATATATGTGTTGTAGACAGACATACTATTCTCAAGAATAAAAGGTATTGTCATGATTTAACGATGCATAATGGAAGTATCAATACCGTATTTGGGAGTGCAAATTTGATAGAGGGCTCCGGAAAGGCCATAATATTATTACTTGGTAGGACAAAAATAAATGTGAAAGAAGCATTGTATTCCCCAATCTCTCAAAGAAACCTATTAAGTTATAAAGATATCCACCAAAATGGATATCACATTGAGACAATTAATGAAGGAAATAGGGAATACTTTAACATTACAAACTTCTCATCGGGTAAGAAAAATGTATTGAAAAAATTACTATCATTATTTTTTGGTTTGTACTATACAAAGATTGATAAAATTGAATCATATATGGTGATAGACCAAAAGTTTACCAACCACAACGAATTTATTGTTTGGCATGACTGGTTAGGCCATCCCGGATCAACAATGATGCGAAAAATTATAAATGCTTCGTGTGGACATACGTTGAAGAATTAGAAGATTCTTCAGTTCAATGACTTCTCATGTGTGGCATGCTATTAAGGAAACTTGATTGTAAGACCATCACCAGCTAAAATTGGGCTGAATCCCTTGATTTTCTAGAGCGCATACAAGGAGATATATGTGGACCTATTCATCTAGCAAGTGGTCCATTTAGTTATTTTATGGTTTTGATTGATGCATCGACTAGATGGTCACATGTCTCTCTATTATCAACTCGCAACCTAGCGTTTGCGAGATTGTTAGTCCAATTAATAAAATTACGAGCACAATTTTTAGATTATCCTATTAAATCGATACGTTTGGATAATGCCGGTGAATTTATCTCAAAAAGTTTCAACGATTATTGCATGTCAATTGGAATAAATATTGAGCATCCTGTAGCACATGTTCATACACAAAATGGTCTTGCAGAATCATTTATAAAATGGCATCAATTAATTGCGAGACTGTTACTTATGAAATCAAAACTCCCAACGTCAACTTGGGGCCATGCTATTTTGCATGCGACATCATTAATTCACATCAGGCCAACAAGTTATCATACTTCTGCTCCATTACAATTAGTATTTGGAAAAGAGCCAGACATATCCCATCTAAGAATTTTTGGTTGTGCAGTATATATTCCAATTGCTCCACAAAAACACATGAAGATGGGACCACAAAGAAGGTTGGGAATATATGTTGGGTATGAATCCCCTTTTATAATAAAATATCTTGAGCCATTAGCGGGAGATGTATTTACAGCTAGATTTGCTGACTATCATTTTGATAAATCAAATTTCCCAACATTAGGGGGAGAAATGAAGCAGCTAAATAAGGAAATTGTTTGGAATGAATTATCATTATCTTATTTTGATCCTCGTACAAAACAATATGAATATGAAGTCCAAAGGATAATTCATCTACAAAGTTTAGCGAATAATTTGTTTGATACTTTTACAGATTTGAAGCGAGTGACAAAGTCACATATTCCAGTTGCTAATGCTCCTGAAAAAATTGATGTCCCAGAAGGACAACTGATTATTGCAAATAAGACAAAACCTACCATAAAACGTGGTAGACTATTGGGCTTAAAAGATAAAAATCATCGAAGAAGGAAAAGAGCTAAATATAAAGATAGTCAAGTTGAGGAAATAATAGCCCAAGGAAAATCTCCTGAAGAGATGGATGACATGACTAATGATACTATTTTGGAAGAAACACAGGTGCCTGATTCTATACAAACTGAGATCTCACTAAACTATGCCATGTCAGGAAAACTTTTGAACTGTGATATTGACATCAATGATGCATTTGCATATAATATAGTGCTAGAAATTATACACGGTAATGAGGATCAAGAACCTCGATCAATCGAGGAATGCAAACAAAGAAACGATTGGCTAAAATGGAAAGACGCAATTCAGGCAGAATTGAATTCTCTGACAAATAGAGAAGTTTTCGGGTCTATAGCTCGTACACCTAATGGTGTAAAACCTATTGGTTACAAATGGGTCTTTATGCGAAAAAGAAATGAGAAAGAAGAAGTTACGAGATACAAGGCAAGATTAGTTGCCCAAGGTTTTTCCCAAAGATCTGGTATAGATTATGAAGAAACATACTCTCCCGTGATGGATGCAACAACTTTTAGATATTTTATCTGTCTAGCAATGAAGGAATGCCTTGACTTGTGTCTGATGGATGTTGTTACAGCATACTTATATGGATCACTAGCTAGATAGTGATATTTATATGAAAATCCCGAAGGATTTAAACTGCCAGAAGCAGCAGGTTCTCAAGAACAATATTCAATTAAACTGATAAAGTCATTATACGGATTAAAACAATTTGGACGAATATGGTATAATCGTCTCAGTGAATATTTGATAAAAGAAGAATACACAAACAATTCTATTTGTCCATGTGTATTCATAAAAAGATCTGGAGATGAATTTGTGATAATCGTTGTATACGTTGATGATCTAAATATGATTGGAACAACTAAAGGGATCTCAAATGCAGTTGAGTGCTTAAATAAAGAATTTGAGATGAAGGATCTTGGAAAAACAAAGTTTTGCCTTGGATTACAACTTGATCATCTTAAAGATGGAATTATTATTCATCAAGTGACTTATACAGATAAAATTTTGAAACAATTTTATATGGATAGAGCACACCCATTGAGTACCCCAATGGTTGCAAGATCGCTCGATGTAACTAAAGATCCTTTCTGACCCCCAGATAATGATGAAGAAATTCTCGGCCCTGAAGTGCCATATTTAAGTGCTATAGGTGCACTTATGTATCTTTCTACTCATACACGATCTGATATCGCATTTGCAGTCAACCTATTAGCAAGATACAACTCATGTCCTATGAGAAGACATTGGAACGATGTCAAACATATATTTCATTATCTTCAAGGTACAAATGATATGGGTTTATATTTTTCTGATGCATGCAAGAGAGAGTTAGTTGGTTTTGCAGATCCAGGGTATCTATCTGATCTCCATAATGGTCGATCACAAACTGGATATGTTTTTACTTGTGGTGGCACTGCTATTTCATGTCGTTCAATGAAACAGACTATAGCAGTAACATCATCTAACCATGTAGAAAATTTGGCACTCCATGAAGCTAGTAGAGAATGTGTTTGGTTAAGAAATATGACAGGGCATATTAAAAGATCATGTGGCTTACTTTTAGAAAAGGAAGAACCTACCATTATATATGAGGATAATACAACATGCATCTCTCAACTGAAGGAGGGATATACCAAAGGGGATAGAGTGAAGCATATATCACCAAAATTTTCTTCACTTATGACCTTCAAAAGGATGGTGTTCTGAAAGTCCAACAAATTCGCTCAAGTGAGAATCTCGCCGATTTATTCACAAAGGCACTTCCTACCGCAACATTCAAGAAATTGACTAGTATGATTGGACTTTGTCGATTCAGAGATCTTAAGTGATCAGGGGAAGTGAATATGTTATGTACTCTTTTTTCCTTAACCATGGTTTTTTTTTCATTGGGTTTTTCCTTGGTAAGGTTTTTAACGAGGCATACATATTCACAATTAATGGACATCCAAGGGGAGTGTTACAAAATATTATTTTAATGGATGTCCATAACCCCCTTGGGAGAAACTCACATGCATCTATGAATGAGAAACTCTTATGCTATTACTATTCTACCATGAAACCTACATAACATCAATTCTTGTAACTCTTTATTTAGTTCAAACCTTTCATGTTACCTATAAATAGAAGATTGTATGCATGAAAAAATGAACAAGAAAGAAAGAAAGAATTCTCTCTCACTCCTACATTGTTCATACTTTGAGTAATCCACTACATTGTTCATATTTTGAGTAATCCATTAGTTATTTTATATCAAGTCATACCATTAGACATAAGATTTGAATTTACATGACTCTTATTAGTTAACGAGGGATAGTAATATTGTAGTGTATGTTAGAGTTAGTTTAATTAGTGCTTCTTTTTTACGTTAGCGATATTAGATGTGTACTATAATATTGTAATATTGGTAGCGGGATAGTTAATTAGAGCTGTTTAATTTAGGTTAGCGATATTACATGTTAGTGGTGATCTAAAAATTTATTTCATCTATGTCGTCGCAGAAATATCAGATCCAGTAAAATTTAGGGTATATTATAGTGATGGTGAAATAAAAACTGGGCAGAATGGTGTTGATTTAAGCACCTTTCTGGTCACCATGGTTGAGCACTCATTTCTCGAAAGTGTTAGCATTTGTGATATAAAACTTTGGTTGACCCAATATTTTTTCCCTGGATCCAAGTATTTATTCTATTACTATCCAAATCTTATTCACGTGTAGTAAGGGTGACCCGGCTATTTGGGAGTTAAAGAAAATAGATCGGACATACTTATGGCAAAAATGGTTAAGGTGGTGCAAAGGATCTCGCCTTGAATATATGATGCTGGTACAGGCTTGCTCTAGAGAAGAGGTGGATATTAGGGGTGTGGGCGAGAGCAGTACATCGGCTACAGCTGAACAAGTTCAGGCAGGGGTGCCAGTTGAGGTAGCAGCAGGGGATGAACAGGGATGCAGCAAACGCAGAATGTCGGGCCGATGAAGGGGAGATCAAGCAACTTGTTGATCATTTGGAGTGGGTGGATCGTATGGCGATGCAAGATGAAACTAAAATGTTGAAGTGTGATGATGTCATCAGTGAAGATGAAGGGGGATGATGATGATGAAATGCATGATAGTACTGGGGCAGCGGATATACCCATCCTTGATGAATGGAACATGCAAAATAAAGATGGTATGGAAGTTTTGTGGGCCATGAGTCGTGTTGGAAGTATAGTACCAATACCATTCGGCTGAATCAAATATTCCCGAACAATTCTAAATTGAAGTTGGCAGTGGGGCTGTGAGCACTGTCGTAGCAAAGAGAGTTCTGGGTTGTCACCGATGGATGTGAATTCCGAGTTCATGCATACAAGCCAAAGTGCGAGATATATTGGATTGCATCATGAGTGGAGGAGCACACATGCAGACTAGAAAATTTTCTGGTGAAACACCGCAACTTGAATGCGGCTCTAATTGCTAGCGTGATGTTCAATGAAATCATTGAGAAGCGGGACATTGAGTGTTCGTATATTCAAAAAGCAATATTAACAACATTTAAGTACTAGATAAGTTACTTGATGGCCTAGCGTGCGAAGCAAAAGGCGTTAGAGAAGAGATTTGGTACATACGAGGCTTCGTATTGCAACCTATCTCGTGTGCTTGATGTCTTGAAGCAAACCACCTTGGCACCTACACCGCTTTCAAATATAGTGAAGCAGATGGTAATGGGATATCGACATTTCTTCGCGCTTTTTTTCATTGGGTCCTTCCATTGCGTCATTCAGGTACTGTTGTTTATTGCTTTGTGTTAATGGTATATTTTTAACTAAAAAATACAATGGGCAGATTCTAACAGCCATTGCAGTTGATGCAAACAACCACATACTTCCATTGGCCATTGCATTTGTTAAGGGTGAGAACCAGAATAGCTGGTTGTGGTTTTTCAGACATTTAAAATTTGGGGTAGTTGGTGATCGGTCCAACGTGTGCATTATTCATGATCGTCACAAAGGTATTCTTTCAGCAATTAAGACTCTAAAAAGAGGACATTGATGAGCCATTCCCATGGTGTAACTTGTAAAACAAGTGGTGCATGAGATATTTGGGAGCAAATTTCCTGAGATAGTTCAGGAATAAGAAACTAATGAACCTATTTAAGAGGTTATGCAAGCAGAATCAAGCACGTAAGTTCAACACGCTATTGGCTGAGTTAGATAAGCACAGTAGTGCACATATCGAAGAGATGAAGAAGCAACCACCTACGTCGAACGATTGCCCACCCAAAAGACTAACACCTCTTGGGGAGCTCGATCCTCCTAATCTGAGGAGATGATCATCAAGGAACAAAAGTGTTTCTCGCACTGGATAGAGACAGATCCTCTAGAGAAGTGGGCATTGCTCCATGACATTGGAGGCGCTAGGTTAGTATAGTAAATTAAGATATTTACGACGGTTCAACAAATAGGGTTATTGTACTAACTAATATGTGTTGAACAGGTTTGGTGTCATGACAACGAATATAGTCGGGATTTACAATTGGGTCATCAGAGACCTTCGTCCACTACCACTTGTGGCCATCCTGGAAGGCATGTTGCACGGGATCGTTGCCTACATCCAGAAAAGGCATGCGAAGGTTGTACTTCATACCACGACATTGCAAACACCGTATTATTGGCAGATGATGACCTATATGGAGGAACAAACCATTAAAGTTTAGTAGCACATGGTGCATAGCTTCAGAATCACTGAGTACAGCTCCGAAGTGACTCTCCGGTGCAATGGGGGATTGGGAACCTCTACAGTGGTTATTACACACGAGATTAATCTAAGTCAAGGGGCCACTAGATAGTGTGAATGCTCCTACAATAAGTCAAGACTTCTTCATATTCCTTGCTCACATGTGATGGCTGCTTGTGGGCAAATTAGGATGAACATGTCACAGTATGTGTTCCCTTTCTAGTTGAAGGATCATGTTGTCCATACCTAGTCCAATGAGTTCCGTGGCTTTCGTGCACACAGTGATTTCACTGTGATTAACAGTGATGAGCGCATCTGTCTACCGGATACAATGTTGCGAAGGTGTGTAGAAGGGCAGCCTGGTCATCCACAGAATAAGCGCATTCGCAACGATATGGATGAATCTGAAGTGGGTGGCCCTGTTAGGAGGTGTTCGTAGTGCGGTGAATATGAGCACAAGACAAAGTAATACCCATAGCCTGTAGGTTCAGAAGATGGTGGTGGTGAAGTCTCGACATCGAATCCACCAACTCGTCATGGTTATGCTATCTGATGTGTGTCGAAGGAGTGTATATCGTCAGTTATGTATCGAATTATGTAATTTTATTTACGTTCGCCCTTATTTATTTTGAGTTACGTGTCATGATTCTGGGATGTTATGCAATATTATTTAAGTTGAACGCTTATGTCTTTTGATTTATATATATCGTGTTTATCATATATTATGTAGTATTATTTATGTTGGACCCTTATATCTTCCGATTTATATATATATATATCATTTTTATCATATATTATGTTGTATTATTTATGTTGGACCCTTATGCCTTTTGATTTATATATATCGTGTTTATCATATGTTATGTACAATAAATATTTCATTATTTACTTGCAGGGATGGAGCAATCCGACTCACTTCTGGACTCTGTTTTGGACCTGCGACACCGCACATTCATCCACATGACAGAAGGCAATGAGCAGGTGCCTCTGCTACAGATCCGTGTGCCTAAGAAGGCATGGTGTGTTGACCCACGCTTTCACACCTAGTGAGTTGCACTACATTTACATGTTTCGTTGTTCGAGTGTGGCAAACTTGTACCTAGGCCAGGCAGGAGCGACCATGCACGCGATGGTAAGTCTTATTTCATACATTACATCATCTATTCGTTATGCTATATCGTTGTGCTTATCATTTGTTTGTATATGGTAGGTGGACTACGTAAGGGACTTGCACCAGTATGGCAACAGCATTTTGATTAGGCTACGTGACGGAGTCACTGTCACACTGGACGTGATGATGGAAGCATGGAGACGTGTGGTGACTGAGACTTGACGGATCGTGGAGCTTGGTTCTTGTCGGCAGGTGGACACGACTGATCGTGGCACCTCGTACAGGCCACCACGCGGGCCTTCTTACCACACACTGACCCCAGCTCCTCGCCACGCAGTGGAGGTGGAGTCTAGCTTCCACACCCCTGTGCCTTCGGCCCCAGATATGGCTGGAGGGTCTAGTTGGTAGGCACCACGCGGTCCCACTATGATCCCCACACCAAGTAAGTCGAGCAATATTCAATTGTTCATGTTTGGTATAAGTATGACCTAACTATGATTAAATGTTACTATCTGAACTACAGGTTGCCCTCAATGTGGAGGATAATTCTCTTCGTCACCGCACTTGCTAGGGTACGTCGATCAGTTCTCTTAGGCGGATCAGTTCTTCTCCGGCATGCAGTGGAATCAGCCATGTCCAAAGATGCAATTCACGCAGCCCCCTCCAACGACACAGTTCACGCAGCCCCCTCCAGCGATGCAGTTGACGCAACAGGATTATGGCACCTCCTCACAGCACGCGTTGCCTCCCATGGCGTCGCCGGTCTGTGATATAGCCCTTCATTCTGGCGAGCACGATCGTCTCAGGAGCTTCGCACATGACCTCTAGACGATGCATCTGTTTTAGCATGTAGGCCAAAGAGAGGTCGTGGTAGGGGTAGGGGTCAGGGTCCACCTCAAGGGGTGCTTAGGGTTAGTACCTCATTGTTAGACTGTCATCCTATCCATGTTTCATACTTCCTCACTTGATGTATGTTTTACTATTTCACACTGTTAATTGTGCTGTCATCGCTTTTGTACTTCATTCATCGTTTCCAAAATGTAATTTACTTTCTCGGGTGACGTGACAACATAACACCGGATACCGATGCGATCTGTCGCAACCTTACAAAGAAAACTGGACCACAATCGTGTAAACTGCATGGTCACTTAAGACTTTTTGGCAGCTCGTAAAATAATATATTGAAATAAAAAATTATGGAGGAATAGCCCTAAAACACCCTTTGATATATGTACCACCACAATCTAGAAAAGTACATATTTAAAACTTACTTTGCATTTGAATCCTACCAAAGTAAACATCCTAAATGATCACTGTAGGCGCAGATTCTAAAACACTTAAACCTTTTCGGCGGTTCAAAAAACAACTCGTATAAACACAAATTTTGGGGGATTTTTCCAAGAACATACTTTAGTATATGGACAACCATATTATAGAAAAATATCTTATTTACAACTTGCGTAGCATATATATTCCGTTAACGCTAATACCCTAAATGATAAGGTTATCGGAACCACGTTGTATGAATAGTTGAGTTTGAAAGCCTTTAACCAAAGTAGCCGCAACAGAAGAATCATCATATAACCATGTAGTTTATGTCACATCGGCCTAAAAAAGACTCTGAGACTGTGCGATTCCTGCACTTTCTCAGAGCAACGTGACAACACGATGCTTGTTTCTTTCTCAAACTAAATTGATAACTCCCGTGCAGCAGTTTTTTCAAAGCGGTTAGACAACTCATGGGTGTGTAGTTTTGTTAGGCCAATTAGACAAGTCACAGGCAATAACTTTGTCAGGATGAGTTGTCAAAAAGAAAGCATTTATTACCTTTTGTAATGATAGGTTGCAACACTCTATCCAATGCTTTAAACTTTTTTAGACCGGTTTGATAACACTCTACCATCAGCTTTGTCAACCTGATTTGACCACACCTTGTCATTAATGGATATTATCTTCTTCTAATGGTCAATAGCTGTACACAGCCTTTCTTAATATCCTGCTTCCATTGTCGGATTTGTTTTCCAGATGTGGTAACGCACTAACTACACATTGCACAGTCCGAAGTGACCACTCGCTACCTACTTTTAACTCTGAAGTGATCACTTATTGTACAATATATTTGTCAGTACTGACACCTTGCATGCATGACTGCCTTTTCAGCCCAACTTGACTACACACTCCGGCGTTTTGCTATCCCTCCGTATGTTTGAATCTTATCTTCCAACACTTAGTTCATATACCACCCCTTTAAGTCTATAAAAGGCCAAACCGCAGGCACAGATATACAGCTCCCAGTCACACTTCACCATGGCTGGATCCTCTAGTAGAGCATTATCGTGGATAGGGATGAAAACGGATAGTAATTCGGATATCAATTTTTTGTCTTTGTTCTTCAATGGAAACAAATAGGATATAGAATTTTCTATCCAATTCATATTCTTGTTTGTGGTGTTGAGCTTATTCAAATTCATAAAAATGAACCTCAAATTCATTATATATTTATTTAAATGATAGAAACAAAATTAGGATATCAATCGGATACAGATTCGGATATTTTTCACCTTTTATTTATGGGAAGCAAATAATGCGTAATTTTTTATCTAATTTTATAATCTTATTTTTATAATGAGCTTGCTAAAGTGTTAAAAAATGAAAACCAAAATCGTTATATATCTATTTAAAAATGTCGAATTTGTTCAGAAATTCGGATATCCGTTTTCATCCCTAATCGTGGACACCTGATATCAGCAACGTAACCCTTCATTACACGTTGAAGGTTATGTGTAATGGGAAGGATGATCCATTCAAGGTGGAGAACCTGAGTGAAATGGTATCCAAATTGCAAGAGTGGTATCCGATATTATCGAGGTATAAGGTGACAACCTCTAGCCCGATCCTTGTAATCATCGACGAACTCAAAACATACTTGCAAGGGTGACATCAAAGGTATTTTAGGGTGTGCGAACTAGCCTACCATCCTTTTGCTACAGGTTTCTCTACGAGACTTTATAGGGTAACGATGCTGCCTGATTAGTATGCAGAGCTTATTAAGGTTAGTTATTTCCTATTTGTTCACCTTACTAATCTTTTTAGCATTGTCCATAAGTTCATTAATTTGTATGCTTGTCTTGTGTGTTAGTCATTCCCGAAGGATGAAGAGTTGCTGAACAAAAATATCTTAGAATTTGTAGCAAAGTATATACTTTTCAGCAGGGGTGTGATGCCTGGTTCGCGCAGAAGATATAGAAGAGGGTCTAACTGGAGGGGTAGAGGTCCACCCAGTACTGTTGCAGTAGAAAGTTCAAGAGAGCGTTCAACCACCATCGAAGGAGGGTTTGCTCCTAACTTTACAAATGATGACGACGACGACGACGATTTTATGTCACCTAGACCTCGATGTTCAAGAACTATCACAACCGGCCATTCAAGCATTACTATAACAGGCAGTTCATGCAACATTGCAAGACGTTCAACCAACACTAAAAGAGGGCTAGCTCCTAACCATACAAATGATGATGACAATTTTATGCCGCCTAGGCCACAAACCTTGCATCATTGGAGTCCTTCGATTCCTGACGATGATATTACATTAAGTCCTATCAGGTATCCAAACGTAGTACCCCGTCAGGAACCAATATACCCCTATTGTTATTTTACCATGCCCTATTCCGACAACCATGGCCATAGAATGTATGGTTTTGTGACTTAGTCCTTAATAACCAGAGGCATGCACTTATGTTGTATCTCAATTTTATGAATTCCTTCTATATCTTAGGTGTTGTTCACATGCCATGCTATTGTAACTGTTGTACTTACTGCACTTTGTACTGTAATGTCGGGTTTTATTCAATGTTTTACTATGATTTGTTATCAAATTTGTCGTACACCGAAAGAGAAAGAAGAACAACGAAATTTGAATTTTTTATCAAAAAAGTAACTGATAAACAATTTTTTTAAAATACTACATGAATTATAACTGACAAATATGATTTTTTTTGAATTTACTGAACCCTGGTTTCAACTCTAAAATTCTAGCAACTGTCAAATAACACTAACTTTTAATAGTTAATGCTCACAAGTTACAGTGAATTTTCGAATGAAATTAGCGCAAAAATGTCTCTCATAAATTTAATTTCCTTTAAAAAATTTTATAATTTTTATAATTTATTTTATATGAAGCCTATTGTCGTCATACCGGTGGGCGACAACTAGTTGTAGCCTTACCGATGGGCAACAACTAGTTGCCACCGAACCATATAGTGACAACTAGTTGTCGCCCATTGGCACGACGAATTTGCCACGTGTCACTCCGTGGTTCGTCGGCTCTGTTGGGACAATTCTAATGATGCAATTAAGGTATTATCGCTGTACGGTTTGGCGAAAATAGGCTGTTCATCCGTCCCCCTGGTGACTACTCCTATTTCACCATACCGTTTAGCGAACGAGTATTATTTTTGCAAATTTTTTGTTCCATGTATTGATGTTGCAATTACTTTTATAAAATGTATTATTAAAAAAATTCATCTACCAAATAAGTAATTATGTCATGTTTTCGTCTTCGTCACATGCAAGAATGGTAAATCAAAACGTGCTGCTTCCATGGCCGTGACGAGTTAGTCAACGAGTGAAAAAACAGCTCCCACTTTGTTGTGGGTCAATTGTATTGTTAGATGTATACACACTTTTTGCAATCATTTTAAGTTTTATAATAGGGATCATTTTAATCGCAGATATATACTGAGCATGCATATTATAAACTACACAAGGTTGCATAACCATAAAAATAAGTACATCTATCTCATATATATGTGCTAACAGAATGATATCAAGAACATAAATACTCCTAGCACATGTAAACAACATTGCGACTGCAAAGTATTCCTTTAAGGATTGAATCAAAAGAGATTCAAAATGTAGCTTACAACGAAATGCTCCGGCAAAGGTTGATGCACAATTGGATGCCATTGCAGAAGAAGACGTAGAAGAAAATAGCGAGCAGTCGCACGAAATGCTTTTCCAAAAACCTAATTCGCCCTTTCCCGTACAGTATCAAGAGAGGGAATGGCATCGTTTTCCAAAAAAACCTAATCCGCCCCTTCCCGTGTAGGATCAAGAGAGAGAATGGTTTCGCGCGACTTTTCAAAAGCTTGATTAGCCCCTTTTTATGCATGACAAGAGAAGGCATGGCACAACATCATGTAGGGTTTTAAGGTGCAAGGTAGGCGAGATAAGCTCGCTCACTCGCGTGTGTTATTCTTTTACTTGCTTCAACTAGGTAAAACCAATTTCACCTTATAAGTTGGTCTATTCTTAGCTAGAGTAGTGATATATAACTTACCACATTTCACCATGTATGAGTGGTTCTTTGAGATTTTTTTTATAATTCATGAAGAGTATTAATTTGGACTAAGCGCATAAACACCGGCGCATATTAGAGGACTGTTTGGCATGTAGGAACATAAAAACAGAGTGGCAAAAAAGTCACGGTCCCATTTTATCCAAAATGAGAGATAGAGTGTTGTGAATGTATTTGACAAGGATTAAAACCTTGTTTTCACTTTAGACCCTCTTTTTATAATTTGTGACTGTGTGCTGATAAATAGGCCTGATAAACTTAAGCATATAATATACCGAGACAAAAGCCCATCCCTATTCGAACAGTTAGATCTCCAACTAAACTAGTCGAAGATGGTCAAACTTAGCTTCACACCGTCGTCTCTGACCAGTGTTATTGCCACCCTAACCAGCAAACTGGTCGGGGGCAAGCGGTTTTTCCCGTACAGGTCTCCGTGTGGACAGTTATCTGACAGAAACACGCAACCACCTGGAAGTTATCACTAGAAAATGCGCCCTTTAGCGAGAAGACACCGTTTGGTGGGGAAACGTCTTCTGGTTATTAGACACCGTTCCAAAATCTAACTGCCGCCTCTTCATCAAAGATAAATAGGGGCCAACCCACACTATGAAGGATCATCTAGCATAATCTGCGATCCCACATTCTGACATAAAACATCATCTGTAATATGTGATTAGCCCTTTACAATCACGTAGATCATCTTGTACTTAGAACATTCTATCACAGCCGTTTGACTAATAAAGAAGCATTCCATTGTCTCCATATCAATATGCAGGGGCCCACATCTTATAAACTTTACCAAAGCTTGTTTAAGAGACCTAATGTCTTAGACATCGACAGTATTATCAAAAACATTACAAATCTTCTAGTATTTCTTTGAAAATGTGATGACGGAGTACGAGAATACGCTTAAGGTACTTTTAGGCCAATCTTACATGAGTGCTATGAAATTCTTGACCTGAGGGTGTGTTTGGTTACCTGAATAAGGTTGGATGGGATATGGCCATCCAGTTTTGTAGAGATAGAGCTATCTAGGTGCCTATTTGGTTGAGTGGATATAGGATGAGTCAATTTTTTATTTGGTTGAATGGATGAGACTAGATGGGATGAGTTAATTTTTTATTTGGTTGGATGGATGTGCTAGTTGTGATCAAGGATTTGAATTTTAGTTTAAATTTTTTCAACAAATTTTGACCAAAATTTGGATTTTGGGGGATTTTGGCTGAAATTTGAATTTCCTGACAAAATTTGACCACAATTTGATTGAAATTTAAATTTAACCGAGTACACTTTAACAAAATTTGAATTTGATTGAGTACACCTCTTTATGCAACAAAATGGATGTGCTCGTCTGGCTTTTTTGAGATAGCTATATCCAGTATGTTAATAGAATATTTTAAAAAACTGAATGACCCTATGAAACTTATCTACTTATCTAAACAATTGAATACTCTAAATACACGGATGTCCATATTCTATCCAGCCATATTCAGGCAAAACGCCACATGAACTGCGATGTATCTTCGCGAGTATAGACGGCTAAGTCAAATATGATCCATTTACATTTGCTTGAGAAATATTGGGCGTGGACCGTGGTCACGTGGATTTAGCATGGCCACTAGCCATCTGACTTCTGTACCAACTTTATGACGTCGTTTCGGAAAAGGATCGAAGTGGCTCGACAACTTGGCTTCTTCAAAGGCCTAGCTTCTTCCTCGTCGACAGGCGCATCAGCATACACCCTTTTGTTTTTGTCAGGTGGAACATACCGCTGATCGCATCTCCCTGTGGCCGATTTAGGCTAATACGTCAAGGCCACCTACCATGTTAGTACTACCCACATCCATGTCAAGAAATGACTCCAATTCCTCATTAGATTATTGCACGGTTTGAGCCAACCTTTCATCTTTATGCAGAGATTTTTATATCCCCGCCCTGAAACCCGTGGCGCTCCGATCTGACCCGGCCATGACCTGGTCGATTCTCTAAGCTATGGAGCAATTACGAAGTATAAACAAATGTTTTCCATCTTAAACTCTTTATTATCATGTTAACAAGCTTGTCTCTAAGCATTGAATATGTTTCACGGTGATAACTCATCAAACTTGAGTTGGTGAAATGTTCTCCAGATACGAAAATACAATAAACTTAAAACTCATCCTAACTCGGTGGGGGCATTATTGACTAGTCAACCCTGCCCTATCTTGACCCAACAATAGCTAGGGTGAAGGTGGGTCAAACAAGAACCCGCCCTACCCCATGTAGACCTCTATCTTTATTAAAATGTGGCAAAAAAAACTCACCTAATTTCACTTTTGCTGATTAACTCACCTAGATAATAATAAAAACATCTAAGTTGGAGAATGCCGCCTAGGTGAGTTGGGTGCAAATAAATATCATCATGTTTCTTTCGATAAACAAAACCGGTATCAACATGTAGATCCTACATATTCATAGTGATCTTTGACAATCTACTTATTCATGTTGCTCGTGATCGTCAACAATCATGTTGTCGGCTCTAGATCTAAAGTTTTCCGCGAGGAAGACAAAGACATAAAGCACATTCATCGACTAAAGGAATAGGTGGTAACAGAAAGTTCACCAGGGTTTACCATGCAAAAGATAGGTATTTATGTACTCTATCTGGCTCAAACTATAAGGCCTACAATTTTGCCATCTTGACTCAAAATATAAGACACACATACATATTGAATGATATTTTCTCTGTTTTGTTCTTATTTACCTCACCTCTTCGACATTTACAAGTAAAAACACGCATAATTTACAAGCAAACACACACACACACACTAACTATTCTATTATTCCATAGACATTAACACCATGGATAAGATGAGCATTTCTCTCTTCGGTTTCATAACCTTCGCTCACGTCAAGCCAAGGGCAAAATGGGAACATCACTTGAGGAAAAATAGCAAAAGAGAAGAAAATAATGGGAAATAGGTGAAAATAGCATTTTACAAAACAACGAGAAACCTAGTAGCATATTTCTAATTTTAAGAAACTGGGTGGCATTCTCCTAATCGTTATGTTTTGAAGTAATATATATCAAATTTGCCATAAAATAACTATTTTTTTGCAGGTGTTAATTTATGTTATTATTAATATAAACTAGACGAGCTCTACGATATTAAAAAAATAAAAACCTTTCGATTAAGCAAGAATAATATATGCTAGTGCAGTAGTGCTCGATCATGCGTGACAGGATCACGAATAACGTACGTCGCATGCCTGAATTATGTTGCCATTATTGCCCAATATAACACGCATAAGGCATGTGTTCAAATGTATTTGGAAGGTATATCCATGCATAGGAGAGGTCGATAATCTTTAATAAAGTGCTCTGAGACATGTTCCAATCGAACCTAAAGCCGCCGTCGCACACGCTTTGCATGTCCAAAGCATGTTGATCATCCCTGCATGTAGGGATGAAAATAGAATGGAAATGGTCAATAAATGGTTCTTTTGTTTTCGTTTCCATATTTTTTTAGCGGTAATGGAAATGAAATCAAACACCTCTAAAACTGATATGGAAATAGATGTGGAACGGAATGATGTCGAAACGGAAACAAAGCGAAAAACTCTATCAGGTATGTTCCCAGTTGTAACACTCTAAATTTTGCAAATTCTTTAACTGAGCATTAATTTGGATTTGTGATTTTTTGAAAATTGTCAGCATTTAATAAATGTTTTTGCTATTTTTATATTTAAATAAAAAATTTATTTTAGAAAACAATATGAAAATCTTGTTGGAAATAATTTTCCTAAGTTCAAAAGGTTATAAAATACTTTTGAGAATTTTTAAGTCCATTTGATATTTTCTATAAAAGTAATATATATTTTTGCATTATTTAAATTAGAAAACGAATTTAAAATCTCTATTTTTCTTATGGGCGAAATCCGCTTTTCTTTCTCCTTGGTCCACTCTACTTTCAGCCCAATTAGATTTTTCGTTTTTATTTATACTGAAATTTACATTTTTAAATGGCTGGTTCCCCATTTCGTTTCCAACAAAAAAATTCCATTTCTATTTCCATATTGATATCTTTCGTTTCCGTTTCCAAAAGGACTTCCATTTCCGTTATTCTTTGAAACGATTGTTTTATATGAAGCCTATTGTCGTTATACTGGGTGGGCAACAACTAGTTGTAGTTTACCGATGGGCAACAACTAGTTGCCACCGAACCATATAGTGACAACTAGTTGTCGCCCATTAGCACGACAATTTGCCACGTGTCACTCCGTGGTTAAATCGGCTCTGTTGGGACAATTCTAATGATGCAATTAAGGTATTATCGCTATGCGGTTTGGCGAAAATAGGTTGTTCATCCGTCCCCCGGTGACTACTCCTATTTCACCATACCGCTTAGCTTAACAGTATTATTTTTGCAAATTTTTTGTTCCATGTATTGATGTTGCAATTACTTTTATAAAATGTATTATTAAAAAATTCATCTACCAAATAAGTAATTATGTCATGTTTTCGTCTTCGTCACATGCAAGAATGGTAAATCAAAACGTCTTTGCTTCCATGGCCGTGACGAGTTAGTCAACGAGTGAAAAAACAGCTCCCACTTTGTTGTGGGTCAATTGTATTGTTAGATGTATACACACTTTTTGCAATCATTTTAAGTTTTATAATAGGGATCATTTTAATCGCAGTATATATACAGGCATGCATATTATAAACTACACAAGGTTGCATAACCATAAAAATAAGTACATCTATCTCATATATATGTGCTAACAGAATGATATCAAGAACATAAATACTCCTAGCACATGTAAACAACATTGCGACTGCAAAGTATTCCTTTAAGGATTGAATCAAAAGAGATTCAAAATGTAGCTTACAACGAAATGCTCCGGCAAAGGTTGATGCACAATTGGATGCCATTGCAGAAGAAGACGTAGAAGAAAATAGCGGCGATGCAGACGAAATGCTTTTCCAAAACCTAATTAGCCCTTTCGTCTGACAAGATCAAGAGAGGAATGGCATCGTTTTCAAAAAACCTAATCCGCCCTTCCGTGTAGGATCAAGAGAGAGAATGGTTTCGCGCGACTTTTCAAAAGCTTGATTAGCCCCTTTTTATGCATGACAAGAGAAGGCATGGCACAACATCATGTAGGGTTTTAAGGTGCAAGGTAGGCGAGATAAGCTCGCTCACTCGCGTGTGTTATTCTTTTACTTGCTTCAACTAGGTAAAACCAATTTCACCTTATAAGTTGGTCTATTCTTAGCTAGAGTAGTGATATATAACTTACCACATTTCACCATGTATGAGTGGTTCTTTGAGATTTTTTATAATTCATGAAGAGTATTAATTTGGACTAAGCGCATAAACACGGCAAGATATTAGAGGACTGTTTGGCATGTAGGAACATAAAAAGCAGTGGCAAAAGTCACGGTCCCATTTTATCCAAAATGAGAGATAGAGTGTTGTGAATGTATTTGACAAGGATTAAAACCTTGTTTTCACTTTAGACCCTCTTTTATAATTTGTGACTGTCTTGATAAATAGGCCGATAAACTTAAGCATATAATATACCGAGACAAAAGCCCATCCCTATTCGAGCAGTTAGATCTCCAACTAAACTAGTCGAAGATGGTCAAACTTAGCTTCACACCGTCGTCTCGACCGGTGTTATTGCCACCCTAACCCAAGCGGCCGGGGCAAGCGGTTTTCCGTCTGGTCTCCGTGTGGACAGGTTATCGACGAAACACGCAACCACCGGAAGTTATCACTAGAAAATCGCGCCTTTAGCGAGAAGACACCGCTTGGTGGGAAACGTCTTCGGTTATTAGACACCGTTCCAAAATCTAACTGCCGCCTCTTCATCAAAGATAAATAGGGGCCAACCCACACTATGAAGGATCATCTAGCATAATCTGCGATCCCACATTCTGATATAAAACATCATCTGTAATATGTGATTAGCCCTTTACAATCACGTAGATCATCTTGTACTTAGAACATTCTATCACAGCCGTTTGACTAATAAAGAAGCATTCCATTGTCTCCATATCAATATGCAGGGGCCCACATCTTATAAACTTTACCAAAGCTTGTTTAAGAGACCTAATGTCTTAGACATCGACAGTATTATCAAAAACATTACAAATCTTCTAGTATTTCTTTGAAAATGTGATGTGAGTACGAGAATACGCTTAAGGTACTTTTAGGCCAATCTTACATGAGTGCTATGAAATTCTTGACACGAGGTGTGTTTGGTTACGAATAAGGTTGGATGGGATATGGCCATCCAGTTTTGTAGAGATAGAGCTATCTAGGTGCCTATTTGGTTGAGTGGATATAGGATGAGTCAATTTTTTATTTGGTTGAATGGATGAGACTAGATGGGATGAGTTAATTTTTTATTTGGTTGGATGGATGTGCTAGTTGTGATCAAGGATTTGAATTTTAGTTTAAATTTTTTCAACAAATTTTGACCAAAATTTGGATTTTGGGGGGGGGGGATTTTGGCTGAAATTTGAATTTCCTGACAAAATTTGACCACAATTTGATTGAAATTTAAATTTAACCGAGTACACTTTAACAAAATTTGAATTTGATTGAGTACACCTCTTTATGCAACAAAATGGATGTGCTCGTCTGGCTTTTTTTGAGATAGCTATATCCAGTATGTTAATAGAATATTTTAAAAAACTGAATGACCCTATGAAACTTATCTACTTATCTAAACAATTGAATACTCTAAATACACGGATGTCCATATTCTATCCAGCCATATTCAGGCAAAACGCCACATGAACTGCGATGTATCTTCGCGAGTATAGACGGCTAAGTCAAATATGATCCATTTACATTTGCTTGAGAAATATTGGGCGTGGACCGTGGTCACGTGGATTTAGCATGGCCACTAGCCATCTGACTTCTGTACCAACTTTATGACGTCGTTTCGGAAAAGGATCGAAGTGGCTCGACAACTTGGCTTCTTCAAAGGCCTAGCTTCTTCCTCGTCGACAGGCGCATCAGCATACACCCTTTTGTTTTTGTCAGGTGGAACATACCGCTGATCGCATCTCCCTGTGGCCGATTTAGGCTAATACGTCAAGGCCACCTACCATGTTAGTACTGCCCACATCCATGTCAAGAAATGACTCCAGTTCCTCATTAGATTATTGCACGGTTTGAGCCAACCTTTCATCTTTATCCAGAGATTTTATATCCCCGCCCTGAAACCCGTGGCGCTCCGATCTGACCCGGCCATGACCTGGTCGATTCTCTAAGCTATGGAGCAATTACGAAGTATAAACAAATGTTTTCCATCTTAAACTCTTTATTATCATGTTAACAAGCTTGTCTCTAAGCATTGTATATGTTTCACGGTGATAACTCATCAAACTTGCATTGAGTTGGTGAAATGTTCTCCAGATGCGAAAATACAATAAATTTAAAACTCATCCTAACTCGGTGGGGGCATTATTGACTAGTCAACTCTACCCTATCTTGACGCAACAATAGCTAAGGGTGAAGGTGGTCAAGCAAGAACCCGTCCTACCCCATGTAGACCTCTATCTTTATTAAAATAAGGAAAAAAAACTCACCTATTGTCACTTTTGCTAATTAACTCACCTAGATGATGATACATCTAAGTTGGAGATTGCCGCTGGGTGAGTTGGGTGCAAATAAATATCATCATGTTTCTTTCGATAAACAAAACGGGTATCAACATGTAGATCCTACTTATTCATAGTGATCTTTGACAATTTACTTATTCATGTTGCTCGTGATCGTCAACAATCATGTTGTCGGCTCTAGATCTAAAGTTTTCCGCGAGGAAGACAAAGACATAAAGCACATTCATCGACTAAAGGAATAGGTGGTAACAGAAAGTTCACCAGGGTTTACCTTGCAAAAGATAGGTATTTATGTACTCTATCTGGCTCAAACTATAAGGCCTACAATTTTGCCATCTTGACTCAAAATATAAGACACACATACATATTGAATGATATTTTCTCTGTTTTGTTCTTATTTACCTCACCCTCTTCGACATTTACAAGTAAAAACACGCATAATTTACAAGCAAACACACACACACACTAACTATTCTATTATTCCATAGACATTAACACCATGGATAAGATGAGCATTTCTCTCTTCGGTTTCATAACCTTCGCTCACGTCAAGCCAAGGGCAAAATGGGAACATCACTTGAGGAAAAATAGCAAAAGAGAAGAAAATAATGGGAAATAGGTGAAAATAGCATTTTACAAAACAACGAGAAACCTAGTAGCATATTTCTAATTTTAAGAAACTGGGTGGCATTCTCCTAATCGTTATGTTTTGAAGTAATATATATCAAATTTGCCATAAAATAACTATTTTTTTGCAGGTGTTAATTTATGTTATTATTAATATAAACTAGACGAGCTCTACGATATTAAAAAAAATAAAACCTTTCGATTAAGCAAGAATAATATATGCTAGTGCAGTAGTGCTCGATCATGCGTGACAGGATCACGAATAACGTACGTCGCATGCCTGAATTATGTTGCCATTATTGCCCAATATAACACGCATAAGGCATGTGTTCAAATGTATTTGGAAGGTATATCCATGCATAGGAGAGGTCGATAATCTTTAATAAAGTGCTCTGAGACATGTTCCAATCGAATTAATTTAAGGCTTTAGGAACCTAAAGCCGCCGTCGCACACGCTTTGCATGTCCAAAGCATGTTGATCATCCCTGCATGTAGGGATGAAAATAGAATGGAAATGGTCAATAAATGGTTCTTTTGTTTTCGTTTCCATATTTTTTTAGCGGTAATGGAAATGAAATCAAACACCTCTAAAACTGATATGGAAATAGATGTGGAACGGAATGATGTCGAAACGGAAACAAAGCGAAAAACTCTATCAGGTATGTTCCCAGTTGTAACACTCTAAATTTTGCAAATTCTTTAACTGAGCATTAATTTGGATTTGTGATTTTTTTTGAAAATTGTCAGCATTTAATAAATGTTTTTTGCTATTTTTATATTTAAATAAAAAAATTTATTTTAGAAAACAATATGAAAATCTTGTTGGAAATAATTTTCCTAAGTTCAAAATGTTATAAAATACTTTTGAGAATTTTTTAAGTCCATTTGATATTTTCTATAAAAGTAATATATATTTTTGCATTATTTAAATTAGAAAACGAATTTAAAATCTCTATTTTTCTTATGGGCCGAAATCCGCTTTTCTTTCTCCTTGGTCCACTCTACTTCTCAGCCCAATTAGATTTTTCGTTTTTATTTATACAGAATTTCTGTTTTCGTCGAAACTGGTTCCCCATTTCCGTTTCCAACAAAAAAAAATTCCATTTCTATTTCCATATTGATATCTTTCGTTTCCGTTTCCAAAAAGGACTTCCATTTCCGTTATTCTTTGAAACGGTCGAAAACTTCTTGTTTTGTTTTTAGCCCTAGCTACAAAGCGTCAGCATAAGTACAGGGCTCTAGAAAATGCTCTAGGCTTATGAGATCGAGTTTCACCTCAAACTCGTGAGCTTCAACGAGCCGAACTCGAATATCTCACAAACCTAAGTAAATTTACGAATCACTTGTTAAATATCATTGTATGTTAATTTTTATCAAGCTTACTTGAGTCGAGCTTAAACTCAAGCATTTTCTATTGTTGAAAATTAGTATATATCGAATTGTTGATTGTTACCGAGCTTAATTGAGTCTATTTGAGCTTGGACCGAGCCGAGCTTGAGCCTATATCCACACTCAAACCCCAACTCAGACTTGCTCGAGCTTTTACGAGAGCTTAGCTCGTTTACAACCCTAGTTGCATATGCCCCAAGTTGCGCCTAATCTAATTACATCATCCACAGAATACGATGCTCGACTGTCTAGCAGAACTTAAAAACTCAAAATTTGAATTCCAACACTCAAAATTTTAAATTTTCAAATTTCAAAAATAAAAAATGAAATTTTGAATCATAAAAATTGAAAATTTGAATGTTACAATTTTAAATAGTAAAACTTTAGTTTTAAATTTAAAGTTTATAATGTTAACCTTTGAGGTTTAAATTTTCAAATCTATAAATTTAAATTTGTGGACTTGTTGGTTCGAGTTATGAAATGTTTGAATTATTGTAAAACCTATTTTGTAGTTTCCTTCAAACAAACCAAACATTGGAATCGTAGATTGCTGATAATGTGTTTATTAGTAATTAGATTAAGGAGAATATTAGATTGTAGAGGAATATGAGATTATACATACCAAACACATAGAATTCTATCTCCATCAATTTTTGGTGACGACAATTTTTGGTGACGATTTGTTTGGATCCCATTCCCATGCACATGAAGGTATGTATTTGCTTGTGTACAGTTTGCAGCTGGATAAATCTTTTATGGCCTTCATCCAACTCTTTACATCTGGAGTATAGCTGTATGTTGTAACCTTCATAAAGTAAAATCGTAACTCAGGAGACCTAAAGCAGCACATGAAGAACCTTTCATTGTTTCTGTTCGCGAGCTAAGACGGCAAATCGGTTAACGTCAGTTGGTATCATCAATTTCACGGCAAGTCAAGGCCACAAACAAATGGTTTCTACTGTACAATTTGGTTTGATGGGTTCTCATTCTTATCTTAATCTCTTAATGATTGTATTTAATGGCAAGTAATGCGTCCTTCAAGGAAGCACAAGAAGAAGCAGGTCTACAAACAGTGATAGCAGAAGATAATTTTGTCATTGAGATGATGGAAGAAGAATCTGATGACCTAGCGGCAGAGGAAGAATTGGAACTTGTTGAACACAAGAAGGGAATGGTGTTTGACAGTCTCTACTATAGATATGCTCGAAAGAAGGGATTTGCTATAACAAATTGAAGCTCCAGAACTAGGCAAGATGATATTGGTCCGGTTTGTTTGGATTTTTTTCACCGGCTTAAAAGCTAAAAAACTAAAACTTAAACAAACAAGTAGCTTTTTATTTGGGCTTTTAAAAACCATAAGTCTCTATATAACTAAGAGCCAAAAGCTACTAGAGAGAGGCTTTTTTTGTTTATTGATGGTTGGTTTTAGATTAATAACACTAAAGTTAGATGAAATTACCCACCTCTATCATGTACAAAAGCCATTAACTTTTAAGCTGTTTAAGCCAAAAAAACTGATTTTAAACTATAAACCAAAAAGTCTAAACCTAAACAAACAGAGCCATCATGCAGTACTCCACCCTTGCTTGCTGCAGACAGGGCAAGGCTCCTCAAAAAATACACTCAAGCCAAATCCCACTGTAAGGATGGACTGTCCTGCTACAATAATTTTTTCTCTTCATGGTCCTCGTAAGCAGCACCGCTTTTCTTCACTTACACTTGAGCATAATCATGGTTTAAGTCTAGGTAAAGCAAGGTTTCTTAGATGTCACAAGAAACTTGACTTGTATGCTAAGAGAAGACTAGAGTAGAATGACAGGGCAGGAATCTGTGTGAACAAGAACTTCAGCTCTCTTGTTGTGCAAGCTGGAGGCGATGAAGATATTCCATTTGGTGAGAAGGAGTGCAGGAATTATCTACAAGAGGAAAGAAGGCTGAAGCCGTGAAGCGTCGTGCTGGAGATGCAAATGCAGTTTATCAATCTTTCCCAATATGAGCCTCGTCATGGTCGCTTGCCACTCCATCATCGTCCCCCGCCCATTCCATCTTTTGTGTGTATATAGGCGTATAGCGGGGTTGTTTTGGTTTTGTTTCGAACCCGCGCTAAAAGCGTTGCAATGCTTCCTACGAAAACCAAGGAAATTTCTACTGCATACAAATCAATGCATGCATATTCATATTATTTATTAGTTTCCTTTCCTTCATAATATACTACTAGGTATGCTTATGCTTGGCACGCCGCACCGACAGTGAGCGTGTGACGCATAGATGATTTTCTAGTTGAAGAAAAGAATAGCAGTAAAAATCTAAGTTTTTTTAGGGCAATTTTGAAAAAAAAAACTCATTTAGATGTAATTTTTTAGGTATTTCACAGGATTTTAGGACTGAAAAAGGCCCGTAAGAAAACTGAAGAGGTTTGAATAGCCTATTCGAAAAAAAAACCTATCTAGATGTTTTTTTTATGTATTTCATAGGCAAAATGTAGCGGGAAAAAAACTGCGTAAGACAGCAACAAATTTTGGAAAACAATTTGCGCACGACTAAAACAAACTCTAAAAGTTTGAGGGTTTTGTCGTTCTAAAAATGGATCTAGATGTATTTTTTTAGGGAGTTTTGGGGGCTTTTCTGCTATAAAAAATATAAAAGATGCTACATAATCTTGAAAGTTTTGAGGGTTTTCTCGCTTAAAAAACGCCTTGCCCATAGCTAATATCAAAAGACGTAACTGGAAAGACATATCTCGAGGCGCCATGCCACGCAAGAGTTAGGATAGCATATCTCTGGCGATCAACATGTATCATATTTGAATAGGTCGATGATGACAGACATTTGAGCGATATCACAATTCATATGATCATATATTATATGAATTTTTTCTTGCATGTTTCACTTAGATATATGAAAATCATATGTGTAGGTTCATCTCAAAAAGTATTTCTGCTACCATTTTTTAGGTTTTATAAAAGATTACAATGAAATTAGTGATCAAAATTGTGTTTTGGGGTCATGTTGATTGCAAAAACATGTTTTTTTTTGGAGTGAATGTTATATTTTGTAACCATATGATCATTACTTAGCAATTAGCATCTGAGGTTTTCAGAATCTGAGACACCTCTTTGTTTATTACATATAAGGCTAGATAAATCTTAAATGCTGTATTGACAAATATGGGCACAAAGACTTTGTACTCAACCACACCTTTAGTGTTCTCTCGATGTGGTGATGCAATGTCGTGAGTGGCCATCTGGAGACTTAAATTGCGCCAAAAATCTCAATGAGAAGGTAAATTTTCACAAATCCACTGATTAGCACTACAAGAAAAATCAAATCAATGTGATTGGATTATTGAGATTATTCGATACAGAGTTGAGGATAGTCCTCATGATCGAGGAACTGAATGAAGCGAGGCACCACTCTTGTGTTTATCATCTCACCAATTGGAGGGCTTTGGTCTACAAACATTTAAGCAACTCATCGGTTGGTGACCCGGTTATAATTTTTATATAGAATAATCATGTTATCAACCAGATCTTGTTAGATTCATTCGAAAATCAATTAATGAATTGTTCTCTTGAAAGCTAAAAAAGGAGTAAAAAACACGATGAATTAGAAAGCGAAATCCTTTAGTAATTGTTGAACCAAGTACTTCATGAAACCATAATTATTGGGAGAAGTATTTCACAGACGCTAACTGTTGAAACAAGTACTTTATGGAGCGGTAAAGCAGTTGCCACGAAGTTCAAACCTGAGAGTTGGAAAAATAGTCATGAAATTCTTAAAATAGAAAACTCGAGAGCAATAATGATTCTTTTGTTTCGAAATTTTTAAATCCCTATGAAGTTGGTAGGAGCGGTTCGAAAATTGATGAAGTAACATTCAATGAATTCCAAATTTGTTGATTGATTGGTTACGCTTGACCAAACTGGCCCAAATTTCTAGCTCAAGACCTGACACAAGCCCAACACATGCCCAATCTAGCCTAAGCTTGATCCAAAGAACTATCCATGCCCAAGCTCGTGAAGTGTTCAAGTGTGGTACTATCTCGAACGATTAGATGTGTATCACCTAGAAATCAAAAAGGGTGTCGATTATTTGATGAATTGGTACAATGGATGATCTAGGTTTGCATTCAACTTTAAATAACAGAATACAGTTTAGCTAGGATAGGCAAACATGCTACTCGAAAAGGGCAACTTGGTATGTCACCGCAAACCACATGATTCAAATCAAAGTAGCTTATACTAAACAAGGTTTTTTTTTGCTCATCATTCCTGCTAAAGAAAAGCACTAAAGTTCATTTTTCATTACCAACATCGCTGGGCCTAGAGCATTTCAGACTCAACACAGATGCTTCCCAAAACAAGTGCCTTTCCAAGAGTAGTCATCATGCAATGAAGCTGATGTAGACACAAATATTCAATCCAACAACCGGTATATCATGTAGGGTAGAAGATATGTAAGTGCCTTAACATGGGATTCTGGGATTCTTCCAACCTCAAGAAAACAGAATTGTGGGAGTATGACCAATTTTCAAAGAGTGATGTCCCTGGAAAAAGAATACGGGTTTGCCCAGCTGATTTGTCACAATCTAGTTGCAAACGTACATATATTTGATTGTATCTACAAAGATGGTTGTGACAATAGATAAAATCAGAAATCTCCTTGACAAATAGTGTGCTGAATCTTCAGGTAATCTATGAGGTCAAACTGCCACACTTCAGATTCTCCCTCCCCTAGTCATCTTAGACATGATGGTGAATAGGTGATGTTGTTAAGACCAGAACACATTCTATTTCATTACCTTGTCTAGTCAACTTAAACATGAAGGCGGATAGGTGATGTGGTTAACATCTGAACTCATTGATTTCCTCCATTATTCCAATTCCAAATTTTTTGATTGCATCATGTTCGTAATTTCAGGCCCTCTTGATTTTTTTTATATCAATGTTGAAATTTTTATTTTCTGGCCAAGCCTTTAGAATAATAGAAAGGAATCATCTAACTGAAGTGGTGGTGATACAGCATATCAAATCGAAGATCAGATCACCGAAAACAACTACGATCGACCTTCGACTTACGTTATGTGCCCACTCTAGCTACACTTTACTAATCCAATTGTAAGTCAAGGCGGAAGCCAATCGGCGTTTAGTCCTTTCAAACCAATCACAAGTAACATTTTTTGTACCGTAATGAACCAAACTGCGAAAACCCTAAAAATACCCAAAAACAATTCAAACAGGGAAGAAGGCGCATGAGGTCTGAATTCACTCACGGATTTCTCGAAGCGGGCACGCTAGTCGGCGGTGCAAATCCCAGACGTGCACATCAGCCTGTGCTCGTTCTTCTAGCAGATATCTGCACACCAGGGGGGAAAAACCAAACCTAACATCAGAACCTGAAACGAGGACGTCGAGGAGAGCCTCTACACGCCGAAGGTTCTGCAAGGCCACGACGCACGCACCGAGGAGCCGAAGGTGCGAAGGGAGTATCTTTGGTGAAGGGTCAGAGGAGCATCGAGGTGAACTTGACGGTCTGGTTCCGCACGGCGCGCGGCGACCGCCGCCACCACGCATGCTAGGATCATCCACTATAGCGCCATCCGAACCCCCCCTCTCTCGAACCTTCTCGTGCGATTGGGGGAAGTGTGAGCTGGGAAGCCTCGGCCTACATCTCGGGTCGATCGGCGGTGTTGAGTCGGATTTGGGGAATTTTGGAGGGTTCCGGGCACAGCTAGAGGTCGAGGATGGACACGCACGACCGCGTCGGCAAAAAAACGAAAGAACACGCCGCGCAAGTCACAGATGCCGCCATGCGTCGACCAGTTAAATCAAGCCCGGGGCTGCGCGAGGAAGACTCGAACGTGGGTGGCGGTTTGCACACGAAGCGACTTCACTCACTGTACAAGGCTCGCAAAACGCACCGCGATAAAATCAGTGATCACGCCAAGCGGTCGACGTGGTTTCAACGCGGTGGCGCCCGTACACACGACCGAAGCGATCTGTTGTTCTCGCGTCTTGACGGCAAGGAGCGCGATGGCGACCACGTCGCCAAGTCGATGACGTGGCGTGCTGAGAAACGGCAAAACCTCCAAAGTTTAATATAGTGATGATAAGCATTGCAACATCCCGTAAAGAAAAAATTTTGTTTTAAACATGTCAAACTCTATCGTAAACTATTGTGGTTAGCACAGTAAAATACAAGACAAGATTTTAACGTGAGAAAATCTCACAGAGGAGGAAAAAAACTAGGGAAATAATCCACTAATTTGGTTCAATTTATATGTACACAGCGGGTGGCTTTATATAGCCGAATGATCTGAATCATATGAGATTTGGACTTCTATTTGAATATTTGAGGAAACCTTATTTCTAACAAATCGCCCTTTGACTCAAAATTCATAATAAAATTACCCCCGGAAAACCCCAAACAGTAAGAAATATTAGAATGGTCTTTGTCAAATACTTCTTACGAAGCAAATTGAGCAAATTAGTAGTAGAAGCAAATTGAGCAAATCACTAGTAAGTCCAAACACACAGTTATTAACAAAGTAGACGAAGAAATTTAGGTCTTCAACGATTCATAACTCCAGTAAAATTTGAATTTATACAACTGACTTTCGAAAATAAATGCTCAATCATCAAATGGTATAAGCTAAGATATTACATGTGGCGCTTGATAAATAGTGAAGAACTCATATCATAAATATTTGACATGTTCCACATAGAACACAAAATTCGACAAACAATGCTCATTGAAAGAGCAACTTGCATATGTAGTTATCACGTACATCAAACTGCCTATTGAAATTCTATGGTATGGTTGAATTTGCTCTTGTAAAACTGTTAAGATGAAAAAGGACTCTCGTGTTGTCAATAGAGTATAAATTACAGTAGATCTCTTATATCGAGCAATCACCTACACAACATTGTAGTATTCACGTAGAAGCAAACTCCTTATACATCAATCCTGTATCTCAAATTGATATTAGAGCAAAATCTCTACTTTTAAATAACAAAACTCTGGAGAGTATAATGCTAGTTACCATTAAGGTGCCACCAAATTTTGAGAATTAATGTTAGGAAAACCATCTTCATAATGTCGT
This sequence comes from Guadua angustifolia, assembly GCA_036346375.1. Taxonomy (NCBI): domain Eukaryota; kingdom Viridiplantae; phylum Streptophyta; class Magnoliopsida; order Poales; family Poaceae; genus Guadua; species Guadua angustifolia. The sequence continues at coordinate 35,098,740 of CM070511.1, read as the reverse complement.
GCAAACGAGATTTACCATATATCCAATAATGATTAAACATCAAATTCAGTTATCTTCCTAATAGTAGGTATAATAAGGTTACGTAAACGGGCTATAGGAGTCGTCACGTCAGATTTGAGTTGAGTTAGAGGAGAGAAGGGGAGAGAGAAGAAAAGCGGGCTGCAGACTAGTAGCCGGCTGCAGTACGAGCTCTAAGAAAGTTGGGAGAGAATAAGAGGATGAAGGTGGGCCAGGTATTAATACTTAGTGTGTATGTATAGCCAACTATTATACGGATAGGCTATTAGATTGGCTATAGATGATATGTTAACAACATAGAATTCGTAGTTAGCTCTATAATTAGCCTTGCTCTAACTGTTATTATTTTTTCTTTTAAAAGTCACCCGGAGTAGGAGCCCTCCGCGGCTCCGCCTCATGTTTACGACTTTAAAAAAATCAATAATATAACGGATATCACGACTCTCGAGGGAGCGATCATTTGACGATAAAGTTGCTGGCACCGTTTTCATATCCAAACTATTGGATGTCGAGTCAAACTAGAATCCTACCATTCGGCAAGATAACTTACGTACAATCCGGCTGCAAGGTAACTATGGGTATTTTGCTCTGGAGAACATTAAGGTCATGTTTAGAAGTAATATATTTTTATAGTTTCTAAGTAATGCTATGGTTTTTAAGAATACTATGGTATTTTATATCATAAGGTGTTTGGTTATCATGCTAAAAACTCTGTATTAAAAATTATGGTTTGATAAGTACCATGGTATTTTTGGAGTATTTAAAACTCCACTCCAACCCAAAGTTTTTATGGTTTTAGTTAGCTTCTTGCCTATTTCCATTTAAATACCATGGTTTGTGATGTTGCATCCAAACAGTTGGTAGTTCCAAGGAATACCATGGTTTCAAAGGGGTATGGTAAAATTATGGTAACAATTGCAAACCATAGTATATCAAAACCATAGTTTTAAAAAACTATGCTTTCAAACAGGACCTAAAGAAGGAAAGGAGAAGAAAATATAGACTCCTTTGCAAGGTTTTAAAAATCGGTGAGATTTTAGAAATTTCAGACTAGATTTTAGAAATTGGTTGTAGATGAGATTTAAAATCCCAATTAGATAAAAAATAGAAAAAATTAAATTGATAAAGTAATTTCGAAAATTTCGACGAGATTTTGTCAAATCTCACAGAAATCTTGAGTTTTTTTAACCAAAATATTACCTTTTGACCTTATTTGATCAGATTTGGCCTAATAGCCCTTAAAAAGTTATCTTTCATGAAAATTTATTGAAAAATCAAAATTTTGAGACGTTTTATAATTTCGTTAGAAACACTATTAGATTTTTGTAAAAATACTCTGAAAATTTGTGGTACTATATTTAGTAGTGAAGAAACATGCAAAAAAATGTTTCAAAAATTGAACTTTATTTGTTATCTTAAAAAAATCAAAAATAGAATGAACATAACTAAGATAATAATTTTGTCAGAATTTTATAAATTTGCTCGAGTGTAATTATGATCTAAAATTTTAATGAGAGTTTAAGAATTGCCTCGAAACACTTTATAAAATTTTAAAAAAATTTAATTTTTTTTGTTTGCTCAATCAAATCTATGGATGTATTAAACTTCATTTGTTATCTTTCAAAAATTAAAAACACAAGGAACACAAAATAATATAGTACTTTTGTAAGAATTTTATAAAACCACTAGAGTGTCATAGTGATCCAAAATTTTTATGATAGCTTAAACATCACCTTAGAACCCTTTTTAAAGTTTCAAAAATTTTAACCCTTTTTTGGTTGCTCAATCAAATCTATCGATTGATCATTAGGCTTTTATCAGGACAGTAGCACTATCATAATTTTTAAAATTTCTTAGATTTGATCATCATATGAAAGTTTTATGAAAATATTAGTGATTCTTCAGGACTATCCACAAAAATTTTCAAAAAAAATCTAATGTGGTTTGAAGCATATTTCATTTGTTTGAAATTTGTCGATTAGTCTTTAATAGCACTGTCCTAATTTTTAAAAATTCCTCAGAGTTGATCATCATCTAAAAATTTTATGAGAACATTATTGATACGCCAGGACCATCCACAAAAAATTTTAAAATGTTATAACATGGTTTGCACCAATTTTCATTCTGTTGAAATTTTGTCGGTCTGCCTTTTACCAGGACAGTCGTATTTTCAGAATTTTTAAAAATTTCTCAAACTTGATCATCTTTTGAAATCTTTATGGCAATATTAGTGATGTGTCAGGAATATCCATAATAAATTTCAAAAAAAAATTAACATTGTTTTGACTATTTTTTTGCTCGGTTGAATTTCGTTGAGATTTCAGCTTTTCTCGGTGAAAATTTTGGCAATTTCGGCTAAATTTCGGTTCAAAATTTTCATATTTCAAATTTTCTTTTTGAGTTTTGATTATATTTTATTTAAAATTTTAAGATTTCATTAAAATTTTAGGTTTCAACTACCTCCGCGATGTGAACTGGAAATAAAATATGTAACCCTGCTCCGGTGACGTGCCCAGCCAACGCCGACGCCGCACGGCCTGGCAGGCTGCAACCCTGCAAGCTCGACCACGCGCGGCCTGCGACTCCGGCTCTCCTCGGCTGCTGGCAGCTCCCGAAATCCCCGATCCACCCCTACCACTCCAGCGACCCCCAGGCATGAGCAGGGGCAAACCGGTAACTCCGCTAGCTTCCTTTCCCCGCTCCCCAGCCCTGCTCACAGACGCAGACACGCTCGCTCTTCCATTCCACCCCCTGGCACTGTGCCTCCCCTCCCGCACACGCAGCGCAGGCACCTTCCAAAATAGGAAGGAAGGGAAGTTACTCGGCAGCCAGCCTATAGCCTAGCGCCCTAGCAAGAAGAGCATTGAGAGATGGATGGAGACTTCCAGCGCAGCCCACCGCAAGGCTCCAAATTACAGCAGCAAGCCCAACCACCACTTAAAACGCCACCACCACCACCACCGCTACGCTTTACCCCCCTCCTCCCCCTTTCCCCCGATCTCCCGCAAACCCTAGCTAGCCCCCCGGATCCGCACATGGCGATCCGCGACTGACCGCGACGCGGGGAGGGATGGAGGCCGTGCCGGAGGAGCTGCGCTGCAAGCGCTCCGACGGCAAGCAGTGGCGCTGCAGCGCGCCCTCCATGCCCGACAAGACCGTCTGCGAGAAGCACTACGTCCAGGCCAAGAAGCGCGCCGCTTCCTCCGCGCTCCGCGCCACGCTCCGCAGGTCGTCCGCCTCCTCCTCCTCCTATGCCGCCGCCGCCGCGCGCCGCGGAGTCGTCGGCGGCGGCACCGATTCCGACGCCGACGCGGAGCCGCCCGCGCCGATGGCGGTCGCGAGGCCCCTCTACAGCAGGGTCCCTGGGGAGCCGGTCTACGTGGCGGAGCCCGCCGCGCGGAGGGTGGTGTATGGGCCCCCCCTGGGCAATGCTGCCGACGCGCGCACCGCGGCGGTGAGTTGGGTTTTTGGGGGTGCACTCTCTTTTTGGGTTATATTCGTGTTGAATTGGGTGGCCGTGCTATTGTGCTCATGCTGATTCGTGTCGGTGATGGCAGGAGCTTGTAGGGAGAGGCTCGGCAGGGTTGGCTGGCGGTGGAGCGGTGGGGATGCCGAGTTGCCACCAGTGCCGGAGGGGTGGGAATTTCGTTTGGTGTACCAGCTGCGACAGGAGGGGGTACTGCGGTGACTGCATCTCGAGATGGTATGTTGCAATATGGGTTGCATTATTAGAAGGTATTTATCTGGTGATGGAGAACATAGAAAGTATTTTCAATTGCTGTTAGATAATTGCAGCGCTATCCGTTTAATGTGTGTCTCGATCTCTATGACCATACTGAAATAAATATTTTCCTCGTAAAGTTGCCATTGCAAGACAATTAGTGTTGGACATCACATTGCAATATTCACTCAGAATGCCCAAATTACCGCCTTATTGAATATACTTGTCTATAGAAATTGCCAAATCATAGGAACTGCTTTAGAGTATTCTTGTTTTAACATGTGGCTGAAGCATAAGGTGATTTTAGTTATGTGGTGTCCTATTAATTTCGGAAGCAAAGCCTCTCTGCCTTGACATCTTTTAAAGGCAAAGTTGGCCATTACCTCAATCCAAACTGTCAATGCAGAAGCAATGATCCACAACTTTGAGGCCCTACAATCCCACCGTTCTCTCATAAAGTGGTGGAACTTCTGGAGAACAGACGTAGGTGTTTGTTATTTGGACTGAACCAGGACGATCCCACTTCCCATGATCTACTTTCATAGTGTTATTTTGCTTCACGGCCAACTGTTTTATTCTCCTAAGTCCCTTCTGTACTCTTTAGTTTGTCTTTGTTTGAATGTTGGAGTTATACATCCTCCAATAAGTATAGGTTGCATCAATAGTTGCATGTTTGGATTGGATATATGTTGTATGCTATACACAGCTAATGTTTGAAGCTCGTTGAGTTGGCTAAGGGCATGTTTGTTTTAGCTTTGGATTCTCTAAAAGCTGATTCTGGATTGTGGTTGTAGAGAAGCTGATTCTCCAAAAGCACATATGAAGTGGATTGTGGATTCTAGTGTATATGGGTTGGCTGGATTGTGAGAATAGAATTCTAGAATCAGACTGTTTATTTTTTATTCTACTTTTGGAGTTAGAATCCAGAATCAAAAGCAAAAACAAACAGGCCCTAAATTACTTTGTTCGTGTACAATAGAGTACTGTTGTGACCTTACCTAATTTATGTTAGCAATCTGCATATTACAGCTGATATCTGCAATTACAAGTGTGCAATGAAATAAATTTATCGTCATACTTAAAATTTAAGGTTCTATGTTTTTCTCTTGACTATGAGACCTATACTCCCTCTAGTCACAAAAAAGTGTCACCAAAGGAACCGTTCAGTGAAACCATTTGAATTTTAACCAACAACATGTTTGTAACTACTTAGATTGGCCATATGAAAATGATAAGAGTGGATTTATCTTGATAAATGCTGTCGTAATATTAGAAATTTACTTGGTTTTACATATATTGCAGTAGAAAGTAATGATCAAAGTTGCACTTTGGAAACCATTCCAATGTCCAAGAGAGCACCTTTTTTGACTGGGGATTAGCCTTGAGATCTACAAATTATACATATGTTAGCGCCTTATTGGTACATTGTATATATTTAGCTGTTTAGACATTTAAATCAATACACACATTTTATTTTTCTATGCCTTTTGTAATAGAATATGTAATGTAGGTACTCCGACATTCCAATAGATGATATTCGAAAGGTTTGTCCAGCATGTCGTGGCATTTGTAATTGCAGAGTTTGCATACAGGGAGACAACTTAATTAAGGTATGTATGCTCTATTGAGAGTTTTTCTTCCTTTTCTTATGCCATATATTTGACTTTTATGCTGTACTGAAAATGTGACCTTTTTTTTTTTGTTCTTTGAAGGCAAGGGTGCAAGACATATCTGTTGTGGATAAGTTGAGGTATCTTCATAGCATTTTGGTGTATGTACTTCCAGTACTAAAGCAGATTTATTCTGATCAGTGCTTTGAAATAGGTGTTGAAACAAGAGCTTATGGTACTTCAATTTTCCTCTTACCTTCTTATGCGTCATTTTCATCTGAACTTCACCTGTTTCTGACACTACCATAACATATTCTATGCAATAGGACCCAAGACGGATATCATCAGGGCGAAGATAAATTCCGATGAGCAAATGTGCTGGTACTGCTTTTGTATTCTTTGTCTGTTGCCTCTTATTTTATCACCAGAATTTTTTTTCCTATTGCATAATTTTAGGTTTGTAATGATGCCTTAAAAATTATTCTTGTTTTGTAGTGACTTTTGTAAAGTGCGAGTGTTTGATTATCACCGACACTGCCCAAGATGTTCGTATGACTTATGCCTTGACTGTTGTCGAGACATAAGGCGATCTCGGACAAATGTCCCAAGAGGAGAATATGCTGAAAGTCTTGTGGCAGAGAGAAGTAATGATAATTTGAGTAAAAGAGCAAGATTGGAACCGACTGCAGAAAATGCAAATGATAAGTTGGCCCCACAGCCAATAGATGTAAATAATATTGACATTAATTCTCTATTCCCTACATGGAGGGTCAACAATGATGGAACAATTACTTGTGGGCCTCATGAGGCTGGTGGCTGTGGCTCCTCAAAGTTGGTGTTAAGGCGAATATTCAAAATAAACTGGATTGGTAAGCTTGTAAAAAGTTCTGAAGAAATCGTCAATGGTTGCAAAGTACATGACCTGGAGAATGGATGCTTGCCCTGCAATGATGGCAGAAGATTGGAGTTAACTGGTCACCGTAACTTCGGTCTCTCAAAATGTTCAAAGAGTGATGTTATTGATGGGAACGGTGTATATTCTCCTGTATTGGAGGACTTAAAATATAAAGGTATTATCCATTTTCGTAAACACTGGATAAAAGGGGAGCCTGTAGTTATCAGGAATGCATTTGAGCCTTCTCTGTCATCAAGCTGGGACCCATTAAATATTTGGCGAGGGATCCAGGAGATCATGGATGAAAAATTGGATGAAGATGTCATAGTCAAAGCTGTGGACTGCTCAAACCAATCAGAGGTAAGCAGGGAGTGTTAGTTGTTACTACCCCCGGTCACAAATAGTTGTCGTTTTGGACATTGACACTGTCTCCAAAACATAGCTTTGACCACTAAATTTTGCTATAATATATTTATAAAACCCAATAAAGCTATAATATTACGAAAGTACTTTTCGAGACAAATGTTTTCCATGTATCCAATTTAAATATTTAAAAAGATATTGACAGTCAAAATTTCAAAAGTTTGACTACACCCATGTCCAAAACGACAATTATTTGTGACTGGAGGGACCGAGGGAGTACTTGTTAGTTTACCTATTTGAACAAAATTTGTTTTCTTTCTATTTGAAATCACCGTGACTTCTGTTTATTGATTCCAAAGTGCCATACTATTATTTTTATTACTATTGCCGTTTTTTCTAAGTTTGAAATTATGACCACAAGAAGCATCCCACACACACCACCACCACAAAAAGATGCAGTGACAATTTGAACTATCCATGACTTATCTACAATTGTGAGTGTGGAGAAGTGGAAAAATTAAGGAAGTGGAGGATTGAAAAACTTTTGTAGGTACTCAAGTGTTTGTACTCTGTACTATGGCCATCCATAAAATATATATCCTGTGTTGCTAAATTTGTCCAGGTGGATATTGAGCTCAACCAATTTATCAAAGGTTATTCAGATGGTCACAAGGGGAAAGATGGCCAGTTAATGATGCTGAAATTGAAAGAGTGGCCCCCACCCAGTGTATTAGAGGAGTTTCTGTTGTGCCAAAGACCAGAATTTATTGTCAATTTTCCGTTAGTTGATTTTATTCATTCTAGGTGGGGTTTCCTAAATCTTGCTGCTAAGTTACCCCCAGATGCCCTACAGCCTGAAGTAGGCCTGAAGCTGCTGGTTGCATATGGAAGGCATCAAGAACCTGGTAAAGTTGATTCAGTGACAAATCTGATGATTAACATGGGTGATGTGGTAAGTTGGCTTTTGCTATATTTACATTTCAAATTTCTTGTCATTTCATTGAAAACGAGCATTTGTTACCAGGGAATGTTGGCTTATAGAACAACTTGAGTTTTTCACCTGTTCCCTAGCAACTTACTAAACGGAAAAAAAAATGTTAAAAGCATCAGATGGCTAATGCTACCTGTTTCCGCTTGTAGGTACATATGTTAATGCATACAGCTGAAGTGCCTAACCTATGTCCTGATAGGCTACAACCTGAGCGATCTGAAAGGATTGCAAATGGCACGACAGTGCATGTAAATTCTCACGCACCTGTTCAAAATTTGAATCTGGATATGGGGGAACAATCACCTGAAAACACATTTTATAAGCCCTATGAAAGAGAGCATGCCTCAACGTTGGGATTACAAGAGAAGTTTTCAGATTTTAAAGTTTATAGTGGTTCTGAAGGTTCTTCCGCTGGGTTATCTACTACATCACATTCAGAGGAACCAAAACCTAATGTTTCAGAAAGATGTCAGCCTGGCGCTCTTTGGGATGTGTTCCGCAGGCAGGATCTTCCAAAGCTCAATGAATATTTAGCTGCTAACTGGGAAGAACTTACAGCTAATAGTCAGGCAGTGCTCTCTGTAATGACTTCTCACTTGTCTATGTCAAATTTTGTTGAAATATCTTTGTCAAAGCTGTTTCAGGTACTATGTTTTTGTTGCAGGTCAAGCATCCTATCTATGACCAAGCTGTATATCTCAACAACTATCATAAAAGGATACTGAAGGATCAATATGGTAAGTACTGATGTGCCATAGCATCTCATTTCATGTAGTTACTTTGCCAACTTCTCGGACTTGGTCTCCATAATTCCTTGTTGCTGTCCAAATTCCACAGCAAGCAGATGATATGATGTCCAGATTTCCAGTGAATCAATAAGAAAATCCACCTATTCTTTGCTCAAAGAGAGCAACCTGCTTGCTAGGACTTGCTTCTTGGGGAGGCCCAACCCAACACTTTGATTTGCTCGCCGCATGCTTTTGATGAAGCATGCGGCATGTTAGTAATCTCTCTTTGTCTTTGCGGCATGTTAGTAATCTCTCTTAGTAGAGAGACTAATGAATTTTACCTACATCTTATTTATGTGGTTGTAAGTTGCCTTATGGGAACTTCCATTTTGGATGTTCTTACAGGAATTGAACCTTGGACATTCCAACAACATATTGGTGAGGCTGTTTTTGTTCCAGCGGGCTGTCCTTTTCAAGTGAAAAATCTCCAGGTAATGCTTTCTTTCGTCCTACCTACCTTTTTTTCCTGAACTATTATCTTATATGTTGCTGTGATTGTTTGCACTGGTTCATTATTTCCAACTATAGTTTACATTATCTTATGTTCTGTTAAAAATGTTTCAGTCCACGGTTCAGTTGGCTCTTGATTTTTTGTCACCGGAGAGTTTACGGGAGTCAGCTCAAATGGCCCAAGAGATTCGCTGCCTGCCAAATCACCATGATGCAAAACTGAAGATGCTCGAGGTAACAACTGAACTGGTGTTTTGTTATTTCATGCCTGCCCTACTTACCATTTGGAAGAAAAAGAGAACTTACAAGTTTTGTCATGAACCATACAGGTTAGAAAGATATCTTTATATGCAGCAAGTTCTGCTGTCAGAGAAATTCAGAGAATAACCCTCGATCCCAAGTAGGTGCACTAATGCCTGTCCTTGTATTCTTGTACATTGTCTGCTAGCGTTGAGTTGGATTATTTCTCGAGCATTATCATTGTATTATTATTAAATTTTACTCAATAGTACTACATACGACTTTTGTTGATACATGCAGCTCATAATCAGTAACCTGTGCATTTTCTCAGGTTTAATCTTGATGTTAGATTTGAGGATCAGAATCTAACTCGGGCGGTTTCAGAGAACTTGGCTAGAGTTACTAAACAACGGAAGGTATCTTGCAGTTGAGATTCTACCAACCTTCGGGGAATTCTGAAAGCAGCGTTCCAGATTGAAGCCCGTGTGAAGTAGATATAGCGAATTGTACATGTATTATATGGTGTCATGAAAGGAACACATTAGACACATTCTAATTCTTGTCAGATAGCATTGACTTCACATGTATACTGTGGATTAGGACTAACGGCTGGGCTCATGTAAACAAAATAAAGCAGTAGTTAAATGTGGAACAATTAAAGCATTAGAATGAGGGTTACTGTACCAAAATGTTAATCCTATAAGATCCGTTCACCCATAGTATGATAATTGCGCGTCGGCTATTTCGGCAAGACATGTCAGATTTGATCAAAGAATTTTGTCAACAAGTTTGAATTGAATTTCGCTTGAACAATCTGGAGATTGGCTGTTTTGCTCTAGTTAAAGCGCGATTCATTAAAAAAAAAAATCCTTTTTGCAGACAATGAATCTGAAATTTTAGCTTGAAGTTCGGGTAATGCTGTTCGAGGCCTCACTGGATCGCGCTAATGCTTACTCCGGTCTTGTGATAATTTGATTAATTTCCAGAGTCAAATTAGAATTAATGATCACATAATTATTGTTATAAGCTATTTGTAATTATATTTGGTTGGACTCTATCTCTATGTGTGGGCGAATTCAAACTCATCTTTTACTGTTTTCTTTATATATTGGGTATCCCTCTTGTACAAGAGATCAATATAATAAAAAGAGAACATAATTTTCTCCCTACATTATGCGTGCTCCTGTTCTTGTGATTTTATGGATGCGTTGTTGATTGATCATAGGTGAACAACTACGTTTAATTTACAATACGTTATCAACATGTTCTACAAAGCTAAAGCTTTAAACAAATCTGCACTCAGCGTATGCTGTTCTATATTATTTGTATTAGATCAATCTTTGATTTTCTGATTCTAATAGCAGATGGATCTATACTTTGATTTGCATGGATGCGCCGCGTGAGAATGACCTCGTCAAGTCAAGTCATCATCCCAAACGGAAGCCACCAACTGATGCTTCAATCCAGCCAAGCCTCTTCAGCAATCTCGTGTGCCTGCTCCATGCGAACTTCACGAGTTCTCCAGAAGGAGGATGCTTGTAGGTATGAAAATATGTATGGATCTATTAAAAACAAAGAGAGGTGCTTTTATGCTTTTCTTCCTAAGAGTTACATAAATATTAAAGTATAAATGAAGAGTAGATAGTGATTATTGATCCCTTTATTTGTTTTAAGATTTATACGACTTATACTGAAAGAAAAATCATTGAAGCACCACTCTAAAACAAAAAGGGTTTTCCATCCGGTGATGTCGGCTCGTCTGGCATGACAGCCACACCCAACATGCCCTGGCAGTGGTCCGACCGCCCGAGCCGCCGTGCCCTGTAGGCGCGTCACGCCGCCGTCAAAAAGGCATCGCCGCGTGTGGCTCTCCCGCGACACCGCTCTCCGAGGCTGTCACAACGGCCTTGAGCCCGTGCCACCATGGCCCACAGGCGCAATGATGTGCCTGACTGCGCGTCCGAAGTCGCGTCGCCCCACCAGCTACGCCAGAAGTCACGCCCGCCACATGGCTTGATGACACACCCCACGCCCGCACACGGCAGCGCTCCTGGGTTCGCGCGCTCGAAGACGCGTCGGTGGCCCCCGGCGACGGCCGTAGTGTCCACGATAGTGGCGGCGGCGCTCGCGTGACACCCGTAGTGTCCGCAATGGTGGCGGCGGCACCCACGCGGCGCGAAGAAACAACGGTGCTCCACTCGCGAGCTGCGCCCGCCTGAAGCACACGCGACGAAGCAATCGGCGGCGCCACCAAGCTTGTGTCCTACGCACCCAGTGGCAAAGTCTTGCATCCCGACAGCTTTCGTACCAGCAGTTCAGCTACCGCGCCGGCAGTCGCAGTCCCGCCGGCGTCCACGCCTGCACGGCGGTGGCCCCATGGTTCTTCGCGCGACAGCGGCGCTGTGGCTCGTCGATTTCATGATCGCACCCACACACCGGCGGCAGCGGTCTACGCGCCCGAAGCACCATGTTTGCTCCCGTCAGAAGCCGAACGGCACCGCGCCCGACCGGAAGTCAAGGCGGTGGTGGTGGTGGCAGCCGTGCCGCGCATACAGCACGCCGAGGTGGCCCTGAGCCCGCCGGAAGCCGAACCAGTGACGCTCTCACTGACGATGGCGGCTGTGGTGAATGAATCGGGGGTTGCACTCGATCGCCTCGCATGAAAAAAAAAGGGAAGAAGAAGGCGGTGGCCCAAACCCTAGCTGTCGGCCTTTACTACTGTCAGTTTGGACTAGATGGGCCCATAGGGCAAATTGGACCGTACGGCTTGGTGACCGTACGACTCGGGGAGGAATTTTACTTCTTTACCCCTCGGATTTCTAGTAATTTCGGAAATCGATTAATAAATCCGAAAATTCTTATTGAATCATATAAATTAATTTTTTAGGTTATGGAGTTATGTAAAATTTTGCTAAATTGATTTTTAGCACACTTTGGAAGTACCACACTCTGGGTTTATTTTCTAGTTTTATGACACGTTTAATATGTGCTGAAATTTATTTTATGTTATTTAAGTAATTATTAAAATTGCTTCAAAAATTAACGAAAAATGCTAGAAAATTATGAAAAATTATGTATGACCCATTGATCAGTGTCATATTGCTGTATTAATTTTCTTAGCATGATTTAATTATTATATATGTTAAAAATATTGTTTTCTGTTATTCTGTAATTCAAAAACTTGCCTAGTAATTAGCAGAAAAATATGAGAAATGCTAGAAAATTCTAAATAGCATTTGGGAGCTTCATGTCTCTGCATTTATTTTTCTAGCATTATGCCATGATTAAGTCATGTTAGAATTTATTTATTTTTCTGTTATTCAGTAATTTTAAAAATTGCTTGAATAGTTAGCAGAAAATTATGAAAAATGCTAGAAAAATTTTATATAGCATAGTGAAAGCTCCATATCTCTTGATTTATTGTCCTAGCATAATTCCATATTGATATATGTTGAAATTTATTTTTATGTTACATGGTAATTCTGAAAATTGCTGAATAATTAACAGAAACCATGAAAATTACCAGACAAATTTTTGGAAAATTTTAGATAATTATCTACTGAATAGATATAGACCAAGCTTTACTAATTGAAGAGTGAGAATGTAATATAATGATTTTACTAGTAATAAAAGTCATTCTGCATAAATAGAAATAGGGTATGTTGGACATCGCAAAGAGGGAATTTATCAAGCTTGCCCTGAATGGCAACAGTTACCTTACCCGAGCAATGAATACTAAGATTAATCTTGTCGGGGATTGGATAATTTCCATAAAGACCATTATACCCCGGCAGCCTGCCTCCGGCCGATCATGCATACCCTTGGATGGTGTTCTCAAGGAAGATCTTCGGATGAGCAGCTGGTGGGTCCGTTCCGACCAAGCTTAAGCTCGTTTCCGAGCATATACCACAATTCCCCGAGCATGCTTGCTCGGATGTGCGCGACGGTCGGTCAGAGTTGAGTAAAAATCCTAAGCATGTCCAACAAGTCGTGCTCAGCCCATAAAGACGATGTGGCGGTAATTACGCTGCGGTTAAAGACTATTACGCCACGATCTAAGTCCATCATGTCCATGACGCAGCAGGGCGAAAATCAAGGGTACAGTTACAGTCATGTTCAAGCGCAATAATGGCACGTTATTTGGCTGTAGTTGCTCCAATCGCCTATAAATATTCCCGCGATAGATTAGAGAAAAGGAAGAAGAGATACGAAAAGCATACATAGACATACTCGCAAGCTTTCCTATAAGAACTCAAGCAATAGCAAGATCACTGGATGTAGGGTTGTTATTTCGATCGTGAGAGGCCCGACCAGTATAAAATTCCTTGTCCATTGTCCTTTCGAGCATCGCATCCTATCAGCATTCTTCGGACGGAATCCCTTCACGAGAAAGGGGCCTTGGTTGATCCATCAATCAACAAGTAAGCTCGGCGAAGAACCTATTTTCCAAACGTCGATAGCTAGCACCGTCCGTGGGGACCGACTGGTGAATCCTTTCGTGAAGAATTCCTGAAGATGCCGAATTCTCAAGATGCTCAAGACTTTTATGCCTTCAACGACATTGAGGATGATGACATGTACTACACCGACAAAGGCGTAGTTGGTGTGGCTGACCCAGAAGGTCACACTGAGCCTGGGAGTCTTTCCCCGGCTACTGCAGTGCGAGAGCGTTTCCTCCATTCGCAGCGCAATTCCCTCACAGATGATGAGGAGTGTGATGGTCCCTACGATGGTTTGGATATTCCTGACCATTTTGATCCCGATCACGAGACCGCATCGCGAGGAGACACTATGATGTCGCCTTCGCGGTCCCTGTACTCCCGCGATATCAACATGGCGGGAGGAGAAGAAGATCCCAAGGTTGAATCCTCGGGGGCTGCACGTCTTCGTCGCTACGAGGTAGCCAAGAGCTATCTGGAGGCGTCTTTGAACAGAACCCTAGCAAGTATTCATCGTCAAGCTCGTGAAAAGCCGGGCGCCAAGGCTGAATCCTCAGCTCGTGAGAGCTCCCGCGGGCACCTCTCACCAGAGCATGTGCGTGACCGACGGCCAAGATCACCCCCTCTCGTTTCGCAGAGCGTTGAGCGATTGCGAGCTATGGCGTGATGCGGCGCGACCTTGAAATTTCCGGTCGGTGGACCTAGAGGCAATGTCTTGTGATCGTAGTCGAAAATCTAGAGAAGCTTGTCGCCGACATGAAGCTTTCGGAGTCGCCTCGTGAGAAAGAAGCCCGGAGCATTTCCCGGAACAATTGGTGTCACTCTTTTGTTCGCTCCCATCACGGTGACTCCCGAAGTCCTGCTCGGGAGGGCCGTAGGAAGCATGATCAGTACCGCGAGGACGCTCGGAGCGATTCCCAGACGACCTCGCGGGGTCAAAGGTATGCTCGATCCAGTCACGGGCATACCGAATACTCGACCTCAGAGTGGTCTCCGCCACGCCAACATGGAGAGGTATTCTCTCGCCTTGGTCCTCGCATAGGAAGTCATCGTGGAAGTGACTGCCGTGATCGCCACGCTCGGAGGAATCATCGCGACAACCCGGCCTTCGAGTGCCGAACTTTCTCAGCGTCCCTTCATGATGTCTCATGGATGAGCAAATTCAAGACCAGTCATATTGAGAGATTTAATGGAACTCAAAATCCAGATGAGTTCCTCTCGATCTACTCCACTGCAATTCTGGCAGCTGCAGAGGATGAGGGAGTTATGGACAACTTCCTGCCCACAGTCTTGGATGGAGCCGCTCGGACGTGGCTCTTTAACCAAAAGGAGGGGTCGATCCACTCTTGGAGGCAACTCAGTGAAGCGCTTCGGGTAAACTTTCAAAGCTACTACATCCGCCCGGGCAAGGAGCGCGATCTCGAGTGCTTGATCTAGACCGAAGGGGAGTCCTTGAGACACTTCATTCAAAGGTTTACCAAGATTCGGAATTCTATCCCTAATATTTCAGATGAAGCTATTGTCCGCGCTTTCAAGTTCAGAGTTCGGGACATACGCTTCACTCAAGATCTGGAGATCCATCCGGACTTAACGGCTAGCGAGCTGTTCTGCATGGTCGACCGATATGCAAATATTGATGAGACAATCCAGTGGAAGAAGATGCTGGACAAAGGTAAGCTGCGGCCTCAGCCGGACTTAGAAGGCTCCACGAGCAAGAAGAATCCAAGCTCTGTGGAGAAGAAAATAAAGAAGAAGAGGCCGTCTGCGCCGAGCATGGTGGCGGCTATCGAGCATCATCCGCCAGGAGCTTCGCAGTCGTAGCAGCGCGGGAGAGACAGGGGCCGACCACCCCAACGGCGTAACGAACAAGATCGCAATGACCAAGGTCATGATACCCAAGGTATTCCGCTAAACGATCGTTTTTGCCCGCTTCACCAAGTCTACGGGCACGATCTTCGTAATTGCAAGACCTGGGCATTCCACCTGGAAAGGTTCTACAACGGCAAGGGTCGTATGCCCACGCTCCCAGAGAAGGGTGAGAGCAACAAGGGCAAGCAGCCCGCTGATGACGACGATGAGGATATGGAATACCAGGAGCCCTGCAATCATATCGCTGTAATATTCGGGGGCTCCTCAGCTTATAAATCTCGCAGGGATTTTAAGGAGGCAGCACGGGGGGTACACCATGTTGTTCAAGGCAAACCCCCCGCGCAGCAGCTCAGGTGGTCCAAGCTGCCATCACTTTCTCCAAGGATGATTGTCTCCTTGGAATGAACAAACCTCAGAAACTCCCTTTGGTCGTGAATCCGACCATCAGGAATACCACGGTGGGGCGAGTCCTCATTGATGGCGGGAGTTCTTTGGACCTCATTTCTGCCAAGGTCCTAGACGAGATGCAAGTTCCTCGATCCAAGATCAAGAGCATAGCAGTTCACTTCTTCGGGATCGTTCTGGGTACCTTGGCCAAGCCTCTTGACCAGATCGTTTTGCCCGTCACGTTCAGGAGTCCGAGCAACTTCCGGACGGAGATGATCATCTTCGAGGTGGTTGATTTTGAGTTAGCTTACAATGCCATCCTCGGTAAGCCGGCTCTTGCCAAGTTTATGGCCGCCACGCATCATGCGTACCAGTGCTTGAAGGTTCCCGGCCCATGCAGTGTAATCACCGTAAAGGGGAGTCAAAAGGCACCCTGAACTACAACGAAAAGTCGATTGATATGGTCGGGCAGTTGCTTCAACGCGGTCCCGACCAAGAGTCGAAGAATTCCCGGCCAAAAGTTGCCCTCCAGCCAGGAGGAGAAACCAAGGCGGTCCCGCTGAGCAGCGCGGATCTGACCAAGGTCATGCATTTGGGATCCTCCTTGGATCCCAAATAGGAACTCGAGCTCATTACTTTCCTCTGGAAGAATGCGGATGTATTCGCTTGGGAGCCATCCGACATGCCCAGAGTCCTAAGGGAAGGAATCGAGCACAGGCTAGTTGGTCGGCCTGATAAGAAACCTGTGCGACAGAAGCTCAAGCGTTTTTCCTCAGAAAAACAAGCAATCATCCGGGATGAACTCGACAAGCTCCTCAAGGCTGGCTTCGTCCGAGAAGTCGAGCATTCGGAATGGCTAGCGAATCCAGTCGTCGTCAAGAAGAAGGGGGGCAAGTGGCGCATTTGTATCGACCACACGGACTTGAATGTTGCATGTCCCAAGGATAATTTCCCGCTGCCACGTATAGACCAGCTAATCGACGCAACAGCGAAATCTCAGGTGATGAGTTTTTTGGACGCCTACTCAGGCTACCATCATATCAGCATATCACCTGAAGATGAAGAGAAGACTTCCTTCATTACCCCATTCGGCACGTTCTGCTACACGACCATATCTTTCGGTCTTAGGAACGCTTGAGCGACCTTTTAGCGCCTAATGCAGAAGACCTTTCCAGATCAAATAGGTCGAAATCTGGAGGTCTATGTGGACGACATAGTGGTCAAAAGGAAGCTCACCTCAAGTCATGTATCCGACCTTGAGGAAACCTTTTGTAACCTCAACAGGCATCGAATAAAAGCTTAATCCAGAAAAATATGCCTTCGGTGTAAGGGCGGGCAAGGTGCTTGGCTACATGATCAGCCCACAAGGTATTGGGGTAAATCTGGAAAAGATTGAAGCCATTAAAAGAATGCGACCACCTAGCTGTGTAAAGGAGGTCCAAGCTTTAACTGGAAGCATGGCGGCTCTGAGTCGTTTCATTTCCTGGTTAGGTGAGCATGGGCTGCCTTTCTTCAAGGCACTCCGCAAGCATGATGATTTCGTATGGACAGAAAAAGCAAACAGTTCTTTCGAAGAGCTGAAGCAGTACCTGTCCAATCCACCTGTCTTAACCATGCCAAGGTCGGGGAAAACTCTGATGTTATATCTAGCAGCAACGCCGCAGGCCGTAAGTGCTGTGTTAACTATTGAAAGGGATGGGGTGCAGTGACCAATTTACTATGTTAGTGAGGTCTTGTATGGACCGAAGGAGCAATACCCCGAGGTTCAGAAACTCTTGTACTCGCTGTTCATGGCCTCCAGAAAGCTGCATCACTATTTTCAAGCCCATAAGGTCGTAGTCCCGACCTTCCACTTAGGGAGATCCTAAGAAATCAAGACGCCAGTGGTCGAATAGCGAAATGGGCCATGGAGCTCGCCGAGTTTGATATCAAGTTCTCAGCTCGTACGGCGACCAAATCTCAGATCTTGGCAGACTTTACAGCGGAATGGACGAATCCAGCGCCACCCGCTACTGCGCTCGATAGATCTGAAGAAGGTCGTTGGACCATGTACTTTGATGGGTCTCGAGCCTATGAGCGCTCAGGGGCTGAAGTCGTGCTTGTATTCCCCTAGGGAGATCAACTCCAGTACGCCATTCAATTACACTTTGCCGCAACCAATAATGCGGCGGAGTATGAAGGCCTCATAGCCAGACTATGAGCATGCAAAGTGCTCAAAGTCTAGAGACTAACTGTAAGAGGTGATTCGCAGTTGGTCGTCAACCAAGTCAATAAGGAGTATGAGTGTTTCGATAACTCAATGGCCTTTTACTTGGTTGAAGTGAGGAAGATGGAAAAGTACTTTAAGAATTTCGAAGTACTCTATATCCCTAGGAAGGACAATTCCCTGGCCGACCATCTTTCAAAGGTCGGTTCCTCCCAAATATCCGCTCCGACGGGAGTGCTCGTCGAGCACTTATATAAGCCCTCCATTCCCTCTGTAGAGGAGGCATTGGAGACGTGCGGTAACGTCTCCCTTCTCGAGCATGGTGCGAATTGGATGACGCCATTCATCTAATATCTTACACATGGGACACTGCCTGAGGAAGAAGCCGAGCGTTCCCAGCTTATAAGGCGATCCTCTCCCTACAAGTTGATCGAGGGCGCCTTATACCGCAAAGGAGCACTAGGAGTTCTCTCCAAGTGCATATCTCAAGAAGAGGGCAAATACCTTAGAGATATCCATGAGGGAGTGTGCGGAGTCCACTTGTCTTTCAGGATGCTTGTGAGCAAAGCCTTTCGATTGGGTTATCATTGGCCAATGGGCTTAACCGATGCTCGGTCGATCATGACAACTTGCAGAGCATGCCAGTTTCATGCTCGTAAGGCACATCAGGCAGCATATGTGCTTCAAACCATCCCTCTATCATGGCCATTCTCGACCTAGGGAATCGATATACTCGGACCTTTCCCCCGAGGTCAGAAGGCCTGTAAATTCTTGCTTGTGGATGTTGACACTTTCACTAAGTGGATAGAAGCCGAGCTCGTGTCGACCATTTCAGCTCAAGCGGCCAAGAAGTTTTCTCGCAGTAACGTGGTGACGCGTTTCGGCGTTCCCAATCACCTCATCACGGATAATGGTACCCAGTTCACCAGTGAACTGTTTCAGGCCTATTGCGAAGACATCGGGACAAAGGTCTGCTTCGCCTTTGTAGCGCATCCGCAAAGCAATGGAGCGGCTGAGCAAGCAAATGGGCAGATTGTTCAAGGAATCAAAAAGAGGATTTTCAAAAACCTCAGCCAGCATGGTCAGTCGTGGGTGGACAAGCTCCCTTCTGTCCTTTGGTCAGTTCGCACTATAGTAAGCCGAGCTACGGGTGAAACCCCTTTCAAACTTGTCTACGGTGCAGAGGCCATATTACCCGTCGAAATAGTGCTGGGTTCTCCAAGAGTGCTCTCAGTCGACAGTGTTGACCAGGAGCTTGAGCGTCTCATGGACCTAGACCTTGCTGAGGAGACACGCGAACGGGCTTTGCTGCGATCCGCAGTTTACCTACAGGCTCTTCGTAGGCACGCGACTAAATCAGTCCGACCAAGGAGCTTGCAAGTTGGCGATCTAATTCTACGTCGAGTTCAGGACTTGTCAAAAGCTAACAAGTTGTCCCCCAGATGGGAGGGTCCGTTCACGGTCGTCTCGGTAGCACGCCCGGGGGCTGTCCGTTTAGCGATGGAGGATGGTCGGGTGCTCACTAGCTCTTGGAACGTCAATCAACTACATAAGTCCTTTGTCTAGGTTTTATCTACTACGTGTTTTACGTAAGATCAGCTGATTTTCTTTCTATAAAATTCAGTTCTTTCACCCCCGTGATTTCCATTCTTTCCAAGATTTTGTGAATGTCTTTGAAGTCCCTGCCCGTTGGTAAGCCGACTCAGTCTCGCACAAGGGCACACTCTCCTCCTCACGGTCTTGATGATGGATGGGCGCGTGAGGGCAAGAACTTTCACTTCATTTGGATCATTCTAAGGTTCGGCTAGCGTGCGCAAGAATGCTCAAAGTGCTACGATCAACGCTGGATCACTAAGCTCGCCACTAGAGGCTTTAGTCTACATAAGCCAATTATTGTTCGCAGTAGTTCTTCGCTGCAAGTTCACAATCGCATACAGACACCCTTTCGGATGGTCCGGAGTCTTAGCTCGATCTGCACGTACTTGGTTGTCATGCACTTTGTCGGACAACCGCGTGTTCTTCCTCGTCAAGGCTATACTCGCAACTTAGGGCATGGATTCAAGACACCCAGGAAGTTAAGGCCGTGCGCGTATTTTGTGCGAGAAATGGCAGTTAGGTCGTTACGGGGAGGAGTGCGTAGTTTTTCTAACTTTCCTGTGAAAGAGCTCGTGCTTGCAACTCAGTTGCATGACCTTCATTCACAGCGGGGGCTTAGTAGGATGAACTACCGTGTTTTTCTGAAAACGTGTGCTCGTGTTTCATTCTATTTTTGTTTGCTATCTTTTTCGTTTGCTCGCCTTATTTTGTCTGTTTTGTACAGGCACTCATTGGGGGACAAGTTGCGAAAGGTACAGGGCAAAATTCAATCATTTTTCATTCAAATGTTCAACAAATTTACATGAGGTGTTGAGCAAAGTAGTTAAGGAGTTATTTGCTAAGCTTCGCCTCTCTGACTGCTGAAAGTTTTTCCTTCACCTCATCGAGCTCGGCCTCGAGGTCGAGGACTCACCGTCGAGATCCTTGGGTACCCGTATCCGACCCGAGATCCTCGGGTATTTGCCGGGTAGTGCTCGCTCCGAATCCGATCTGAATCCGACGCTCAGCTATCCGGGTACTATCCGTGTCCGACCTAAGAAAAAAATACCCGAATTCGTATCCGAAAAAATGGGTAAAAATTATACCCGTATCCGATACCCGACGAGTAGTACCCGACCCATTTTCATCCCTATGTGCGCCTGTTAGCCCTTCTTTTAGGCACCGAGGCAAATAGATTAGGTGCAAGATCAACAACACGTTGTCCCTGCAACCACCTATCTTTCCAAAACAAAGTGTGCGCACCATCCCCAATGACAGTCTGAACTGCCATGGAAAAGAAAACATGGACACATTCATGCGGCTTGATTGGAAAACATGCCCAAGGCCTATCAGGTTTTGTTTTCTGTAGCCATAACCATCACATCTTGAGAGCCCAACCTAGGGTTTGGAGATTGGAAATACAGCCCCCAAGCTCCTGAGGGTGTTGCACTTTGGTCTGAGCAATCAGACAATGGCCGCCTTTAATATCCTTCCTCCCTCTCCAAAGAAAACCTCGCCGAATTTTGTTAATTGCCTTAATGGTCCATGGCAGGAGATCAATGGCCATGGAAAGGTAAACAAGCATGGATGTGAGGACAAATTGGACTTGAACCGCCCTGCCAGCATGAGTCATAAGATCAGCCTTCCATCCAGCCAATTGATCTGCTATTTTGTCAATGATGGGTTGAACTTGCGCTTTTGACAATTTCTTCAAGGAGAGAGGGATCCCAAGGTATTTGCAAGCGAATTCTTGCAACTCACACGGCAGATGCTCCTGAATTAATGCGACCTCTGACTCGCTGCATTGGATAGGAAAAACATTGCTCTTATGCACATTAGTTCGAAGGCCTGAAGCTTCTCCAAAAAGATTTAATATGTCCAGCACCAAATCAATATCATCAGCAGCAGGTCGAAGGAAGATAACCACATCGTCTGCATATAGAGACAATCGAAGTTGAATTACCCTAGAAGAAAGTGGCTGCAGCAAACCTTCTTCTGAAGCACGAGACACAATATGACTGAGAACATCCATCACCAAAATAAAGAGCATCGGGGACAAAGGGTCACCCTGCCGCAATCCACGCCAGTGTAAGATAACCTCTTCCGGAATACCATTCAACATAACTTGAGTTGAAGAGGAAGATAAGAGTCCGCTGATCATATCACACCAAATTGGTCCAAATCCCGTCTTTTTCAAAACCTCCAGTAGGAAGGGCCATGAGACCGAATCAAAGGCTTTTGAGATAACCAATTTGAGAAGGATTTGGGGCTGCCTTTGATGGTTGAGAAATCTCGCAGTTTGCTGCACAAGCATGAAGTTATCCTGAATAAAACAACCTTTGATAAAAGCACTCTAATTAGGGGTAACTAGCTAATGAAGCCGACCAACCAACCTATTAGCCAGCAACTTGGTAACTAGTTTAGCAAAACTATGCACAAGACTTATTGGTCGAAAATCTTTTGCATGCATTGCTTCTTCTTTTTTTGGCGGAAGGGCAATAAAAGCAGAGTTAAGCATCCAAAAATTTCTAAACTTCCTGCTCCAAATAGGCGACATGGCAGCCATGATATCCCTCTTGATAATTGGCAAACAAGATTTATAAAAGCGGCCCGTAAATCCATCTGGACCTGGCGCCTTATCAGATGGAAGATGCTTAATTGTATTCCAAACCTCTTCTTCCGAAATGGGCGCATCCAGAATAGCAAGCTCATGAGATTCAATCCCCAACAAATCCAAGTTAATGGTATGGCTTCGGTCCAAACTAGACCCAAGTAGACCACTGTAGAAATTATAAACCACCTTTGCCTTGTTATCATGGCTAGTGAAGATCTGGTCATTAGAAATAAGCTTGGATATGAAATTCTTTCTTTTGCGATGACGGGCATGAAGATGAAATAAGGTTGTGTTGGCATCCCCATCACTTAGCCAACTAATCCGAGAGCGGATCCTAGCAATTGTCCTGATGAGGGAGGCCAAAACAAGGCAATGCTTTTTAAGACGGTTAAGCAACCAAAACTACAAGGAAGATAGGATACGGCTGTTCTGCTCAATTTCCAGATGGTGCAAAACTTCTTTGGCAAGACCAAGCTAAGAAAGGACATGGCCAACCTTTGATTGGCTCCAACTTTGAAGACCTCTAGGCTCTAGCAGCAGCTTTGAACTTTAAAGAGAGGGTCTCCATGGGGCAAGAGAGCACGGGTACAGAAGCCCATGCTTGCTCCACCGCCTCATGAAACCCATCCATCTTCGGCCAAAAGGATTCAAAACAAAATCTCCTCTTTCTGGGTTTAAAGACATTCAACCCCAGGAGAAGAGGGCAATGATCAGAGTCCACAGAAGCTGCACTTTGCAAAAAAAACAGTTTGGGAAAAGCTCCTCCCAATCAACTGAACAGAGAACCCTATCAAGCTTGACAAGAGTAGGCACAAATTGCCCATTAGACCAAGTAAATTTCCGACCATGAAGAGGAAGATCTTTGAGAGCCAGATCATCAATGAGGCGCCTAAACCCACCCATCATAGCACGATTGGAACTAGCGCTGCTCTTATCTTCGTCCTTATAAACTAGGTTAAAATCTCCAGCCACAATCCACGGGCCTGAACAGGACGCTCGAATCTCTTGCAAAAAGGCAATCTTATTATCAATACCTTGAGGTCCATAGACACAAGTCAACCACCAAGCTTGCTGGTCTACAGGACAAATCTGAATTGAGGTGCTAAAAGCATCATCTCGACTGCTGCCCACTAGTCCAATATGGATTCGCCAAGCAACTAGAATTCCATGAACTGATAGCAGGAAGCTCCACAAAATTGCAAAACTATGAACCAAGCATAGACAGAATTATACGCTGAGAAATAGCAGCCATCTTGGTCTCTTGGAGACAAACAATATCCGCCCTGGCTAAGTTTACCATGACACGTACCGAATCCTGCTGTGCCTTAGAGTTAGGGCCTGTTTGGTAGAGCTTCAGATTCCAGCTTCACCTGAGATCTGAAACTTATAGGCTAAAATAAAGTGAATTAAGTTTATATTTTTAGTCTAAAATGTAAACAAGATAATCCATCTAAACACTCTTAATGTACTCACGGCTCCAGCTTCATGAATCCGGTGAAGCTAAAATTTTCAGCTTCACCAGATTCTCAGAATCTGAAGAAGCTGAATCCCTGCCAAACAGGCCCTTAAGCCCCCGCATATTCCAAAAAATAATATTTGACGAATTCATCACACGACAGCGAAGAAATAACGACTCGGATCAAACAAAATTAAGTGCTCGAGGCCATCTCATCCCCATCATTCGGGGGAGTCCAGTCAAACAAGGCAGCTAAAGCTCGAATGCGAGAAACAGATAAGGGTTGGGCAAACAACTTGGCAAAATCATCCAAAGCTTGTTGGCTAACTCCTTCATCTTTCCCAATGAGATGAAGCAATCTCAAGATTTGTTTTGTAGCCCGACTGGGTTCCGGTTCCGCCTGAAATTCCACTCCAACACCTACGATCCTCTGACTGTGATGAGGAATGGTGCTGGGAGGAAGAGACTTCTGCCTTCTCTTGGGGATACTTGGCGCTGGGACTAGATTGTTGGTCTTCTTGGTAAGTTGCTTGATGAAGTTGGAGTGCACATGTCTTGGGGAAAGCCTTCGAGATGCAGAAGGAGTAGCCCTAACATCTCATTGATCTGTGCTGCCCCACCTACGGTGACGAGAATACACCCTGAATATGGCCGAATGTGTCCTGGAGGCAAGGCTAGAGGACCTTTGTGCCACGGACGGGCAAGCCTTAGCAATAGTCGAGGTAGGAGAACTCAACTCCAGAGGATTAGACGCCATTAGAGAAAGAGGTCCTGCACGATCAGCTGATACGAGCGTCAGCTGCTCCACCGTGACGACAGAGCTTGATGCGGCAATGGTTGTCAACTTCTCCTGGCTGAGTGAGGGAGACCCTCGGTCAAGAGAACACAAGCCTGAGAGAGCAGCCAAAATGGACTCATCAACCAGCTCTGGAGAGTCCTGAGCCTCAGCCAAAATTGCATGCCCAGCATAGGAAGGGCCACCGGACAGAAGATCATCCGAAATGTGCTCATCAACTGGAAGGGGGTGCTAGGGCTACCCTGTGCCACATCCGAGATAAGAGCTGGGAGGAGGAGGTGAAGGCTGCTGGACAGCCACCAGGGCAGCACCCGAAGTAGCCGCATGGGGCCCCGAGGAAGCTGCCACACCACTGAAATGCTCTGCATGTAGCGAGGGCTCCGTGCCACTAGGGAACATGGACGACGAGGGCACATCAGGCTCTTTGCTGGCACTAGGATCAGCAGCCACGTCTTGGCCATCAGCTGGGCCCGACCCCAGCCGAGCATGCATAAGAGCACGCGGGCCTTCACGAGGATCATCCGCCATGCCTCGGGACGAACCACGACGCTGGCACCGACGACGACGTTTATGCCGACCTTGGCCGTCCCTAGCCGGAGAAGGAGGAGAACCATCATCCATCAATTGCTGAAAGATAGGCCTCACTGAGATGTCGATGGGATAAGCCAGAGCTCGCTTCACTGGCGGGACCTCCTCAGCAGCAACCGTAGGCTCTGCAATGATAAGCTCCATGGAGGTGGGGATGAGACTCGGTTGAGAGCACCAAGCCGTAACCTTGAAGGAGAACTGATCCCGATGCTCTACCGGATCCTGATGAAGATCACTAATCCAACAGTACTTATTCAGCAACTACTCCGCAGTCGAGAGTTCCCAAGCATGGCCTGGAATGCCGCGAAGCACAACGTCAACAGGAACTGGCAAGACGGCGCCGGAGGCAAGAGCATGCCTTGTCCAGTGAGTGAAATGAAGCTGAGACGATGAAAAAATAGGGACAGGCCGCCCTCCATTGAAGACGGAGTTAGCCACTGCCTCATCAGGGAGGATTAGCAAGAAACTCTCAGACATTGTGCGATGAAGCTCCAGGGAGTTGGGGCTCAGACTAAAGCACATGGCTATTTCGGCCAACAACTCATCATCCTGAACAGCTTGCCCATTGCCAACCACCGAGACAAGCAGAGCACGGTGATGCAGATCGTCCTCTCTGCGCGCAAAACTGGAAGAGAAGTCGATGATCCGCCACGGCTTGAAAGACGGCCTAGCGATGGCGATAGAGGAGGTGTCTTCATCGTCGGAGGTTTCGGATGAAAGCCCCCTATCCCCGCTGCCGCAGTCATCAGACGGAGGGTGGGATGGGCCAGCAGGTTCACGACCAGTAGTGCGCCGTCTGCGTTGACGCGACCGCCTACCACGATTCCCAGCATCATCACCACTAGCGGAGACCGCCATTAAGCGCGCACCCAGACGAGCCGACGTACCCAAGTCCGTCACGGCTGTTGGACACCGCTTAGCCTGAGAAGAAGGCGGTGCGCGGCAAGAGTGCTCTGCGAACTCCCGCACACAGGGGTGCCAGCACAGATTCACCAGGCCAGGAGGCGCAACACTAGGGCAGACACGCGCACGATGCCCTAAGGAGCGGCAGTGAAAACGAGTCTACCTCCGACACTACGCCGCACGGTGGGAGGGAGAAAAACAGTTGAAACACCTTCCATGAAGATCCACTAGCACCTGGCGACACGGACAATCAACTGCCGATGAACAGAGGCGACTTCTCCGAGAGCGGCGGCTCTCAACCACCTGCCACTGCTCAAGTCTCCAGGAGCCGAAGTCCGAGACCGAGCCGGGGGGGAGCAAGGGGAAGGCCGCAATGCTCGCCGCACAAGAGATGCTCGACGCCTTGGCAAGAGCAAAGCCACCGACAAGGAAGATGACGAATACCAACAAATACCGCCCGGTGGCCGACAACATAACCACATCTTTGTAGGAGGATTGGGCTGGGAGGGGGATGTCCTGACTGGAAGCAGAACCGTCGGCGGAAGAGGACGGGCTCGCGCCAGCCAGACTCTTTGATCGCCGAAGAAGAAGGAAAGGAAAGGCCACGGGGAAAGAGGGGAAGGCGGAGGTGGCAGGGTCTTGGTGGCCGCTAGGACCAGAGTGGACGCTGGTGTGGAGGCGCCGAGAGGGCAGGGGAGGTGAACGGACGCGGGGAAGAGGGCGGGCGCGGGGAGACAGACAGACATGCAAGCCATCTCAAAGTTTTAATCCTTAAGTCCATAACAATGGAACTTCTTGACATAACGCTAGGGATGCCATCCGTTGAGGGGAAGGAAATCTGGGACAGCCTTATATTTGATGTGCATATTGAGGCACACAGCAGTGTGGTTTATTTTGTTGCTGTGAGATTTTTGGTGTCAAATTAGAACCCAAATGATTTTGTAGGGCATTAGGTGCACACTACCAGAAGAAGATAAACTTTGGTAGCCTTTTTTAAGCTGATCATGGCATTTATCGTATTACAGGTATATCCTTTCTTAACTATAGTGCTTAATTATGAGAATTGCTAATTTGAGGGTGCCCTCACCCAATCTTTGGTGATGGCACCCTCTCATTGTGACAAATGGCAGCACATCCTTCGTTCTTCCACTTCCTTTCCCATTAAAAGGCTCTATTATCATGACACTTGGTGTCACCTCCTTCATCCCCTTTCATACCCCCATTCTCTTCTTCTCAAACTCAAAATAATTTTTGTTTTTCAAATTCCCTCACGTTTTTGAATAAGTATTTTTAATCACTTTCGAAAGTTTTTGAATTGAAACTTTTCGAATCGAAAGTTTTTTGAATCGAAACATTTCAGAGTAGAAACATTTCGATTTAAAATTTTTCGAGTTGAATTTTTCTAGTTTGAATTTTTTTATTTAAAAATTTGAGTTGAAATTTTTCAAGTTGAAATTTTTTGGGTTGATTTTTTTCAAGTTAAAACTTTCTGTTTAAAATTTCCTGATATGAAATTTTTGTGTTAGAGAAGAAGGAAGGGAGGTGGGGAAAGTGAGTAGGCAAGAGGGAAGGGGGAAGGGTGGAGGTTGATGAAGAAGATGACACATAGCATCCTAAGAGAGTGTACTTAAATTGTTAGTTTGAGGCTAACATCAAACTAGTGGTACCTCTTAATTAATTAATTATTTTTTGCATGCATCATAGTTGGCATTATCTACCTTTTAAAATTCTCTCAAAACTTATGATTATCAACTATTATGTAGCTATGGTAATCAGCTAAGATTTATGTATTGTCCGTACTTCCATCCAATCTGTAGCTTGCGACATTCATTGTTACTAGGCTTCTACTATTCTCAAATTTGTTGGACACTAGGGTTTAATGTTGCAAACCTGCAATTCTACCCCTTGTGGTTAATTATACAACTGTGCGAAACTGCAACTGGAAAATTTCAGAAGTATACAAATTGCACATCCCTCATATTCAGTGGGCCCCTACATGAACCAAAAAAACATTTTAGAGAACTCAGAGAGACGGAATTCAGACGCTATCCCACAACAACAAAGTGCAGAAGACATTGTGTCTGATATAATTTCCTCTCATTTTTCGAAGGTAAATCGTTTTCATCTTTATGATCTTGACAGTTATTAGCTCCAATGTGAAGGCTAATAGGAATGCAGAAGCTGCAAAAAATTAGTGAAATGATGAGTAGTGCAGAGCTATATACCGCTGAGCCTTGAATGAGACTTTGACAACTGATTCGGCTGATACAATCTAGGTACCAGATATGAAGATATGTAAATGCTCTGAAGTTTTATTTCATTGATTACAGTTTACTGGGACTGCCAATTTATTAACAATAGGAACATCATGTCTGTTTAGGAAAGTTTTATTTTTCCAATATGAAAATCATGTGTATGATTCATACAATGCTTTAATCTAGAAAATGTCCCTTGAATACCTAATGCTGCATTACTTGCAAGGACGAGTGTTGCTTCAGGTCCAAGTTTCAATGTCTCCTGAAATTTTGACTCGGTAATTAACCCTTCTCCAACCCAAAGCTGCAGTTTAGATGCGTCTAACCCTGTGCCCATCTCCAGTTACTAAACTTGAAAGGGATGCAATGGACATTGCAAAGCAAGCTGAAGAGGAGATACTGAAGGTTGATGCCAGCATAAGCCAAGTCAGCGTTCAGCTAAGGTTGGGCCAACAAATTCAGCAACTTCAGCTGGCAGAGAGCAAAACTGGAGCGAGCAATCTACAGACAGAAACGTATTAGTATCAGGAGCGCATATCCTGTGCTGGCTCGGTCAGCTAGGATGATCTCTTTGCTAATTTTTTGGACACGCATCAACTGCATTTTAGGCTAGGAAAGCCTGTGCGCATTGTAATCATATTCTGTTCAGAGATATCCAGATTCCAGTAGAAAATTTTGGAATAATGTAAGAGAGCAACCTTGCTTAGTTTAGGGTTGGGTCTGAGTTACATGCTTTCCATGTAAACTGCATGATACAAGTACCTCGCTGATTGAGGTGTAATAACCTCAAACCTTCCATTAAATGGAAGATAAATAACCACCCCCCTCCCCCCAGCCTCTGGAACATTTTTCATTCAATAGAGAAAAGATGGAAAATATCTTACATGCCCCCATGAGTTTGCGAAATGTTGGTTCTCCATCCCAGTAGCGTATTGTTGCGTTCCAAGTCCAAATGCACTTTCAGTATGCAATTCCCTAGACAGGTCCTAATGGTCAACGGTAGAAACTAGGCCGAAATAGCTTTGTTCTACGCCGGTAGTGAAAGGCCTATCAGCACAAGTGGACCGTATCTAGGATAGTGAAGGTGGCATAGAACAAGGGTATTTTGGTTGTGTTACGGAACACCAGTGCCAAATGTTTCCGTTAGCAAATGCAACAATAAGCAAGCTCAGATGGTGGTTTTAACATTCTAAAAACTCGGGGCAACATATGAGATGTTTTGGGAGGGATAATCACTATATCATTTCGAGCGGAGATGACCAGGGTTAACAAAATTGGTATGGAAAAAATTGCTCAAAATTCGAAAATGTCGAGCCGAAAATCGATAAAAATCGTAAAGTTTCAAAATCAAAATTTTAGAAAAAAAAAATCAAAAATCAGCCATTTTCATAAAAAAAAAATCAGTCAATTTCTATGGAAAATCGACGAACTAGTTGAAATTTTTTGGCGATCAATTTTTTTAAGCGATTTTCGTCGATTGAAAATCAAGCGATTTTTACCAATTTTCGGCCGGTTTACGTCGGACAAAATTTTCTGAATTTTTTTAATTGAACTAATTTATCGAGCGGTTTTAAAAGTCAAGCTGCATTGATATGGCCAAAAATTGCAATTTTTCAACGATTTTCGTGGATTTTGCAAACCTCTCGCCACAGGTTGACGAGCATCGCGCTGTCCATCTCGGCACTGACCCAGTCATGTCAACTTCAAGCCGGGCCGGGCCCCATCTCTCCAGGCAGAGGCTTGCAGTTGAGCACTTGGGAGCAGCCTGTACTAACCAGTGTGCTGCACGTGCCGTGAAGCGTCCCTGATCATCCCGAAGCACAGCTCCAGGAAGCCACATCATGCAAGGGTCATCCCCTCTTTTTTTTGGGGAGCACAACGTGCTTTGATATGCATTATTTAGAATTCTCATCAATCTATAAGCAGACACAATTCACTCATCTAGGGTTTCCAGATACATCGGATCGCTTAAGTAGCAGAGTAGTACAAACTTTCTACCCATGTGCATGAAATGCTATAGCGCTAGCAGAAATGTATGCAGAGGAAAGCAAAGGTTTGCCAGACAAGGCATGAATGCCTCGCAAGGACATGTGCAACCATCGCACAATCTTGCATGGCAAAATGGAGCCGATGGCTTGTTGCTCCTATATATCAACCGAAAGCTTGGATGAAACTAAGATGCAAATAGATCCATTCTGCTTTTGGAAGATCGACCAGTGCACAAAAACATCCTGTTAAGCACATAATGAATTGGCCAATATGGTGTCTCTATGTCCTCTCCAGTACAAGTTGCGTTTGCAAGCCTTCACAGGCATACAGCTCTATAATCTAAAGGGAAAAGCCAAGGGTAATTCTTGAACGATAGGTCAACGACTCACCGTTGCATCTGTAAAAACCATCGCCTCCAACGTCAGCATGGTAAATATTAAGCAATGGCAAGGTCGCTGCAGACAACTTTAGTTGAAGACTTCATTTTGTCACCCACAATGTCGACAGTGGTGATGTTGTTTACACACGCCAGTAAATGTGCGACGATCAGCTCATTGTTGCGCTTCAGCCTCCATGCCGGACTTCTCTGTGTCACTACTGGTAGACGTAGAAATCAAGTCTTTAGTGGATTTGCGAGCTCGCTGAGGATGCCTGCTTGTCCCAGGGCTTTTGGGTTCACCCTTGCGCTTTCCACCTCCAATAAGCCCAAAAGCAACTGCTTCCAGAGCTCTTGCGGTGGGAGGCCTGTTTCTGGTTCCATGTCTCCGAGAATTCACCTGTGAAGCCAGATCAGGTTGTAGGTTAACAGGTCCTCCTGTTGCCTCTGAAACATCACGATCCATCTCACTATTCGAAATGGAGGGAGCTTCATCCGCCTTCATGCAACCATGCTTGTCTGATGAAGTGATGCATATGCCTGTGCTTGTCTTAACATCTGGTTGTGTCTCCAGTTTAATCTGATCAACCAAACTACTAACCTGATCCCCTTCTTTGGCAAATTTTGTCTCATCGGCAGTGTTGTTTGAATGAACTTCAGCCACTGCATCTACCTCACACTCAAATGACTTGTCCTCATTTAAATTTGCCACATTCATCTTCTCATCTGACCTGTCACTGGTAAGAAAGTTCGACGCATCTATCTTTTTCTCACATGGCTTCTCCTTTGTGGAACAGCTCGCAGCTTCAACAACAGTTGGTTTTGATGAAGTCAACAGCGGCTTGATTTTCTCTTTCTCTAAACCACCACCTTTTGAGAAAGAAATGCTGCGTCGACTGGTCTGTTCATTGCTACAGCTAGATAATCTTCTGCGCTTGGACACTGGGGATAAATATTTGCGCCTTTCAGTTTTTGCTTTGAGGCCAAAGAAGTTTGTGAAATCAATTTTGTCATTATTGCCATTAGAAGAATGACCATTAACTGGAAAAACTGAGCATGTCTCAGTCACCATGCTTTGTAGCGAATCCACTTGGTTTTCTTTGCCTGTATTGTATGCTGCAACCATTTCAATGTTATTCGCATCAGCTGTAACTCGTCCACAATCTTCCTGGTCATTTGATGATCTATCTTCCGGATCTTGCTTCTCTGAGGAACTGGCACACACCATATTATGCGAATGATGTGAAGGGGCAAAACTAATATTTGCATCAGCAGGTAAGTTCCTCAGGTCCCTCACTTTGAAGGGCTCTTCCCCCTGGACCAAGGTAGTATCAATTATTGTAAACTTTGGAAGCTCCTGATAACTATCCAAAGGACTATCTTGGTTCAGTTTCATATCCGTGGGACAGCCATTTTTCTCAGCAGCAACACCATTGTCCATTCCGTCAACCTCTAGCTCAAGAAGAATGGGATCGGCTGCCACTCTTTTAAGGACATCACTGATAGAATCAAAATAATGAGTGCCTTTAGTGAGCTTACTTCTTGAAAATTTTTTGATACCCGGCACAAGAAACACGAGGCAATTCTTAGTTGTGCTGACATCTTTTGGCTGCTCTGAATGCCACCCTCTTGCAAGCAAACGAGGCCAGACAGCTTCCCAAAAAAGATCATTTGATCTTGTCTTGCTTCTCCTGAAATCACCTGTTAAGAACTTGATTATTTCTTCTGAAGCAAGTGAGGAACAATCTTTGCCTGTAGGCATGTCAGGGTGAACAGAAAGAACTTGGTTTGGTTTAGATGGGTCCAGAACAAATCCAGTCAAATCATGCTTCCCTTTACCAATCCCAACAGCCTCCACAAAAGCTTCTGTTCCAACAGTGGATTTCAGAGAAAAGACAAAATCCTCTAAAGAAGTTTGGCCGTCACTGAAAGATTTAAAAGCCTGCAACAAGTGAAAACAATACAATTCATATAGCAATGGATGATAGACGACAAAGAACATCCTTTGTTAATTTTGACAACACTTGATGCATAAGAAAAGTTGACATCCATGAATTATGTTGAGAAATATTGGTGCATGAAATTAATGGTTCTTCCATGGAATTAAACTTGGCAAAATAATTATCCTTGGTTCATCGCAAATTTGACTCTTGTGTACTAACCCTGGGAGCAATAGCTTAAACAATGCAAAGTACTTTAAACAAAAAAACTAGATCAAAGCACAGAAAATCACAATACCAAATTGTAGTGCACCTGCAATGGCTTAAGTTTTCAGGTTTAACCGTTTAAGGTTTGTATTCTTAACTGGAAACCTCACCATAGTAGTTAGATATACTGACATACAAGACCAATCAAAACATATGTAATGATGCTTGGACAACCCTCCAAATGATTGAGTCAGTCAATCCAACTTTAATCAATCTATGACATATGATGTGAATAATTATTTAAATAGCTAACAGATTAACTCAGTTACCAAACATTGGAGGAATATAAAATGGAGAAAAAACAAGCTCAAAAGTGTTAGTTTGAACAATGTAAGTGGTTGCCATAATAAACAGCAATGCCTAGGGTGTCATATAACAAGAAATACTATAAAAATTAGTGCTGAATCCGAGGTTCAGAATAATAGAACCTCAGCTGATCATGAGGATAATTTCATATTGAATCATTTCGATATCTAAATAATCAGCATTCAGCAAACTATAGTTAAAAGACAAAATAGATCAAATTCTTGCTAATTGCAACATACCTCGACCAAAGAATCATGAGCTTCTTCGAGGATTTTAGATTTCAGGCGAGATATAAGCTCCTGCTGTCGCCAACCTGTAAAAATACGTTCCCCAAGAATGCATCTCCTGGTTCTTGCTTTTCTGCAGTCTGACCATCTTTTATATGCATCTCTTTTGTAGAACTTTCCATAGTAGTAGGAAAGCACATCCCCAACAGTCTTACTTCCAAGAAACCTGCTCAACAGACTGAGATTTTTGCCAAAAATGTAAAGCCCGAGAAGGAAACATTCTGCTTCAAGATCACTCCAAAGGGAAGTGGATGAATCAGGCAGTGGGGTAAATTGTTCAATTTCCCCTTTCTGCATTATTGGCTTATTAGTGAAGTTGAGGCCTTCTCGAGTAGAACATGGAGCCAATATTTCATCATGCGCTTTATTACTGTCAGGTTCTATCTGATCTACAGGTATCACTGGATGTGGATCCTTAAATGTTGAATCGCATTCACTTGTGCTATTGCTGGTGGGACAAATTGAGGTCACCTGACTTTCGTCGTCCCTGCTGCTGGCTCTTGCTTCAGTTTCTGAAGAATGCTCTCTTCGTAATTCCTCCTTATTGACTTCACTTGGCGGTGTCCACAAAATTGGAATAGCTAACCCAACCGCAATAGGGT
Source organism: Guadua angustifolia (assembly GCA_036346375.1). Classification (NCBI taxonomy): domain Eukaryota; kingdom Viridiplantae; phylum Streptophyta; class Magnoliopsida; order Poales; family Poaceae; genus Guadua; species Guadua angustifolia. The sequence goes on along the minus strand of CM070511.1, from coordinate 35,064,809 downwards.
AATCATAACCAAGTACGATGCAACTATCAAGTGAGCCAGTCATGAGCTGACAGCGCTCATCATCTGTGGCCAGATTGGGGATTTCTGCCTGGTGCTCACTTCCAATGCATGGACATACTGGTGAGTCATCATATATCACATCTGAAGCAAGCGAAGCTTCTAAAGATGCTTGGTGTTCACCGTTGTCTTCAAGTTCAAGTGACTCCATCTATCAAAATTAGAACAAACAAATGCAATTTGTTAAGAGATATCACATTAATACAAGAACATGTACATCAACACAAATAACTAAGGGTGTGTTTGGCAGGGATTCAGCTTCTCCAGATTTGTGAATCTGGTGAAACTGAAAATTCTAGCTTCACCAGATTCGTGAAGCTGAAGCTGTGAGTACATTAAGAGTGTTTAGATAGATTATCTTGTTTACATTTTAGACCAAAAATATAAATTTAATTCACTTTATTTTAGTCTACAAGTTTTAGATTTCAGGAAAAGCTGGAATCTGAAGCTCTACCAAATAGGCCCTAAGTTGGCTATGTAGTATCTGAAATAGTGAAATATATTATATGCAACACGAAAGTAACCAACAGTACTAGTCCACTACCTTCACAGTGAGTAGCTGAAGTAGAAAACTAGAAATACAGCCTACATGGCATGAATAATGCAACTACACCGACATGTACCCTACAGTTCTACTCAAGGCCCTTAAGTAACCCACATTTCATGAAACCACTCTCATATAGAATTGAGGGGAAAAGTTTAAGAAAAGGGGTTAACTTTTCCCATTTACACCAAATCATTTGAAAAATGAATGGCACAATTTCCAGCCATGCAAGCATCGATAATGGAGATCAAACGCCATGACAGCAAGAACCATCAGGCTGATACCATCCAACAGTTAATGAAACCTAGTGTGTGCATTGCATCGCACACAGAAAACACAATCACTTACAGGCAGCAAATGGAGGTGATGCCTATCATGTATCTGAGGAGGGGTCATCGTTGGACATTACTCACAAGTGTAAAATGTTTCACAAAATAAACAAAGCTACCGTCATGACAGATTGAATCACTGGATATCAATACCAATTCTTATTGGCATACCTATCATCAACCTAGTGGCTACGACGCTGCCGAAATTTCAATCGCTCGCAGCCTCGACGCGAGGCTACAGCACACGAATCTTGGCCACCAAACCGAGTAAAATTGAGCCATTTCCCAGGCTACAGCACACGAATCTGCACCACCACCCTGACCCACCCAATCCAACTCACGACGGTGCATCCCGTAAAACGCCGCCGACGTCAAGCCAGCTACGGGAAACCCGACATGGAGCAACCAAGCCGAGCCGCTCAGCTAACAAAATCCATGCCCGAGCGGCCGAGCCTGCTCCAAGAAGGCGCGCGCGCGCGCATGAATACAAACCTAGAAAGAAATCTCGCCTGGATGGCGTGATCACGGAAGGAACCACCACGGCGGCACGGGCAAACCAAACCAAGAACAATCCCACCGGCAGGCACCCACCGCAACAAGAACGCGAGACGCGCCACCAAACAACAGCAGCATCCTAAGCAGGAACAAATGAAAGATTGGAGGAGTGAGCAGAGCAGCCAAGAAACCTTAGCCTCCATGCACGCGAGCCGCCGCCCTCAACGCGAAGCCTCCCGGCTCCGAGCACCCGGGGCCTCCGATTCTCTTCACGCAAGGACAAAGACCAAGAAACGGACTCCGTCTCCGGACAAACGACAGAATCCGCCCCCGCCGAGAAGAGCGGCGAGATTCGGCGGCGGCCACGGTAGCCGAGAGCTTGAGAAGCACGGACCAGCACGCCTCGAGGAGAATACGGCTTGGCTCTCGCCTCTCGGCTCGGTGGTGGTTCGGAGTGGAGGCGGAGACGGAGAAGAGAGACAGGGGGGTCGGGCTTTAAAGACGAGAAAGAACAAGAGGAAGAGAGAACGGTGAGAGCGAGAGAGATCGGTGGTGGTGTGGTCAGGGTAGACCAGCAAAAGCCACGGGTTGGCCCGGGTTGAAATTACAATGGGCCGCTTGGTCTGGCGTTGGAGTTGGGCCGCTTGGTCGAAGACTTGGGCTGTTTGTTCAGGTCCAGGGCCTGCTTGGGAGTGCTGATTTTTTTTTTCACTTGTAAAGGGAAAACCAAATGTAACTTCTGTTACACAAATTATCAGTGAAATCAAAACTCTGGAGGTCAGCCTTTTTGGGAGAAAAACAAAGCGCCATCATTGAGTTAGGGAATTAGTCAACATGAGTGCGATCTTTGCAATATGAATAAAAAATTCAGATCAGTACATCAAATTGGAGCTACAAAGCAGGAGATATTGATAGAAAATTCAGACCAAATCATCAAAATAGCCCTGCAGCTTTATCAAAAAGTCATTGCAATTCAATAGAAGTGCTTTGCAAAACGACGGCCGTTTAGTCGGCCGACTATGCGGATACGGCAGCCAAAGCCTCACGTATATATGAATCGGGGGCACATTAATGGCTAAGAATATATACTCGGACATATTAGACAATTATTAATTGTCCATATCTATTTAATCGGTCATATAGGGGGTGTTTGGCACAGCTCCAGCTTCACTAAAATTCGTAGAGTTGATGGAGCAAGACATTTCTAGTTTCAGAAATTTATGAAGCTGGAATTGTGGATATATTAAGAGTGTTTAGGTGGGTCATCTTGTTTATATTTTAGATTAAAAATATAAACTTAATTCATTTTATTTTAACCTACATGGTCCAGATCTGAGGTAAAATTAGGATCTAAAACTCTGCCAAACAGGATCATAATTGTCTGTTTAATTGTCTGAAGTTAACCTAACAGTAAGTAGTAGCCCATGGCTTCAATCAGCCCAACAACAGGCCGAAGGACACCCTATATATTCCATTTTCTTGTATTGCTTCCAGTCTAGTTAGGTTTGCTGACCCTTTGGCCTTCCTGCCCCTATGAGTCTTAGTGGTTTTTTCTTCACTGATTCCTATCCCACTCTTTCAATATCTTGATCTCCTATTGCTTCGTGATTGAAATACCCATCAAATATGAAGTCTTTAAGTTCATTTCTAAGGAAGATGAACAACACCAGCCACTTACTTTATCTTGTATCCGAAGGTACGTGTTAACTAGTACTTTGATCCAACCTAAATATGCACACATTACTTGGTTTCTTGCTTATTTACTTTGCTAGATTCGATATGTGTTAATTTTAATGTTCATCCTTTGCATATTATCTAGTTCTATTTCATGCTTTGTTAGATGCACTTTGATTTTCATATTTTTTAGTCTAAAATTAGGCTTCTAAGCAGGCCCTTAAACTTTTTAACTTATAGCTTAAAGATAGATTTTGGGCTTAACCAGTTTAAAAGCAATCGGGTTTTATATGTAGTAGATGTGGATAATTTTACTCTAACTGCAGTAGCATTAGTCTAAAACTAACCCTCAATGAGTCAAAAAAGCATCTATTCGGTGGCTTTTGGCTTTCAGTTATATAAAGTGTAACACCCTGGAGCTCAAATGCGCCACGAATGCTACCAACACTCTAAACTATTAAGATCGGCTTAGAAACTAAGCCACCGAAATCTACAAAATTTCGGCATGACTTCTCTAGAAGGTAGGACATCCACTCAGCAGACAGAAACAAATGCAATTATATGATATCATTCTAGCAGGTCCTTAGTTAACCAAACACACATCCCATAAAAATTAATAACTCCACCACATAAATTATTACAGGACAGGGAACTTATTAAACATAACCGCAAACAACCTTTTACAAGAATTTTGCGCGAGCTAGTAAGAACAGAACTATAATTGATATCATGGCATGGTGATGATGCAAACGTGAATGTGCTACTACCCCCATCCATGCATGCCGGCTTCAAAACACCTACAAACATTAAATAACAAGCGTGAGTTCAAACTCAGCAAAGTACACGAGAATAATAAACCCAATTTATCGCAATTAAAACAAGAACTTAACCAAAAGAGTAAGTAATGCAAATAAAACAATATACGGACAATAAGCATTCATAACCATTTAAAACAATAACTTGACTATATCAAAATTACCGCAATCAAGTCATCAACTTGATAATAAACCCATTCCACGCCAAAGAAGCATTACTTATTCTAAATCACAACGCCCCGACTCAACTATCCTTGTCGCAACTCAAATCATTTTCATCAATTGCATTTGAGTTCAAAACTCGACTTCACTCAACGGTATTCATACAACATACTTAACAAGGCAAAAGAAATGCGCTAATTCATCAAATTCAATTCAATCCCCCCTTTCTGGGTTGAGTCCACGACTCACCCTTCAATTACCATAATCACAATCCATATGACACACCATTTACCACAACACTCATTATTAACGATGCGATGCACATGAATGCTCATTGCCATGCACGATCAGTCTTCTTGAGTGCCCACCCGTCGGTGTGCACCTCACGCCCCTTCCATCCCGTAGATGGAAGGTGCCTACTCTTCTTGTCTCGCTCCCATTCACCTCGATGAATGGGACTACGAGATAGGACTTTCGTGTTCACTACGTGTGAACACAGAGGTCCCTGATCAAGATGGGTCGCCTCTTCCATTATGTATGCACAAATGCAATTTTCATGAATGAGATGCAACTTTTCCTTCAATGCCAACACTAACATACCATAACCACATACATACACATAGCCAAAATTCTCACATTCATAACCATAAACACACACAGACATAAACATAGCCCAATTTCTCACATTCATAACCATAAACACACACAGACATAAACATAGCCCAATTTCTCACATTCATAACCATAAACACACACAGACATAAACATAGCCCAATTTCTCACATTCATAACCATCTAATCTATTCGCACACACTCAATTCCATTTCCCAAATGGGGCACAATTAAGTACGAGTATCCACGTACCCCATACTCTCTACTCACTGCAATGTCAACAAAGGTACAGAAAACTCACCGGGATTAAGGCTTACTAGCAACCACTCGAATCCAATAGCTATTCACGTCCTCGAAGGGACGTTCACCAATATAACTCAAACTTTCCACAATCAATAGAAATTAGCCATGAATGGATAAATAACAACAAACAACTCATTTATGCACACAACTCGATGTACTTGCCTTTTTAGGAAGGAGCTGAGTGGCGTGAGGAAGATACTATGCCACTCCGAAACTACTCCACCAAACAACCGACACAAAACGCTTTACAAACTATATCCTTTCAATAATGCTTTACGCCCCACACTACAACCACGATAGCTCCTCTTTTAAGTTGGTTCAGATAAATATAATCTACACGATAGCCAACAAATAACCCAACTAAAGCAAAATTGCAACTTAGATAAGGAATAGGAAATAGCATCTCCATGCATTAGTTAAAGCACACCTCACCACAACTCCTAAGAAGGCAATATATATATATAGATATATATGTTTAATCAACATTTCAAACAACTTGGGAATCTATTATGAGTAAAGATCAAGACTAATCTAATAACATACATCGCTAGTTATTCATGACATTCACATTGCAAGCTATACCTAAACCTTGGTTAGAAACTAGAGGTCTAGTAGCGATTCATAACGAATATAACGAGATAAAAAGGAGACAAACCCCAACCATCGAAGTTAAAATCGAGGCAAGACTACCCTGCCGCAAATAAGAATCTTGATTGTATGTGCATTTCCAATTGGTCTAAGATTAACTAGTTCACCATTAGCCAAAAGGTTATTGCACCAATCATCTCTTGGTATTTCATATTTCTTACATGAGACAATAGTAGAAAGCAAATTAGTCATTAGCTAACAACTAAATGCTATCACAATTAGTTAGAGGAGCATGAAAATGAAACCTTTTGAACCTGACTCAAGTCTAGCATGCATCTATGCAAACTAATGAAAAGACCAAATCACAGATAACTCTACATTTATTCAAACCTCATAATTTCTTTACTCATGCTCGCATCAAGAGAATAGAACTAGCGAGCATGGATATATAGGTAGGCACACAATTTAACAATGCATCGATTCGTGCCTTCCTTACAAACATGTATGCACAGAACCCAAATTTAGGCATTATATTCAATATTTCAGACTCAAGATGTCAAGACACATGTGTAAATAAAATCTCTAGCACTTGTATCATTTCATCACAAATTCATGCTTGCACACACGAGCCCAAATCTGTAAACCGATTATCACTAGAGCCCATGCCATCATATCAAAACAATTACATGAAGACTTACTAAACACTAAAGTTAGTCGCATCTTAGGAATGAACACCCCTCATGGCAGCATACACATTTGGTTTCCAGTCCAACACGCCACAAACACAAGAAAAATACTTATTTATACACAAAAATTATCAAGAGTATTGATCCTTATACCCAATCAATACGCAAGAACTAAGATTTGTGCATTCGGTTCATGCATGTAACTGGGAACAACTAAAGGAGGTGCTATTATTTGCATTACAATCAGCCACAACATACTACCTCAAATCTGGACAGCAAGGAATGAAACATCAACTTTCTTTTTTTTCATCAAGCTCTTGGGAAGTCAGCATCAATCTCATGAAAAACTTAACTAGGCATTTCATCAAACACCACATGGGCACAATGAACTACACCCCCAAATTAACTATACCAGAGAACTCACTACTAGAGGAAGGCAAGGGGGAGGCAATGCTGGAGGTGCTTCGGCTGGGGCTAGAGCTGCTGCTTCGGTTGGTGTTGGAGCTCTCTTCTTATTCTTTTTGTTGTTGCATCTTCTTATTTCTTCTTTGTTGCTCTATCAAGTTCTTTTCTTCTTGGCCGAGCCAGGAGAGGCGACAGGAGGAGCCGCCAACAGGCGAGGCGACGCCGGCCAGCAGGGGAGAAGGACGCAGGGAGGTGGAAGGGGCGGCGCCAGGAGGAGTGGCCAGGGGCGACGCCAGGACGGCTGGAATCAGGAGACTGGAGGCGCAGGAGGAAGGCAGGGGCTGGAAAAAGAAGATGGCCTCCAAGGATTTTCAGCCACTCAATTGAAGAAAGAGAAAGAGAGGGGTAGGTGGGGAACAAAAATATCAGCCCAAAGAAGGAAATGAAGCTTTGCAGTATTACATAAAGTCTTATGATTTTTTTTAAAAAAAAAGCCCAGATAAAAAGGCTTTCAAACCCAGTAATAAAGTCCAAACAAATAGGACATTAAGCATGTTTGGGTGGTCTATGTTATATTGGGGTTCGTGTGGGTAGACCGATAATTTGAACTAAAATCTCGGTCTATCTATGTGGATGAACTGGGATTATAGCCTAGCCAAATAAGGCCTTAGGCTTGTTTGGAAGATTCATTTCAATCAGGATCCACGTGAGTGGGCTAGGAATTTGATGGCTCGCTAAATAGGGCCTCATAGGTTTGAATTAGGGATGGATAATACTAATTTAGCACAGATTCAGTTGCAATGTGCTTGCATGCGTATTACTAGTAACATATCAGTAAGGGTGGCCATGATACGTAACATACCTATGTTTATATTTTGGGACAATTGTGTTTTTTATTTGTACCCCACCTAATTTAGGTTTGCTATGCACTCAAGAGAAATTAGACTTCTTTGGTAAACTATAATCATCAGTTGCTTATGTTATTGTGAAGCGATCTAAAGAAGAGAAATTTCTTTACAAATCTAGATTGACTTATTCACTTAGATGCTTGAGATTTATTTTGTGTCAAGAATTGGCATGCCGGGGACATAATGAAAGTGAACTCTCTACTAACCAAGCAAACTTCATTGAACTGTTGAAATGGCAATACAACAAAACCAATCTATTCTAACACTCACTTTGCAATACAGATAGCTTGTGTTGTAGGAAAAGTCAACTGCAACACATGCTACGTGTTGCTAGCACTTATGTGTAAAATTCTTGGCTTAATCCATGTGAACATAGTCCATCCATTGACCCTACAACACTTAATGGTCATGTTGCTACACTTGATAGATGTGTTGGTAGGTAAACGTAAAGAAATTTGTGATCCATTCAACGTCACAAAAATACTCTGTAATTCGCTTTAAGAATATAAAATGAAAAGAAGAGCAAAAAAATTTATATTGGTGAACAAAAAAATTGTGATCCATTTGCCACCACCATATACTATGTAATGCTTGTTGTCATCCGTCATCTTCCCTCCATCCGCTAATGTACATCTCACGCGGTCGATGTTTCCTCTTGTCTTTCCCTCCAGTATTGATGCATATGTCGTTGACTTTTGAATATGGCTTCTTAAGAATTCATATTTCACAAGCTCCTATGTTATTAATGAGGTATGGATGGTTATCTTATTTGTACTTTTCTGATTATTGAGTGCTCCTTTTTCAGAAACTTTCATAGCATCTCTCTTATATTGTTTCATCCAACTATTTTCTTTTAGCAACTTTCACAACATTACTTTCATTAAATTGGAAAAAAATGGATTTTGTATTGAGTGGATCCTAGGCTGCTAGCAAAGCCATACCTGGATCCATTTTTTAAAATAAATGTGGATTATAATTTGGATAGGCATGGGATCAAATATGGATTTTAGCTAAACTGATGTAGATTTTATCTAAAATGAATAAGGATCCAGATTAAGTTTGAAGATAAATATATTAATATTAATAACTAATGAAAAGATGAGTTTACCCTATTTTGTATGTTCTTTCGACCGTGTTGTCGAAACCATGAAAATGGTGGAAATCAACAAGAATAGAAATGCAAGGGATGCCCATCTTAGTGGATTTATGTTGCGGCCTCACTCAGCCCATGAAAGGCTTTGTCCTGATGATACCATTATCGGACTCGGTTGACGATCTCAAGAGTCCTTTGGGCTTTGAGGGAATTGTGGAGTTTACAAGTACCCTCACATGGTATGTGTGATGCATGCCTGTTGCCTTGATTATCCATTTGTTCCAATGAAAAATGCATTCCCATTAGCTGCTTGTTTGTATATATAGGCGCTTGTATGGATCGATGTCTTAATATTTCCTTGGTTGTCTATTGTGCCCTTGTAAGATGTAAGCTATTGTAAGTATCTAACAGCTTGTCTTAGTATTTTCTTCACCTGAATTTTTCATCTTCCTTTCAACAGTGGATACCCTGTAAGCTATTGTAAATATCTAACTGCATACTTGTATGCCTGTTGCCTTGATTATCCATTTGTTCCAGTGAAAAATGCATTCCCATTAGCTGCTTGTTTGTATATATAGGCGCTTGTATGGATCGATGTCTTAATATTAACTTGGTTGTCTATTGTGCCCTTGTAAGATGTAAGCTATTGTAAGTATCTAACAGCTTGTCTTAGTATTTTCTTCACCTGAATTTTTCATCTTCCTTTCAACAGTGGATACCCTGTAAGCTATTGTAAATATCTAACTGCATACTTGTAGTTAGCGTTTATATATTTTGAATATGTGGCATTTTCGCAATTGATTTGATCATACCAATCTGCTCTTCTACTTTAGCAATGGCGGTACGTAAGAATCATAAAAATGTTCCTTCTAAATTATGGTATATCTAATTCATGATTTACTTCTAATGACTATTAAATTCCAATGTAGTTTGGTACCATTGTGCTACTCAAGTTTGCCAGCAGATATCCAAACAAACCGAATGTGGCATTTGCTACATTCTTGAATATTGATCCAGATGCAAAATTTGGTGGTCTCAAGCTAGGTAACTAATTTTGGAAAGTGCATATTAATTATCCTATCAAAGAACATGAGGTGTTGGTAAGGCCATAGGAGAACTACAAGACAATTGGCCAAACCAAAAGAAAATCAATTGCTTGGCCTTCAATTTGTGTATTTTAATTTTAGCTTGATTTGATTTTGGTGTCACACATGTCCTGTATATTTACATTCATGCAATTTTCTTGTTATTCTTGCATGTTGAAAAGATCAATGGTTGAATTGTTGTATTTGGATGTTTACCTCATCAAGGGATCAATAAGAAAGAAATTTCACGAGGAAAAGATAGTGGTAGTAGTACTAGTATTAGTAGTAGTACAATTTTGTATGTTAGGAGTTAGGACTCAAATTTTACTCTTGTTCTCAACAAATGAGTTGTATTTTTGTTCTATGTGGAATGATGTACAATTCTTATATTTATTTCATTAATTAATGCAATGCAATGCAATACTTATATATTTATTTTGTTCTATGTGGATTAATTTTTTTTGTCTTGTATATTCTTCTCTTTTGTGCTTGTAATTAAACTCTGATTTGCTTTAATTATATATCAGTAGGGGTCTCCCCTCCTGTTATCCTCAAAAAAAATTAATGCAATTGACGAGGGCTGAAGAAACTTCCGACAGTCAAACTTACGGTCAACGGGGGCCCAAGCTCGAGCTCGGGAGTGGCGTCGCCGACCAAGACCTGGGTTGCGTGGACTCCCTCACGACCTAGAGCTCGGGAGCGTCAAGACCTCATGATCGGGGGCAGGCGTTCGGCTCCAGCTCGAGAGGACTAGCTCGGGACTGTAACACGCGCGCAGCATGTTACCAGATCCATGAATGCAGGAGTCAAGGCTGACGTGGGCGGCTTAACCGGGGCAGTTACAGCCATCTCCGAGATGCGCGAGGCCATGATCTCCGGGAATCTCTCCCGGTCGTTTCTAGGAACGTTAGGAAGGATATAAGGCCTCGCAAGGCATGTATACAGCAGAGGACTTGAAGGAGAAAACCCTAGCGATAGACCAGTAAACACAAACAGAGCACTCAGGCTCGAGCTGTAATCATCTCTTTGTACGCACAATTAGTGGATTCCTCCGCCTCCGGAGAAGACTGGACGTAGAGCTATTACCCGCTCAGGGGGCTCGAACCAGTATAACTTGTTGTGTCACGCTCTCTGTCGTCTTCCTCCGACCTCTACGCTGCAAACACGAACCTCCGGTGAGCAAGCTCCGAATTGGGTCCCTTACACACTAACACCCCTCTTCACTTTTGCGGTCAGGCGATCCCGATCGTCGACAGCAATGCAATCTATCTTTTTGATCGTTGCTTGTGTTGAATTGTATTATATATCCTCTAATATGAATTGCTTAATTATCAAATAAAAATTATACGTAACAATTATATTTTGTATATATATGTAGCAAATAAATAAACCATAATTTACATGTATACTTAGTTGTGTTACAATAGACCAATTATGTGTTTCTAACAGGTGTTAGATATATTGTGAAAACATGTGTTATATATAAAAAACATGTTGCTACTTTGCAACACCTTTTCTTTTGTTTAACAACACCACCCGAATTGTGTTGTAGTATGTCTACCATAGCAACATGAGTAATAACATCACTTGTCACATGTGTTACTATCTAACCTAGCAACACATAGGTGTGGATATAGTAGCATATACCTATGTTGCTATAGCTCATTCCTGTTGTAGTGTGGCTTGTTGAAAGTAATGAAGAGGTCAATAAAGTTGTTTGAAAAATGCTCCAGGAAATTGTCTCTTGACTTCTAAGGCCATACAAAATGAAATTATTACTTGTTGTGCCAAGAAAACAACTAAATAAATAATTGAAGAAATTGATGATGACCACTTCGCAATTCTAGCTGATGAGTCTAGTGATGTATCCCAAAAGGAACAACTTGCTCTTTGCTTGCGATATATTGATAAACTAGGAAGGGTACGGGAGCGGTTCCTTGGAGTAGTTCATGTAGCTGATACCACTTCTTTGTCACTTAAAAATGCAATTGAGACTTTACTTATGGATCACTCATTGAGTCTTACTCAAGTCCGTGGGCAAGGATATGATAGGGCTAGTAACATGAAAGGTGAGATTAAAGGTCTAACAACATTGATTATAAATGAATCTCCTTCTGCATATTACATCCATTGCTTTGCACCTCAACTCTAATTAGTTTTTGTGGCTGTTGCTAAGGACAATGCCGATTGTGTTTGGTTTTTTGACCAACTATCAAGCTTGCTGGATATTATTGGAGTTTCTTATAAGTGCCATGACATGTTTTGAAACACTAGAGTTTAGGAAGTTTTGGAAGCACTGGAATTGGGTGAAATTGAAAGTCGATGGGGATTGAATCAAGAAATGGGGTTGGGCTAGGCCTACTAATACTTGTTGGGGTTCTCATTATAAAACTATTTTGCACATTATTGACATGTATTCTACAATCTGCAAAGTACTCATAAAGATTGGAAAAGACCCCGCCCTAAAGAATGAATGGGGGAAAGCCCATGCTATGGTGGTAGCCTTTGAGTCATTTGATTTTGTTTTCATGGCAAACTTTATGCTAGTAATACTTGGGTACACAAATAAGCAGTGTCAATCTTTGCAAAAAGAGGGACCAAAATATTGTTAATGCTATGTAACTTGTTGATTTGGCTAAGGACAGATGCAACATATGAGGAGTCATGGGTGGGAAGACTTTCTTCATGAAAACATTACATTAGGGGATGGGCTGAGCTGACTACATTGAGACGGGCACCACCCGGACTACCACCGTCGTACGCAATAAGGAAATCCCGAAGATAGTAACCAATTCTTAGTAGGAAAGATACGATTGTAATCCTGATTGTTAATAGATTCAGCGGAAAGGATAGAGATAGAATCTCCACCTTGTAACCGACCAGTACTCTTCCTTGTAACCGCACCCCTCCACTATATAAGGGGGGCGGGGAAACATCAACATCAGATCATCAGCAGTAAGACAGATCATCACAATTCCAGTGCACAGGACTAGGGTATTACCTCTTCCGTGAGGGTCTGAACCTGTATAAACCCCTGTCTTGTGTTACCATCGAGTTTGGATCCAGCGCCTAGCCCCATAATCGTTATTACCGACAACAAACGTCGACAATTGGCGCGCTAGGTAGGGGAAGCGTGAAGATCAATCTCATCAAGCTTGATGGCAGCGATCGGCGGAATCACCGTCACCTTCGCTCCTAGTCATTTTTTCGTTTCGGGAGCTTGGACTTCATCACCGACAACCTCGATAAGCTTGCTCTCTCGGACTCATATCAGATCCAATTTGGGTGGGACTCCATCGGTTCTTCATCCGGACTTTCGTTCGGGTCGGAGAACGTCGCGACCATCTACTCGCAAGTAGTAAGCCAGGGGCTTTCTTCCAGGGTGGTGGGCGTTATTAGCAGCACCCCACTCGGATTCAGAGATCAGCTCGATCTGTCTCCTTTTCGCTACTCTGTCTCAGAAACCGATTCGGAGAGCAGCGCAGGAAGTTGCCATGATTTCCGTGGCATTTATGCAATCAAAGACCAGCAATGACGGATCTATTGATGAGGTCCGCGCGTTTATCGCTCGATCGGCTTCACCGAGTGTTATGGCCCGAAGGCTTCAACCCTAAGGGCATCGTCAAGTTCGACGGGGAGAGGGACCCAGAGGCTTGGCTACAGGTTTACGCCCTCGCAGTCAAGGCAGTCGGAGGCGACCACAACGTGATGGCAAACTACTTGCCGGTCAAGCTCACCTCATCGGCTTAGACCTGGCTCATGGGACTTCCAGAGAATTCGATAGATTCCTGGGGAGATCTTTGTGAGCAGTTCATCGCAAACTTCAGGCACCTATGAGAGACCTGGAACCCCGTGGGACCTATACCAGCTTCATCAAAAGAAGAATGAGTCTCTTCAGGAGTTCATCCGGTGCTTCATGCAGAAGAAGAACACGATTCGGGATGTCTCGGATGTGGTCGTCATAGCGGCTTTCCAGAAGGGAGTCAACGACGCTGACCTAATCAAAAAGATGTCCCGGAAGCCGCCGACTACGGTGAAGGAGATGTTCGCACTAGCGGACTGCTACGTCACGGCCTCGGATGCCCTAGCCAAGCACCAAGATGATCGTCAATGGTAGAAGGACAAGAAAGACTACACTGAGTCCTCCAAGCAGAAGGACAAGAAGCGGAAGGGCGAGGAGCTAGTCGCAGTAGCAGGTCGAGGTCGGCCTCAAGCGCCGCGGTTTGGAGATTACGATAAGGTAATGGACGCCCAATGTCCTTTCCATCCCAAGGGGAAACATGCTGCCAAAGATTGCTTCACTCTGAAGAGGTTCACGCGAGAAAGCAACAAGCGGTCGAAGCCAGATAAAGGTGAGGCTAGCAGGAAGCAGGACCCCCCCGAAGATGATGACTACCAACAAACCGAGCGTAAGCTCAATTACATATTCGGGGGCTCGGTTGCATATGAGTCCAAGCGAAAGTAAAAACTTACCGCTCGGGAGATCAATGCAGTCATGCCGGCGACCCCTAATACTTGAGGTGGTCCGAGGTTCCGATCACATTTGACCGCTCGGATCATCTTGATCATGTTCCATACCCAGGTAGATATCCTCCGGTCTTGGACCCCGTTATTCGCAGTGTCAAGCTCAAGAAAGTGCTGGTCGACAGAGGGAGCGGACCCAATGTCCTTTTCTCCAGAACCTTCGATGACATGAAGATCCCTTACTCTGAGCTAAAGCGTGGCTCATTGCCGTTCCATAGGGTAATCCCCGGGACTTCGGCGGTACCACTCGGGCAGATCACCCTGTCGGTCACGTTCGGTACCAAGGAGAATTACCGGACTGAGTACTTGAATTTCGAGGTGGCTGATCTCGAGACAGCGTACCACGCCATCTTGGGAAGGCTAGGCTTAGCTAGATTCATGGCAGTGCCGCACTATACGTATCTGGCGCTGAAGATACCAGGGCCAAAAGGCATTATCACAGTTCGTGGTGATGTCAAGCAATCCTTTGTGTGTGACAGGGAAAGCTGCCAGCTGGCTGAGAGGTAGCGGAGGTCCAGCAAGACGAAGGAGACATTCCAGCCAAAAAGCAGGCCAAGTCAGGAATAAAACCTGACGAAGGGGTCAAGAAGATTGCACTCAACCCGTCCAACTCAGCCAAGACAGCTCTGATTGGGACAGGGCTCGATCGCAAATAGGAAGACGTGTTCGTTACCTTCCTCCAGGCAAACAGAGACATCTTTGCTTGGAAGCCATCTAATATGCTTGGCGTCCCTAGGGAGGTGATTGAGCACGCTCTGAACATTAACGAGAAGGCAAGGCCTATCAAGCAGCGACTCCGTCGGTTCACGCAAGATCGCTGCGATGCTATCAGGGAGTAGATCACTAAACTTTTAGCTGCTGATTTTATTAAAGAAGTGTAGCATCCTGACTGGTTAGCGAACCCAGTTCTTGTTCACAAAAAGAATAAAAAGTTGGCTCATGTGTGTTGATTATACCGATCTCAATAAGGCGTGCCCAAAAGATCCATTCGGGCTGCTCGTATTGATCAAATGGTAGACTAAACCACCGGGTGCGAGATCCTGAGTTTCTTATATGCCTACTCGGGGTATCACCAGATCAGATTAAAAGAGGAAGATTGCATTAAGACTTCATTCATCACGCCGTTTGGGGCTTTCTGGTATGTCACAATGCCATTCGGGTTGAAAAGCGTTGGTGCAACCTATCAGCACGCGATACAGCGGTGTTTTCACACTCAATTCGGACGCAACGTGGAGGCGTACGTGGATGATGTCGTTGTCAAATCTCGAATAAAGGAGGACCTCGTCTCTGATTTGGCTGAGACGTTTGAGAGTCTGAGGGCCTACAAGATGAAGCTTAACCCTGAGAAGTGTATCTTCGGAGGCCCTTCGAGAAAGCTACTTGGATTCATCGTGTCTCATCGCGGTATCGAAGCAAACCCAAAGAAAATCAATGCCATCATGAAGATGAAACTGCCGACTTGCTAGAAGGACATCCAGAATCTCACAGGATGCATGGTCACACTTGGCAGATTTATTTCCCACTTAGGGATGTGTGAAATCATGTGCTTAAAAATTGGCTGAGTAATGAAATTGGCATTGCAAAGTGGTTGTGATTATGGCATGTGTGGTGCTTATGCATATGTTGTTGGTGATAGCATGATTATGGTTTTGCTTGATGCAACGCGCTTGTGTGAGTGGTTGCATGGATTGATTTTGAGTCAAGTCGTAGACTTGTGCTCGGATTTATTTGATATGCTGGTGATAGCATGATGATGGTTTTGCTTGATGCAACGCACTCGTGTGAGTGGTTGCATTGATTGACTTTGAGTCAAGTCGTGGACTTGTGCTCGGAATTGTGTTGCTCGAGGGCGAACGTGGTCGATGACGGGACCGGAACTAGGTTCATGGAGGAACTGAGGTTCAGGACTAGGTTCAGGGAGGAATCGAGGTCTTGGTGGTCGAGGATGTCATGCAGGACGTTCGGGCTAGAGAACATGCACATGAAGGCTGGTTAGTCACGTAATTACAGCATGTGGGCTGTACTTGCGTGCAAGAGTTGTTTTTGGCCATGTTGGGCCAGGTTGAGATGTATACGAACTCTTTCCATGTTGGAAGTTGACGAATACTCATACCAGGGGGTACCCCACAGTAAGGTATATATCTATTTCAAGATCGTCTCTCTCTCAGTCGTTTGGACATGGCGGCGAGATTGGCAGCGATGCAGAGTACTGGAGGGGGTATTACCAAAGTCTCCGCCCTTCACAGATGGGATTATCACTGAATATTGGCTGGAACGCCAAATGGGCCGTCTTAGGCCCGGCTCTAGCCGAAGACCTCGTTGGGCCACGAAGGGTCCTCGGCCTCGATCAGGCCCACTAGGGGTGCTCCGACACGACACGTGTCGGGGCACCCGCAGCCCGACCGCCTCAAGTCGAAGCGCCCGCAGTTCCTCGACTGCCTCGTGCTCGGGCGCCTAATGTGCTCCGATCCAGCGACCTCCGCCACATCGTCGGTCGACCTCAAGCTGGTCGCCTGCCCCGTGGACACGACGACCATGCTGGAGCAGGTGGCTCCTTCCCAAGGTGGCCAAGAGGCCGCCAAAGTCAAGCGCCAGTCCCTTCACCCCGTCATGCACAGTAGAGAGACGCGCTCCCTCCCGAGACGACACCAGAGCGCAAAGATAAACGGCGCCAAGATCCGACAGCGCAGAGAGGGAGTCGCGCCTTCCCAATGGAACGACGCTCGCTGAGTCTACCAACCCAGGCGTGGGATGAACAGGAACCTGTCAGTCACCAGGACCGAAGACCGGGACTTCCGGGCATAATGTACCCCTACCTTTTCTCTCCAAACTCCCGTGTAACTTGCCCCCTCCGCCTATATAAAGGGAAGCAGGACCCTCAGGGAAGGGCATTCGATTCGGGCCGACCCAATCCAATCAGACTCGAACTCACACAGCCTAAGTATCCAAGCATCTGAACTCTCACGAGCACACTGCTCTCACTCATCCTACTCGGACGAGGCGCTCAAGGCCAGCCCTTAGCCCTCGCTTGTAACACTGTGTAATCTACTACACCCCAAGCAATACAGAACCACCACCACAAACTGGACGTAGGGACATTCGGCCCGAACCAGTATACATCTTGGGCTTCTTGAGTCTAACCATTCAAGGAGCGGGAACGCGCAGCCCCTTAACTTACAAATTTACTTGCCGGTTTACGAAACACCGACAGATGTGGAGTTGTATTCTATCTCGTTATGTTTGCTCTCTATAAATATGGGGAGGTGTCTCCTGTTTATTGAGAGAGCCAGGTTTTAGGGTTGTACTCTTTTGTTTGAGTACTGTAACCAGTTCAAAAATAAAGATCTTTCTTACAAGCTCTTGGCTCCAGCATAGTTGATCGATCGCTTGAAGTTTTGTCCATCACAGCAGTCACGAAGTTCATCACGGAGTTCAGTTTTCTGCAAAGGTATCATTTTGCGAAGGTAATATCTCTTGATCCATTGATCCGATTGGATTTATTCTTATTGGGTTAGATTTGTAATTGAATCTAGTTTCTATAGTTAAAATTTCATATCAATCCAATGGCGAGATCGTCGGTTAATCTCGATTGAGTTTGGTCCATCATTGTTAGATCGCAAATTATTTTAGTCAAATTGCGAAGGTCATAACTTTAGATCTGTAGATCTGATTGACCTAATTCTTTTTGTGTTATCTGCAGAATTGAGTCTAGTTTCTACAGTTAAAATTTCACATCAATCCAATAGTTGGATCTCTAGAAATTTCTATTTTTGTGAACTGGTCATCAGTCTGCTCGCCTAGTCGCCCGATGCTTGCCTGCTCGCCCAAACAGCTCGCCTGGTTGCCCAAACTGGTCGTCCAAGTGCTCTACTAGTCGTCCAGGTACCCTACTGGTCGCCCAAGTGGTCTACAGGTCACCAGACTAATCTACAAGTCTCCCAACTACGTAAACGGGTATCCCAATTGCTGTACTGGTCTCCCAGCTGCGTGAACTGGTCTCCAAGCAATTTGAGTTTAAATTGTGGTGTTTTAAAATTCATAAAAATTTGATTTTAGCTTCCACGCAATCATTCACCCCCCTCTGATTGCTACATTAGTATATTTCGATCCTACAAGTGGTATCAGAGCCTATTTTTTCTAATTAATCTTAACAGGTGATTAGAAATCGTAGCGATGGATAGGTATTCGATAAAACCTTGTGTTTTCGATGGTGTTGATTTTCAGTTTTGGAAAGCAAAGATGGAGGTGTACATCCAAGCTCAGGGCTTTGCAATTTGGGAGAAAGTGTACAAGCCATATCAAGTTCCTGAGAATGATGAAGTCAATGACACCAATCGAGCACATGTTGAAGCAAACAGTAAAGCACGGAATTTGATCATCCAAGGATTGGGAAGAAGTGATTTCGATCGCGTGATCCATCTCAAGTCTGCATATGAGGTATGGAAATCTCTTTGTGATTACCATGAGGGTTCTAACACTATCAAAGAGGTTCATCAAGATATATATAAGAAAGAATATATGCGATTTGAGATGAAGCCTGGTGAGTCACTAGATGATTTCTTTGCACGTTTCAATAAAATTCTTAGCAATTTACGTGTTGTTGGGGTTTTCTTTGATGAGGCTACTAATGTTAGACAACTGCTTGGTGTATTAGACATGTCTATTTGGGAGATGAAAGTTACATCCATTAGAGAATCTACTGTCATGAGTGAACTTACTGTAGATGTTCTTTTCTCTAAATTAAAAACTCATGAATTGGATGTTCTTGCCAGGAAGAATGATCATAAATCAATTGCATTGACCTCTCAATCTAGTATGTCTCAGAATAATGCTTCTTCAAGTTTTGCTTTGTCTTCGTTGTCTTCACTAACCGATGAACAGATTGAGGAATTTCCAGAAGAAAACTTGGCACTACTCTCTTCTCGTTTTAATAAAGCTTTGCAAAATGTGAGAATGAGGAAGAGAGTTGGTGGTGGCTCTCCAAGATGCTATGAGTGTGGTGATTTCAACCACATTCATTCAAATTGTCCTAAAATTACAGATAAATCTTTAAAGGAGGAGAAGGACAAGGACAAGAGGAATGAGAAGAAGAAGACAACCCCAAGCAGTAGCAAGAAGAGGAACTTTGTAAACTGCAAAGTTGTCCACCGAGTCCTTTCCGCTCTTGAACAAGTCAATTTGAGCGATGTGGATTCGGAGAGCAGTGAAGATGACACAACAGCTCCAAGCAAGCATGAATTGACAGGGTTGTGTCTCATGGTTAGAAGTAATGAAAGCTTCACTGAGGATGATCACAACAGCGACTTCAACGAGGTAGAACCTTCTTACGATGAATTAGCTATTGCTGTTGCTCGTCTTGGTAAATTGCTTGATAAACGCGATAAGAAAATTAAGAAACATGATGTTCTTGTGGAATCTTTGAATGCTGAAATTGATAGACTTAAATTTTTGATTCCTGATGATGGTGCTTATAAATCATGTGACTTAATTTACACTGAGCTTACTTCACTCAGAAAAGAACATGCTTCTTTGCTTGAGCAAGTTAATGCTGAAAAGAAGGAAAATGAGAAACATGTTAAAAATGCTAGCTGTTCAACTACTAATTTGTATGATTCAACTCCATGTTCTAAATGCTCTATTCTAGAATTGAAGTTGCATGATGCAAATGCTAGGGTTTCTCAAATAACAGATGCTCTGCTCACACATGAGGTTCTTTCTTGCTCAACTTGTCGCAAGCAAAAAGGAAAAGTGGATGTTCCCTGTAATAACTGTTTAACTCTTTCTCAGAAAGTTGATTACTTGAAAAAATCTTTAGAACGTTTCACTACAGGAAAGAAAAACCTAAACATGATTCTGGATCAATCAAGAGTCAGCACTCATAACAAAGGTTTAGGTTTTTATTCTTATGCTCATCATAAATCATAAGCTCCCACTGTTGTGAAGGCACTTGAAAGTGGAAAATTTGAAATTGTCAATGAGCCTAAGAAAATTATTTTTAAATCTGCTGGTGTTTTGTCTTCTACTGTGATGAATACAAATGTTGCTTCTGTTTCTAAAGCTAAACATCATGTTAAGTACACTTGCACTCATTGTGGTAGAGATGGACATTTAGTAGATTTTTGCTTTAGACTAGCCAAACAACAAAAGAAAGAAAAGACTAAGGCTAGGTCTAATTTCAGGAAGGCACATTTTACTCCTCATTTTGTGCCTAAGGTGATGCAAACACCTTTTGTTGCAAGAAACACGGGAAAAGGCAAAATTGATTCTGTACACAAGCATTCTCGTGTTGTGCCTACTCATCGTGTGTCTCAGTACTGGATTCCTAAACATCTTATTTCTAACCCAGTACTGAGACCTCGACATTCTCTGTTTTTATGTAGACTTCTCGCGTGAGGAAGGAGAACATTTGGCTAGTTGATTCTGGATGCTCACGTCACATGTCTGGTGATAAAAATTGGTTCTCCTCCCTCACTCGTGCATCTCGTGCTAAAAGTGTTACTTTTGGAGATGCTTCTTCCACTCCTGTTGTGGCAAAAGGTACAGTAAAGGTAAATGACAAGTTTATGTTCAAGGATGTGGCTCTTGTCGAGAACTTGAAATACAACTTGCTTTCTGTCTCTCAAATGATTGATGAAGATCTCGAAGTATGTTTCAAGAAAAATGAATGCAAAGTTTTAGATGCTTCAGGTGATCATGTGTTCAGGATTTCACGCTTTGGAAGAGTATTTAAAGCTGATTTTGATGCATCACTTTCTTCTAAGCATAGGTGTCTAGTTGCTAATGTTTTTAAAGATTTGTTCTTTTGGCACCGTAGACTTGGTCACGTTGGTTTTGATCATCTTACTCGTGTAAGTGGGTTAGACTTGATTCGTGGCTTGCCTAAGCTTAAGGGTGATAGCGATTTAGTATGCTCTTCTTGTAGACATGGTAAGATGACTGCAGGTTCACATCCACCTCTTACCATGGTGATGACAAACGCTCCAGAACAGTTACTACATCTTGACACGGTTGGACCTTCTCGTGTTCAATCTTTTGGAGGCAAATGGTATGTACTGGTTATTGTTGATGATAATTCTAGATACTCTTGGGTTTATTTTGTGGTATCTAAAGATGAGACTTTTAGTCATTTTAGAAGTCTTGTTACTAGATTATCTGTTGATCACCTAGGAGCACTTAGAGCTATCAGAAGTGATAATGGTACTGAGTTTAAATTTTTTTCTTTTGATCACTTTTGTGTTGAGAAAGGAATTGATCATCAATTTTCTTCACCAAGAGTGCCTCAACAAAATGGTGTAGTTGAAAGGAAAAACAGAACTTTGGTTGAGATGGCTAGGACTATGCTGGATGAATATCACACTGCTAGGAAGTTTTGGGCTGAAGCAATCTCAACTGCATGCTATGTTTCTAATAGAGTGTTTTTGAGATCGAAGCTAGGCAAAACTCCTTATGAGCTTCGTTTTGGTCATAGGTCTAGTGTATCTCATTTTAGAGTTTTTGGATGCAAATGTTTTGTCTTGAAATCTGGAAACCTTGATAAATTTGAAGCTAGATCAACTGATGGTATTTTTCTTGGATACCATGCTCATACACGTGGCTATCGTGTACTTGTTTTGGAGACTAACAAGATTGTAGAAAGCTGTGAAGTTACTTTTGATGAGGCTAGTCCTGGCACTAGTCCAATTGATGCAGGTACAGATGCATATGTTCAGAGGGAGAGTATTTTTCTTGATGATAATGATGATGATGTTGAGGATGAAGCGTTGATTCCTATTGCACAACCAACTGTAACACGTTTGGCACCTACCACTACATCACCTACAGATGAGCATCCTCAAGCCACAACATCATCTGTACATGCTGAAAATGAAGAAGGAGAAGGAGAAGTTTCTGAAGTTACAGCTCCTTTGCACATTCAAAAGAGACATCCACCTGAACAAATAATTGAAGATTTGAATGAGAGAGTCACCCGATCTAGGTTTATTGCTTCTGATTCTCATGCTCACTCTGCTTTTGTTGCTTCTTTTGAACCCAAAGATATATCTCATGCATTAACTGATGAATCTTGGATCAATGCCATGTACGAGGAATTAGAGAATTTTGAGCGTAATAAAGTCTGAAAACTTGTTCCACCTCCTGATTTCAACATAATTAGAGCTAGATGGGTTTTCAAAAACAAACAAAGTGAGGATGGTGTTGTTGTCAGGAATAAAGCTAGACTGGTTGCTCAAAGATTTACTCAAGTTGAAGGTTTAAATTTTGATGAAACCTTTGCTCCTGTTGCTAGAATTGAAGCCATTAGAATTCTTTTAGCATTTGCTGCATCTGAAGGTTTTAGATTGTATCAAATGGATGTAAAAAGTGTTTTTCTAAATGGCTATATTAATGAGGGGGTATATGTTAAGCAATCACCTGGTTTTGAAAATTCCAAGTATCCAGACCATGTGTTTAAATTGTCAAAAGCTTTGTATGGATTAAAATAAGCTCCTAGAGCATGGTATGATCGGCTAAAAACCTTTGTACTTGAAAAGGCGTTTACAATGGGAAAAGTTGATAAAACTCTCTTTTTACTCAAGCAAGGCACTGATCAACTATTTGTTCAGATTTATGTTGATGATATTATCTTTGGTGGTTCCTCTCATATTTTAGTGTCTATGTTTTCAGAAACCATGAGGAAGGAATTTGAGATGAGTATGATGGGTGAGTTAACTTATTTTTTGGGACTGCAAATCAAACAAACGAAGGAAGGTATTTTTGTTCGTCAAAGTAAGTACACAAAAGATTTGCTTCGCCGCTTTGGGATGGAAAATTGCAAGCCGATCATGACACCCATGGGAGGCACTTGCACACTTGATCCGAATGAAGATGGTGAGATGGTTGATCAAAAGGAATATAGAAGCATGATAGGTTCACTGTTATATCTCACTGCATCAAGGCCGGATATTCAATTTGTTGTGTGCTTGTATGCTCGCTTTCAAGCTTCCCCACGTGTTTCACATCGACATGTCGCTGCTTAATTTTCGTGTATCTCCATGGTACTCAAGATTTTGGCATATGGCTTTCTGCTTCCTCATGCATTAGTTTAAGAGCATTCTCTGATGTTGATTTTGGAGGTTGTAGAATTGATAGAAAAAGTACATCTGGTTCATGTCACTTCTTGGGTAATTCTCTTATTGTATAGTCATCTAGAAAACAATCTTCTGTTGCACAATCAACTGCTGAATCTGAATATGTGGCTACTGCTAGTTGTTGTTCTCAAATTCTTTGGATGGTAGCTACACTTAAGGATTATGGGGTTAATTTGGATAGTGTTCCTCTTTTGTGTGATAACACTAGTGTAATATGCATTGCTAAGAACCCTGTGCAACATTCTAGAACAAAACACATTGAGATCAGATTTCACTTTCTTAGAGATCATGTAGAAAAGGGAAATATTGTGCTTCATCGTGTGGATACTGAACATCAATTGGCAGACATTTTCACAAAACCTTTGCCTTCTTCTCGTTTTGCTTTTATTCGGGGAGAACTTGAGTTGGTTCATCCAATGGGATATTTTTGAGGGGGAGTTTTTGAAGTTTTTGTAATATTTTGTAACATGCTTCTTATTCTGTGTGTTTCTTACATGAAAACAAAAAAATGAAAAATAATGAAAAAGTACTGAGCATTGTATTTCATACATATATGTCTTTTGAAGCCATGTTTATGTTTCAAGATCTTTGCAACTTCATATTCATGCATATATGGTGTAGTTTATGACATGACTATTTAAATGGAATGACAACTTAAATTAAATCTTGTCATGTTTGAACTTTCTTGGCTATCTTGATCCTACTCAAAAAGTGCTAAATATGAAAGTTAAGTGCTAAAGCTCAAAAAATGATTGTTGATAAATGCAAGAACAAGGTTATGTACTGTCGCACTTCTTCTTTACGAGACTGCTTATCATTGCACTTTGATATGAACTTGGAAGAAGTTGTGTATGACCGAAACCATGAAACCTTAAGCTTGTGACTGCTTGGCATGGTTGAAAAGTAAGGCTGATGGTGCATGTAATTCCTTGCAATTGTTATTGTTGCAATCAATTAATGAATCAGTTTTTTAATCACAAATTAAGTGCACAAAAAATTAACTGTTTTCAGGTTTTAAGATTGTTGAGAAAGGGAGATCATGCCATGCAAAAAATGTTAATAGTACTTGATTTCTAGTTATGCTTACTCTACATTGTTTATATGTAGATTTGAGGGTGTAAGTACTTTTGATAGCATGACTTGGTGATGAAATTGTTACATTTGTGCATGATTTATAATGCTCAGTACATAAAAAAAAGGCAAACTAAAAATAAACAAAAAGATTTTGTTCTCTCTTTTGTATTCTTGATGAATCCATTGTCAAAGGGGGAGAATTTTAGAGTCAAAGGGGGAAAATTTTGGACTCAAATTGCACATTCACACACATTTTTCTTCTTTCATTTCTCTTCTTTTTAGGGGGAGATGTAACATCCCAAAATTTTAATAAAATAAAAATCAATATTTTGAATTTGAATATTATTCTCTCTGAGTTTTCTTGGCATTATTGATTTTTATTTGGAGTTCTTGGATTTTCATGTTGCAAGAAAAATCAAACTAAAGGGAAATAAAGAATGAAGAAGAGGAAAATGCAAAATGTAAAAAGTAAAAACTTAGAAAATTTCCATGAGAACCCTGAACATTCAATTAAATCATTTCAGCCAACAATTAAAATTTTATGCATAAAGAAATGAAGAGGCAAAAATGAAGAGACAACTTTTAAATCAAAATAATGCATTGTCAGAATTTATAAAATGTTTATAAAACTCAAATGGAGCTGAACAATTTATAATGAAACCCTCAGTGCAATATCCACCTCTGGTAAAAATATTATTAATTAATATTGTCATTTAGGACTTCTCAAAATTTAAAAACAGAAACTCTGAAAATCTGGAAATCTCAGTGTCAGAATTTATATAAAATAATGGAACAATATTTTAAGTTGAAAATTTTACAGAAGCATTCTGAGACCAAATATATTTGAAAAAAAAATTTCAAAAATAATAGACTTCAAGTGATCTCAATCAAAAATCAAAATCCGAAGCGAGAAAATAGGAGCAGTCACTGTTGTCAGAATATTATCAATTTTTCGGTAACTCATTTTAATCTCATAATTTTACCAGACATCAAAATCTATTCAAAGACCATGTTCAAAAAGTTTGTAAATTTTCTACTCTCATTTGATAGCCCAATAAATTCCTGTACTCATCTCCATTCATTGACTGCTGGACCCAGGCCCCACCTGTCAGTTCCTTCTTCTCCCTGTGCTTGCGACCGAGCGAGGAACTCCCGAGCTAGCGCAGCTTGACCATCCCCGTTCAATGCATCGCCTGCTCAATTGGTCAAGTCCCCAGCATCATCCTTAGCTCATCACGACCACGACACGCCACGTTAGTCTCACCATCTCGCGCCATACCGCAGAAGCTAAGCCCGCCAGCTCGCTATTTTCTTTGTCGCTTGCGGTGAAACTCCCAGCCAAGACAATCCCAACCAAGGCCGGCTCATCCACTGCATCCCTTGGCTATAAAGTGCACCTCAGTAATCACAATGAACCCCTTTCTCATTCCCCTCTACTTTCCCTTTCTCTCCCAGCCTGCACGCATGAAGCTTTTCCCCACTTCTGCCATGGCCGAAAGCTTTAGAGCTCAAAATCCGATTTCAATTCTTAGGATACACTCACCCATTTCCAAATCCGGTTGAGCTAGAGCATCACCAGGCACTGCTGATCGAAACCCCTCAAAAATATTGGAGCACCTTCATGCGAAATTGTGCTGCTGCCGTGTGCCCTTCTTCCTCAAGGCCGGTCACCGGTGGCGGCTCAGCCCAGAGCTTCTCCTTCCAGGTAAACCTCAAAAATGGAGCCACTAGTACCCCGTGATGCTATAGGTGCCACCGATTCCATCTCTAATGCCTTTGTTCTTCTTCTCCGTTGGTCACCGCCATTTTCGCCGCCTGGAGCTCGGTTGCGCCCCCACCTGCTATCTCTTCCAACGAATCAGCGCCTCTCCTGAGTTCCCTACGAGTCAGGTCTTCTTTGGTGCCGTCGCCGTCATCGGAGATCCACCGGAGAGCCCTCGCCTGCGGAGCCCTAGCTTCCTCTGTTTTTGTCTGTGCACTGGAGCCACGAGCTGGGGAAGATGAAGCCGAGCCAAAAAGGCGTTTTCCCTGTGGGTAAAGCGTATTTTCAATTCCAGTTGATTTCCTGGCCGAAATACATTTAAATATTAATACCATGTGCATTTTTAGTCACAAGCCGTTGAAATAAATTTATATATCTATCTAAAATCGAAAGGTTCTAGATATGCAAAAATATTAAAAGTTTGAACTGCAAAACAATTAATTGAATTAAACTTTGAATATAACCTCAATATGGCCTTCATATTAAATCGGTAAACCATAAGTCATAAAATGAATTTGAATATGCTTCTGGAATTTTAATAAACTCAATCATGAAAATATATTTAATTTTTGAACTAAGTTTAATTTATTTGCTTAGCAACCATTAATAAAGCTTAATATGGCCATCAATAGGAATGAATGTATAATAGATCACAAAATCATAAAATATTTTGTAAGAGATTCCTGAAATTAGTAGGAGCTTGTCCATATCAAGATACTAAGGATCAAACTTAAGTTGTATTCTTTTAACAGAAGAAAGCGTTAATTATAACGATAAGTAACTGGATCATCTATTGCGATTAAAGTCAAAATAATGCAACACTAACTTTAAAACACTCCATGGGTTATTCCCTGCCAACACCTGAAAAATGAATTAAAGATCTTATATAATGTAGTCGCAAATTCAGTATGAAACTTGGCCGATTTAAGATTCCAAATGGGATCAATTAGACTATTTCATCAATAGATAAAATAACTCATCCAAATACTAAAATCAATAAAATCAGTTTAGAAACACTCTACAAAGTCTATACTACCATATTCTGTAAAAAGAATCTTATTTCATTAAGATTTGCATATTCTTCTTATTAGCCCAAAACCCTTAATCGTTAACCTGTCATTTCACTTTCTTGCCGATTTCGAATAACGTCAATTTGCAATGCCACTTAAGCCTTTTCAACAATGAATATAATGTATCAGCCAAAGCCTAAAATTTATGGAATCAGCTTAGGATTGTTATACAAAGTATAGATCGTCTTATTATGAAGAAATAACCATACTTCATCATGATTTGCATACCAATCCTAATAGCTAAATAACCCTAAGTAATCACATTTCTTTAGGCCTTAAGGTGAATGAATAAACTTTAGGTAATAATGAAGGAATCCGTAGTTAAGTTATTTTTATCACTAGAACCTTCTCAAATATTATGAAAATAATCCTAGTAGCCTAAATCAGAAGATCTAACCCGCGTAAAGCAAATGCTAAGTGAAATCAATTAAAGATAAGAAGCTAACCATTCATACTCTAATGAAATCATTTAAGCATTTTCATTAACTCGCAAAGTAACTCATCTAAATGCGAATAATGTAAAGAATAGTCTAGAATTGATCTTTAAGTTATAATCTGCAGCAATATAAGAAAATATTCATATTTCACTTTGCTTTGAATCGGAATCCTAATAGAGCAAAACCCATAGGTGGCAATGTTACCCGAAATAGTAATGTGATTAGTAAATCAATGAACTTTGCAAACTAATGCTTAATTCTATTAATCTAATCAATCTTTGCATCTTGAATTCGTAAAATAAGATTAATAAATTCATAAAGAGCAATCCCTGTTTCTTGTGCGGAGTTTATATTGTTGTGTTATCTCTTTCTTTCGCTCTTATTGAAGTTTAGTTTTGCGTTATTTTCCGTTGTCCGACGTGTAGATCCCGACGAAGTTGTCTCCGTCGTCGTCGTCAATCCGCAATTCTCGTCTTCGTCGTATTCGTCAATTAAGCAAGGCAAGCATCCTTTGACCACATTGATCCCAGTATTTTATATTCCTTTTGTGCATCAAATTGTTTTACGCATGCGATTATTTTATGTAAATTGCTATCTTGTGGATTTGGTAGTTATACCTGTTGTCTCGTGAATCTCCTTTGATGATTATGAACACGTGAACCTTGATAACCAGTAGATTGAGGATAGGCATTACTTAATGTCATCATGGGTATATCGTTCATATCATTCTGCTAACCTCGCTTTAGAATCGAGAATGTACATGATCAAACCGAGATTTGTTTTACGAAAACAATGAAAATGTCCTTTGTTGGTTGCGGTAGTTTTGATTAAAACCCAAAATGAAACTATGCTTTGATGCGAGGCGATTATTGGCAATAGCGGGTTGTGCGAAAGGAATTGCACGTAGTGTAGGGTGAAGTGTCGCCGTGTCACAACTAAGGACCGAACATCGTGTTGTATGATCCAAGAAAATCCGTACAAACCACGAGGGTGAGGATGGGTTAGCCTTAGCCTATTAAATTGTTTAGACATGGCTTTGCTCATTGGTAGGCGGAGCTAGCGAAGCATTCGATTCGGTTTGCTTGTGAGGGCTTCCATGCGATTCGTATGGGTAATTACTGGTGGTGCATCGATGCACGCCTTGCCATGGACAGAGACGTGGTGTTGGGTGTGATAAATGTGGATCCACGGCTTGGGTGAGTGTCTCTTTTGTAGGCGGGGATAACGCCCGGTGGGGTAAAGCCTTGTCTAGGAATTTAATGGCTATGTATGGTCTTCTGGACGACACACCTAAGGAAGTGTTGGGCAAAGGTTGATCATTCCTTGTGGGTACAGTTGTACACCTCTGCGAGTTTAAATCTAATTGATTAGCCGCACAGCGGTCATGGGTGTCTTGGTGAACTTGCACGAGTTAAATGTTTTATTGTTTCCAAAAGGGTTTATTTTACAAGTTAGCTTACCCTGAGATGACCCAATGCTATACCCTGTGTGGGCAAGTATTGGTATCAGCTGTTGTGCCCTGTGTGGACAAAGAACTGGATATATGCCGTGCGATGGCAATGATTGATTCGTCGCTCACGTCATGGAGGACGGTGAGTGTTTATTATGCTTTACTTATTTGCTATCAATTAATCTTGCTCTTTTAAATTCCGTTTGCAAATAACTTGATTTACAAATTCAAATTCGCTTTATGCAAATTAACTGTAGTAGCCTCCTTTGAAATGACCTGCATGTATTGTAGGATTTGCTCAAGTCTTGCTGAGTATGTAAAATACTCACCCTTGCCTAATTATATTGTAGGTAGTTGAGTTAGCGAGGCTCCGAGTCTCTTTTCGCCGCAGGTTGCGGGATCCTCTTCGTTGTATTCTATCTGGAGTTTATGCCTGGTCAGTTGCCTGCGGGATTGGATGGGTACACTACAAGGCTTTGCTTCTTTTGCTGCTATATGCTCTGAGTTGTAATATTTCTGTAATTAATCGTTTTCGCTAATTAATTTAATGTATGGTTGTGATTTCCAATTGTTGTAAACATATGAGTGCTAGCTACTGATCCAGGGAATAGCACAGTAATCACATGGAGGTTCCTGTTCATCCGAACGGGGTCTCACAGGAGATTATTTCTTCTTTTTAGGAGGAGATTTTTCACTTTGTTTTTTGTTTTTAAAACAAAATTTCTTAAAACTTTTTTTTGAGGTGAATGCCAATGTTTAGTTCTAAATGGTGTTGCCAATGTTTTCATCAAGAGGGAGATTGTGAAATCATGTGCTGAAAAATTGGCTGAGTAATGAAATTAGCATTGCAAAGTGGTTGTGATTATGGCATGTGTGGTGCTTGTGCATATGCTGGTGATAGCATGATTATAGTTTTGCTTGATGCAACGCGCTTGTGTGAGTGGTTGCATGGATTGATTTTGAGTCAAGTCGTGGACTTGTGCTCGGATTTATTTGATATGCTGGTGATAGCATGATGATGGTTTTGATTGATGCAACGCACTCGTGTGAGTGGTTGCATGGATTGACTTTGAGTCAAGTCGTGGACTTGTGCTCGGAATTGTTTTTATTTATTCATGTGCAGGTGTTGCTCGAGGGCGAACGTGGTCGATGACGGGACCGGAACTAGGTTCATGGAGGAACTGAGGTTCGGGACTAGGTTCAGGGAGGAATCGAGGTCTTGGTGGTCGAGGATGTCATGCGGGACGTTCGGGCTAGAGAACATGCACATGAAGGCTGGTTAGTCACGTAAGTACAGCATGTGGGCTGTACTTGCATGCAAGAGTTGTTTTTGGCCATGTTGGGCTAGGTTGAGATGTATACGAACTCTTTCCATGTTGGAAGTGGAGTTGTATTCTATCTCGTTATGTTTGTTCTGTATAAATAGGGGGAGGTGTCTCCTGTTTATTGAGAGAGCCAGGTTTTAGGGTTGTACTCTTTTGTTTGAGTACTGTAACCAGATCAAAAATAAAGATCTTTCTTACAAGCTCTTGGCTCCAGCATAGTTGATCGATCGCTTGAAGTTTTGTCCGTCGCAGCATTCACGAAGTTCATCACGGAGTTCTGTTTTTTGCAAAGGTATCATTTTGCGAAGGTAATATCTCTTGATTCGTTGATCTGATTGGATTGATTCTTATTGGGTTAGATTCATAATTGAATCTAGTTTCTACGGTTAAAATTTCATATCAATCCAATGACGGGATCATTGGTTAATCTCAATTGAGTTTGGTCCATCATTGTTAGATTGCACATTATTTTAGTCAATTTGCAAAGGTCATAACTTTAGATCTGTAGATCTGATCGACATGATTTTTTTGTGTTAGTTGTGGAATTGAGTCTAGTTTCTACAGTTAAAATTTCACATCAATCCAACAGTTAAATCTCTAGAAATTTCTATTTTTGTGAAATAGTCATCAGTCTGCTCGCCTGGTCGCCCGACTGCTCGCCTGGTTGCCCAAACTGGTCATCCAAGTGCTCTACTGGTCACCCAAGTGCCCTACTGGTCGCCCAAGTGGTCTATAGGTCGCCCAGACTGATCTACAAGTCTCCCAACTATGTAAACTGGTATCCCAATTGCTGTACTGGTCTCCCGGCTGCGTGAACTGGTCTCTAAGCAATTTGAGGTTAAATTGGGGTGTTTTAAAATTCATAAAAATTTGATTTTAGCTTCCGCGCAATCATTCACCCCCCTCTGATTGCTACATTAGTATATTTCGATCCTACAGGATGTGGTGGATATCGTTTTTCAAGCTCCTTAAGAAGCAAGACAACTTCCATTGGACTCCCGAGGCACAGCAAGCCTTTGAAGATCTCAAGGCGTTCCTAACCACACCTCCAGTATTGGTTTCACCGATGCCCGAGAAACCCCTTTTGCTTTACATAGCAGCACCGACTCATGTAGTCAGCGCTGCAATCGTTGTGGAGCGGGAGGAGGCAAGACACCTACAGAAGATTCAACGTCCAGTTTATTTCATCAGTGAGGTATTTGGCAAGTCTAAGGTACGGTACCCTCAAATACAGAAACTATTGTATGCCGTACTACTTACCTCTCGCAAGCTCAAGCATTATTTTCAAGAGCATACGATTTCGGTGGTTACTTTTTTTCGATTAGAGATATACTCCACAATCGGGAAGCCACTGAGAGAATTGCAAAGTGGACAGTCGAACTTGGAGCCTTTGAAATTTCATTCAAACCGCGAACTGCCATCAAATCGCAAGCACTCGCCGACTTCACCACCGAGTGGATAGAGCTGCAAAATTCCACAGCCATTGAGGAGCTTGAGTATTGGACAATGTATTTCGATGGTTCTCTCATGCTCAGCGGCACGGGGGCAGGCGTAGTACTCATCTCTCCAAGAGGGGAACGGCTAAAATATGTCCTTAAAATCCATTTTCAGTGTTAAACTACGCTGCCGAGTACGAGGCACTCATCCACGGGCTCCGTATCGCCATATCGCTCAGTATCTGGCAATTGACGGTTCGTGGGGACTCGCAGCTGGTGATCAACTATGTGCAGAAGGATTGGTCGTGCATCGGCGACAATATGGCCGCGTATTGCCAGGAGGTACGCCCTGGAGGACAAATTTGATTGTCTGGAGCTTATCCACGTGCTCCGTTGAGTTAATGAGACAACAGACGGGCTTGCAAGATTAGGCTCCAACCGGGCAACAGTTCCGGCTGGAGTATTCGTGGAAGAGCTCCATAGACCTACAATAAGCCGACAGTAGGAGTCGGGTAAGTCAGAGAAAAAGCTGGCTGAGGCGGAAGTTTTGGTCATCAACCCTGATTGGACAATTCTCTATCTAGATTATCTGTTGAAGGACAAACTCCCTGAAGATCGCATACAGGCAGAACACATTGCGTGCCGAAGTAAAAATTATATAGTGGTTGGAGAAGAGCTCTTTGGAAAGAGTAACTCCGGCATACTAAGGTAGTGTATATCAGAGCAAGAAGGGAAGAATCTTCTCAGAGAAATCCACTCGGGAGTTTGCAGACATCACGCAACATCAAGCACTCTAGTTGGAAAGGCTTATCGTCAAGGTTTCTTCTGGCCGACTGTGGTAACAGATGCGGAGGACATCGTCCGGACATGCGAAGGCTGTCAGTTTTTTACTCGGCAGATCCACGTGCTGGCGTAGGAGCTGCAGACTATTCCGATCACCTGGCCATTCATAGTTTGGGGCTTGACATGGTTGGACCCCTGAAGAAGGCTCAGAGTGATTTCACTCATCTCTTCGTCGCCATCGACAAGTTCTCGAAGTGGATTGAGGCCAAGCCAATCGCCACGATCATAATGGCCAAGACCAGAGAATTCTTTCAAAAATTGTGGTCAGATTTGGCATGCCGAACAGGATTATCACAGATAATGGCACTCAATTTAGTGGCGGTGAATTTCAAGATTGGTATGATGAGCTTGACATCAAAATCTGCTTTGCTTCCGTGGGACATCCCCAGAGTAATGGGCAGGTTGAATGGGCCAATGGCATGGTGCTACAAGGCTTAAAGGTAAGGATATTTCATCGTCTTAAACCGTATGCTACGCGATGGGTCAAAGAATTGCCTTCGGTGCTCTGGGGGCTTAGAACTACTTTCAGCAGAGCAACCAGGCAGTCATCTTTTTTCCTGGTGTATGGTTCAGAGGTGGTCTTGCCTACTGAGTTGGAATTCGGATCCCCGTGGGTTTGGAGACAATAAGAAGCCGAGTCAGAAGAAACCGACTAGAAGATCTTGACCGACTGAAAGAAGCCAAGGACGTCGCAGCAATCCAGTCGACTATGTACCTTCAGGGTTTGCGTCGTTATCACGATTGCAATGTTTGAGGCTGTGCTTTCTCTAAAGGAGATCTGGTTCTAACGAAGAATCAGAAAAGCGAGCACAAGCTCTCCCCAAGCTGGGAAGGCCCTTACATTGTTGATGAAATGACAAGCTCGGGGGCTTACAGGCTCAGGCGCGAGGAAGGCGTAGTCATTGGCAACACGTAGAATATAAAGCAGCTACGTCGCTTTTACACTTAAATCTTGTACTTAATCATGTCATTATGAATAAAGTTTTTTCTTGACTTGCAATTTAGTTGATATCCAACTAAGCGATGAAGTCGGGGCTACCTAATAGTGTGATGTCGCACATTTTTCTGAGTCATTTTTGCTTCTTTTCCCTTACGATTACGAATGAGTCTGAGTGCGTTAATTCTGAGTAGTGAAGCTCTGACCCCATGAACAGCGAACTCTAGTCACTCAAAACGCGTGCCTAGGAGAAAGAGCCATGAACCGACTCCCGACGCTCGGGGGCTAGACTAGTCGGGCAGAGCGCTTAACAAAAGGAACCAACTACTCGGGGGAATTTAGATCAATAAGGAAAATGAGCAAAAAGCTTTAAAAGTATACACATAAACCAGTCGGACATTATGTCTGAAGTGAATGTTTTTACATCGCCTAAGTTCTACATGTATATGATTTCAAGGTGACTAAATCTAAGTGCAACGCGCGCGGGCCAACACTTCGACGATGGCATCAGCAACCTCGGCGATGGCTGGGGCGGCTTTGATCAATGCGGTGACGGCGGCGACGTCGTGGGTGGCAGCCTCCTGCTCAGCGACTTCGGCTAGAGCAAAGTCGTATTCAGCCCAGAGCTCGGCAAGCGGGTCTTCTTCGTCAACAGGCGCTGCTAGCGCTTCAAAGTTGAGAGGGTTCTCCACCAATTCGCCAATGAGCGGCAGCATTAGTGCCTCAGCGATGAGGATCAACGCTGCAGCCGGTGGTGGAGACGGTGGTGCTTCGTCGACAAGCGTGGCAAAGCGAGAAGGAGATACCATTAGAAACCTCTAAAAGAAATCGAGGATCGCTGGAGAGATGAAGACTTGGAAGTGGGTGATCGCCCCCGTGGTGGTGGCGCCCTTATATAGCCAAAGCAAAGAAGCCGAAACGTTTTCGAGGATGTGCTGGTGTGAGAAATCGAACCGAACATGAACAACGTCCAAGCCTTAATTCGAAGAGGATTTCTCGGGATGGCCAAGTGCCAGTCAATCATTATTGCCTCATCTAGGGATTTCTCGGGACGCGGCGAAGTAATTACGACCAATTTTTACATGTACACATTTACATGGGACTCAAGTCTAAATTCTCCACTAAGGCAATGGAAGTGTCCTTGACCTCATCAAGAAGGGCGGCGGCTTGGCCATCATCGACGGTGCAGGCGAAGCCCTCCTTGACAGCTTCAAGATCCACTCAGGGATATAGAGACTTCACGATCGCTAGAGCCTGGCTAGCTCTCATGGTCACCAATTCCTTTATATGGGTCCTAAGCTTCTCAGGCGCCTCCGTCAGTTGCAAGATGGCTTCACCTTCGTCTCTCGGCCCTTCCTCTCTAGGGCATAGGAACTTTAGCATTGCCTCGGAGGCTTTGCGGAGCTTAGTATATAACGCTTCCGTAGATTTGACCTTCTCACTGCGAACGCCAAACTACGCCTGCGTCCTTCTCTTGTACTCTGCCAGCAATCCGGATCGTTGCCAAGAGCGCTACAAGTATGATGAAGGCAAAGGAGAACTGAGTTGAGAAACATACCTTCCAGCTCTCGTTCTAGCCTATCCGAGTTGGTCTAGGCTTGAAACTCTGAGTCCTTCAACGCCTAGAGCTGCTCCTGAAGCCTCGCATTGGCGGAGTCCCGAGCTGAAGCAAGGAAAAAGATTTTAAAAAAATAAGTAATCAAGTACAACAACAAGACGATTGAAGAAACACTTACATCGGAGGGAGCCGGATAGGTCTAGTTTCTCCTCTCGCAAAGTCTGGATCTGGGCCCGAATCTCTCGCAGCTCGGCTTTGCCCTCGGCCCTGACCCGTTCCAGGTCGGCCTCGTACTCCTCACGTTTCTTGATCTCCGGGAGCATCCTCCGGAGAAACTCGGATTTCCTTTCCGAGCGGTCCACTAGACTCTAAAGATGACAAACAAGAATAATGAAGACACGCCACTTGGTGCATACAAAAGAAGAAAAGAACCAATAACTCACCCAAACCAATTGGGCACATGCACTCGATGGTATGCTCAAGGAGTTCTCGCCTCTCCTCCTCCGCCTCGTCATCGACAGTCTCCCACTCACTCTCCTGATTGCGCCAAGCGACACGAAGCGGAGATTTGGGGCGTGGGGGCGATTGCGGCTCATGAGGAATCTCTTCCATTGGAGGAGAGGGGCAAGCGGTGGGCTCCTGGGCCACTGGACTCGCAGTCGGCTCGGGCTGAGAGAGAGGCGGCGGCGAAGGCGACTTCGATTCGGGGATCGCTTCAGCTTCCCCGGGTGCAGCAGCAGTCGATGAGGGTGCCTTGGCCTGATCAGGAACATCCTCAGGATTGGCTTCCTAAGGTGCCTCAGTCGGCACGCCCACGGGAACATCATCAGAAGGCTTCCTGTTAGAGGGAGAGATTAGGACACAATCCTACAAACCAAGAGTAAGAGTCAATGGGAAAACTAACCCGTTGGACCTCTTTATTTTTACTTCGGGTCCTTTCCAAGTGGTTGAGCCGCTTGCGGAGGAACCCGGTTGCTCACCGGACTTCAGAGGCGGCGGCGCTGGCCGAGTTGGAGACCGAGCCGTGGGCTCCCGGACCGTTGGGCCCCCAGCCGAGCGTTGAGAGCTCATAGGCCTCTTAGCCACCTGCTTCTTTCCCTTTTTGGCACTCAGCTCTCCAGCCAAAGGGCTGGCAAGTCGTTTCTACCCAGTACTCTTGTGCTGAGGGAAATTGGGGAGTGGAGCGTCAGAGAAGAAAACACATCGCTCCTGTAAATGGTGGCAAGCACGGAGTCAGTCAATAGCCATTCAGAGATCAATGATCAGATACTAGCAGATAAAAATATTTACCTCAGGAGGAAGACGCGTCATGGTGAAGGCCCTCGGGCACCCCTTATTGGAGAGTTGGGTACCCGGGGCAAAGAAGTTGCCCAGTCGGTTGAATAGCACCTCGTTCGGGATTGGCTCGGGCACTTCTCGAGTGGGGTCGAAATCCCCGCTATATTCGAATCCCAAGTGGACTCGCTCCTTGAGGGGCTGCACTCGGTGAAGGGCGAAGCTGATGGCGATTCCAACTCCGGTCAGGTCCTCCTCCTTCAGCTTATTGATTAGTTCTAGGAGTTCTTCAACTTGGTCCATTTCATTATCCGAGGGAACTGAGACCCAAGAAGAAGAAACTTTGGGCGGGAGCCCGGCGAAAGAAGGAAGAAAGGGATCAGGATTGGCGCAATAAAATCAGTCCTGGGGCCAACCTTTATTGGAGGTTTTGAAGGGGATGGAGAAATAAGACTTCTTCAGCCCGTCGCGCAATTGAAAGCCGGCACCCCCAATTGCCTTTGGGGCGCTCTTGCTTGGATAAGGTTTGAGGAGAAAAAGGTAGCAAAAGAGATTGAAATGCAGGTGAATGCCAAGGAATGCCTCGCAGAGATGGACAAAAATGGAAATTTGCAGGATGGAATTGGGGTTCAAATTGGTCAACTCAATCTTATAGAAGTTGAGAATACCGCGAAAGAAAGCGCAGGTGGGGAGGCCAAATCCATGCTGGAAGAAGGACCCAAAAACCACGATTTCCTCAAATCGAGGGCTGGGGGAGGACTCACCCACAGCTAGACGTAAGGAGATCAATTCCGGGAGAACTCCAGTGGCGACCATCTCCTCTAGGTGCTCCTCCGTCGTCACCAAGGTAGCCCAATCTTTGGATAAGGACGGCGCGAAGACGTCCTTAGAGGGGAAAGAAAACATCTTCGGCAAAGGGGTTAGCGGCGGCGCAGGATTTGGAGCGTGGCGGTGGTAACCCTAGCGGCGGAACACGCTGTGAGATTAAGAAGACGAAGGGGCAAGTGCGCACAGTGGAGAGAAAAAACTCTTTGTTCGCATCAAGCCTCGTATTTAAAGGGAGCGACGCTGAATTTTGTCTTAAGCGGGAAAAGCATTTTGACTTCCGCATTTTATCTGGACCTAACCTAAAGTACGCCCCATGATGGGCCGCCAGCTGTGCACCGCAATAGTCGGGCACAGGTACCCCTCAGCCAGATCTAGTATGGGATATGGTACGCCCCATGATGGGTCAATTGCCAGTCACCGTGTCAAGCGGGATTTGGGTACCTTCCAAACCAAATTGAAATGTCTTCTCGTAATATGCCCCACGTTGGGTCGATTGCCGGTTACCGTGCAAGTCGGAATCGAATGTCACGAGTTGATTCTGAATAAGGATTTCGAGGGTACGCCCCATGATGGGCCGTTAGCTGTACACTACGACAGTTGGATGCAGGTGCTACTCAGTCAATCCATGGTACGCCCCATGATGGGCTGCCAGCTATACACCACGACAGTAGGGTGCAGGTACCACTTGGATAAAGCCTAGTTAAATAATGGTATGCCCCAAGATGGGCTGACTGCCAGTATCCCAATAATTGGGCTGGGTACCACTCAGAATATTCAACGCGTGGAGCTTTATTGAGTCCTTCACGATCTCCTTGCCTGCAGTAGAGCACTCGACATGGAAAGGAAACCAGTCGGGAAGCTGCATCAAGAACTGGAAGCACTCAACGTAAAGCATGACTTAGTTGGGATGCGACCAGAAAGGCGACAACTCGATCGCAAAGCACTCGGGGGCTACTGTGGAGTACATGGACCCCAGGTATCTTCATGGCGGGCCGTGAGGACCACCCAAGAGGGGATGAGCCGAGCCGACTACCTAGAGATGGGCACCACCCGGACTACCACCGCTGTACACAGCAAGGAAATCCCGAAGATAGTAATCAATCCTTAGTAGGAAAGATATGATCGAAGATAGTAATCAATCCTTAGTAGGAAAGATATGATTGTAATCCTGATTGTTAATAGATTAAGCGGAAAGGATAGAGATAGAATTTCCACCTTGTAACTGACCAGGACTCTTCCTTGTAACCGCACCCCTCGACTATATAAGGAGGGCAGGGAAACATCAACATCAGATCATCAGCAGTAAGATAGATCATCATAATTCCAGAGCACAGGACTAGGGTATTACCTCTTTCGTGAGGGCCTGAACCTGTATAAACCCCTGTCTTGTGTTACCATCGAGTTTGGATCCAGCGCCTAGCCCCATAATCATTATTGCCAACAACAAACGTCGACAATTGTTTTGTATAAAACATCACATTAAAGTCTCAGTGCTAGATAAGAAATATGTGCCTTTTGAAAGATCGAAGCGTTTTTCTCCAAACAAACAAATGATGATCATTATAGAAGAGAAGTATATCTTGGCATCATTGTTAGTGTTCTTCAAGAGCTTAACAATTGATTTGACAAAGTTAATATATAGTTGCTTGTATGCATGTCTGCCTTGAAAACACGTAAAGTACAATTCTAATTTTCATTACATATTTTGTAATCTTCTATTCATGTAAGACCTTATTCTAACTATATGTATTGTATTATTGATAAATTTCAAACCTATGTCGTGAATTTGTGCTATGAAACTGTGTATATCAATTGTTTGGTGTCAAATGTGCACACCCATTACAAATTTCCTAGTTCTGCCACTGGTTGTCCCATCTACCAATGTTATGAGCTCTTGTTACTCTTTCTCATTAGAAAGTGCCAATATAAATTAAGGTGACATTTGTTTTCATGAAAGATTATAATGCCCCTCCTTGTTATGTGCCTTTGCCATGTCTACTACCTGACTCTTAGCCTCCATTGTCCACTATCGCCTCCTTCACCCTGGTGTAGCACTATTGTTGGCCACCATTGTCTCATCACTCTCCCTTTGTTGAGTTGGTTACTCTCACTAGATTAAGCTGCCAACAAACTCTTCACTTCTAATGCCAAGATCTTCTCGGTGGCTCGTTAATCTCTTCACGCTAGTTCCAAGTTCAAACTACCCTTTGGCCAAAGAAAAACCCGCATTCTACTATGATTGTATAGTATTTTGACGAATATTCTGTGTGTTCTATTGGGTCCCACACTCTTTACTGATAATGAAGATTACAACCCTATTAGAATCTAACTCTATCTCTAACTTCCAATTTTATCTCTAATTTGAATCAGATTCGATCCAGGCTCTATCCCAATACCCCCCTCCAGATAGGCTAAAATCTTGTCACATATTATAATATTCTAGTTAGGACCTAACTCTTTAGTGAAGTAATCAGTCAATTGTTCACTAGATTTGATGTACTCCAACTCTAGTATTATGTCATCTAGCTTCTTCTTGATTTAGAAACTATCAATTGCTATATGTTTGGTACGATCATGCCAAAAGTAAGTTCAGGTATGTAAAAGTGATAGTAAACTATAACTAAATTTATGCGATATTTTGTAGAAGCTAAAGAAGAAAATAATATACACTCTGCTGCTCAAGCTCAACGCATGCACAAACTAGAAGAATATATCCAAAAAGAAAAATTACATAGCAGAATTAATATAAAATATGCCACATTTTTAGCTAGTACTATCAGGAATCCTGTCTTTCCTCAATGTTAAGATTAAAACAGTAGATTTGCTACTTTTGCTAAAGGAAAGTTGGATTTGAAGATCATTGACTCCACAGCTTGAATAATAATAAAAGGAAAGCCATCCTAATATGGAGAAAGCAAGACCACATATAATGTTCTTACGTCGATGATTGTATTCATGGAATGTGAGAACATGCATTAAATGTACAAAACTTTTGATATCATTGAAAAAAGGGAGCTATCACATATTTAATCATTTAAATTGGAACTAACATTTCATGTTCCTTATGATTAACTAAGTGCTAACCAATTTATCAAACAAAAAAAACTTGAGCAGATAAATATTAATCCACTTTAAATGAATCAGATGCAATAGCCGAAAATCATAATTATTGTAACAGGGGAAGCAAAACAACCATCCTCCAACTACACAGAAACCTAACAGCAAGTGTTACCACTGGTAACCTTCAAACTCCTATCCCAAAGTGACATTATCAATTAAAATAATTATGCATTTGGTTATGCTTTGACCTGCCACCAATTGAATGTTTTAACTCACATGATGGGTTAAGCATCCCTATTAACTATTCCTAATCTATTTGACGGTATAAGAAAGTATTGTAGACCTATGTTGAGTATAAGCAAACTAAGGAGATGAATAATTGACATGCCTTTAATTGATGCTCTCTCAGTTTGTAGCTCAATTCATATGATGATAAGAAATGTGAGGCAAGAGATATGTAATGTACAGATGAGTACCAAAGATAATATTTTATCCCTCTTTGGTAGAGATTGTACTTGAGATTAATACAAATGATGATGTTGCAGAAGGCATTCAAACAAGACAATACAAGCAATACTAAGAATGGTTTGTAAGGACCAACAAATATATTAAGTGAAAATGTAGACTACACAAATTATGTGAACGATGGTAATGTATCATTCTTCCTCTCCTATTCCTTCTTCAACCTTGTCATCATTTTTCATCATTCTTTAACAGCAACTTGCTCATCCCAGTACTGTCAACCTTGTATTATTCTTAGCTATGACAGATCAACACCACCAGATGTGAGGTGATATGGGTGTATATTAAGTGTATATATTATGTGATGAAAATATTTATGTTGTACTAAAAATATTGGCTTTGAAGTTCAATGGGCAAGAAATTGATGGCTACTTTCAGAACACCAAATAGCAATGCCATGTAGTAATTAACTTAACCTTAATTTCACCTCTTAGCTCTTACTGAAGTTAAATTGATTTGGGACTATATACATAACATAATAGGGGGTTCATAATGACTATGTGTTGATGTGGCTGCTTAAAACTCAGCAGATATTTATCAAAATTTTCAGAACTGTACTATTCTCAGTCATTTTGCTACAAACCGAAACAACAAAGCTGCATGTACCCTATAAAAGATTCTAGCTAGAACTTGAATTTTCCAAATCTGCTCCTTCTAATAATCATAAAAAATAACAAGGTTCAAATTATCCATAACAAATCTAACACCATAAAAAATAATAATGGTCTCAACACCATAACAAATTAGGCCCTTTTGTTATAGACCTATTTTGTACATGACCTAGGGGGTTTCCAAAGCTATATATCTTAACTTAATTCTTGGATTCCACTTCATATCTACTATGTATTTGTAGGCGAAAGTAAATCTACTTTTGGGATTTTAAGGTTTGATGTAATGGCATAGGTATGATGGCTGCTTCAAATAACGATAGAAAGCTATGTTGTGTTTGTAGGAGATTGATGAATTCCTTATGTAAGTTTTTTTTTTATTTTCCATATTTTCTCCTTTTGATCATAACCTACCAAGGAAATGAAATATGTATTCACATGGAATTGTTTATTTAGGATTTTTGCAAAGCTGATGCTCTTTAATCTTCTAGAAGATTTGAATGTAAATGTACAAATATTTCTTGTGGTAACGTGCAAGTATACCATCTAAAATGCTTGCAAATTATATTTGAATTTATCATCAATATGCAGCTACGTTGTCTTATGAATTCATAAATAATTTATCTATTACCTTATGTTCTCTCAACTGAT
Organism: Guadua angustifolia; assembly: GCA_036346375.1. Classification (NCBI taxonomy): domain Eukaryota; kingdom Viridiplantae; phylum Streptophyta; class Magnoliopsida; order Poales; family Poaceae; genus Guadua; species Guadua angustifolia. The sequence continues at coordinate 35,022,568 of CM070511.1, read as the reverse complement.
AAACATATCAGTACACTGGTGTAAAAAGACATTGGTATATATCTACCTCTCAATAACAATTGTCTAAACAAAATGTGTGCCAAAGCACTATCTTTCTGGATGTATCGCAGATCAAACGAGTTTTTTTAAGGAATCTAGATGAAACTCAGAGAAAAGTATTGAGTATTGACAAACATAGATACACAAAGTCACAACAATTGTATTACTCCATCTTCAAAGCTATGCATGCTCAAAAGATTGCATCTGCTTCTTTTGCATGGCCTATCACATCCAGATTATGAGTGTCAAAGATGATAAGCAAGGCCTATCATGTGCAATCCATGAAACTAACCATGAAAATTGTCATGAAACTAACCACAAATAACAAATGGCACAAATCGAAAACTGGAATCGCTTTACTTTTAAATACCTTCGGTGGATTGAGGACTAACTCTTGCTTGCCGCCTACCACAAACAGCTTGCCGGGTTGCTGATGGTCCGACATTTGTGCGTGTGTCGTTGTTCGCCTTCTCTTGTCGCCGCCTTCAAGACGAGCTATGTCGACCGGCCGCTTCTTCGCTTTTGCCTTTGCCGCTTACACCCCAAAGACCACCACACACCTGCACCTACCACACCGCACATCGACCACTAGGGCTACAGATCGATGTTTCGTGGCTTTTCCCAACCAACCAATGGAGAAAAAACCACCAAAACTCTTATAAGGTGGTACATATGCTCAACACTACAAACCAACAGAACGAGGGGGAAAGACTTATCTCTAGGGACACGCTCATCACGGCGGAGAGGGCCAGATTCGGGCTGCTATTGGGGAGGGGAATCCTTGCGGCCGGTGAGGGGGAGGGAGTGCGGCGCTGTCGGAGAAGATCGGGATCGAGAGTTGGCAGGTGGAGTGGAGCGAGGATGGTGACGGGGTGGGGATTTCCCCCGCTGGGGGGGGGGATCTCCGGACGGGGATTTCACCGGAAGGGAGCACGCGGGGGTAGGGGGATCTTCGAGCGAAGGTCACAGCATTTTGCGAGGTCGGGGCGAAGGATGGGGATTTCGCCGCACGGGGGTCGGGGGGAAGGTCCGTGGATTTCGCCGCGCGAGGGGCAGGGATGTACCAAAGAACGGACCGCTGCCACCAAGTGAAAATTAGTAGTAGAGATAGAGATATTTGCAATGTCATACCACAGCGGAGGCTTTCCAACATTAGCCCTAATTGCCCTACGTTGTGCAAGAGGTAACTCTAAATGAGAGTAATCAGAAGAAACATTATCACTTGCTCCAAGCAGAGGAAAGTAACTTGATGGAGAGACTTGACAAGAGATTTAGAATTGAGATTTAATCAACCTGACTAATTAGTTTTTAGGTTGTGGTTCTTCTGGTAAACCCAAAAAAGTTTTTGTTTTCAAAGTCCCCTAGGTTTTTTGAATAAAAAGTATTTTAAACCATTTTCAAAAGTTTTTAGATAAAAAATTTTCAAACTAAAAGTTTTTGAGTCAAAACTTTTCAAACCTAAAGTCTTTTGAGTTAAATCTTTTTTAAGTTGAAAATTTTGAACCAAAATTTTTTAACCAAAAGCTTTCGAAATTCAATATTATGAAATTTTCTTAATTGAATTTTTTATTTGAAATTTCCCGAGTTGAAATTTTCGTGAGTTGAAATTTCCTCAAGTTGAAATTTCTAAGTTGAAATTTTCTTGATTCGAAACTTCTCGGGCAATTTGAATTTTCTGAGTTGAAAATTTATGATATGAAATTTTGCCTAGCTAATTTTTTTGAGTTGAAATTTCTTGAGTTGATTTTTTTATTTGAAAAAAATGAATTGAAACTTCATGTTTAAAATTTTCAAAGATAAAATTTTCTGATTTGAAAATTTTATGTTAGAGAGGAAGGAAGGGCTGGGGAAGTGTGTAGGGTAAAATGAAGGGTGGCGATGGATGAATATGATAACAAACGGCATAATAAGAGGGCATTCTTAAATATTTTAGTTTCAAAGTAACCTCAAACTAGTGGTACCCTTTCACATTTGTTTGTTTCTGTTAAAAGTATGTCTACTTTGCCTTTAGGCATCAATTGAATTCTTATAAAAGCAGAGTTGGTTAATCAATTAGCGTAGATACACTCAAGTAATTATTTCTTCTCCATTTGCATCCAAATTAGCATTTATGTCGGTTTAATTGTATCTATGCTAGCACCACATTTGTTCCATAATAGTTTCCTTTCTGAAGACACGGTTGTAAATGTCTTCTGATAAGGGTTTACTTGCTAGAAAGATTTACATACTTATGAGCAATGCCACCATTTATCTCTACTACTTCTAATTACAAGTTGGTGGTGGTAGTCCGTTCTCCCCCTGGCCCCCGAGCATACCCACGAAATTGTCATTATCTTGATCTTCTACACATTGGTGAACGGAGAAAGTTTTAATTTGGTTATATATGTATGCATACGTGATCAGCAACATATCAGACTCTTATCTCAATCAGCCAATTCTATTTTCAAATACCGCACGACTGATTCCTTTTCCATATACTATACGCATACAGCTTTTGAGTTACCATGTGTCTTTGAGTTGCTATATGCATCCTTTCCATTAAATATTTACTTGCATGTGTAGATGAGATCCTCTTTTCTTTTTATCTAATCACGTATGGAATTGATTCCGGCTGGCCAACAACATGTGCATGGCTATGCATGACGCGACTAGATAAGTTTGTTATCTCTATGTCTACTAATTCTAATTAGGAATTGGTAGTAGTATGTCCGTTCTCCACCCTCACCCCGACACGTGTATGCATCCGTGTGGCCGAGTAGGAAGCGGGCAGTGGCCACCCTGGTAGATTGGATTGGATTCTCGTCGCAGGCGGTAAATGAATATGCATGATTCATTTATTGCTTTCCTTTCTCCCATTGATCTGGTATTTGAATCGGCGGCGATTGCTCCCAGTGCTTTTTGGATTGGATTGATTGATTCCCTTCCAAAGGAAGCAGAGCTCCGATTCATGGAGTTGGGTCTTTTTTTGCCTCTTTTTCTTTTGTTGCCTTCCTTATTCAATGATTTTTTAATCTAGATTCCATAGATATCTCATTGGTTGTTGAATCTATATAACCTCACCACTTCTTGGCTCTCCTATAGATGTGTTGAACATATCAGTTAAGCGAAGGTAATAGGCGACCTTTCTAATCTTGTCGATGCGGCGCACGGGCAGGTCGCCGGTGGTGGACGATGAGATAGGATAGTGGCGCTGCTGGAGCTCGCCATGGTGAATGACGTTAATAGGTTGAGGGAGGCGCTCGCGGGGGGAGGCGAGGAGGCAGTGGAGCTAGTTGATGAGGTTGGGCTATGGTATGGCCGGAGCAAGGTGTACAAGTCACACATGCCGCTGATGGTGGCAGCCACATATGGATGACACATACCTCTTCAATACCTTTGCACTCATGGGGCAGCAGGTGATGTTTCTTTCGGTTGATCAATCGATAACGAATTATGGCGTTACAAATTTATGATCCCTAGTGTTGTGACATTAGTATTTAAGTTTGTGAAATTAAAGATAATTTTAAGCTCAAATTTGTAAACAGATGCTTGGAATTTATATGCTTCGATGAATTGATTTAAACATTTAACCATTGCATATTCAGAGTGAACATTATTATTTAGATAAAGTTAATGCTCTCTATATATAAATTTTTTATCGTGAAAGTTTCTGTTGATCACACGGCGCATGGCTAGTTTGATTCTAAGTGCATTGCATATGTCCATGGTTGCAACCAAATGACCAGTTCACCATTCATGGTACGTACCTTTTGTGTGTAATGATTGCGTGTTTCGGCGGACGGTCCTACGCTTTTCATTCACTGATTACATTGCGTGCATTTCATTTTATCTCCTTGAACAAAAAGTGATCATCACTTTCATGTCATTTGATGACTAGAACATTTACAATAGTTTGTCTCTAAAAGATTCCAACTCAGCTATAAATAGTATTAAAGACAATATCTCCAATAGTTCATCTCTAAAATCATTCATCTAACTATTTTATATTATTTTTACCTCATTTTGCCATTCACATTCTATCACTCTTTGCGTTAGTTTGTGTGATCAGTTTATCTTTTGTATAAGAGATAGCATATTCTCTCTTTTCACCTCCCCTCTTCTCTACGTAAGATTTTACAGACATAATATAGCTAAGAAACAGCTGAAATAGCAATATTAAAGATGCCCTTATCAATGCTAGCACCAAATCGATGCAAAGTTACTTTGCTATATAAAGCAATGATAGAAACAGGACAAGGGTAGCCTTGTTGTCCGCCTTACAATTCCCTCTTTCCAAGATTATAAGGTTTATTTTTTAAAAATATCGAAAATAATTAGATTATCCTTAATTATTATTACTAAGCATTATATTTAATACACACATGTAGAGAATATGAAGTAAAAATAGATATTTGTTGTAGGTATAGACAGAACAACATAGTAGTTTTGTATTAGGAAATCAAATACATCATATATTTATAGATAAGACTATTAAAAAATATGCCTTATAAACTTTAGTGGAAGGAATATTTTAAAAGAGCTTTCCATTGTTTCTTATAAGATAGGCCCTCACATCACCAATTTCTAGTTCCACCCTATCAGGAACATGGTTTCTATATTACTCTCTCCGGCCACAGATAGATGTCGTTTTTGGACACAATAAAACTTTTGAAATTTTAATTGTTATTATTTTTTTAAATATTTAAATTGCACATATAAAAATTATATTCGTAAATTTGTCTCAAAAAGTACTTTCATAATATAATAATTTTATTGGATTTTCTAAACATATTAAAAAAATTAGTGATCAAAATAATATTTTAGAGAACATGTCAATGTTTAAAATGACAACTACTTGTGACTAGGGCCTGACTGTTTTGGGGTACTTTTTTTCCGTTGTTCTACCGACTAGAGAAGAAGATACAACAACATCCGAAAATCTTGATCGTTCGTGGCCGAGCCTTGGCTCGGTTGGTTGGTACGAGCAACACTCGGCCAACTCGTGCGCGTTCGAGCGCTCCTCGACGGGGGCTCATGGAGAGCCGTGTGCAGCGCTTGAGTGATTGTGTGTGCACATGTATGTGCGTAGGTGTGAGTACGTGTTTTTAACTCAGCTGTTGTTACTTCTTTAGTGAATACTAGAGCTCTGTTTGATTTTTTTTAAATCTTAACTGTTCAACGCCGACCCCCTCGCCATCACTTTCGTTGCCAGACCAAGGGCCTGTTTGGGAGGGCTGTGCTTTAGCTGTGCTTCAACTTTACGCCAAAAGCTCTCCCAAACAGTATAGCTGCAAAGCAGTTGGGAAGCTAAACCACAGCAGAAGTACCCCTAAAAGCTGCAGACACCGAGGAGAAGTTTTTCAGCTGTGGCTTCGCTTGACCGCTTCTCATCTCGCTCACTCCACCTCCCCAACCTCCGCCGTCCTGTCTTATTGTCTCCATGTTACCTCCCCACTCGTCTACTATTGTATTTCGTTAGGTTACTGTCTCTCCTTTTAGTTACGCCTTTAGGGTCTATTTGGGGAAGCTGCGGCTGAGCTGAAAAGTTGTTTTTGGTTTGTTGGGCTGTAAAGCAGCTGTAGCTGGCGGCTGTGACTTTTCTTGTTATGTTGTTTGGCAAACTGGTTATTGTAGCCGTAGCTTTTGGGGGCTAACTGAGCAGGGAGGTATCAACATAGTAAAGTATAGCGGCATCTGAGTGGGGAGATGACGTGAAAACGGCGAGACAGGGTGGCGGAAGTCGAGAAGGCAGAGCGACCGAGGTAGGAGGTGGTCAAGCGAAGCCACAATTGAAAAGCTCCTCCCCAACAGCTGCAGCTCTCTTAGGGGTGCTTCTGCTGTGACTTAACTTCCCAGCTGTTTTGCAACCATATTGTTTGGGAGAGTTTTTGTCTAAAACTGAAGCAAAGCTGAAGTACAGCTTCCCCAAACAGGCTTTAAAAACTACAGCTGCAACAGTCAATTTGCCAAACAACATAACAAGAAAAGCCACAGTCGCCAGCTATAGCTATTTTATAGCCTAATAAACAAAAAGCAGCTTTTCAGTCCAGCTACAGTCCTCCTAAACAGACCCCAAGACCAACCGTGGCTCTGCCAAGTGGGTCCCACACCCCAGCGACTCATTACACGCGGCGCACGGGTCCCCCGCTCGTACCGGGACCAAAACCCAATAGCCCACAAGTCAGCGACCCAGAAACGCACCCGACCCGGACGCTCCCGAGTCGCTCGCGCCGCGTCTCGTCGCACACGCTTCGCACCAAGCCGATCCGCAAGCAAAAGGTGCAAAACCCCGCGCTCTCTAACCAAAACCGTCCACCCGATCGAGCCGCCTTCCCTCACCCTCACCCGACACCTCTCTCCCCTCTCCTCGCCGCCGCCGACGCCGACGCCATGAGCGTGGGCTGGAGGACGCTGCTGCTGCGCATCGGCGACAGGTGCCCGGAGTACGGGGGCTCCGCCGACCACAAGGAGCACATCGTAAGCGCCCGTCCCTCCTCCCCACTCGCTGTTTTTTCCCCGGCGCACCTTCCCTTTCCGAACCCTAGGTTATGGGCGCGCGGATTTGGTTCGAAATGCCGTTGGTTTATGCTTGGGTCGCGTCGTGTTTGGTTGTCTGCGCTTTTGGTGGGAGTGGATGGCGGTCGAGGTGGGGAGCTCAAAACCCTAGTCGTCGGTCTCGTACGGGATTCCGAGCTCTTGGTATTGGGTGTGTGGAGTGGAACCGTGACTGTTCTATCTGGATACAGTGCTCAGGTTTAGCGTGCCAATTCGACTGAGTCTGCTGAGAGTGACCCCAAGAAGAGCCCGCAACACGGAGTGGTATAACTGAGGATTGGTCGAATTGTAATTGTTTAACCATAGTTGTCAGAAGATTAATTAGAATTGTCTGCCTACACTTGATGAACTGAGCCTTTGCTTTTGTTAATTTGTCTCTCTATTTAGTATTGTTGCTCTTCCTGGTCAATATGCGGTTTGATCTGCTTAGATTTTGTCATTTAGATATAGGAAGTTAGGAACGTGTTTTATGTGAATGGTTCGAGGCAGAGAGAGATCCTAGTTTGTGCCTCAGGACCTTCTCCAGCTGAAGTATTGCACAGCTGTTGTCACAAGGCAATACACTGTTAAACATTGAAAACACCTCAATCTATATTGTAGAATTACAAATTTGTGTTTTAATCATCTCATGGTAGGTTCGGGGCTGTTGTTATGTTTGGAACAGCAGATGTGTTTTATCCTGCTTTTCGTTGAATATGCTCTTTTATAAGTGAAATTTTTGGTACTATTGGATGGTTGTATGGTATTACGAAGATTAAGTTATGTCGATGAAATCCCGATCTGGTTACAAAATGCAGTTTTAGTTAAATGATTCTACAACTAACATTATGTAATCAGGGTGCCAGTTAAAGGGGTATAGCAAGTTCCTACACAATTGGCACGTTGTTCCTATTGTTGTTTGTTACATATTTACACCATCATTTTGATATATTTTCATATTGTTCCTACGCAGATGGTCTGAAGAGAATGATATATTTTCAGCTATATGTTTCTTTCACACTTGTTCTGACCAAGCATTTTCTTCATAGGAAACTTGTTACGGTGTGCTTTGTCGAGAATATGAACACTCCAAAGATGCTATGTTTGAGGTCGGTACCCAACATTCTTTCATGTGCTTGTTCACACATTGTTGTAATTTCGCTATTCAAATATACTATTTTTGTAGTAATCTATATTGTCTTAGTTCTGTGAAGAAATATCCATACCTAATTGGTTTCTTCACAAGTGTAGTGCATTGGCCAAGTCAATTTAGTATTTGTAAAAGAACAAGGCAAGATGATGATGATAACTAACTCCCATAGGCCTGCCTAATGTCACTGTCAAGTACTATTTTCTGCCATTGAAGCCTGATGGCAGCAAGGAAAATAAGAATGTAGAGCGAATAGATCTTACATGTTGCATCTTGTAGCATTTTCTTTACTCATTTAAAGCCTGGTAGAAATACTGTTATATTATGTCTGAACTAATTTGAGGTGCTAACTGAACGTACTTTTTCGTGCAGTTTCTCCTTCAATGTGCAGAACAATTGCCTCACAAGATTCCTTTCTTTGGTGTTTTGGTATGCAGCTATTTACTTTGAAGCTTATAGTATTTTACTATTTTTGTGGTCTCTTGTCTTTTATTAATATTATTTGTGAAGCATTTTAAGGTTTTATACAATCTCAATACAGTTTGACTTGTTATTGTGCTTTTAATTGCCTTGTTATCTCCAAAAGGTAGAGAGACGATAGATAGTACGAGCATTATAAAAAATACTAGGATGCACTTTTTTCCCTTTTGAATTTCTGAAGCCTTAGGGAGGTTAGATTTATGAAATTATGCCTCTGTACATTGTATACAATTTGGTCACAAGCAACAATTACACTGTGTAATCTGATGTAAAATGCTGATTAACATGATTGTTGATGGAACTTTATGGCAGGACTTTAAAGTTCACATGTGTTTCGGTTCATATTCTGTTGTGCTAGGTCTTATTGTGCTTGCACATGATGTGCATGATGCTGTTTCATTTATTGATAGTTTTTTTTGTTATTGTCCGCTGCTTATTTATGATTGTTCATTATGTTTCTCCTCTTCTCTGTGGAGCTTGCAATGTCAATGCCAAACATATTTTCTTTGCATTCTTTCCATGTGTATTGTGGAACAAGCAAATGTTCCAGCGGGGTGTGCATCTGCATCTGTGCATGTACACACACAGGGATCAATCGTGCATCTCCTGATCTCCTTCTATACAGTGTAGAGTGTACGCTAGATGATGATATTGAGCTATGAATCACCGATCCTTCACAAAGGTACCGTACCGGTATCAGATACCCTGATCCTCCGCAATCCTCCCCAATCTCGGATCGATAAGGATCCGTGAAATTGAGCTAAAAAATTAATTAAAAAAAGTTCCGATCCTTCTTTGATACACCGCGATACTCCCCGATACCTCCAAGCCCATAACACAAAGCACAAACAAAGGAAAAGTCCATTATAGCCCATCAATTCTAACCCTAAAAATCTATCTCTCTCATAGCCCCCTTCTCCTCATCGCGCAACGCGAACTCTCGTACAACATCCAGCTCCTGGCGCCACAAATCTCCAAATTATTGGCCTACTTACATTTATTTAATTTCTAATACCTATATACTCGCCGTATCGCCGGATTCATGTTTTTGGAAAATTGCGTATCGCTGTACCGGTATCGCATATCGGTGGTACATAGATATTGAGATGCTTGGTTAAATGAGTACGGCAATGCTTTTATGATGTGTCATAATTTCTGTTGTGTGACACAAACTGTGGTGCTGATTTTTGGGGGCATGTTTTCATGAGGGGAGAAAGCTATGTTTGTTGACCTGGATCGTCAAATAATGATAAACAAGTTTGACGCACCGTACTTTCTTGTATCTAAGCTGTTTTGTTCCCTAACCAAACTGGCATTTTGTCTAGGACGAAGGGGTTTTCAAAACACCTTTTGTACCTAACATTATCAATCTCGCATAAGTTTATTTTTGCGCCACATTGGTGTAAGAACAAGATATAACCATATAATTGTTTTTATTTAATTGAGCCAACTCTGTGTGATGTTTCTGCTTTGTTTTTTTTAATGTCAGGTAGGCTTGATAAACTTAGAAAATGAAGATTTTGCCAAGGGTATTGTGGATACCACACAAGCCAATTTACAGGTTTGCATCTTTGTTTTTATATGACAACAAAGCATAGCAGTATCTGTTAACCTATTCTCCCCCCTGTTCCACCTGAGACAAATTCCCTATGATAATATTCCAGCAATATTATGTCACCGTAGATGTTTTTCTTTTGGCAAATATTGAATACTTAGTCCATTCATGATTGGAAAACCAACTTTTGGTTCCTCTTTTTAAGTTCACGCTAGCTTTATGTAACAACTGTGTTGTAATTGCAGGATGCTTTGCATAATGAAAATCGTGATAGAATCAGGATATTGCTGCGATTTCTCAGTGGCCTGGTAAGTTATGTAGTTGTTTTGATATGATTTGATTTTGTTGTTGTGATCATCCTTGTGCTCGCTACGTTTCTGTGTGCTTACTTGTGATGCTTGAACTTTGTATACCTGACATATGGGCATGTTTATCGACAGTGCATCTTCATGAATAATTAAATCTTAATGCTGAAGGCTTTTAGTTCTCTTGTTACCGAACTAACTTGGGTATTAAATGATTTGTTAAAAAATCCTGTACAACAGTGTAATTGCACGATATAATGTCATAAGTAATTCTAAAAGTAAAGCTGTACAATAATATCTAAAAAAAAAATCAGGAAGGCTAAGGTACAAACCAGCCCACCGAAGGTGTATTTTTGTGGGTTGGTGGGTGGGTCTCAGGAAAAAATATTTATAGGGTTGCATGTATATTACACCCTATTTCGCTTGCCTTTGGCTTCTCTAGAGCCCAGAAACTGACGCCATACAGATCTAGAGATTTCTTTCTTAAATTATTAGATATGTTCGCAGCTTTTAGTGAACATTGTATGATTTATCATGACACCTATGATATATTACTGTATGATTTATGATTGTAAAATTTGCATTTGGTCAGTGGATTGTTTAGCGTAATACCATCTTTACATTAGACTCTGATAGTCTAATATCTCCTATTGCTACCTTGTATTGAGTTTATATTAAGTTAAAACAGTCAATGCTTTGACTCTCCTCCAAAAGAGAGGAGGGATTTCTTTCCACCCTCTTTATTTCATGGTAGAGATGTCTTTCTAGTATTGTGCACCATATTGATATGATTGATTGAGAAATTTGTGGTATTTCTGTTATTCTTTTGCCTCTTCTTGTAACTGTAAATTTTATGTTTGCCCTGTAGATGTGCAGCAAAGTTGTCCTGCCAAATTGTATTATTGAGACATACGAGACACTGTTATCAGCTGCTGCAACAATACTAGATGAGGAAACTGGAAATCCTTCTTGGCAACCCCTTGCTGATTTTTATGTTTATTGTATTTTGGCTTCTCTTCCATGGGGTGGTCCAGAATTGTTTGAGGTAACTTTGTTGAACCATTGTTATTTACTGCTTAACCTTTATCACCTTTTGTGTCCAATATAAGTTATTTGGTGTGTCCAATATAAGTTATTTAGTCATACTCATGATTCTAGGTATGAACCTTCATTACTTTTGTTGAACTATTGTGATTTACTTTCGCATTTGAGAGTATGTACAGTTCAATCGTATTGCCTCTAAATGACCTGTGCTGGCACTGCAGTTTTCCATATATAAAGTATGTAACTGTTCCTTCATCTGTTTAATTTTGTTTTAGATCTCTTGATTGGTCAGCTGGAGGAAAAGTTAAAATGGCAATACTTTGTTTAAACGTGTAAAACTGTATGAAAATTTATTATTTCTCCAGTTCTCCATTTTAACAGGGTATCTGTTTTTCGATTATTGTTTTACCATGTCAATACATAACATGATGTCGTCTGTTTTTAAAGCCACACTGTAAGCATCTCCATTTAGGCCCTGTTTGGAGGCAATGTATTTCATAGTTTCTAGGCAATACCATGATTTCTAAGAATACCATAGTATTTTATACCATGAGGTGTTTGGTTACTATGCCAAAAACTCTGTATTAAAAACCATGGTTTGGTAGATACCATGGTATTTTTGGAGTATTTGAAACTCCACTCCAACCCAAAGTTTTCATGGTTTTGGCTAGTTTCTTGTCTATTTCCACTCAAATACCATGGTTTGTGATGTTGCATCCAAACAGTTGGTAGTTCCAAGAAATACCATGGTTTTAAAGGAGTTTGGTAAAACCTTGGTATTCATGACAAAACAATTGCAAACCATAGTATACCAAAACCATAGTTTTGAAATACATTGCTTCCAAACAGGGCCTTATTCTTTCAAGAAGTGCCCCCTGTAGTAACAAGTGCGAGATGTGCATGATGATCCAATACTTCCCTCAAAATTTCATGGTCATAGGCATTTAGTACATGTAATGTGATGCACACATACAAAATTTCTAGAATATGTATAGTACTGACCTTGAAATTTTGCTTATGTGCATAGATAACATGTACATCATCCATGGTGTTTTTTTTAGAATTTTTGGGACAATGCATCATGCACGTTTTGCACTTTTGACTAAAATAAAAGGGGGTTGGTACCCACAAAATTAGCTCTCTAATAAAAAAAGTTTTGACTCTCCTATAATTCCATTCTGAAATTGCGCACTAGAAAATTCTGTAGACAAGAATTCAATGGTAGAATACACTGATGAATTCTAAAATGCAGCAAGTTCCAGATGAATTTGAGAGAGTTCTGGTTGGAATACAGTCTTACATAAGCATTAGAAGGCATTTTGATGATGTTGCTTTCTCAGTCTTTGAGACAGATGAAGGCAACTCTCCCAATAAAAAGGTATTGCTGATTTATTAAATATGTGAACCTGACACTGGTTTATTTCCTGATTCATCTCAACCCCCTTTATGATATTTAGATCAGGACTATAAAAGATAATCCTTGCAGGATTTCATGGAAGATCTATGGGAGCGTATTCAAATTCTTTCCCGTAATGGATGGAAGGTTAAAAGTGGTATGAAAACATACAATCCACACGATTACTTAATGGAAATAATTTTATTGATTTTTCAGTTGCTGTTGCATTTGATATTGTGAGAACCATTGTCAAGTTATTTCAGGATCTGTTTCAACTCTTAATAAACTCTGTATGCACACAATAGTTAAAATCTTGTGATAACCTTTTCTTGTTCTATATCAGGTCTTATTGTATCCAAAATATTAAACATGCTCGTGCCTAATTTGTGTTTGCATTCTATTTAACTCCCTTGGCAGTTCCAAAACCTCACTTGTCGTTTGAAGCTCAGTTGGTAGCTGGAAAATCTCACCGTTTTTCCCCAATTAGTTGTCCGCTGCCTACTCTTGTGCAATCATCTTCTGAAATATTAAAAGGGCAAGAGAAGCATGAAGCCGATCTAAAGTATCCTCAAAGGCTTCGTAGGCTTTATATATTTCCAACAAATAAAGCTGAGGTAATTTGCAAATTTATGTGTTAGATTGTTAGTCCATGAATCACTGTTGTTTTTCATGTTTTATTTGCTGTATTTTCTATAATTTATTTATGTAAACTGACATTGAATTTGCCACCACTTGGTTTTACACTACAAACTTCACCTGTTTATATGCTTCAAATAACAGTTTTTTTTTGTGATGTTTTCCTCCAAGCTGCGGCCTCAACTGGCTGCTAGCTGGCTTGCTATGGCTTCATGCTAGCCTGGTATGATGCAACCAGCTGCCGTCTGCTCAGTATTGAGCTAGAATTTGATTCTTAAATTTTAATATATACACATGTACCGAGATCAGTTATCAGCGGAAGATAATATCTAACATTTGCCTAATCTGTTCCTTTGATACCTGATGTTTACCACTAAATGTGAAGTAAAATAAAGTGACCTTGTTAATGTGTTGATGTGTTATTAATTTGATCATGTTGTTTGGCCCAACAAAATTATTCCTGCATGATACAAACGACATAAGATCGTATGAATTAACTTGAGTTGCTTCATCCCAGTAAACCAGTAAGGTACTTTGGAAATTATATTTTTTGTAGTTGCATTCCATGCCTTCATGTGTCTAATTTTTGTGGTCTGGACATCAAAGGGGCATGATTAGCTGTATGCAGTTCCTCTAGAAACCAATTTGTGTATATTGACTTAAGTTGTATAACTATGAAATTTAAACTTCTTTTTATTTCCATCTTAATTTGATTTATTTATTGTAGGAATGTTTTGCCAATAAGCTACTGTAACTGTATCTATCTGCGTATGGCAACTGTACACCATGTATTGCATGTCTAATCAGCTCTTGTTGGTTTACAGAGTATGCAACCTGTAGATCGTTTTGTTGTTGAAGAGTGCATATTGGATGTGCTGCTTTTCTTCAATGGATGGTCAGTTATTATCTTCATTGTTCCAGTATTATTAATACCTTTGGTACTTGTTAGAAACCTGAGATTGGAGGATATCACACATCTGCATGGCATGGCTGATGGCTGATGCCATCTAGTCACTGGATTTGATTGTCAGTCTTTGTGTATAAAGTATAAACATGCCTTAGTGGTTTCTATTGCTGAGTGTTTTGTTTTCTGCCTTTACCAACAAAAGCTGGTTGTATTTCACCTCCTTGCTTTTGTCCATCATCTGTTAAGTCCTAGAGTTTAGCTCAGTTTTAGCCAATCAGCCTTACTCTCTGAGTAAGATATGGAGGGCTTGTATGTTCAACTCTGCAGTTCTTTACTTCTTTTTGTGCTGACCCTGTTGGGGTTTGGCATACTATTTGTTCATTTATTGATCATTGTTGATAGAACTAGTTTTTTTTTTCTTTTGCTGGTAGCAAAAGAGAATAGTAGTTTTTAATGCAATAGTTATGGTTGACAGCATTTAGTATGCTCATTTCGGGGACTTCCGTGTTGTGTTAATATTTTTTCTACCGAACTGTAAAATTTCAGCTTGCTTACTGATGCTATCTTGCTTATATTTTTCTTTGAAAGATAGTCGCAAAGAATGTGCGTTTTATCTGGTTAGCCTGCCGGTGCCTTTTCGCTATGAATACCTGATGTCTGAGACCATATTTTCACAGGTATTTCTCAATCATCTCTATATTTACTCAATTAGATGCTATTACCTGTTTCTGCATGCCTGCCTTCATGTTAAGTGAACTGTATTATTTAGTTGTTGCAGAATTGATCTATTATGTTCTTGCATTCTGAATTTCTGATATGGGTATCATTTAGGTAAATCACCATGAAATAGACGGTAAACATTGCTTTTCAGATTTCCTGCAGGGGTTGAATAAAGCCGAGTGTGTGAATCTACTGATTTTAGCTGATTTTGGTGTAGTTTGTAAAGAAAACTCGTTCTATGCAATACGGCTTGTCACGGGCCACATTCTGACCAGGTTCAACATAGGTTTTGTTGTTTTGGTTTAGAAGCCCTGATTAGCCTGTGACTGATAGGAATCAGCCAGGAACTAGCTAGAGCTGATATTTTTAGTTTTAACATAAATGCTTATACAGTTAAATGGGTTTGGAACTTTTGATGTGTCAAATCCGGTCAACACTCAACACGATTAATGTTAGCATAAAATGCTTATAGAGTATATATGTGCATCATTTGTTTGAATTTGTTGCATCAATCAAAATGTACCTCCTTTCACTCATACTTATCAAAGCCTGACCTTTTGCAGTTGAACATTTTCAATTTTGATCATCAATATATTTAAAAGTGTCCACAACGGTCACATGAAAATGGTGCTATTACAATTGTCATCAATTGTTCTATCAAGTTACTATACTTCATTTGGCTTTTCATGATAATCTGGAATATATTGATGGTCAAACTTGGAAAAGTATTGACTGGAAAACTTCAACCTGCTACAATTATTTCTGAACAAAGGTATTTATATACTACGATACCCCGATACTTTGCTTAGCAGCCGTCCTGTACGCGATATGTATCTGATACGGCGACACACCACGTTACAGCGTGATACGGTATCACTAAGTATCGGTGAAATTCAGCTTCCAAAAAAAAAATTCCTATATGTCTCCGATACTCCGCGATACGCTTCCAATACCCTAGGCCCAGCACCACTCCTTTTGAAGCCCAACAAAGGCCCAATCCAAAGCCACCCCTCCCAGGTACAACAGCCAACACCACACTACTACTACTGAACACTAATCCATCCACATCCGGTACACACCACCAAGGCAACAAGCCACCCCTTTGCCTCTCGCTTGCCGTTATGAATGGAGGAGGCCACCTCGCTGCCACCGCCGCTGGCTGAAGGCTACCTTGCCACTGCCGTTGCTTCAGGGGGCCTCCCCTGGCACTGCTCCCTCCCAGGTTAGATTATGGTTGAGTTTTGTGTTGCATTTTCTTCTCTAGTAATAGATGAGATTGTGATCTTATTTGGGGTAGCATTTTGCTGTAGGATGGCAAGTGGAAGCTCTCAAATTTCTGATCCACAAGGAACTGGTAGTGGTGTGAATTCCTCTTTAGTTGGTGGTAGTAGTACTACCATTCTCTCTCTCTCTCTCTCTCTCTCTATATATATATATATAGGAAGCATTTTCCGTACTCCTAAGAGTACATACTCCCACCTCTAATGTACTACTTAAACGAATGTGTTAATACTCTTTTATCACATTCGATATAGTTCAATAATAATTCTAAGATACTTCAATGCGACATAATTGAAAAAATTTCATTGAAGCCCGTTATTTCTGCTATATACATTTTTCCATACTTTAAAGAAGTGTATACACAAATTATGCTATAAAGGGTAGATCATGTAGAAATTTTTCGTGGAACTCACTTTGTAGTATCTTATAATCAAAATTAGAGTATACTCAAAAGGATAAAGACTAAAGAGGTATAACAACATCATTTAAGCGGTATACGTGTACACACACACACACACTCGACATATCGGTGTATCGTTGTACCAGTATTGCGTATCGGGGTAACATAGCTTACATACACAATAGTTCCACTAGAGTTGAATGTACCATATGCCGTTAAGAAAGGACTAGTAATTAGCATGTCACATATAATCAATTTTATTATTTGCGTACTAATTTGGGACTAAACCATAGTCACAGGGTTCGGGGTCGATGGCGCATTCCACGACTCCGGGACGTCGTCCCAAATCGAGGATCGGGGTCGATGCTAGGGACGATGCTGGGACGGTACTAGGGACATCGTCCCGTTGACTGCTGGTACATGGAGAGGTATGCCGGCGGCCATAGGAGTATGACTGATCCAAATCGAATGGAGAGCAGGGAACTTACTTGCGTGAGGTCGGTCCATGAGCGGCGCCACGGCGCAAGTGCCGGTCGATCAGTGGACGGCTCGACGGCGGCGGCGGCGTAGAAAGCATCTTGCGCCCGCATCAAGCATCAATGGCGTAACGAAGCTGCGACGGTGACGGCGGCGATGTGAAAATGGCGGAAGCAGCCGCGACGAAGACGAATGGCGTCGTGGCCGTGTGCCGTCTTGGCGCCGCCCGCCGCCGTTTTGGCTCCGATCTGCAGCAGCCGTGTATGGCGCATAGGAGGGAAGGAAGAGTGGCGGCGCCAGTGACCGGTCATGCGAGGGCACGAGGCACTCCTGTTCGTTCGTTACTGGCCAAAAGACTCAGTGTTTTGACCGGTTTACTGCTAGCTGCAAAGGCCAAAAGGCCCAACCGGTCGGAGGCCCGTCATTCTCTTCACTTTGTGAACGTGATAAGACCTGTTACTGTAAGCGGTCATGTAATAATCTAAAAAAATATATTAGTCAACATTAATGTAATTACTATTTAATCAAATTGTCCGTAGAGCCTAATATCTTGGGATCGCGTACCTCGTCCCAGACACATCGATCCAATCAATCGTTCCGAAATTGGTTGGTTCACGTTCCAAGTCTCGAACCATCGTCCCTAAAAGGTATACCCCCCTTGTACCGGGAACTTAGAAGGTGTCGATCCGCGTACCCGTTCCTCGACCCTTTTGTACCGGGAACCTTGTGACTATGGACTAAACCGAGTTTCTTACCCTTTTTTAAGTTCTTTTTTACTTTTGTGAATAGTTGCCGGTTTGCCACTAATGTTTATATCATATTGTTCATGCAATTTGACACATTATTTCACAATATTTGAAAAAGAAAGATAGTAAATTTAATATTTTTGGGGTCTACTGAATTTGGTTATAAAGTGGAGTTTTTTTTCAATAATCCTCTGCCTAGTAGCTGGATTCCAAGGTTTCTTAGAACAGCGCCTTGATTGGTACCGTGTTGGCTATGGCTCCCATTTGCCTCATAGTCACAAGGATCGTGGGTTGATGCGATCTTGGTTTGCCGCCGTAACACTGCGAGTCATGAATCAAGGGGGAGAGGGAGAGCTAACCTTAGCCACCCCCCGTTGCTTCTCGTAGTCGCCATTGCCACCACCGCTACTCATCATTGTTGCTCGCTAAAACCATCATTGCTGGTGCTCGTCGAAGCTGTCACCATCGCTGCTCAAAGACTCATCGAACAAAAGACTAGAGGGAAAGAGAGGCAATACGAAGGGGAAGCGAGAGAGGACGAGCGCGAGAGTGTGACACCCCAGCCCAACACTAAGCCTGGAATGTTACTACTATCCACTTTCACTCCAAATTTAAACCGCTATTGCAAGATTTTAGCAACACCTTTCCTCGACACATAACTCAAAAGGTAATCAAAAGGTAATCCATAGGGCATTGACTGTCTACATTACAAGATATTCACATCGAGAACAAAATTAAGCAACACTCAAATATATGCTTGGAACCTCATGCCCAAGAACTCTCAGGTCCTCGTGCCCGAGAATGCTTAGGACCACGCGTCTGAGAATGCCCCGGTACCCTACACCTGGGAGCATTACCTAGACTAGACAATGAGCATCAATCTAAGGTAAACAATGCATAAATTTTCCAACTATCAATAGAAATCGCATAAACCACGCATGACTAAATATTTCTATTGAGGATCTATTATAAAATAGGGAATTAGTTAGGCAAATCATTAAAGTCAGCATGTGATAACTATGTGATATCTAAGTTATGGCTGCCTATGAAGCAAGTGTGCTATTCATTAAAAGTCTAGCTATGAGTACTAAAGGCGACTTTAAGGGCCTGTTTGGGGGAGCTGTGGCTTTTCTTAAAGGCTGTTTTTTGGCTTTATGAATTGAAAAACGGCTATACCTTTTTATAAGAGACCGTTTAACAAATAGCTAATTTCCCTCAGCAATAAGCTGCAAAAGCAGGTTCAGCCCAGTTTTTGGCTTTTGCTAGTTATATATGGCTTTTGGCTTATGCCAAAGCCGAGCTTTTTTTTGGGGGGGGGGGGGGGGGTTATTGGCTTTTAAGAAGCTGAAGCTGGCTTAAAGCCCCCCAAATAGGGGCCTAAGTGTTATTCGAAGGATGTGGTGCAAAAGTGCCACTCCAATTCCCTGCATGTCACCATCACGATTACCTAAAAACATCAACAAAGCAACGACGAGTCCAAGACTTAGCAACATGGTAAAAAATAGCATTAACAATTCATAAATTTCTCAACTATAAATTGCGAATACTATAACTATTTTTTCTCAGTACTCTTCCCCTATCCTCTTTCATGTGGGGTCCAACTTCCACTCTTGCGGAGTGCCTACGGAAGTAGGACTCCCTCATCCCACTCCTGTGGGATGCCTACCCGAGGTAGGTCCTATGTATGAATGCAATGCAATGATGCAACTTTCTTGCATTATTAAAATTTAACAATTTGAGCATGTCATCCATATATCAATAGTATGTAATAACAAAAAACATCACATAGCATTGTGGTAAATATTGCATAAGAATAACAATTATTAAATGCAACCATCACAAACCACAGTTCTACTATGCACTTGCCTCTTCTCCACAAGAAATGAAACGATGGGTAGATGACACTAAACCTGAATCTCCACCTGGACAATCATTACCCAACTCAAATCATGCTACAACAGTACATAATCAAATAATGACTAACATCACTTCTACATGATATTCGACACAAAGCCCCTTTATCCCGGACACCCATTCCTTTATCCTGAAGAACAACCGCTAACTTTCAAACTGCTTAACCAAATTCACTATTCTACCACGCTACAGAACACTTAGACAAATGTCTACATCTTTTATGTCGAGAAAAACCCTTATTAAGCCATCTAATATATTTAATATAAGTGTACCTCAACACTTCGGCTCTGTTTGGCAGAGCTCCAGATCCCAGCTTCACTTCAGATCTGGAGCTCGTAGGCTAAAATAAAGTGAATTAAGTTTATGTTTTTAGTCTAAAATGTAAATAAGATGACCCATCTAAACACTCTTAATGTACCTATAGCTCTAGCTTCATAAATTTCTGGAGTTAGGAATACCCTGCTCCATCAATTTCACGGATTTTTGTGGAGCTGGAGCTTTGCCAAACACCCCCTTCCTAGTGGACAACGATTTACTGGAATAGCGACTCACAACGTTCACATCTATCGACTGCCCTACCAAATTACGTGCTCAACGGCTCGGAGGAAAGCTAACGAACCTACTACAGAAGTCTAGTAGATCCAATTTCTGATAAAACACAAACTTGCCCAAGGCCGCACCACAACCCACAGCCACAAATGCAACCTAAGCATCTACAATTCACAGCAACTTCTAACCACAACCTCACCTTTACGTTTACAAATCTCTGCGTCGGACTTGACCCAATAGAAGAACTAGCAAGGGAATAGAGTTCGGAGTATTACCCAAGAGACCGGACGTTGAGAACAGCATGGAGGTGAAAGCTTCCCCACTTATTCCTTCTTCCCCCTTCTTCCTCGTTTCTTCTTCTTCCATTCCTTTTTCTTCCTTTAGCCCCCTGCTTCATTACTACAGCAGCGGAGGTAGTGACGATGGGGCATGAGTTGGAGACCTCTGTGCGCAAACCGACGATGGCGGTGTCGGCGGGTGACAAGTGGAGGGTGGTGTGGTGGCGGCTCGCTGCATGGAGAGAGGGCTGCGGTGCCGGCGGCCCATGGTGGCGTGGTGCGCGGCGGAGGCGCAACGCAAGAGCCGGTGGTTGCGGCGGTGCACATGGAGGGTGAGGGGCAGTGGCACATCATGCATGTGAGGGTAGGCACCGCGCACGCAACACAAGCATGGTGATAGGGGCGAGGAGGCGGCGGCTGCGGTAGGCAGCAGGGGGAGAGGTGGCTAGGTTAGGAGCCCTCATTTTATAGCAGGGCACAACCAGGCCCAATGCGGACTTGGGCCTGCCCGGCCTAACCTCTCTTAGTTTGTTATAGGATATTACAGAGAGGCTGCGGCGGTGCTAGGGTTGAGGGAGCTATGTGGGATTGAGATGGAGATGGGAGGGGAGGAGAGGTGATGGCTGGGCTTGGTTGGCAGCAGGCCCACTCCCTTCTCCTTTAGCCTTTTCTTTTCGTTATCCTCTTAGTTCTTTCTACAATAGATATTTGTATTATATTAATAAATACCTGTAGAATTGGGTCATCGGCCTAGATTCATCAGGATCACATCCCGCACCCCGAACTAGCATCCCGAAGAACACTACCCCCCTTCGACCCATGTTTTTAGCCACCTGAGACCCGCATCCTGCGACCTTGTTCCTCGACCTGGTCGACCTGGGTTTCTGGTGACTATGATCTGCCTATTGTTTTTGGGTTTCTCGCTACCAAGCTGTATCCTGTCTGTTATGGCTTATAGAAACTGTAACAGTACACTATTCTTTCGTAAAAGGTATAGCTAGGATACCTACTGCAATATTGTGCATGTTGTGTTGCATTTTGAGGTTCTCCTTTTCCTATTATAGTGAATATACTTGTCAAACAAAATTAATCTTTTCTTATGAACTGAATCATTTTATATGATATTTGCAGCTACTATTGTTGCCGAATCCACCTTTCAGGCCAATTTTCTATACCTTGGTTATCATCGACCTTTGCAAGGTAGTTCTTTCATGCTCTGAGACTTCTTGTCTAATATCGTTTGCATGTACAGTCAGGAGCCAATATAGTGCTGAGACCGCTGCGGAATGTGAGATTTTAGGATATGTCAGTCTTAATAAACAACCTATAACAGACTTAAATAGCCTTGAATTTAATTCTGCCCATGCAATTTCTTTTGGTTCCTGGTGTGAATCATCGCTAACGACTGTTTACTCTTTGCGCTTAAAAAAGTTCAATTATTACGGTGATAATGTGTATCTACATACCAGTTTCTCGTTCTATAGTTGCTTACGCTTTCATATAGACCACTATGCTTTTTATTTTTGGTAAACTGTTGATGTTATAACTTATGACTTTTTTGTGTGGAAATGTGAATGTCAACGTGCCTAAATCTCTAAACAATATAGTTTAATGAGAGATGTGGATGTGAATTTGGGTGGTACTGTACCCTTAAAATTTATAAGTGTAATGTATTTACCTATATGCAAGTAGGCTTCAATGAGCTTAGGTTATCAAGAAGTAATCAACATTTTTGTATGGTTGCAAAGCAAATTTTAGTCCTAGTCAAATTTTATGAGCTGCCTATCTATCAGGCAGCTATTTAAACAACTTAAGATATGGATGTGAGTTTTGTTGTATAAGATCATGCTTTAATGTGCAAGGACAATACACCGTTACCAATTATTATGGATGTCCTTGTCAATGGGTAGAGAATAAACAACATATCATTCATGTATCCTGTAAAAATTTGCTAGTGGCAGTTTTATTTTGTTGGATGACTAGAATGAGTTTAATTATCTAAAGATATCTTCCAGGCATTGCCAGCTGCATTTCCTGCAGTTGTGGTAGGGGCAGTACATGCCCTTTTTGACAGAATTAGTAACATGGATATGGAGTGCCGCACCAGACTTATCCTATGGTTTTCACACCACTTGTAAGTTCATTGCCATTGTTATTTGTTTTATTCATTTCGGGTTCGTGCTTATATTTGGCCTACTATACAATTTTTACGGAATTGTTTCCTCCAGCCCATTGCTTGATACATTTTTGTAGATATTCGAAACCCTAACGATGATCACCTGTGCTACTGCTTAAAAAAATAGAACACTATATACATTGCTAGCACAGTTTTGAGGCAAATGGTTGCAGAACATAAGTGATCTCCTATTAAGTTTGGTTCACTTATTGCACTCAAAACAACGTACTGCTAAATTGATGGTTTCAGAACATAAGTGATCTATTAAGTTTGGTTCGCTTATTGCACTGCAATGTTCTGCTAAATTGTAATGGTATTGTTCTGCTTATGCAGGTCAAATTTTCAATTCATTTGGCCTTGGCAGGAGTGGGCCTATGTTAAGGGCCTCCCAAAATGGGCTCCACAACGTGTTTTTGTCCAAGAAGTATTAGAAAGGGAAATTCGGTTGTCGTACTACGACAAAATCAAGCAGGTTAGTGATGTGCTATAAGCCATTCCTTTTTAAATGAGGAGACCTATTCTTTTTGGTCATTTACTTTTTTGGTTAGGATTTTGTCTTGCTATTTCGATATTCCATGCTTCTAGCTAATGGTCTCTGTTGATGGAGCGGCGGTTATTTTAATTGAATTTTGCCTTCTCTCTTTCACAGAGTATTGAGGATGCTACTGAGTTAGAAGGACTGTTACCCCCAAAAGCTGGGCCTAACTTCAGATATCATAGTGATGAAAGTGAGGAAAGCACTGAAGTCCACAGACTATCTAAGGAACTTGTTGGCATGGTTAGAGGAAGAAAGACTACACGTGATATTATTTCGTGGATTGAAGAACAAATAGTTCCTGCAAATGGTGCCAAATTCGCACTTGGTGTTGTTAGTCAGACACTTCTTGACATTGGTTCAAAAAGTTTCACCCATCTTATCACCGTTTTGGAGAGATATGGTCAAATAATCTCTAAACTATGTCCAGATGAGGAAATGCAGTTATTGTTGATGGATGAAGTCAGTGCTTATTGGAAGAACAGCACACAGATGACTGCTATAGCTATTGATAGAATGATGGGTTATCGCTTGATTTCCAATTTGGCTATAGTCAAATGGGTTTTTTCTCCTACTAATGTTGATCAATTTCATGTTTCTGATCGTCCATGGGAGGTGATTTCTTTATCCTTACATTTGTCCACTCTAAATTTGCATGTGTTCAAGAAGTAGTAATAAATATCAACCAAATCAGAACTATATTTTAATCAAACCTGCAATTGTTGTTATGCTTGTGAAATCAATGCCGCATACGAAAAGATCTCTGCTTTATGCATGCATGTTTGGTGATATACTCATGCTATCAAACCTTTCTTGTGCTCAATTCATTTATTATAACTTAGCTCTTGATGTTTTTGTTGAATCTGTCTTTTTGACATGCCCTCCTTACAGATTCTTAGAAATGCTGTTAGTAAAACATACAATCGGATCAGTGACCTTCGGAAGGAAATTCTAGCACTCAGGAAAAGTCTTCAAGTTGCTAAAGAGGTTAGCGTAAAAGCCATCAAAGAGTTGGAGGCGGCTAAATCAACACTTGAGATTGTAGAGGGCCAACCCGTGCCATCCGAAAAACCAGGTAGGCTAAGACGACTTCAAGTATATGCTGACAAGGCAAAAGAATCAGAAGTAACTACTGAAGAATCATTAGAAGCAAAGGAGGCCCTCCTTGCTCGGGGGCTTGACGAAAGCAAGGTACGCTATTTGCTTTTGTTATTGTCTTTATTGTTTATTTGATTTTCATGTGCCCTTGTATATCATTTGATATAGATATTTATAATCCTTCAACATTTCATGGTACTTGCTTTGCTACCATAAGTTCAGCATCCTTTCATGCCAACTTACCCATTATCTCACCATGTGGTTTTACAGGAATTGCTTAGGTTACTATTCAAGAGCTTTGTTGACGTGCTCACTGAACGTTTGCCACCTGTTTCTGCTGATGGAGAGGTTCCTAATCTACGTGCTGGAGATCCGAATGTAAAATTTTCAGCCGGCGATCCTGAAGTGACAACTATGGAGATAGACGATGAAAACGGAGCAGATAACAATAGGTCAGTTTATTATTCAGTTGCAGTACTGTTATCAGATAACTGCTTTTGCAAGTTTGGACCGACATTTTAGAGAACAATCCGGTTTATGGTTTAGGCCTTTGGGTTCATTTGACTTGGACTTCTGTGTTTGTCACTTAGTCTTGCAAAATTCATTTGTTGAAATAATGGAGAAAAATTCATAGTCAATAGAGATTGCTGGAGACCACTCAACACAAACTTCTTTTTATTGAGTTGCATGCACCAGCCAGTTCATCCAAGAGCTTAAGCTGATGAGGAAAGGTGGGCAATTCACTTATACTTCAACACTCCCCCTCACGTGCAGGCTCCCTCAGGCCTAGGACGTGGAATATAAGTGGGCTGCAATTTTTTTTTTTAAATTGCGCCAACCGGGTCTTGAACTCGAGACCTCTTGGCTCTGATACCATCCTACACTCACCTCCGAGTTTTTGGATGCCGTTGCTATCCTATTCTATTCTTCCAAACCTTGCCGTTGCTATCCTATTCTACACTCCGAGTTTTTGGATGCCGTTTCTATCCTATTCTATTCTATTCTGATTGGTGAAAGGATTGAAGCCGCCAGGACCAGAGGTGCCCTGGCTGTTGCGGCCCTTCCCCTTTCCTTTGTGCTTGGCGCCTTTGTTGCTGTGGTTGGTGGAGGACTGACCATGGACGCCGGTGAAGAGGGCAGTGCCGCCAGAGGCTTTGTTGGCCTTGATCTCAGCTTCTTCGAGGAGAAGCATAGATCGAACCGCTAGGAAGGAAGGAAGAGGCTCCTTGGTCTTGATGATTGCAGCGATGTGGCGATAGGACTCGCTTAATCCTCGGAGGAGAGTGAGGACGAGCGTGTCATCTCGGACGTGGTGCCGACATCGGCAAGAGAATCAAGATAGTTCTTGAGGCGCCTGGGAGTAGGTGAGGATGGAGAGATCTCCTTGCGCCGGTGTAAACTTCGGCTTCAAGAGCGAGCCCGCGATGTCGCGGTTATTCGGAAGAGCACCTCCACGCTCTCCAGATGTCGCAAGTGAGGCGCCGCGGTGAAGCATAATGCCAAGGATCTCTTGGACGAGAGGCGAGAGAAGAGACTTGGCGAAGTCGGTGGTTGTCCATGTGGCGTCGAACGCTGTCGTGGCAAAGAAGAGATGATCTATGGCGCCAAATTTGCCGACGAGGATCTCGAACAACTCGTGCCATCGGGAGCAGTTTGGTGGATCAAGTTGGAGAGAAAAGGGTATGTGGGTTTTGACGTTGATGGTGGATAAAGCGGAAGCAGGGTTGGGTGGAGGAGGGCCGGCGGCTACAGGGAGGAGGGCGCCGGCAGTGGGGTTGGGAAGTACGGCAGCAGGGGCTGGAGGCAAGGTGCTGCCGTTAGGAAGAACCGGAGGTTCAGCCATGGATGCCTACTGCTCTGATACCATATTGAGTTGCATGCACCAGCCAGTTCACCCAAGAGCTTAAGCTGATGAGGAAAGGTGGGCAACTCACTTATACTTCAACACTTTTCAATTGGTTCCTAGATGAATTAACACCTGCCGATCAGGATCTTGCAACAGCTTATTTGCCTACAGTGATATGCAAGGAACCAGTATTTACTACCCAATGATATACGGATTGTAGCCTGGTACTAATTTTGGGAGCTCTAGCTGTCATTCTCTCATTCTGGACTAACTTTTTTTATGTTTTGACAGTGAACTAAATGGTCAAAATAAGAAAGTTGGTTACAGTATTGGAGAGCTTGAGCAATGGTGTCTTTGCACAATGGGCTATCTCAAGTCATTTTCTCGACAATATGCAACTGAGGTAAGTATTTCTTGGAGCCATGCTTTTAATAGCTTGTTCCCTGTGCTGACGAATCCCTTAATCTGTGAGAAATATCATGCTTTAATACGGATACCATGTTGGACCAAGTACTTGTTAAACAAAAGTTGGCCCAAACTAGATTTGTCCAGTTTTGGAAACTGCCTGGTATCCGGTTGTAACTTGTAATTAACCACCACTTCCTTTATCTCCTGGCATGCAGTAACAGCCAGGCTAAGGTTTACTAGAGCCAAAATAACATAGGTTGCATATTGAAATTGTTCTTTTATAAGAAAAATAAATTACTTTGAAATGTCTGATTTTTTTGTACGGTACAGTATCCATTGCTTCCACTGATCAGATATACGTGATGTTTTCCAGATTTGGTCTCACATTGCAATGTTGGATGAGGAGGTTTTCGTTGGGAACATTCACCCTCTTATCCAGAAAGCTGCTTTCTCTGGTTTGTGTAGATCAACTAGCGAAGGGTCCCACATTTGATTTTTGACCCTTACCTTCCAAAATGCTGTTGTAATTCAACTGTATAATACACAAGTTAAGTTTTAACTATGCTACACTGATTGGACGTGTCGTCCAGAAGTACTTAGCTAATGCGTACTCATGAATTTCCTTGCTTCCTTTTCTTTTTCCCATTTCTGGCCCTGACGAACACACCGTGGGAGAAAGCTTCATAGCTTTGTTAGGTAATTAAATTGTCGGTCAGTTTACGTGGAGTTATGTTTGAAAATACATATTTTTCAATGTCGTGGTTTTGGGTGGCTAATCTTGACTCGATTTAGCTTTTCCCAACTCAGCTGCCTGTGAGTGGAAGATGTCGTGTTTATTGATTATTCCACTACAATTACAATGGTAGAACTGTCATACTCGGGATAGAACTTAGGAAGTTGATAGTTGATAACCACCCTTTAATAACATGTACATAGTTGGCACATGTGCTGCTTGTCTTATGGTATAGGTTCTAGTTACCACCGAAAATAGTATGACGCAACTTGCTACAAGCCTACAATCGAATAACTAGGTGCAGACACCCCTAGATGATGTTGCTACAGAATTGGTGCGTGTTAGCAGTCACTTGCCAACGAAGTCCAAGGATTCAGAAACCAGTTACGTTACAAATACCGAACCTTGGCTGCTTTCGGTAATTAACGTTAACCGGCTTTACTGAACGGTTTTAATTATCAGAATTAAGCATAAAAATTTGAATTTATCTGATTTTTAGCGTGTTATCGTCTGAAATTACTATTTATCAAATTCAAAACTTTTTGGATCGATTCTTTTTTACTGGTCCTGTTATTTTAAGGCCTATTTGTTTCAGCTTTTGATTCTGGATTCTAATCTTAAAAGTAGAATAAAAAACAAACAGTCAGATTCTAGAATCCGATTCTCACAATCCAGCCACACAGATACACTAGAATCCACAATTCACTTTATATGTGTTTTTCGATTCTAGCTTTTGGAAAATCAACTTCTCTACAATCACAATCCAGAATTAGCTTCTAGAGAATCCAAAGCTGAAACAAACAGACCCTTAATCCTTTCTTCCCGTGGCACTGTTGGCCAAGATTCAAAATCTCGTCAAGATTTTAGATTTCGGCTAGAGATTTCAAATCTTAGTGGGATAATTTTTTTTTGAAATTTTTGAAATTTCTAAACTTATTTCAGTGCAGTTCGACGAGATTTCGGTTTTTTGAACTGGTTTGCATGTTGTTTGGACCAGATTTCGTTCCAATTTTTTGATAGTGAATTGTAATGCTTTTCCTGAGTAATACATATAAAAATTTTGCAACAAGCTCTCAAACGGGCTTTAGCTCGGTAGGGCGGAGGGCTAAAGTGCTGAGGTCGCAGGTTCAAATCTAGCTGAAGTTAGGAAATTTTTTCGTCACCATTTTTTCTCTACCAGGCAATACAAACTGTCAAAATTAATGGGACAACAAGACCAGAGGGTTAAGAGCCTTGTGCTCTACTGACCGAGCTAGACGGGCCATAAGTGCTAGTGATGAGTAATGGTATTATTTATGTATTGTTTTCACAGAGGTTGAAAGAGGCTGAAAAATTTGGTCATTTCAATCAAAATTTTAGTTTTGTTGGCCTAAAAAACAATGGATTTAAAATTTGGTTTCTAAATATTAGTTGGATTTTGGCTGAAATTTTGAAATCTCACCGAAATTTCAGTTTTCGATCGTCCCGAGATGTGGTTAAAAAAATAAAATTTGAAACCTCGCTGTTGGCAACCTTACTGATTTTGTTACCCACTGAAAGCCAGCTTTAACCTGACCTGGAGCTGTGGAATATGCTTGGCTGACATAGCCACGTAGGTATATACTTGGTGCAATACCACGTAAGTAAATCTAGGTCTAGGACTCGGCAGTCGGGACTCGGGAGCAGCAATTGTTACAGGTTACTTTTCTGAATTACAAGGAGCACACACACCTCAGACGCACGCGCTTAACATAAGTCGGCACGTGTTTTGACTACTGAACATGTGCATGTACTCTGTCCACATTTCTCAAGCCCTTCTGAAACTCTTAACAATTTCATTGGAACGTGAAGTCCATGTCCAGCTAGAGCTGTTCACCAGTCACCACTTTACTGTCATCTTTCTCCTTTGCCTGTCATGTAATGAGATGTGTTGCTTAGGACGTACGGAGGAGATTAAGTTGCCTTGTTGGTCACTGAACTTGTCAAGGTGGTTCAACTATGCCCTGTCAGCCTGAAATGCATATTTGAGTCACCAAACTTGACCGATTTGTTTAAGGTCTTTCTCCGGTTTAAAAACTAAAGAACTAAAGCTCAAATAAATAGGTGGCTCCTATAACTATAAGCCAAAAATCAAGAAAGAGATACTTTTTTTTAATTTTTGTACAATAGAATAGTCTTTTATCATTTAACTTCATCAAAATTAACCATCAAATACCATTCATACAAAGTGACAACCCTTCAGTCTATTCCACCACCCTTCTCCCTCCCCAAAGTGAGCATGCACTCACGTACCCGCATCACCCTTTTCATCTCTTTGCAGGCCACCGGTGCCAGCAGCCCCGTCATCCTTGCTGCATCATGTACTTCTCCCTAGCCAACCGTCGTCCTCCTGCCTCGACGTCGCCGTCCTCCCTGCGCCTGACGTCATCTTCCCCAGGTCACTGCGTGAGCTCTATCCGACCATGGAATCGCCCATAAGTAGCTCTGTCCGCCCACCGCCTCTCTCTTCATCAATGACCCTTCTACGACCATCAGATGTGCTCCCCTTCCATCCAGATGTAGACATCACCCCCTCTGGGCATTAGCGGTACCATCCTCCCCAAGCCTAGCGTTGGTGACCCCTGTCCTTCCTAAGCCAGACACCTCCCAAGCTCGGCCCTGGCTGTACCGTCCTACCCAAGCCCGAAACTGGTGGCCCGCCCCCCTGCTCCTCTGCTGCTCTGCATCCCATCCATCTCGTCCAAACCTCCACCGTGACCCTCATC
This sequence comes from Guadua angustifolia, assembly GCA_036346375.1. Taxonomy (NCBI): domain Eukaryota; kingdom Viridiplantae; phylum Streptophyta; class Magnoliopsida; order Poales; family Poaceae; genus Guadua; species Guadua angustifolia. Next base: position 34,992,638 of record CM070511.1, on the reverse strand, counting down.
CTCTCCGCTACCCCTAGCGGATATGCTTCCTCTGTTCAGATATGGAGGAAGGGAGGCTGGGCAGTCGCGGCAACAGCTCGCTGTCCTCCTCATCCGCGCCTCTAGGATGTCGATGTTGTACCAAGGACAACGCTGGCAGTCCCATCCTCCCCGCGCACCACACCAGCAGGTGCAACCTTTACTTGCCCACCCGTGCACGACCTCTGCAGTGTCTCCCATTCTTCCAAACATTGATACAAATTTAATGGATTCAGTGATGTTGATTTCAGATCCACTATACTATGTACAGATCCATGGTTCTAAGAATGCAAGCAATAGAGAAATGTCATTATTCTTTTGGTACAATTGATTGTTTTCGAGTTTTGTGCTATTAATTTTTGAAAAAAATACATAAAAATATTTTAAATTGCTGCTATTTTGCATTGAATTCATTCTTATAGAATGATTTTTAACAGTGAGCAACTAAGTCATTAGAACTGTGTGTATATCAGATAATTCAACAATAAACCATAGCTCAAAAGCCAAAAAAGTTAAGTTACTAAACACTTTGGCTTGGCTTAAAAGCTATGTGCTTATAAGCTGCTTAACCCAAAAATCATGAGCATAAACAAACATGGCCTAAGACGGTCAACACTGGTACCATCCATGCTAGAAAGAACCTATGATGACATGGGGGACAACAACGTGAGATGGCAGTGGGCGGTGTAATGTGTATTGAGATATAACCGAACGCTAGGGTTTGGTGGAAAAATTCCAAAATTATCCTTGAGGGGTTTTCGCTGTAAATATAGCATCCTATTATACCAGTTCAATAAGAGAAAAGAGTTTGTCTTCCTATATTTTGTGTGTTCTTCGTAATTGTTCTATTTGTTCGATTGGTGTATTATGATTGATCTACGGCAATCGCCATCATTATTCAGCATGAAGCTCTCCGAGTCTGAACAGAAATCTCTTCTGCATCGAATTTTGACCCGCATCAAGCGATTAATCTACTCCAACTTGCACATAAGTTCAAAGCACATGAGTTAATCTCATCTGAACAGTTTTTTAATCCTGTAGATTAATTACCCTAATTACCGAGTTTTGTCATTCTTAATCGATAATAATTAGATAATTTTAATATAATTGGCAATTAGGATTTTTCATGGGTACCGCTCACGGGTGAACAAAAAAAATTTGCCGCCGCCAAGTACACGCTGCCTCGCCCAAAGCACTGCCGCGCACTGCTCCGCTCGAGTGCTGGCCCACTATGCACCGCTTCGCTCGGGCGCTACCACCGAGCGTGCGTGCACGGTGCACCCATGCCTCATCGCACGCTCACCCTCCTCGTGTGGCTCCGTGCGCAGTGGTGCCGCCGCCGATAGAAACCAGTGCGGCTATGGTTATAAACCCTAATCGCACCTGCTGTCGTCATTCGCATGGACCGAACCAGCCTCGTGGACTGTTGCCGCCCACAGGCTGGTCGGCCTGTTAATCGTTGGACCAAAGAGAGAAAAAAAAACGGAGGCACATGGAAATTGCTATTTAAACCGTGTGTTTTTCGAGTATTTTTGCAGCTGTGATAGATTTTGTGAAAAACACCCTATGGAAATTTATTAGGATAAAGAAATTTTACACATTGGACCACAAAATTTCCAGTAAGCCTAGAAATATTTAATAAATTCTGAAAATTTAAATTAAATCCTACAAACTGAATTTTCAGGTACATGAGCTTCCGTAATTTTGTTGAACTTTAGACCTAGCACATATTGGAAGCTCTGTATCTCTATGTTTACTTTTATTAGCATAGTTCCATGATTGTATATGCTGAATTTATTTTCTATTATTTTAGTAATTCTAAAAATTGCTTGATAATTAACAGAAAATTATGAAAAATGCTAGGAAAATTTTAGATATTTATCTTGGAATTCACAGTGGTGGTGGAGGTATCGCTGGTCAGTTTCGTTTGGGTCACTTCTTGGGGTCGCGGGGAGTAGACGGTGGGTGTGCGAAGCTAAAATGGGAGAGTAGATTAAAGCGAAGGATGTGGAGCATTTTTTTTGACCAAATCCAAAACGGATAACTTCAGGTGCTCAAAAATATTCTGGTGTACAATATGTGTTGCACCCAACACAACATAATTTTCATCTTATGTGGACTGTAACTTTGTAAGTGTCTGTTTGTTTTTTGTTTTGGATTCTCTAAAAACTGATTTTAGATTGTGATTGTAGAGAAGCTGATTCGAAGATGAGCATGCAACATACTTATTTTACCGGTAATAAAATTCAATTTTGCATGGATGTAATGTAGGATATATCGGACATCACAAAGAGAGAATTTGTTAAGCTTGTCTTGAATGGAAATAATTACCTTACTTGGGTAATGAATGCCAAGATCAATTGACAGCTTAATCTCTTGGAGTTGCTATCACCCATTTGAAGTTAGCTCTCTGCTTTTTTTGTAGAAGCCAAGTGTGTAGCTATGCACTTTCTAAGGCACCATCTCCATATAGACATGAAGACCGAGTATTTGATGAAGAAGGACCCATGACACTATAGAATTCCCTATAAGAATGCTATAACCAGTAAGGATCCATCCTACTGCTATAATCATAGCATAAATAGACCCATCTACGCTTTCATGATTTTAAAACCATGGCAGCATACAACTATGCTATCTACAAGCTTGTCGTCAAATTGAAAATTTGTTATCAGAAAGTTACTGATGTTGAAATGATAGACAAGGCCTTGTGCACCTTCCACTATAACATGTGGATAGTGCAACAACAGTATCGTCATACCAAATACCAGAACTACTATGAGCTTATCTACATTTTGCTAGAAGTATCAAAACATGATGAATTCCCAATGAAGAATCATCATGTTTTTCCCAATGGGATAGGTAATATCCGAAGCACACGACAATGCTCAGTGGGCTAGTAATAACTATGGCCATGGAAGAGACCAAAAGTAGGGATGTAATCGGATCGAATACGGTCGGATATTGCTCATCCCATATCCGTATCTATATTTTTTATCGAATACGAAGTCGGATACGAATGGTGTCGGATGTGAATACGAATGCGAATAATACCGGATACTATCACTTACGAATACTGGCTTAATACGCATCGGATTCAATACGGGTACGAATATTTTTAGCCGGATAATACACGAAAATATAGATCATTTATTGCACATGTAACATACTGAATGATAGATTACTTATGAGTTATGAATAATTATTGACAAAATGTGAAGAAAATAGTACAAGAATTTACTATAGTTGCATTGTACATAATTAAGAATTAATAATGAACGCACTAGAGATTATATAAAAGCTAAATGTAGAGTTATAATAGAATTATCAAAGACAATGGCACTAGCAAATTAGAAGTCACAAACTAGTAAGGTAAACATGATAGAATCACATAATACCATATATCAAATTTATGCACTACTAATTCTAGTCTACTTAACCAGTTAGGTGCATGCATGTACGACGTAAGGTAATAACACAACCAATCCACCAGTGCATCATTTGGCACTTGTCCACGGCACCACCTTAGGAGTGAGGATAATGATCTCATGTTTATGCTCCATAGAACCATAGAGGCACATCATAGCATAAGCAACATCATAGTACTAATACATTAACGACTAATTAACAACATTATGGTTGCTAGTAGTTGAGTTTAGATCTCAAGCAAACATAGCCACATAGACAATGATAAGTTCATACACTGATACACATAACTAAGTAATCATATTATGGTTCCCAATAGTTTAGGTCTCAAGCAAACATAGCCATAGCCCATAGGTGACAACTGACAAGTGAACAACAGTAGTAAGTAGTTACAATCTACTAATCTACTTCAGCCTCCTGGTCAAAAGTTGAAATATCCAACTAGCACCCGGCTTGGATTTTTCGCAACAACCAAAAGGAATTATAATTCACTTAGCTTCTTCACTGCAACAAGAAATGTAGTAGCAATTGTTAACAAATTAAGTTTTAAGATGTATAATAAATTATCAAAACATATTCTCCAAGAAACATTGGAGTCTATCATGAAATTTTCTCCTTATTCGGAGAATAAATGCTCTCTTGAATAGACAATAGAACTCAACATCGTAGGTAAAGAGGGTGAGTTAACTTCTATGAATTTTCTTGTACTGCATAGAATGAATTCTAGTGGCGAATTTCTGTTGCATGTTAGAAATGTAAGCAGGAGTTCTCTGAGTAATTTTTTGCTCCTTCGAAGGACAAAGACCAGCTCGAATAGACTGATATAGCAAAACGGCACTTTGGCTTGAGTAGGACTAAACGCTACGCGCGTGGAGCCGAATGAGCCGAGTGAGCCGCGTGCTTTTTCCTTGATGAGCGGCGCCAAGAGCACTAAATATCGGACATTCGGACAGTCTCCCGCGCGTTGGACGAGCGGCGCCGTCCAACGCGTGTTGGACCTCCCCCGGCGCGTGGCACCGCACTGGCGCTGTGGTGCACTTGGCGTTGGCACTTTGGCAGTGGGTAGTGGCAGTGTGGCACTTGGTAGAATGGTAGTTAATACTTGGCACTTGGCAGTTAGCACTGGTACTGGTAGTCTGGTAGAGTATCATGAGTGGTATTGGTATACTGGTACTAGTGCCTTCAGACTCTGGTGACTGGTGCTCTTTGATTGGAGAGTTACATACTCGTAGTCTTGGAGAAGTCTTTAAAGTTTTCGGATAATATCCATATTTTATATCCGAATATTATCCGATTATAAACTCGGATATTCCTGTATCCGTCGGATAATTACTATCCGTATCCGTATCCTTATCCGAGATAACTATCCTTATCTGTATCCGTATCCGGAAAATTCTTCGAATATCCGAAAAACTATTCAAATCGCTATCCGAATTGATTCGGTCGGTCGGTCGGTCGGAAAGTATCCGTTCCAGTTGCACCCCTAACCAAAAGCATCAATGGGGAAATGAAATAATGGCATAATACAAAAGGGAAGAGACAAACCACAGTGGAATAGTAAAGGTAAAGGGACAGAGTTATAGAAACAAGACTAAGCCAACAAGACTGCTCATCCTCCACAACCCTACTTTAGGCATGGCTGCACCAACCATTGGTCGCGCATTTGCTACACCCTGAAACATTTGGTAGACCTTTACATACAGTCCACTGGGAGAGTCAAGATGACTTAGGGGAATAAAGCTGAGGCACACTTCACCACTCAAACTGTTATTGAGAAGGACACTGAGAAGAGTGATGATATGGTTCTTGATTACATGGATGAGGACGTGAACACCCCATGGATCAAGACGAATTTCTTGGAGTTGAGATCAAAGAGTTCCAGAAGAAAACCCATTATTTATATAGAGACCTGCAGTAGTCTCTTAGATACTCCTTCATTTTGCTAAGTCGATACACATTTCCTTTTAACTCTGCTTAAGAGTCTCTTTATCAATTTAGTCTTAATTCCTGAATGAATATTAGTCTACACTCCTGTTAAGCGGTTCAATCAAAATTGAATAAATTGTTATTTCCTAGAATATTTTATTCATTTATTATGTTATATTTGTTCTATATTTTATAATATGTTTACCCAAGCACCAATTATCTTAATACTAAAAGTATACTTTTAATATAGAACAATGTATAATCCAATGGTGGAGGAGGAAATCTGTTCTGTAGACAATTACACCACAAATTCAATTTTTAGGGAAAATAAATATTTTCAAACTTTGACTGAGAAAACTAAAAATATTATAACCATCTTCGGAAGCAATGCCACCATTGTTGTCATTGAAAAGCCTTCGTAGTTCTCTCTATGAGTACTCATATAGTAATAGAGGATGCTTTCTTATAGCCAGTCATACTCCATTAAGTTTCAAAGGCATCCATCTGAGTGATTTTCACATAGAGATAAGAAATAGGGATGGTATAGAATACCTACTCATAACTAAGTTTAATGGGTGCAATAAACACGTAGTTGAAAAACTTCCTTTCTTGTCCCTAGGATTGTATTGTACATATGTAAAACCTGAATTTCATGTTGCAATGAAAACATTACTTAAAAACCCAGAACTCTTTAAGATCTGGCAAATTGATTGGGTCATCCTGAGTTGAATATGATGCGAAAAATCATCAATAATTTTATTGGCCATAGCATAAAAACTATAGACTTTCATAAACCCGAAGACTTCTTTTGCCCTATTTGTGCTATAAGGAAGCTCATAACTAGACTATCTTTTATGAAAGTTAGGGAAGAATCACTGAGTTTCCTCGAGAGAATTCAATGTGATATTTATAGACCTATTCAGCCTCAATCGAATTTCATTATATACTTTATGGCACTAATAATTGCTTCTACTAGATGGTCCCACATATGCCCCTTATTTACTTGGAACCATGTTTTTACTAAATTAATCACAAAAATTATTAAATTAAGAGCCTCCTTTCCAGATGAAAGGATTAAGTCTATTTGAATGAACAATGTTGGCGAGTTTTCCTCAAAAGAATTTAATGATTATTGTATAGCAACATGTAAAGCGTTAAACTATAGAGGTTGCAGTCAGAGAGAATGTAATAAAACCGACTTAGTGAGTTCCTTCTGAGATAGGATTACTCCAATAATGATGATTGTCCCTGTGTGTTTATAAAGAAGTTACCGAATAGATTTTGTATCATCTCAATCTATGTCGATGATCTGAATATTATCGGAACCACGGATAATATAAAGGAAGCAAGTTCTTAATTTATGATAGAGTTTAAAATGAAAAATTTGGATAAAACCAAATATTGCTTAGACTTGCAGCTAGGGCATTTCCCCAAAGGAATTTTGTGCTTTGTCTACTTATACCAAGAAGATATTAAAAATTTTTAATGTGGATAAATCTCATCCTTTAAAGACCCCCATGATAGTAATATGCTTTGATGTGATTAAAGACCTATTCAAACCAAAGATGAAAAATGAGGAAGTTTTAGGATTAAAGTTCTATACTTAAGCGCTATAGGGACACTTATATATCTTGCGAATTGCACTAGGCCTAATATTGCATTTTTGTTAGTTAGATACAGTGTGGTTACAACCGGAAGGCATTTTTATGGGTGTTAAGACTTTACTTAGATACCTCCAAGGTAGTCAAGATCTTGGCTTATTTTACCGGAAAGACTAAGACTCAATTATGATGGGATTTACAGATGTTGGTTATCTATCTAATCCTCACAGTGCCAAATATTAGACTGAATTTATATTTCTCTGCGTTAGTACAACCATTTCTTGGTGGTTTTTAAGTAAACCTTGATAGCTATCTCTACCAACAGCTCGAGATTATAGTATTATTTAAAGCCTCACGTAGATGTGTTTGGCTAAGACGTGTGATTAGCCATGTCCTGAAGTTATGTGGCATTAACATTGTTGATACCCCCATAATTATCTATGAAGATAATACTACTTGTGTTGCATAAATGCAATTGGGTTATGTCAAAAGCAATATCATGAATCATATTGCCCCTAAACTTTTCTATCCTCATTAATTCTAGAAGAATGGTGAGGTAAAGATCCTACAGACCAAGTCATGCGAAAATCTAGCAAATTTATTCAATAAGTCTTTGACAACATCTAATTTCTAAATATGTGTTCGTGGCATTGGAATGAAGCGAATTAGAGAGATGCAGAGTTCAGGAAGAATAATTCCCTAGACTATAACCCTTATTATGATCTTTAAGATGTTACCCTATTTTGAAGATTACAAATTGCACTCTTTTTCCCTTAGAAAGTTTTCCTGAAGTTTTCTTATATGCAAGTTTTTAATGAGACAAGAAGTGTAACACAATATACGGATGTAACATACTCTTTTCTTCATTTTTTTCCTACTAGGTAGTTGGGAGGAGTTTCTGATGAAGCATGTATTACGCGGTATTTGCCTAAAGAGAGAGTTGATATATGACCGAACTCTATGTTTGGTGGACATCTTCCAAAACTACATCTGAGAAGTTTTCGCTATAAATATAGCTTCTCATTGTACAAAAGAATCAATTTTCAATAAAGAGAAAATAGTTTGCCACTGTATATTCTGTGTTCCTCATGATCGTTATATTTGTTTGATCGGTGAATTATAATTGATCTAGGACAGTCATCGTCGTCATTCGACAATATGCACAAAGCCCCATGGATTTCATGGACATTCTCATTTTCACCCGGCCACGACACAACCAAACACACGTGAAGGGCAACAGCGATGGGAACGTGAGTACGTGACGACGGAGGTGAGCGCTACGCCGAGAACCAGGACTACTGGGGGACGACGAATGGCTGGCAATAGCAGTGATCCTTGACCGTGTTTGACACAAATCTGTCTTTTCAAAAAAAATGATGGCTTATTTGAATCACCAGTCACCACGATCAGTTCGGTGACCCACAATACAGTCTACTATAAAAAAAACATAAGAAACTTTCTGTATCCAAAACCCATACAGGAGACAGCGTTAAGAGATCGATACTACCATAATTTTTTCCGTCTCCATCAACAAGATTAGTTGATTAGGATGCAAGCCACATATTGCAACACCTGTTGCTTAACATTTCCTCATTAATCATCACACTTGAGCACGCAATTGTCGCCAGACCAGGACCCCAGGAGTCACAGGGCATTCACAAGGAAATGCTCACATCCTTCATCAGCCAACCCTCACTGATGCTCAACATGATGACGTGAAGCCCTCCTTGCTACGACGCTTAGGCCCCGAAGGAACTGCAAAGCACAAGCAGAATGTGAGCCTGTTCAAGACTAGTTAACTCTATCTAGAAAGCGATCACAACTCACAAGCTGTTATTAACCCGGACTTAAAGCCAAAACATAAGGCAACGCAGAAATGTTTTGAGGGCAACCACTGGCATTAATATTACTCAACTGAACCAAACGTACGGATACAATTAGTGTACAACACATATGTTTAATATTTACTCTGCAAAGAAATATTCTCAGCCTAATTCTGGGATATCACGAACAATAAGTAGAAGCGGAGCTGACAAAATTCTACGCCTACAAATTCTCGGCCTGTTCGGTGCATAAACGTGGTAACAGGTTCTTTGGTTTCAGGTGTCTGTACAACGTGCAGGTGGAGACTCCCAGGTTCTGGTTCTGTAACGAACAAACAGGTTAATCTACTATACATGAGATTTTTACAGGATTCACAGAGCTCATGGTCCACAGTTCCACGCCATTGCTTCTCTGAAACCTGGGAGAAAAAAAATCTGTCAAAAAAAAGGGGGAAAAAGAACCAACCATAATCAGAATAATTGGCAGAAATTCTAGTTTAAGTATGAAAATGTTAATGTATTTAATCAACGCAGTGAATCTCAAAATGCTTGATGCTCCAACACATCTAGTGCCAATTTAAGATCTGTAAAGTTGAATAACACCATTAAGCACAATCAAAGTACAGGGTTAATATATCCAGTATGGTATTGGATAACACTCACTAGATGATTTTTTATTCTCTTAGGTCCTAGCCAATAGAGACCGTGGCAACAGGCAACTGGCCCAGATAGATCGAAACTGCTGTGAAGTGGAACCGTGGCTCTCCAGAACTAGATCCCCAATGGATTTTTAAAGCCATTCCCATTATGGTATGCATGACATTATACATCACTGTTCTACAGAATCAGTTAATGCTTGTGAACTCCATGTTGTGTTCTGTACGCAGTTTAGCACTGATTAGTGAGTACATTCCGCTCGATTCGGGCTGAAGATAACAAGGGTCTGATGCACTAATTAATAAAAATTAAGGCAGGACTTCCAAACAGAGAATACGATCCACTTTTGAACATAAGATCAGCCTACTATAACTTTGAGGGAGAAACAAAAAAGTTCAGGCAGGATATATGGTAAGTAGGAGGTTGAGATGAAATGAAATGTATGATTTTCTTAAAGCAAAATAGAGACAGATAATGATCTAATTAGTACTAGCGAAAAATACCTGCTTGAACTCATCCACAGCACTCCATCAGAAGGAAAAAGAAATTAATCTTGGTTAGCACAGCTAACTGCTAGCACTCTCCTCTCCCCTGCTCAAGATTAAACAACAAACGTCAGGGAAAGAATAAGAAAAAGAATAATCAATTAGTCTTCAGAGTTATTATACTCAAATGAAACATACCCGTTTCAAAATTGTTTTTTAGTGCTGATGCAATATCACTGTCTGACACTACCTCAAAGGACAATGCAGTACTGCTCCTAAGTTAGCGTAAGTAAGGTTTGGTCAATGATTCACATAATTTACAGAATCTAGGAATAGGAATGCTTGATACGGAGCTCATCTGTTCCCAACAACATTACACCTTTGCCTTCAAGTGCAATCTACAGTAGAACGATCCCCGGAGCCCAGCCCATCACATATAGCATACAAAGCTCATTTTACCTCAGCTGCCATCCACTGAGGCACCAATTGATACCCATAATCCAAAGTACATGCCTCAAAGGCTCAAAACTGTATGAAAGTACTGAATGCCTCCAAAGGTACAAAATCTTGCAAGCCAGCGTCTACAAAACTCACAGCAGCCTGAGTAAATCCATCCGTTTTGCACTGTAGAAATACACTCAGATAACTGTAACCATCATTATGAGGAACACAAATTATGACGTGCATCCAACAATAGCTATTGAGAGTGGCATTTTGTGCAATTCTGAACACATCAGCTGCTGATTGACTCCATAGAAAGCCGAACAAGTCTTAGTAGTTCATTGACATTGTTAAAGTTAAAATCCAAAACTGATCTTACTGAAGCAAGACCATCATCCACACCTTTTTCCCTTTCCTGATTGCCAACAGCAGAAGCAATCGCAACCTGTGATTTCCGAGTTGCATCAAATGCGCTATTGACATCATTTGTCTAAGAAGATCAACAAAACAAACAAAAATTAGATTCCAAATATTATTACTGAATGGTAATGCGCTGAAGTAGCATTATGCTAACTTAGCAATTTTTTACCATATGCAATTAACCTTACAAGCATATTCAGTTGCTGATAATGGTTCAGAAATAGTAAATTTACTAAGTTTCAGGCTATTTGCTTCATATAGCTCAAACTGAAACCACATTTGATTAGCAAGGTTTGGCCTCTAAAGAGGGACTAGCAACCTGCCAGTTTTTGGATATCTTGGTGTTCCCTGAGATTTTCCACACCACTCCAACTGGGAAAAAAATCAAATTAAAATTGACTGATTTTCAACTGATTTGATCGGGTTTCATCTGGTTTTCAGATAAAAAATCTGAGTTCAGCTTTTTGCCGGTTTTTGGGTAGCTGTTAACAGGCAAAAAACGGGAACCAGCCATGGAGAGGTTCACCCACCAAAACGGTTTTGTAATCCCTGCTAGCAAGGTTTGGGTATGAAGCTCAATTGTTTTTCAGTCATATCGTCAATTTATGTACCAATACACCAAGTTCCCCATTCAGCCATAATTATCATTGCTATTGCTGTGTTCAAAGCCTCAAACAGCCACTGTCATCAAAATAGATGCCATTAAGACTATTGCCACTGCAATGAAAGCAAACGCTAATGAGCGTCAATGCTATTTCAGTGTTTAATAGTGTAATTGCAGCTTGGCTAAGCATAGGGGAATTATAAGAGGGCCTTGAATGCTGGATTGCTTTGTTGGATAACTGACTGATCCAACCTCAACCAAACAACCATATCATAATTAGCATATTGATAAACGCGCTGAGTTCCTAAGTCATTTCCATTTGATGAGTATAGATGGCCATATACAATATACAAACCTCAAAGTGCATCACTGTATTATTGCAGTCGATTCTGCTTGTCGGATGTAAGCCCCCATATTGTACGCAAAACAAGAATTACTAATAATGGGACAGCAACATATTTGAAACTCCATACCCATAGAGGTGTTTCTCATTAAGGGATAAATGTGTCATGAACTGATACCTATAAACTTTGAAATTCTACCAATCTAAAATTGCAACAGCTTGTTTGCAGTAACAGACCATTGGGACACGCAGCAAGGTACTTACATAGGCAAGTAATCGCAACAAGTGTGCTCGGTTACGAACAGCTAGTGGCAAATGGTTGCCAGCCACTTGAGGTGAATTTCCATCCTTGGTTGAGGGGGCCTTTGATAATCCATGGCTATTTAAATTATCAATATCTGAGGCAGACGATGATGGTGATTCACCTATGTGACAGCAATAATTAAGAGCTAATATACACATAAAAGTTCCATAAGACTGCCACAAAATATTCAACGAAAGTAAATGTTCCATAGAATGTACCATAAAGTCTCAGAAAAAAGAGCAACAATACAATAGAACAAAACAAAATGTGTAATTCTACTAAATGCCAGAAGTGCAAATGAAAGTGAACAAAGATTTCAAAGTAAAGAAACCAAAATTTATTATTGTTGTTGTTGTTGTCTGAAAATAGGGTATTTTCACCCCCCGAGTGGGTGGGAACTCATCCTGGTCCCTAAAAAATCCATAATTCATATGCCCATGAGTTATTAACGTTTTGCTAAATGTTCTTTAGACCATAATAGGGTAAACACCACCAAGAGGTTGGCCGGGCAGTAACGGCGTGGTTGGGAGAGAGGAGACTGAGACTGGGATGCACATTGTTTTTTCTTTCTTGCTTCCTCCAAGGATTACAACAGCCTCCTTATATACAGAGCTCTCGGAACAATTATGGATAAGATCAATCTAAATGATAACTTTCCTAACTAATACATAACCTTCCTAACTAATAGATAAGATGCCAAACAACTAATCCTTATTTTAGGAAACTTATCAAACTATTTAGGAAACAGATAAATTGGTAGGGAAGAACCTACCCTATTCGTGGACCTGCTGCTACAGACCACCTGAATTCAGCCCATAAAAGGTTTCCATATCATTAAATTACAGAATATGCCCAACATAACTTTGATTGCAGTTACCAGGGATTTTTTTAATCAAGAATCATGTACAACCAAATTAGCTAAAGAGAAATGCCAGGTTCAATATAATTCATGTCAAGATCTAGCAGTCTAGGCCAATAAATCCACTGCTGGCATATGTTGTCATAGCTGCATTTCTGCGTAATTTGGTTTAGTTACCAAGCCATTCGTGGCTAAATACCTAGCACCTGCATAGCTACAACTGTGTCTGAACTTCCATAATTCTACCCATGCTTAGTGAACTTACAGATGAATCGGAAGATTTCGAGTTTATTCAATGAAATTCGCTGGATGCAGTACAAAGGATAATAGATACAAGCCTTCAAGATAATCCGGTAGTTTTCTAGAAGATTTTGACTATTTGAAATTCTAGTTTACAAACTAGAGTAGACAAATTTTCTATGAATTAAATTCCATATTTTGGGCATCAAGTACCTGGGGCTATCTGTACAACTGCCTGCAATTCCTGTCGATCCTTGCTTGCACTAGGGTGTTTGTAGTATGCCGCCTTGAGGTAAGCCACTTCTACACATTTATATGCTAAAGCAGCAGCAGCCATTTTCTTGCACCGTTCATATGCATGAGCACAAAAGCTGGACAGTCAAATATAAACTTCAGCAATATAATATGCTTGGTCAGCATCAGTACTAAACATATGAGAAAACTTTAGCGTGCTCTCACTGAATTCCAAACCTCAACTGATGGTTGTATGTGAAAAATACTTGAATCAATTTAACATGGAGGGGAGTAATCACTACATGCCTAGATTCAATTGGACAGCATTCAATAATTTACCCTTTACCAACTAAACATATCCAGGTTTTTTCCATCCCAGAATGAAGTATGTTCGGTCCTGCCTATCAAGACTGCACGACAGGATTGCAACTCAAAACAACAACACCAAATATTGTGACAAATTGACTGTCAGATGGGTCAAGAAGAAAGTCACGAGAAATTCACAGAATTACCCCACAAGAACTATACTGTTCTGTACTCTATCTCACAACCAAAATATACACAAGAAACCACTTGGCAAAAGGTACTAGATATGTCAAACTGACAGGTGTACGGATAGCTTACTCGCAGAGTTTTGCAGTTTCAGAGTACATCTTCATTGACTGAGCTGCATCACCTGGTCTTGAACTGTCAAAACTAGGAGTTTCCAAAAGAGATGCAACATGCAGAAACTTCAAGGCGGCTTCAAAGTAAAGGCCTGTACTTTCAAGCTCTTGTCCTTTATCCTGAAGGGCAGATTGTGTTCAGAAAATTTATAAGGCAAAGTTGATATCATGGGTAAATCATGTTGTGATAACATTTAATGAAATGAGGGTGAACAACCTTCAGATGATTAGCTTTATGTTTCAGATCTCGAGCTTCCTTAAGAGCAAATGCAACCATACTACCATCCTTCCTAACCGGACTTGCAGTGTCCAAGGGATTAGAAATTGCTTTCTTCACAGTGCCATGTTGCACTCCATTTTCAACATTGGACCTCCTTAGTTGGGCTTTCATTTTTGAAGTATCAGATTTTACTAGAGTGGAGTGGACTTCTGATTTGCCTTCTTTATGCGAATGGACAACGTGAGCAATGGACTTCTGTGTATCTTGATTATCAATTCTAGGCTGTGATTTTTGTTTTAAGGTTGACATCTCTGAATGCTTATTTCCATGTGAAAGGAAATGACCGGATCCATTTCTACTTTGGTGAGAAGGCACAGTATTCTTACTTTCATCCATAATGGGATCAGACTCAGCATCCAAAGCTGTAGCCCTTGGGTCAAAAAGATTCTGCTGATCAGGTTGCAGTGAAGGGCCATGCCTATCCAAGCCTTTTTTATCACCAGAAGACAAGTGACCATCTCCTCTACCAACACCAGAGTCATTTGCAGCAAGGTCCTTTCTGCATGATTCCTTTGGCAGATTATTATCCAAACCCCTTTCGAAATGAGTGATATCATAAACTTGATTACGGGCTAACTGAGCTACCTCCTTGTTGTTGCTATCAGAACTCCCATGTAAAGAACCATGCAAAATGGGTTCACCTGCAGCCTGACTCACCTCAAAATTCCTAGATCGCTGACCATTATATGACACACCAACTTCAATGCTTGGATATTTTACGGCGCTATGCACCGCGCTTGAATCAGCATCCAGTGCTCCAGCTTTTCCAGTGTTTCTGACATGAGAAGTCTTTTCAGTGTTAAAATTTCTCAGTGGGGATGAAGAGACTGATTCAACTGGAGAGCCCTTTGCTTCTTGCGAGTTCTTGTTTCTCCGAGAGCTTGAGATCTTTGAAGAGCTTGAAGTTGCAACTGCAGAAGATTGAAGATAGGCATCCCTCCTAGTAGGTTCAGACAAGTCTAAAGCATGCCTAGGAGGTAGATTTTCCCATAGTTCTGATGGACCTTCTTTCCCAGTAACAAATTTGTTGTCAGCAACTAGCTCATTATTTAGACGCCCCCCAGCAGAAGACAACAGTGTATGTGCATCTGGGACTTTTCCAGATATATTATCTAACTTGTACGTCATTTCTTCAGACACCATTATCTTTGGCTTCCTTTCCTTCAAGTTTTCATTCTTGGCCCCTTTGCTTTCGTGATTAATTGAATTGTGCTGACTCCCCTCCCATTCTTTCGCTATCTTCTTCTTGCTAGACAAATCTAATCTTTCATTATCTGCAGGATGTTCAGTCTTCTCCTTACGAAAGGCTGCATCCTCATTACTGATCCTCTTGGGTTTTTCCAAAAATTCATACCTCAAAGAAACTTTTTCCTTGTGTAAAGAAATGTCACCTTGTTCACATGAATTCTCTGTGCCTTTTGCCTTTGCAGCCAATGTCTTAGTTTCATCAGGAACTTCCCCACCAGGTAAATCACATTCATTGTTCCGATCTCTGTCAAAATGATGCTGATCCTCTTTTTTAGTTTTCTTACATGTTTCGTGTTCATCTCGATCAATCCCTCTTTTGGTTTTAGATTTCGAACGTTTCTTGGATTTTTCCATAAGATCTCCTGTATTTATATAAGAAATTGTGTGTAAGCAAGAAATGTAAATAACTAAAGCAAGCATATAATGAAAATGTATCAGAAGATAGTAAAAATCAGACAGAACATAAGTAACAAATAAGTAAAAGAACAATACCTCCATCTGAGTAGCTACTGTGATTCTTGTGCTTAGATTTCTGCTTTTCAACAACAAAGTCAGCTGATCTGCTCACTGGCCCTAGGCCATGTTTGCTCACAGAATCTCTCTCAAAAGGATAATGTTCACCATCAACAGTTCTTTTATTTTTGGTTGGGGCTTGTTGGTTGCTCATCAGAGGAATTGATGCTGGCGCAGCGTAATAACTCTCAGCCATACCATTTCCACCTTTCAGAGCATTTTTCCTTTTCCTACTCTGCTCGAGCTGCCCACTTATATTGTAGGTGCTGGATGTTGCTGTACCTGCAGCTGCAGTATGAGGACCACCAGAAGAAACACCACTGGCAGGGACTGAAGTGACATACAGTGCATTTAGAACCTCTGTTGTTTCATCCTCACTAATGTCACATCTATTCATCCCAGGCCTGCAAACAATTTGAATGGTATTTTTTTAAGTAAGGGGAAGATTTAACGCTCCAAATCATTAATGAAAGAATATTGCATAAGCCTTGTATTTGCACTATGACCTCAATGTTGACCAGAAACAGAAATGGTGTTAAGGTGGATGGGAAAAAAATCCACGTCAAATCCAACTGGGATATAATTGATTTTAGTATGCAAACCAAGTATTTGAAGACAACTCGTAATATGTAAGATGTCAGTTACTGCATATAAATACTAAGGCATGCATGTAGAAGGATAGAAATATGGATAAATGTGGAACATAAACAAGTATACAAGCATTTCTAATCTATGCATGAACTTGAACTTACAGCCAGTCAAGCATGCTACATTTCCACTTTGTTGGGAGCATCGAAGGGTTCCTCCCATAAGGTAGGAGACGCCATTTCTGGCACATATCACAGCATACCCAATGCTCCTCTATCACAACAGGTGCAGGAAGAGGAGATGCATTTGTAGTTGGTATCCCACTGGTTGAAGGCATATGCAATTGTTGTTCTTCCGAAGCTGGAAATCTGTCGCGCTTTACACTGGCTGGGATCTCCTTCCTTGCTGTCCCAGACATATCAAGTCCCTTCTTATTATCGCCATTCATCATCTTCTCTTTCTGTCGTAATTCACCCTGGGCACTTCTGTTCTCCAACAAATCTCCCTCCTTGTCTTCTTCATATCTGACATGTAGGTTTTCACCAAGATCTTTATGAGATTTGGCTTTCACTTTCTTTTCAAAATGATTAGATTTTAACGAGTCATTTTTCCTATCTTTAACCGCTGCAGAAGAATGGGCACAACTGTCATCCTCCAAGAAATCAGACGATGCCGCAGCATTGATTTTGTGTTCCTTTTGCATTCTTTTGACCTCAGTTTGGGAGTTATCTTCCCCAATTCTGTCACTGGCAAAGGTTTCTTTACCAGGAGCCTTCTTCAAAGCATCACATGGCCCAACATCCCAACCTTTCTTGTCCTCATTATCTTCAAAATCAACTATGGCTGCCTCAAATTTTCTGTCAGGATTTACTTTGCTTTCTTTCTTCCTATCAAATGGAGAATATTTGTGATTAGTCATATTCCTCTCTTCTAAACCCATCTCCACTTTGCTTGTCTTAAGTTTTACTTTCCCTTTTGCCGAATAACCAGTTCCTGGATTGTCAAAACTACTATTCTCTATATGCTTTGTTGCCTCTTCTTTGATTGCTTCAGCTTTAACTGTTGCCAGGTCATTGCCACCTATTTGTTCTTTCAATCGAACTTCTTTATTTTGTTGAGAAGGCCCAGATATACATGCATTTCTTATTGATTCTTCTGCAAATTGACTCATGCCTTTAAACTCCGTGGTTGGGACACCAGACAAACAGGGTATATTAGGTGTGCCTGATATAATCTCTTGACAGGAAGGCGTTTCAATGTTAACCTCCTTGTTCACGATTGCACTAGTATGATCTATATCCTTTTTAGTCTTGGTATCTATAGACTTCTTTTTCTTACTGTCAGACTTTATTTTCTTAGCCACATGACCTCTGACACGTCCAAGTGGAAGAGAAGGCTCCGAATGGCCTTCAAATGTTCTTGGTATATTTTCTACGTCGAGATGTGTCTCCCACTTCTTTAATAATGGAGCAACCTCATTCGTTGACTGCAGAATGTCACCACGCAGAGGTGACAGCAAGAGCCCTCCAGGAATTGAAAAGCACGTCATGATCTGATTGACCATGCACAAAGAAAAGTAAACAACTATATTTACTTATTTGACTATGCTTAATGAGTGAAATAAATGCCAACTCAGTGATTATACAGTAATTACCTGGAGGATAGTCTGAGGAGAATCAAAGGTTACATTGCTAAACTCAGGAGAGAACCCTTCAAGACCATTAGGACTTTCCTCCATGGACGAAGACGAAGAAATATCAAGGCCCAGGCCACTGTAGATAGTTGCATTCTTTCTCATCAAAGCATTATGGGAACCAACTTTGATCCGAACTTTGAGTGTCTTCTGGTCACTACCATTAAATGAGCTGTCCAAAGAATCAGAACACGCAACAAAGTCCTTCTCGCCATTTATGCTTGAGCATCTTTCCTTTTTACATAATTCACCAGATGAAGGTGCTGCAGACCCATTATTTCGGGAAATGGATTCCACTGCCACAGTTGAAGGGTTTTGACCCACGCTCTGCATTAGTAAATCATGACATCTTCAATACCACATGGATGCATATTCACCACAACATACACTGGTTAACAGCACAATGGAAATCAATAAAGCACCTCGGCGGTTTGTTGGTAAGGTGATCTTGAGGTGCTAATGTTTCCCACCTTGGGTGGGCTTCTGGTTTGAGACAAAGGGGGAGAAGAACGCTGGTATGTGGGCAAAAATGAACCGTATCCACCAAATTTTGACCCTGTCAAAGATTGTGCTCTTCTTAATCTCTCTTTCTCTCAAATGCATTGAATGGAAGAAACCAACAAAAAACTACTCAGCTCTTTACCTAGGTTCTCTGCAGACACTCCTCCTTCAAAGTCCTTCTGAAAATGTCCAAGAACATGCTGAAGCTTTTCATCCTGAAAAAAAAACATGGGTGGAAAAGAATGAAGAGTTGAAGACAAAAATATATGATCATAGGTATAGACATACAGCATATAACTCAAAGTAAGGTTTCTAGACATGCATCAAATGAATAACTGATCAGCGAAGACCTTACAGCAATCATTTCAAAAGGTCTAATCCAAACAAATTAAAACAAAATAACAGCATACTGTGTGTTCCTTTCACCAAATTTCAACATCAAAAGGTTCCAACATTCATGCTTTCTTTTGTTCCTTCCACTTCCTTGAAAACCCATAGCGATAATCTGTATTTCTATATTTGAGTCTTGAGTGCCCAATCGAACAAACACCCTCATGCTACCAAGTCAGAGCAATGACACACTTGTCGTTTATAGGACAATGCCAGCAAAAGAGCAACATTGGAACCATAAATAGCACTCATGGAAACAAATCTCAACAAATAAAAGCCTGGAATATCCCTCGTATTTGAGCACAATTTTTATTGTCTTGCCAAAAGTTTATGCTTCATTTAAGGGGACATATCCAGTGCAATCATGATTTTGGTGCAATCACCATGCAATCCAACTAAGAAAAGTTTCAAAAAATTCTGAAAAAAATCATGGATGCACATCTCATCTTACCCCATCTACATATAAAATTTCATGATCAAATTCATCCTATGCTAAGAGTAATAAAAAAGACAAATTTCTGACAAACTTGAATAGTTCAAATGCACCCAAAATTTTTCTTTTTTGTAACTTCTAGCATAGGACGAATTTGATCATGAAATTTTATATGTAGATGGGGTAAGATGAGATGTACATCCATGATTTTTTTCAGAATTTTTTGAAACTTTTCTTAGTTGGATTGCACGGTGATTGCACCAAAATCATGATTGCACTGGATATATTCCCTCAGTTAAAGGGAAAGAATTTTCTGGTTGTTTCCCTAGTTAGTTGGTCCTTTACACCATGCAAAAAAGCTGGAGTAACCCTTACAGCACACACAGTTGTTAAGACATCCAGTCCATTATTCCTTGTAAAGCCAAGAAGGAGCCATGAAAGCGCTCAACCAAATTAGCAGCTGAGCATCACCCGCATCAATCAACTGATGACTAACACGAGCAGTGTTTTCCCCATTCCAACAAAATGGACCAATGCATTCACTTCCTCACTCTACTAACCTTAGATAAAAGGCTAAAAGCACAGCGTACTACACGAGGTTGAGATGTCCAGAGTACTCATGGTACTAAACTAACAGACGAGGACTATCGAGGAACCACGAAATCGCACAGAGCCCTCAAATTTCTTCACGCAAAATTGGACCGATCGAGCCGCTCAGCGCACTGGATTAGCAACCTCCGCAACGCAGCCGGCACAACCCGCCGGCGCGGCTGCATTCCGCGAGCCCGGGAGGAGAGTGGAGGAGGCTGGTACTCACGATGTAGGAGAGCTCGACGTCCGGGTCGACGAAGTCGCCGGCGCCGTCGTCGTCGGGGCAGGCCTCCCCCTCCTCCAGCTCGACGTCGTCCGCCATGCCCCGGAACCCCGCGGCGCCCTCCCGCCGCCCCCTCAGCGACAGCATCCGCCACCAGCACCCCGCGGCGGCCCAACGGAGCGGGGGAATCGCGGGCGGAGCCGGGCCCCTCGGCGGCCGGGCTGCTGGACCGAGGCACCAGAGCGGCCTCTAGGGTTTCGGGGAGCTCGCGTCGCCTCGGCTTGCTAGTTGCTCCTCCTGCCGTCGACGTCTCGAGGTTTCGTCCTCGACCCGACCCGACCGCGATATTTTTTACCAGCACCCTTTTCTCCTCTATCTCTCTCTCTCTCCCTCTCTCTCTCTTCCGTTGGTTTTCGCCGCTGCTGTCTTGCGCATGCCGCGTTGGTTGGCTGGCTGGCCCAGCCGCTCAGTCGGTGTAGGTGGTCGTGGCTCGTTTTCTATTGGTCGTCGTCGTCTTTTCGCTGCTCCTGCGGTTGCCTTGGGGTGCGAGAGAATGATGCCCCACGTGATGCGTGCGAGAGGGACGGGCATTTTCGGATGATGCCATGCGAGCGAAGAAATGGAGTGGGCGTGTCTAACGAACCGGGCCTGGAAACGGATCACGGATGAATAATGTTTCTCGTATTTATTTTTATATTATTTCTTTAATGTTAATAGAATATTCTGAATACAAGTACAGATAAAAAATAACGTTGAATACAGGTACAAAGTAAATACGAATCCAAACAAACACGTTCACAAATATTGTTTAGAGCACAAAAATCCCTTTAATTGTAAGCCATAAATTAACGGACGGAGTTAGTTCATCACATGCTCATGTAAGCTTGAAGTTTGGGCACATAAGCTTGGAACAGTTTGTTAATACCACTTGTGAATTTATCAACTTCTTCTAGTGCATTATCACGGTAAATCTTATCTACATAATAGTTTATTGTCTTTGTCTTGTATGTAGAACCAAATAAACATGATACAACAAGAGTTATGTTGGACTTTTCCCAATAATTACCATACTTAATTTGCACGGAATGTGTCATAGCAGCAATAATATATAGGATCAGCATTGTTACACCAACCTACAATTGCAAGCTTAATCTTACAAAAATTATTGAAAAACATTGTTTGTTGTTGGATATTTAATGTCAGGGAAGATCTCAATAGCATGTATATATAGATTTTGCCATAGTCCAAACATGTATATAGATTTTGCCATAGTCCAATTTACAACGATTAGGGCATATTTCACATATTTACTTCAATACTAAATAAAAAGCATACTAAAAGCGTACCTGCAATAAATAAGTTGCTTCAACATGATATATGTGGAGTTCCACCTTGTTGGAACATTCGAAAGGCGACCATTTGCCACATCTAAGCCATATTCTGATGCTAACTTCATAAATTTCTCATATTGCAATGGAGAGTTCTTCAAAATTGCAATTATATTTTAAATATTTGAAATAGCTAGTGCAATTTTCTTCAAAACATCTTGGGCAACGAGATTTAAAATATGATTCAAACATCTCACATAAGAAAAAGATATCATCACATATCAAGGGAGCTGACTCATTTAGTACTACCCTTAGCACATACATCATTGGCCAATACATTGTTCAAAGAAAGAGTAAGCAATCTCCTATCAAGCCATCATGAAAACTGTGCGCACAATTTCTTGCCCAAATGGTGTCTTCCTAAATGCATAAACGTAAGAATTATTTTCAACATGTATAAATTCAAGAAATCTTTTCTGCATGCTGTAATTATCATCTATCCCATGTAAAGTGATGCACGTGTAACCTTTTATTTTGGTTTGATATTCACATGTCCATGGTTGTACTAAAATGTTTTCAAGTAATCATACAATTTCTTCTTTTACGCTACAAAGATATTCAATATGTCTTTTTATGGCAGTAATGCAGCTCTTAATTGGAAAACTAGGGCATAATGATTTGATAAAATCCACAAAATAATTATGCTCAGAAATATTAAAGGGATATTCATGCATGATAATTGCCAAATATTTTTTTTAAAAAAATTGTTAGCTTGATCGAACCAATAAGCATGGCTATTAAATCATCATTTAAGCATCACTTAAGTGGTAAAGGTAGTCCAGGGGTTATGCCACGCCCTTGCCTTACCGGAGAAGAGTATGGCATCCACCTTACGGTCGTGGGGTTGTGAGGTGTCGTATGGTGTTGTGGTAGCCTAAGACGGACACCATACTTCCTCTACTCTAGTGCGGGAGTCATCGCACTGCATCGCCCCCTCTACTCCCGCTCGAGCCCCCACTACGTACTCCAAAGGTCAGATCCAGCCATCCAGTACGGTTGCCCATCATCGGTGGCATCTCTCCTCCTACCTTGTCTCCCCGATCGGCCTCCCCCTCATCTCCAGAATCCAAATCCACCCCACTTATCTAGTCCTCTCCCCTGGTCTCCCCCACTGGCCTCTCCCTCCCATGTGCACCGTAGCTGCTCTACTCCCCCTCTACTTCTGCAGCTGCTCTTCTCCCCTCATATGCAGTATGCCAATGATGATTGAGCAGCAAGGTTCAAAATCCCGGTGAAATTTTGAAAATTTCGACTAGAAACAAGATTACAAATCCTAACCAAATTAAAGAAATTGAAAATTTAAAATTGCTACAATGATTTCAGAAAGTTTGGGTATTTTGACTTATTTCAACTTTTTTGGACATGATTTGGGACAATAACTCTAAATAATGTCATATTGCATGAAATGTTTTTGAAAAACTGAATTTTTGAGACATTATATAAAAATAACAAAAGCACTGTTAGATTTTTATAAAAATGTACAAGATTGATCATGCTTTGAAAAATTATGGTAGATCTTTAGCAATCTAGAATCATACAAAAAAAATTAAAATTGAATTGAACTTCATTTTTTATCTTTGAAAAAATATAAATAGAAGGAACATAATAAGACAATAAACTTGTCAGAATTTTATAAATTTGCTCAAGTGTGATCATGATCCAAAATTTTTAGTAGAGCTTAAGCATTTCGTCAGCACCCTTCTTGAAAAGTTTCAAAAATTATAAATTTGTTTTAGTTGCCCAATCAAATCTATAGAAGCAATACATGTACTCAGCATTATCAGAATTTTTAAAAATTCCTCAGACTTGATCATCATCTGAAAAATTTATGGGAATGTTAGTAATGCGTCAGGCCTTTTTTGAGGAATACATATGAAAATTTTACAAAAAAATACATATAAAAATTATATAATCCTAACCTTAAATCATAAATTGGATTTCGGCCCTAAATTGTATTTTAGCCTAAACCCTAAACTCTAACTTGCATTTTCATATTGTGAGTTGAGGTATTATGTACTTTCCTTTTTTTGATGATTTTTTGTGCTTTCTTTTCTAATTTGGTTAAATGGGACTAAAGCTTTGCATGGCCAGCAAATAATGTGAAGATCATGTTTATGCATCAACGCAAATGAGAAATATATTCTTGTTACGCTAGCAAAATATATTCTGGGCGAAATTGTAGTAAGACTGGTAGTGTTTTTTTCTTTCTGTCGGCTGTTAACCCCATGGGTGATGCACATACCAACAGAGAAAGCAACTTGCTGACGGGCTCATTTTCACAGTTGCAATGCCTGCCACATGACTGAGAGACAAAAGCAACTTCCTCATATCCTCACAGTCACAGGCTCTCGACCTCAATCACTCACCAGAAACTCACTCCTCCCTCTGCGACAGCGCAAATCCGGCCAGCTCCGGTCGGCTCTGGTGAGTTTGCGGCACATCTCGGCTGTCCAGAACGAGATCTCTTCCCTATTAGCTGAAATCTAGGGTAAGGTTACCCAAATCTCGTTTTAATGTAAGAAAAACTCTCGGTTGTCAGGATGAAATTTCGTCATATAGCAGTGAGATTTCGCTCATTTGTGCCGGATTTATGCATTCATGTGCCGGATTAGTGTTGTCTATGGCCAGTTTTAGTGAGTTCTGTGCTTGAGCTAAGTTCTAGTACTTTCAGTTGTGGAAGTAAGGCAGTAACACAGGAGTAGTTCTACATGAATACTACCTTTCCTATTTCTGGCAAACATCGCGCTTCCTCACGCGTTTGAGCCGAGCCAAGCCCTCGGCCGGCCGGCTCGGCTCAAATTTTTCTTTTTTTGCGTTTAAGTCCTTCAAATATAAAATTTTTGTAATTACGTATTGGTCCTTTTCAAGTTTTTTAATGGAGAGGACCTTAAAAAAATCGCAGATCTTTCGTGAGATGATCCTAAATAGATACCGGAAAAAAACGTAGTGACGTTTCGATCATTCCAACTATTTTTTACGAAAATGACCTTTTCGATTTAGCACGATCGCATATTCTTCGTGAGAGAACCCCAGATAGATGCGAAAAAATGTGATTTCGTTTATGTCCTTTCAGCCATTTCACTCATTTTCTCGATGATTTAAAAAACACGCCGCCGGGGAAAAAAGTTTCTATAAAAAAATAGCACGCGCGGCGTGTGACGCCGCGAAAAATATGCTAGTATGGTACTAGCGTTGGCATAATGCAGAGGAAAAGAGCAATGCAGCATATGAAGCAAGTCACTCTGCACATATCATTACATCTGCATACCAACAACTTCTACCAGCAAAGGCTCAAACTAACTGAATGCATCCATTGTAATGCCATTAAGCAAGTGGGTCAGTTGGCAACAACAGTTGTGCTTGAGCTCAATCGTTTAGAACATAAACAAGACTACGAAGCTTTCGTGGCGTGACACGCCGTGTGCGTTATTTTTTTACAGGAACAATTTCGCTTTTTTTCGGTGTTTTTTTCCTAAAATCGTCGAAAAAACGTGAAAAACAGTTGAAAGGATACAAACATAATGTAACATTCCGTTTTCCAATTTCCTGGACTCGAATTTCAAAATCCGAAACCGTAGCAATTTTCTCGAATTAATTTCAGCTTAAATTGAATTTTTAAAATCAACAAGGATTTAATATGATTAATATAAACTTCAAATTAATTATTTCTTATTTTTATTGGGTTTCTTGTGCTTCATTTGATTTTTCTGTATTTTTGGAGATTTTTCGGGATTTATTTACTATTTATTTGGATTTATTGAAGTTTAATTGGATTTTCTGGATTTTCCATAATTCTTAAATCCTTTTTCCTTTTCTTGAGCCGATTTCACTGTTCCTCCCCGACCGGCCCGTTCCTATCTCATTTCCACCCGGTCCACTTCTATTCTCGCCGGCCCATTTCTCCCGCACAGCCCAACTCCATCGAAACCCTAAAGCCTTTCGATTCCCACCGTCAGATCAAAGATCCGACGGTTGTCCTGAGCCGTATCGCTTCAACATAGCCGAGAGACCCTAACGCCTCGCCGTCCGATCCAGATCCAGCGTCTCCCGTGCGTCCACGTCATCCGTGAAGCCTTGCTGCGTGTTGACCCAATGCAAGACGACCAACCTCGCTTTTCGCGCTTTTGCCCGTTGCCCTAGGCTATATAAGCTACAGTAGCCGCCGTCTCTAGGGTTGCCACTCCGCGCCGCACATTTTGGCTCTACCCATTCCTCCGGAGACACAGTAGGGTGGCCGTGCGACCTCGCCGGAGCTAGCCATCAAGCCAAAGGTCTTCTCCGCCGTGTATCTTCGCCGTTGGTTAGTCTCAGCCGCCGATTCTGGTCCCAATGAGTTCGTCGCGTTGATCTTCCTTAAATCTACTAATTCTTCTACTCAATCCATCACTCTTCTGCCGATTTCATTGTTGTCTTCTCCAAGTTCGGCGGTTTGCGCCGTTCGCTTCGCCGTCGACCTCAGTCGCCAACTCTCCACCAGCCTGAGCCGTCTGATCAATCGCCAGTGGCCAGATCGTCGCCACGTAGCCCGGTAAGATTTTTCCTGAGCCAACTGCCTCATCATCATCGTGTAAGTGCCCCGTGTCTGCCGGGTGGCGCCACGTGCCAGCCACGTCCACGCCACCACAGCCCTCGTGCCCGCATGGCCGATGCTTGGTCACACCGTGTCAGTACCCGAACCGCCATGTGGTGCTACGTCGCCGCTGCGTCAGCTCCGATCTACCAGGTAGTGCCACATGTACGTCACGTATTCACCACGTCAGCCCTAGTCGCCCACGTGGCGCGCCACCTCAGGCCATTTGGCTGCAGCATCCGTAAACTCTGTGCACTCGGTTCACATAGACCGAGTCTATGACTCATGGCCCCATATGTCAGTGCGTTCTTTTCTTTTCTTTTTCTGTATTTTCCGAATTTCCAAAATCCAGCCAATCGCAGCGCGACACTTGTCACCCCTTTATATTTTCCCGATTTTCTTTCCAGTAGAACTTCCGAGAGCCCGTTCTCCTCCGTTCGAACTCCGATTCGAACGATTCAAATTTCTAAATTCATCTAAAATCAAGATCTATCTGCTGGTGTATTTCTTTTGAATTTTTGGATTTTATTTATTTATTTTTATTTATTTTTGTCTCGTTTCGCGTGTTTCGCGTGTAGACGACGCAGCGGTTGAGCGAGCGGAGCATCCGACAGAGGTAGCAGCAGCGGGAGAGGTTGAAGGTAAGTCTCCCTTGACCATATTGAACCCAAGTTTATGAATGCTATTTTGTTGTTAAATTATTGCATGCTTATTATTTGCGTACCGTACTTTAATGTCATTTTAAATACTTAGATAAATGCCAAATTGTTATACTCACATTGATGTTCATTTTGACAACCATTGACACCCTAGGAAAATTAATTACTGTTAATAATAATCATTTTTGTATTATGGGACGGTAGAAAATGCTTAGCCATGCTTAATCACGTCGGTACCTTACTATTATGGAAATGCTTTCATATTTGATTCAAATTGAATTGTGAAAATATGGCAATTGGTGTTGCTGGTATTAATTTGAAGAATAAAAGTGAAAAATGATTTAGATCGGGGCGGATGATTGAATGGTGGGTGCGGGATGCACAAAATTTTGGAATGTGATTGTTCCGCCCTAGTCAATTAAGAACCGGTCGTGTGTTACCTTGGGCCATGCTATACAGTACAACCACATGTCTATTATGGGTACGACCTGACTAAGTAATTTGCATGTATCGTTATTTGACTTCACCATTAGGTTGTGCGGTTTGCCGGGAGGGTACTTGCAAGGCGCAAGAGGGGGCTTCTGTACTGGGTGGGATGCCCTAACAGCGGTGAAACCTTAGCGGGCGGAGTCGGTAGCGGTATTATGCATTGTAAAGGCCTTGTCATGATCTTCCTGCCGACTCACCAAAGGAAGTGTGTCAATAGTTTGGAAAAAGGGGTTGATCATGTCGTGTGGGTAAAGTGTACACACTCTGTAGAGTCAAAACTACTTGAGTAGCCGTGCCCACGGATAAGGGCAAGCGTGGAACGCTTTCACATAGTAGATTTTCTGGTTTTGGTTTTAAATGGAAAATGATGGATTTGGTTTAAAATGAAAAGGTGGTTGGGAATCCGTGAGTGGCTGGAACTCCGGATATTAGTTTGGCAGTTGGAGCCAACCAGGTAGTTGGAACCTGAAAAATTGTTATACTTCAAAATTTAATCAATTATGCTATTTACATTTTGTTAAATGCTGCTTTACAAAATTATTACTTGTATTTAAATTTCAATTTCGCTTTATGCAAATGAACCCTATATGCTTCCTTTGTTTTAAGCCTTGCATTTAGTTATTTGCATTAAGTTTCCGAGACTTGCTGAGTATGTTGCATACTCACCCTCGCTTTTCATTGCGGGGCTGCTTATTCCATAAAACAGATAAGGAGATCAGAGCTAGCTATCCAAGGGCTTGCATTCCACCATTCGACATCTGCGGTGAGGACTTTGAAGAGGACTACCCGGACTTCTAGGGAGCGTACCCCAGTCGGTTGCCTGTGGGCACACTGATTGGCTCTTTTTGTTGCTACATTTTCCGCTGCTACTTTCACACTTAAGCCGTAAGGCTCGATACTTGTAATAATGTGATGATATTTACACTCTTTTGCTTTATTGCTGTTAATTACTTTATGATATGTCTGTGTTATCATCACTGTATGAGCTGTGTGTGCTAGCTGTTCCTGGACTAGCACGGTTGAAACACAGAGGGGTCGGATTTGGTAATCCGGGTCCCTACATATAATCACGTTTTTTTCATCTATCTGGGGCCCTCTTCCGAAGGATTTGCGATTGCGCCAAATCGAAAGGTCCTTTTTGTGAAAAATAGCTGGAACGACGCAAATGTAACTATGCTATTTTTTTGGCATTTATTTAGGCTCTTTTGATGAAAGATTCATAATTTTTCTGAATCAGAAGGTCTTTTTCGTAAAAAACACGTAGGAACTACACATAATTACGCATCTTTTTCGGTATTTTTTTAGGGTGCTTTCATGAAAGATTCGTGATTTTTCTAAACTAGAAGGTACTTTTTATAAAAAATCCACATAAATGATATACACGTAATTACATATTTTTTGAGGGACCTACACGCGAAAAAACGAGCCGGCCGGCTAGATGAGCCACCTCCCGCGCGGCTTGCTCGGCATGATGAGGCCTCCTCCTGGCGCGGAATCTTACGAAGTTTAATATATGGTATGATTGGAGTTGTCAGGTACTAAAACTTTCCTAAAAAAGAATTATATAAGTAAGGGTGTGTGTGTTTTTTTAATAAAAAATCAAGCTTGCCCATGCATCACTGTCGCATGTATGTTCGGGAATTTGAGTTTTTGATCTAAACGTGGAGTATATGGGGCTCCTTTTAGTTTTCCGCGTAGTGATTTGCTATTTGTCTATTTGTATAATTAATAGATATGTTGGCATGGCACACGCTGCGTCACGACACACTGACCGCTGCAAGAGAAGCATAAAAAAATCACATGAGTTCTGGAGGACTAATAAGGGAAAAATGGATAAATATGTAGTTTCAAAAAGTTTCGAGCAAACGTCTGAAAAAACGCCACGCTAAAAAATATATTTCAGAAGTTCCGAAGGGTCCATGCAAAAAAATGGAGTACCTCTCTGTAACAACATGCCTAAAATAAATCCGGAAAAGGTCAATGCAAAAATCGGAGTGCCTCCCTACACAAAGCGTTGTGCTAAAAATAATCTTTGCAGGCTTCGGAAGGTTTGGGCACACATTTGAGTGTCTCTCCGTAAAGAATGGGGTGCCAAAAAACGAATGAAAGAAGCCTCGGGGGTCTTCTAAGAAAAAAATAGGCTATCTCGTAATCCCAGAGAATTTTCGAGGGAAAAATGGATAACGATGTTTTTTTTGGCTCCCTTTTCGGATAAAAACAGAAAATAGCGTGATAAAAATAATTTTTGGAAGCTTCGGAGGGCTGGCGAACACCTGAGTGACTCTCCACAAAAAATGGGGCGCGGAACAAATCAGGCTATCTCGTAATCTTAGGGAATTTCTGGGGCACTAGAGTAGTTTCGTGGGCTTTAAAAAAACGGATTAATATGTAATTTTAAGAAATTTTGGGTCCCTCCTCGCCAAAGAACGGAAGTTTTGGGGTCCGTTCCACACAATAAAACACTAATCTGTAACATTTTTTTGGGCCCACTTTTGCAAAAAAAGGATCCGCGGGGTATTAAGCTATAATCCCAAAAAATCTATTTGAGAATTCTAGAGGGCTTTCTGAGAGGAAAAACTTAGATTTTTTATGGTCTTTTCTGGGAAAAAGTGACCTAGATGTGATTTTCAAAACCTCTGGGGGCTTCTTTGCAAAAAAACAGGCGGTATCTAGTGGCAACCGGCAAAAAACCAAAATTTCGGATTTTCCAGGGTCTTTCCTGTAAAAAAAGGGATCTAAACGTGATTTTCGAAACTTTGGAGGGCTTATCTAGGGGGGCTTTCCGCTTCCAAAAAAAGGACCTAAATGCGATTTTTGAAACTTTGGAAGGCTTCTCCGCAAAAAAAATAGGTGGGTGAAGCCATGGCCACGCGTCACACCTGCTGCCGCCCACTGTGGTCGAGCCACACGTCATGCACAAAAACATGGCGGCGAAGCGCGAAGCGGACTCGAACCCGTGACCGAAGGCGTGAGAGCGAGGCTTCTAACCACCACGCCGTGCGAGCGTTGTTGAAAAGTAACGGCGTTAAAATATATAAGTCGAGCAAGCAGGCGAGTGACAGGGCGACGTGGCTCAACGGCTCGCACGCCGTATGCACGGCAGACCATTTTACTATAGAAAAGGGCGACGTGGAGCGCGGAAGGAGCCGAAAATCTTCAGACTTTATGTAGGTTATGATATGGTAGGCTGTGGCAGTAACATGGAGTAACTAGCAATGTATTACGATCACAATTATGCATGCATGATTTAAGTAATTGTTTTGTATGTATGTGGTATGGGTTATTAATTCTTGTATGTATGTGCCATCTTTTGTCTTTCGTTATAGATTCTCGTGATAGCAGATCATGTGGGTACCGTCTGGGAGCATGAGGAGCGTGTCGGCCAACAGTCAAAGTGCAACTATTGTACCCATATTACGAAGGGGGAGGCACGACCCGTCTGAAGGAACATCTCGCTGGCCACTCCGGTGAGGTGAGGGCCTACCTGGAGTGCCTAAAGTGGTTAGGTAGGCCACACTCGTGGGCCTCCATGGAGGTCGGGAGAAGAAGAGGAGGGAGTGGAGTGCCTCCGTAAGGAGGAGGCTTGTGACGATTGGACCACCAATTACTGTACTGAGTAGGAGCAATCAAAGATGGCCCTGAGGGCCTCCAAATAAGAGGCTTACCTCAGGAGCCAAGGTTTGACCCTAGGATCGGGATCTGAGAGTGATGTAGTGTGGCCTTCGGTCCAATTCATCATTAGCAGAATGTTCGGCAGGTTCAAATCAACATAGGAAAGCCATAACTCCATCGATCCTAATCTTACATGGAGTGGTGCCCCGTAACAACTCCGTATTGATACTGCATTCAAGTAGGAGGTGGGGTAGATGCTTGGGAAGGTATGGTCCAAGTGGTTCTATGCAAATGCAATTCCAAGAAGTAAGACGGAGTGTCCGTACTTCATAGGTATGTAATGCCCGTAGTTTTTTAAGTTAAAAATCTTGTAATGATTATACTAACCTTTTACGTCCACGGTGGACAGGTACACTTGAGAAGGTGCAGGAGTTAGGATCAGGGGCTCGTGGACCACGGGGCCACGAGATCAACGGGAAGTACCTCGATGAGAATGAGAAGGAGATTGTCGAGTACCTTCTGAAGTTTAGGGACGACTCGGACATATTTTGTGTGACAGTCATGTGTGACGCCTGGACTGAACCTACAATGCAGAGTATCATCAACTTCATGGTGTACTACAACGGGGTGTAGGGTCGAGGATGCGCCTAGAGGGGGGGTGAATAGGCGTTTTACAAAATTCGATCGCTCACTAAACAATCGCTCTAATCAACCCCTATGTCAAAACCTAATCAAAGATATATGCGGAAGCGATAAATAGGTTTTGACAATTAAGGCCTAAATCAACTAGGCTCACTAGTGCACTAACTAAATTATGTCTCTATGTATAAATTGCTAAATTGATCAAACAATTAATACTAAGCAATTCTAATTCAAGCAATCAATAATATGCAAAAGGTAAATACTTGAATGTAAAGAGACAAGGGACAACCGATGTTTTTCCGTGGTGTTAGGAGACTTGCTTGGTCTCCCTAGTCCACGTTGAGGCAAGCCCACACTTGGACCGGCTCCCGCTCGAGCACCCGCCTCTTTCCACTAGTCGTGGTTTTTCACGCTCGCGCGTAGGCTCAACCCGAACCTTCACAAACTTGCCGGGGCTTCTCACACCTCGAGAGCTCCGCAAGACGACTCCACGCAGTCTAGGAGTCGGCAACCTCCAAGAGTAACAAGCCGCTCCTTGCTTGAACCTCACCGGGCACAACAAATGCGCTCCCGGTGATCACCAAGTGCAACACATGTACAAGGACCTCACTCAAGTGCAACACATGCACAAGAGATCACTCAATCCACTCCTAATTGCAACACATGCAATTAGTGCTCACTTTTTAGCTCAAGAATCAAATGGGAGTGTGCAACACATGCAACACCTCACCCAAAACCTCAAACACAGCAACAACCACCTGCCCAAGCCCCCCAAGGGGGTATTTATAGCCACCCACAAGAAAACTAGCCGTTTGGGGGCAAAACAGGGCAAAACCCAAAAAACGCGGTCCATGGGGCCTCGGCGATCCGACCGCCCCTCCTGAAAGCAATGGTCGAAAAAAGCAGCAGACGGGCTTGACCGCCCTACACGGCGCGACGCTTCAACAAACCGAAAAACCGACGTTCGGAAAAATCAAGCCGCGGGGGCGGTCCAACCGCGGCGGTCCAACCGCCCGGCGGTCCGACCAGGACCGTCCGATCACCGCCTGGCCGGTCACCGAGGTGGCCGATCACACCACTCGACCAGACCACAAAAACACTCATAACTTTTTACTCGAACTCCGATTTGGGTGATTTTGATTCTATGCGAAGCTTATCACGAGGGCTACAATCTCCACCCATTTTCATGATTTAAGCACCCATAGATATTTTTAAATATCACCAAAACCAATTTGCAAAAACACAACAATTCAAAGACTATTTGCAAAACAAACATTTCACAATCAACTCAAAGACTATTTGCATAAACCCGTTTATTATTAACTTGCAAATAAAATCAAACTCGTATTTAGTTTATGAGATTAATCCCCTTAGCCATGTGAAGGTCAACACGAGACTCCAAAAGTCCAAAATCCAAATCAACTTGATCATCAACACTCGTCCTAAAAAATTGTAACTATTATTGAAGCCCTACTCAACATGATACCCAATTTCATTCGAAGCGAGATATAGGCCGATGACTCATAAACCTCGAGTTTATTGTGTTCACTAAATTAACGGTATGGGTGACCCGGTGAAAAGGACCCATGGTATGGGTATGGGAAGAAGTTTTACCCGTATAATGCTGCGAACTTGCAAATAACGCAATAAACACATTTCATGCTTGAGCACTACTCTTTGCAACACATGCAAAAGTCTAGCTCCAAGCAACATCAAATCAAGATGCATGAACTCTCTAATTGCAACACATGCAATTCTCTAGTTCCATGCAACACCAAAACCAAACATCAACTAAAACCAAATCACATGTATGAGCTCTTTACTCGCAACACATGCAAGCCTCTAGCTCCATATAAACACCAAATACCGAATCATGCTTGAGCTCTCTCCTTTTGCAACATATGCAAAACTTAGCTCCAAGTAACCACAAGATTTTGAAAGATTGTTTTGTACGAAACCAAAACATGAAGCCTCAACATTTGCAACACATGCAAAAGTGAACTTCACGCAAAAGCCAACGCACTAGCTTATCCTATTTGCAACACATGCAAATCAAAGCATTATGCGAAAACCAAATGCAACCAAGCATAAGTTTAACCCATTCGCAACACATGCCAAATGGTTAACCCTCATGCAAAAACCAAATCAACCACAAGACAACCATTTGGATTTGGTTTGAGCTCGAGTGAACGCGGATTGAGATCACCAACACATGATGAAGCTCAAGCTAGGAGACAACCCCTCTTAATAGCACGGCGATAAAAATCTTAGACTCAAAGACTACAAAGCCCTTAGCCTATCTAATTATACCTTCGCCACAAGACAAGCAATCCCTTTGGGGTCTCTATGATCTTCACTTTGATACTCCCGGGATCATCACTCGACTCCTCTTCTTTGACTTGGGATCTTCTCTTGACGCCCATCAACTCATGATGTCGTCTTTGTCCCGTTCTCATCATCTCATCCATCTTTGGACCTAACTTAATCACAACTCATACAAATAGTTAGTCCTAGATGCATGGTTGTCTCAATTATCTCTTGCACTCCATTAACACATAATGGATGCCTTTAGATCAATTGAGCACAACCTAAAACAATTTGAATGATTAAATGTATCTTAAGTACAAGAATGCAACACATGCTTCAATATACTTAAGAGCTATTCATTTGTCCTCAATTAATCACGGAACACCATCAACACATGATGAAGTGTTCTTTAATAATTAATAAGACAAATGAACTCAATTTAAATTATCATTTAAATTGATATGAGTATATATTAACTACACAAGTTTTCATATACTCATGTTGATGAAAAGTAATGATCCATTATATGTAAATTATATGGAAATGATCATTTCTCTAAATCATCAACTATAGAATAAACCCCACATGTATATGTGCATAAGTATGATTGACTTGGATATAATATGCACATATTCAATTTGATTGCATTGGAGCATATCCTATAATTCCACGAGTATACTATAACTAGGCAATTCAAATATATACTCAAGGATTTAGTTTCTTTGTCTTGATCCTTATATGTGTCAACAATGAATCGATCAATACAAAGAGACTTTCAAGTTAAACTACAAACTCCCCCTAAATATGTGCATCCATGTAATATATGGATTGAGAAACATAATGCATATTTTGTGGTTAATATAATGGGGACATTGATATTTCAACTTGACTCCAAAGTATGCAACTAATACTAGAATGAATATGCAAACATACCTTGGGTTTTCCATTTTTCAATGCGATGAGACTAATCAAAGATATTCTAAATAAACAAGTTAGTCTCGATATAAGATTTGTCATTAATAACAAAATCACATTAATAGATAATCTCAATATTAGATTTGTCATTAACACCAAAACCATAACTAATGAAGGTTGAACTTACACGGGGTCGTGTTCTTCCATAAGACCATCGATGCCATAGGTACAACATTCCCATCTACATTCTGGCATCTAGATTCTGCTGTACAGCAAATGTATATTCTAACTTCTGGAGTCTGCATTCCACAGGCAAGATCCAAGAGCACAAGTACCTGCTACGTGAGATAACGAAAGAGGTGGCTAAGGAAATTAGGGCCGAGCACGTGGTGCAAGTGGTTATTAACAACGCGGCCAATTTCAAGAAATCCTGCTAGTTGCTACAAGTGCAATACCCATGTATTATCTAGAAGCTGTGCTTAATACACACGGTGAACCTTATACTCAAAGACATGTGCGATCTCCCTGAGATCAAAGGGGTCGTGGGAGGGGCAAAGAGGATTTGCTGCTTCTTGTACAATCATAAGAATCTGCACATGCAGATGAGGAATCACATAGGTGGAGAGTTGGTGAGGCAGACCCGTAGTACGGGGAAGGGCACGAGAAGTGGTAGGGGTGGGTGACAGATAGTATAGCCCCAGAATGATAAGGGCTCATGGTCTAGCAGCCGGTCTTCAAACCATTGGGGCTTCCCTAGTGAGAAGCCTTGGTACCCCGTGTTAGGGTATGTCTCGATGCCCTACGAAGGGGATCAGGGTGGGTGCAGTCACAGACAGAGTCATGACAGATCGAGTATGTCATTGTTGTTTGACTATACTGATTCCTACACCGATCTGTACCTACAACGCACGCCTGTCAAGTACCTTCACTAGTCAGAGAATCCTTCCACTTGGATGACGCATTACGAACATTGGAAGTCCGCCTGACTGCCGCGGGACATGAGCTAGGAAGAGTATAAGCAAGAGCATTAGAGGAAGCGTGGCGAGATCATTATCGATAACGCGGAGGTGCAGGTTCCACCATACGCGTACTACTACTCGTAGGTATATTGACATATAGTTGTCCATGCTTTTCATGTTCGTACTCCTTTAATTATGTCTCTTCTTGCAAATCATATTCATACTCTTTTTAATTATGCTTTTACATCTTGCAACTCATGTTCATACTCATTCTTTAATTATGCTTCTTGCATGTAATACAAGCCAAGCAGTGCGTTGTGGCATCATCATGCTTCGATAGGTAGTTCTCTTGTTTTATTAATCACTCTTGTTTTGATTAACAACATATACTCATATATGTGGTATATATGCTTTTGTATGGTTATATATGTGGTGTATGTGCTCTTGTAAGCTCATATATGTGGTGAATTATCATATGTGTTAATTTTTATTTTGTGTCTATTATTTGATGATAATATATATTGATTGTTGCCAATTGTAACTATCACAACCCAAAAATCAGTCGAAAATGTTGTTGAAATTTCTAACTTTATGATCTTTTACATGAAAATATTTAGTATGTTGCATTCAAACTGATAGGAAATGTAGATAAATGTTTGCATGATTTTTTCATATATTTTTCTAGCAGTGGGAGGCCATCTCACGATCTATTCAATATTGCCAAAATTTCGGTAATTTCGACTGAAATCTCAGCAATTTTGGCCGAAATCTCAGTAATTTTGACTAGATTTTAATTTTTTTGACCGGATTTGGAACAATACCTCATAAGAATGTCATCTGCCATGGAAATGTTTTCAAAAACCGATTTTTCGAGACGTTTTATAAAAATAATAAAAGCACTATCAGATTTTTATAAAAATATACAAGTTTGATCATGCATGGAAAATTTTATGGTACCATCTTTAACAGTCTAAAATCATAAAAAAATTCCAAAAGAATTGAACTTCATTTGTTATCTTTGAAAAATAAAAAATAGAAGTAACATAAATGAGACAGTAATCTTCTTAGAATTTTATAAATTCGCTCGGGTATGATCATGATCCAAAATTTTTAGGAAAGCTTGAGAATTACCTTAACGCCCTTCTCTAAAAGTTTCAAAAATTCTAAACCTGTTTGGTTTGCTCAATAAAATCTATGGAAGGCTGGAAGCAATACATGTACTAAGTCTTTATCAAGACAGTAGCACTGTCAAAATTTTTGAAAATTCCTTAAGTTATCTAAAAATTTTATGGAAACATTAATGATCCATCCGGACCATAAAAAATTCAAAAATTTTAACATGATTTGAACCTTTTTCATTCAGTTGAAATTGCTAAGATTTCGGCAATTTCAACCAAAATCTCGAAACTCCTGATACAAAAAATTCTACATTTAAATTTTGTTTGGATTTCAGTCGCCTCCAAGATATAGTCCAAAACCGAAAATTTGAAACTTTGTTGAGGACTAACCAACTGAGGAGGAATGACTGAATAAAGATATATTCATATATATGTATTAAGGACTATGTGTTACTTTGTTGGTGTGCTACTAGCTATTGTTCGGTGCTTTCAATTAGAATGTGTGTACGGTGTCATCTCAACGCGTGCCTTAAACGCTTTGGCGGTAAAAAGATGATGAGTCGTCTCACTTTATCGCTTTAATAACCTTACCTATAAATCTCAACACGTGCAATGCTGCCGTCATCTTCACTCTTCGTGAATCTTAGAAGCTGCGGACCTTCCTTGATTTGGTACTTGTTGGCCAAGTGATTCCAAAAGATTGAGGTTTCCATCACGCTCTCACAACACGATTCACAGTACACTTGTTGCATTTAGCCCGATGCTCTGTAATTACCTTGCGATCCGGTCCTTTCTTCTTTTTCTCGTACTTCATGCAGTGCTCCTAAACAACAGCATACTTCTTTGCTTTCTTCCTAGCAGGAGCAGGAATGTCGATCTCAGTACCAGTTTCGCCAATCAAATCAGCTTCATTCCTTGGCACTGTTAGAAACTATTGTATAGGAAGGATAGATCTTCTGAATACTGAGTATAGTAAATCCCTTGATTCCAGCGATTCAGTCAATCGTCTGATGATCCTTGTAATCAGGAAATCCTCCTGTCCATATTTGTCCATTGTAAGCCCTTAAATAGATGCAGCCTCAAGGAGGCTTTGTGTGGCAAAATATTTCTTCTGTTTTGGTATCAGAGCCTGATCCATCCACCATGAGCACCAACGGCGCATTGATCTCCAACCCCACCACCACTGCGCCCGCCAGCGTCAACCTCGCCAGCCTTGCCGGTGCCGTCACCGTGCGTCTCGCACGTACCAACTTCCTGCTCTGGAAGGCTCAGGTCGTGCCCATCCTTTCCGGCGCAAATTACTTCGGCTACCTGGATGGGTCGATCGAGCCTCCGGCGCGGATGATCACCGAAGGGACCGGTGATGTTGCTCGGTCCATCATCAACCCGGCGTATCTCTCCTGGTACCGCCAAGATCAGACGGTGCTTGGCTTCCTCAATTCCTCGATGACCGAGGACGTCCTCGCCCAGATGATGAGGTGTACGTCGTCTGCTCAAGTCTGGACGACTCTCCACGCCATGTACTCAGCGCAGAACCGAGCCAACACAATCAACATCCGCGCGCAGCTATCAACGACGAAGAAGAAGGACAGTTCCATCACGGAGTACTATAACAAGATGAAGAGTCTTGCTGACACCATGGCAACCGTCGGTAGCCCCTTGTCCGACGATGAACTGATCGGCTACATCATGGCTGGTCTCGGGCCAGAATACGACGCTCTGATAGTGTCGCTCACGGTCTACAACGCCCCGATACCTCTCGCCGATTTCTACCGCATGCTCCTGACGCATGAGGCTCGTCAGGAACTTCATGCTCAAGCCAGCGACTTCGTCTCCTCTGCCAACAACGCCATGCGACGCTCCAACAACGACGGCCGCCGCGAAGGGAACAATAACCGCGGCGGTGGACGTGGCGGAGGGGGGCAGAATCGCGGAGGAGGTGGCAGCCGTGGCCGCGGCCGTGGAGGAGGTGGCGGCGGACGTTACCGTCCTAAGTGCCAAGTATGTGGCATATATGGACATGAGGCACTGCGGTGCCGCAATCGCTTCAATCATGCGTATCAAGCCGACGACCAACACACCGGCCATGCCGCCCTGACGAACGGCTCCAACAGCGACGCTAATTGGTATTTCGATACTGGCGCCACTGATCATCTTACAGGCGACCTCGAACGCCTGACCACGCATGAGCGCTATAATGGGAAGGATCAAGTGCAAATCGCAAACGGGACAAGTTTGAAAATCTCACATATTGGACACTCTATGCTTCCTGGCTCCTCCTTAACTCTTAAAAATGTGCTCCATGTTCCACACATTCACAAAAATCTCTTGTCTGTTCATCGCCTTGCTTCTGACAATAATGTTTTTATCGAGTTTCATCCTCATTTTTTCTCTGTTAAGGATCGAACAATGAAGAGGATTCTTCTGCAAGGTAGAACACGTCAAGGGTTGTATCCGTTTCCTACTCGTCGGCTACTTTTGTCATCTACAAATCGCCAAGTTTATTCAGGAGTCAAAGCCACGTCCAGTCAATGGCACCAACGCCTTGGTCATCCTTCACATGATGTCGTCCAATCAGTCATTCGGTCGAATAAACTTCCATGTCCCTTGAATAATGAGGTTTTTGTATGCGATGCATGTCAACGCGCTAAGTGTCATCAGTTACCTTATAATGTGTCTACCCGTATAACCACAAAACCTCTTGAACTTATCCATACCGATGTTTGGGGTCCAGCTCTTATTTCGTCTGGAGGTTTTAAATTTTACGTCAGTTTTGTCGATGACTTCAGTAGATTTACATGGATTTATCTTCTTAAACACAAATCTGACGTAGAACAAGTGTTCTATGCCTTCCAAAAGCATGTTGAGCGTCTTCTTGGTACCGCCATCCTTACCGTTCAGTCTGATTGGGGTGGCGAGTATCATCGCCTTCATCGCTATTTCCAGCGCACTGGCATCTCTCACCGCATTTCTTGTCCTCATACCTCTCAGCAAAATGGGATCGCCGAGCGTAAACATCGCCATTTAGTTGAGACTGGTCTTGCACTTCTTGCACAGTCTTCCCTTCCTATTCGATACTGGGATGAGGCTTTCCTCACCGCTTGCTACCTCATTAATCGCATGCCTAGTAAGGTTCTGCACGGCATGACACCTTTGACTCGCCTGCTCAACATCTCTCCTGATTATTCCTTCCTTCGCATTTTTGGATGCGCATGTTGGCCTAGCCTCAGAAAATACAACTCCAGGAAACTTGATTTTCGCTCCAAAATGTGTACCTTCTTAGGCTACAGCCCTTTCCACAAAGGTTATAAATGTCTGGACCGATCCACAGGACGTGTTTACATTTCCCGTGATGTGATTTTTGATGAGAAGGTTTTTCCCTTCTCTTCCGGGGCATCTCCAAATTTATCCGCCCTTACCACTCCAGTTTCTTTCCCAGAATCTGAGCCAGTCACACAGAGTGTTCCTATGCGAGATTATAACCTGTCGTTTTTGCGGACTGATCTTTTTGATGCAGCTGCAGTTCCAAGCAATAATCAGCGCCCGGCCATACTTGACGATCCACACACAGTCCCTACGCAAGGGGCTGCTACCGCTCCTGCACTGCCGGAGCATGGGGCGGAGTCATCGGCTGATGTGTTTCCTGGCCCGCTTGTGCCCGAGGTGGTCTCTACGTCGACTCCCACCTCATCATCCACTACAGCCGGTGCGTCTTCGTCCTCCATGCCGCATCCTGTCTCGCCTGAGCTTTCCCCGGTGTCCGGACAAGCTTCTTCAGAACCTCCGCAACTGCACCCGATGATCACCCGTTTACGCAGCAACATTGTGCGGCCTCGACAACTCACCGACGGCACCGTCCGATATGATCCCTCCAGGC
The DNA here is from genome assembly GCA_036346375.1 of Guadua angustifolia. Taxonomy (NCBI): domain Eukaryota; kingdom Viridiplantae; phylum Streptophyta; class Magnoliopsida; order Poales; family Poaceae; genus Guadua; species Guadua angustifolia. The sequence goes on along the minus strand of CM070511.1, from coordinate 34,951,596 downwards.
GTGCTTTCTTTGCCGAGCCTACTTCACATCGACAGGCTCTTGTCGACCCAGCATGGCGTCAGGCTATGGAAGCAGAATTTGACGCCTTGCAACAGAACAAGACATGGAGTCTCGTTCCTCGCCCTCCTGGTAGAAATGTCGTCAGCTCCAGATGGGTGTTCAAGACCAAACTCAAGGCTGATGGTTCGCTTGACAAACATAAAGCTCGACTAGTCGCCCGTGGCTTCACACAACGCTATGGTGTTGATTACTCGGATACTTACAATCCAGTCATCAAGCCAGCCACTATTCGCCTTGTGCTTTCTTTAGCCATGGCTCATGGTTGGCATTTACGGCAAGCAGATATCAGTAATGCCTTCCTCCATGGTATTCTTGATGAAGACATCTATATGCGTCAGCCACCCGGTTTTGAGGACCCGCTCCATCCAGATTGGGTATGTCATCTTCACCGCGCCATATATGGTCTCAAACAATCCCCACGAGCATGGTTTTCTCGCCTAAGCACCAAGCTTCTTCAGTTGCGTTTTGAAGCTTCCAAGGCGGATCCCTCTTTGTTTACGTTTCATCATAATGGTATTACCATTTACCTCTTGGTGTACGTAGATGATCTCGTTATTGTTGGCTCCTCCAAAGCTGCAGTGGATCACCTCCTTCAACAGCTTTCTGTGGATTTCCCTGTTAAGGACCTCGGCCGGCTTAATTACTTTCTCGGCCTCGAGGCGTCCTTCACTTCAGGGGGAATGTCACTGACCCAACACAAGTATGCCGCCGACTTGCTTCATCGTGTGTGCATGGAAAATTGCAAGGCTGTCTCCACACCCATGGTAGCTACCGAGAAGTTATCCAAAGCAGTTGGCCAAGTACTAAATGAAGCAGATGCCTTCAAATATCGGAGCATCGTTGGAGGATTACAATACCTCACCTTGACACGGCCAGACATCTCCTTTGCAGTCAACAAGGTCTATCAATTCTTGTCTCAGCCCACCGATGTACACTGGGAGGCGGTCAAGAGAATACTGCGGTATATCAAAGGGACTCTCACAACAGGCCTTCGTTTTCGGAAGTCTTCCTCCTTGCTTCTCAGCGTGTTTGCTGACGCTGACTGGGCCGGTTGTTCCGATGATCGCCGCTCTACAGGAGGCTTTGCGGTCTTCCTAGGACCAAACCTCATCTCATGGAGCGCCCGGAAGCAACCAACAGTGTCCCGATCCAGCACAGAAGCTGAGTACAAAGCTCTTGCTAATGGTACTGCTGAGGCTATATGGCTTCAATCACTATTGCGTGAATTGAGAGTTCCGCAGCCTCGACCACCAGTTCTGTGGTGTGACAACTTAGGTGCAACCTACCTCACGGCCAACCCCGTGTTTCATGCGCGTACGAAACACATCGAGGTCGACTTCCATTTTGTAAGAGAGAAGGTTGCACTCGGCGCCCTCGAGGTTCGTTTCGTTTCTTCTGGTGATCAGGTGGCCGATGCATTCACCAAGCCCGTCACGAAGACCATGCTTGACAGATTCAGACGCAATCTCAACCTAGTGGCTACCGGTTGAGATTGAGGGGGAATGTTAGAAACTATTGTATAGGAAGGATAGATCTTCTGTATACTGAGTATAGTAAATCCCTTGATTCCAGTGATTCAGTCAATCGTCTGATGATCCTTGTAATCAGGAAATCCTCCTGTCCATATTTGTCCATTGTAAGCCCTTAAATAGATGCAGCCTCAAGGAGGCTTTGTGTGGCAAAATATTTCTTCTGTTTGGCACCAATGCGCCAGCAGCTGGATCATAAACGCAGGTGGCTGTGGCATTAGTAAGGCTGCGGATGTATTACTTAAATTTACACTGCTACTTGCAGTTGTAGATTTCGTCACAAATCTGGCACAGGATAGTGGAGACAGTACACAAGAAATCAATTTCATGCAAAGACTAGAAAGAAAATCTGAATGAACTGACCACTACTCACTATTATTACCACTATAAAAATTGAGAGAGTGTAGACTACCCAAGAAGGCAAGAACCAACCTATGTATCAAGCACTACAACTATAACTAGCATTACAACCGGAGACCATTAGACCAACTATCAATACGAATGCATGGGAGGTTGATGCTTTGAGAGGCCACATGAATAATGTGTCCTGTGTAAGTTTCGACGCAAAGAATTACATCATCGTATCCAACTCAGAAGACAAAGCATTCGTATTTGGGACGCCACAAAGAGAACTGGTATCCACACATTCAGGCGGGGACATGACCGCTTCTGGATCCTTGCTGCTCACCCTGAAATAGTGAAACGAACCTTCTTGCAGCTGGTTACGATAGTGGCATGATTGTGTTTAAGTTGCAGAGGGAACGCCCGGCTTTCTCCGTGAATGGTGATACAGTGTTCTATACTTCTATGTGAAGGACCGCTTCCTCGGGTTCTATAAGTACTCCACAGTCCACACAGAAGGAGGTTCAGGTGGCTCCGATAAGATGGCCTGGATCAGTCAGCTTGAATCAGTCACCAAGGACATCATCATATAGTCCAACTGAGAATGCTGTCTTGATCTGCTCAGATGTGAATTGTGGCTCATATGAGTTATACATTGTTCCCAAGGATTCTACTGGCAGCGCCGATTATTTGCAGTAGGATGAAGGGAGCAGGCGGTCTGCAGTTTTCATACCTCGCAATCGGTTTTCAGTCCTGGAGAAGAGCAGCAGCCAAGTTATAGTACTGAAGAATCTTAAGAATGAGATTTTCAAGAAATGTGCTCTTCCCGTTGCATCTGATGCTATTTATTATGCTGGGACTGGCAACATATTGTGCAAAGCTGAAGACAGTGGCCATCTTTGATCTGCAACAGTGGCTTGTTCTTGGTGAACTCCTGGCACCTGCTGTTAAGCATGTGGTTTGGTCCAAGTGAGATATGGAGTCCGTTGCACTGCTTAACTAGCATGGCGCCATATTCATTGCTAACAAGAAACTTGTCCATCGTTGCACACTTCGTGAAACCATTAGTGTAAAGAGTGGTGCTGGTGAAGCTGGTGTATGTGATATCATACGGAGCTTCCAAGTTTATGTCTCATTGCCTAATGTTGTGTCTCTACTGCTGTTGTTGGGGTTTGGTATCTATGTAATTGACTTCTCTGGATGTTTCTGTTTTATTTTCTTCTTAAATAAATGACAGAGCTTCTACCCTTAGTTTAAAAAAAATACGAATCAGCTCAGATCTAAACATTGCATCGCACATAGGACTCGTCATCAACCGGTATTAGTAGTATTCCCTAATCAATTTAATCTGGGAGCAAAACTGGAGAAGATCGATCGTGAGGGGGGAGGAGATGGGTCGCTTAACTCGGCGGCAGTCTCCCATAGGGCTGCGTCGGCGAGCAGGCAAGGAATGGGCGTTGGTGTCGTCCAGCAGGGCGGGCGGAGCCGACGGGGTCAACGGGCGAAGCCAGAGTGCGGCGTCGGCGGGATCAACATGCGGAGCTGGAGTACGGGCCCACAGCTAGAACCTACCTAGCATGTTGGATGTCGTTTTTCGCAAATATAGCACGCCTTGAACTATTTATATATTTGACTCTCTCTACCATAGAAGACACTACAAACGACATGTATCTTAGAGAAGCACGAAAAAGCGTGGAAGCATGCGTTACCGCGGTCGGATAGCGCGGCATGGAAGGCGCGCTATTGCAGTCTTGGTCGCTAGTGACTTTCTATGGAAGGTGATATTTATCATCTTCTGACGTTTCTATAGTTGAAGACGAGACTATTTTTAATTGTGCTTAGAAATAGGCTAAATTTGTAAAAAATACAAAAAAAAACATACAAAACGGCGTGGCTTGACGGCCTGAGGCCCCTGACCGATGGGATAGGCCTAAGGAAACCCTACTAGTCGACGTTGATCTGTTGTGTGTTAATGAATGATGATGATGGGCAGGTACCAGCGTTTAAAAAACCGAAATTCGAAATTCACGGTACGGTTTTTGCAAAAATCGTTCAAAAACTGAAGAGTTTAAAAATAAAAAAAATTTGAATTTTTTTTGAAAAAATAAAAAATTGTTTAGAAAACCGCGGTTTTTCACGAAAAACCGCTCGGTTTTCACCGAAAAACCACCCGGCCATTTGAATGTTCTTCGAAAACGGTTTTGAGCGGTTTTTCACGAAAAACCACTCACATAAATTTTTTCAAAAATTTAAAATTTTTTAATTTTTTTTAATTAGAACGGTTTACCGAGCGGTTTTTGATCTCGAACCGGAACAGTAAGGTTGAAAACCGCGGTTAATATCTTACAAGACAGAATAAATTGCAGTGGAAATCCAAAAGTCTTGTAGTATGTCTATACAACTCTCAGGCAACTGATAAGGTATAAACTCTAGAGACACCCGTCAATATAATCCTGTAACATGCGTCAAAGTGTGTGTCGTTTGGAATTTCATTCTCTTTTCCTACTAAACCAACAAATTAAGTAATGTTGAGTACTTGTGTACTCAACCGGACTTATAGTGTATCGCAAATATAAAATAAATGCAGGCTATATCAAAGAAAATGTTACTAAGGTTATTTTGTATAAAACGAATTTGAGTCATAAATATTAATTAATAGATTGTAAACGGAATTTGTAAGAGTAAGATTGATATATATATATATATATATATATATATAAAGCAAGAACATCAAAATATAACAACTCATAGTCCTTCATGATTGTGAGTACCGTATAATCCTTTGCTAATCTCTGGCATAAAATCTGAAATAAAAACTTTTCAACAAATATTCTCAATGTGATTATTCTTATGAAAACTCAAAATTCTAACTATATGATGACTTTACCAAGTACCCATGACTGCGGGTAAGGGTTTTTAAAAAGTTTTATACTTTGAAGAGGTGTACATCTCTACCCACAGAATATAACCATCTCTTTTTGTCTCTTTCTACATACTTCCTTTAGTGTGTGACTAGGTGGTCATGACATAATTGTTACATTTCTCAAACCTAACTTTGCATGGCCGGTGACAACAACCCCTACTATAGTGGCAGAAGATATTTGTACAATCACTATACAACAGTCCATTCCTATTGAATCCGTACTTCTCTCCATAATAAGTCGTACACCATTGCATCGGCGGGTGTTATTTCTAACACCTCGATGAGAGCACACCTTCGAGTAATCCATCTCAGAAAGCCCGTACTTCTCTATCTTTGTAGTGTACAAAGTTAAATCTAAGCAATTTGATAAGTTAAAACCATCCCACACTAGTACTTATAGTTGCACTGATTTCTTGGCATGATAATAATACAATAGTTTGGTCCTTAACTGACCCAGACGAGAAATCTCTCCCTATCTACGTGCTAGTCCCATGCACATCTAGCTATTGCCAATATTCTCTCAAGTCAAATCATAATTTTATTTTTATTTTTATCAAAATACCAGCAACCTTTAATCGTGTCCAACACTTCTAATTTATAATGAACAGCATGTCCAATTATGCATTATCTCTCTACTAAAGCATGACTAAGCCAGTGAATTTATACATTCAAATATACCCAAGTTGATATTATGTATTGTCTAACCTTATCCTAGGGTTATCAAGATTGATGATTCAATATTTATTAAGGAAGTTCTATCAGATAAGTCTATAGCTACAAGTACCACATTATAGCAAACTTAATTACTAAAAATATGCGCATGCATAAAAGATTTGATAAAAACGACATAAATTAATTTAAATATTAGGATCAACATGAGGGTGCTTTCCTTACTCATTGAATTCAGCAGGGTCGAGGTCGGCGGTAGTAGCTTTGAGAACATCGGTATCTACATATGATTATGTATAGCAATAACAATAAGAGGCAAACGAAACAAATAACACCAAATCCAAATATAAATTGAAATAGAAGGTTATGGTGATTAAAATATTTTAATTACTGATGTCTCATTATTTAAATTTGTTTTCTTATATTATGAATTTCTAAATTTTATATTACAAGAGGTTAGGTTTCTATTAGGAGCTGGTTTTGCATGTTTTAGCTTTTATTAGTAAAAGTTATTCATATTCCAATTTTTTGTATATAGGAAACAAAATTATTTATAAACTTGATTCAAACTAAGTCAAATATTAAACATCTTTGCAGATCTGAGATGCTTATGGTTCTAGAAATTTTTAGAAATTTCTTTCATCATTTTTGGAGTTAGGGTTTATAGTTTCCAAATAGTGACTATTATTTGAATTTTACATTAAAAAATTTTGAAATGAGATCCAAAATTAAATATTTTTGTATATTCTGAAGCTTATGACTTTTGATGAATTTAGAAATTTATTTGACTAAATTTGGAGCTATTTGCAAAAAGTTAATAAAGTTTGAATTGATTCAGGTAGGAAAATCGTAGAAAAATAGAAAATACGCTTTTATGGTCTTTTCCATTTTTCGGGTTTTCTCAGGGTTTTCCGATTATTTATTGGTCACTGAAAAGTGGATCCCATATGTCATTGACCCACTACATATATAATAACGTCCAATTAACAGTATAAATCGACAAAGCCCACATGTCATAGTAACATCTTTTACCGGATTTAAATAAAAATGTTGCCATGTGGGTCCAACCAGTCAATGACACAGCTCGAGCAAGAGAGAGATGGAATAACATCCTGGGCCCACGGCTCAGCCACACCGAGATAGGGGAGAGGCGGCGAGGCTCACCGGCGACGGAGGAGGGCCGGAGACGGCCCGGCGTCGGCACAGGGAGCTAGAGGGTGGCTTAGTGAATCTAGTGGATGGCTTGGTGGGGCTTGGGGTTCACTAGAGAAGGCAGCGGTGTGAACATGCGACGGCCGAGATGGTGGCTAGCCACGGCGGTACTAAGGGGCTGCTTATCATGTGGGAAGTGAGGATTAAGCATCTACCGATTATGAAGAGACCGTTTTGGTACCTTCCAGTGCGGGGGAAAGGCTGAGTTGTTTTGCCGTCGTGCGCAGGAGTTGAGCAGGATGATGAGCACGGGTGGGGGTGTTACGAACCGGGAAAGCCGCAATCAAGGTTAGGAATGAGGTTGAGGACCCACAAAGAAACTTCAAGCTCAGGGAATTGGATGGAGACTCACTAGGGTACTTCAATCAAGTTTCGGCCCCCACTACCTTGAAAAAGGTAATCAGTGGCGGTTCGAAACTGCCATCGATGACGGTTTTGAACCGCCACAGATTTAGTGCCATCGATAATCCAGATTATCGGTGGCGGTTCTAGAACCGCCACAGATAACATTATTTGTGACGGTTTTGGCTAGAACCGTCATCGATACCTCGATATCGATGGCGGTTCTAACCAAAACCGCCATCGATACTACTAGTATCGATGGCGGTTTTGGCTAGAAACAAATCCGATAGTCCGACACAGAAAATAAAAAGCGGCATTTGTGGCTAGCCTCGGCGATGCTAGCCATGCCCTCTGACAGAAAATAATCACGCACAATAGTGTCTTTGGATTGTTGGAAAAGATGAGAGCGTAAATACATCCAGCAGTTTTTGAGCATAGAAATACTTACCATTCTATCACTGAAAACACTTCTCACAAAGACATAATTTTGGAAGGTGTATGCATACCTCTGTGGCTGGGCATAGAAAGCATCGAGTATGTTGAAATGATCAGGACCAACATCCTGCCACTTAGCAATAGGTTTAGGATTCCATATACATGATTGAAAGATGGCCATTTAAACATAATTGAGAAGAAGAAGTAAATTATGTAGACTATGGCAAACAAGAACAGAATCATGTCTACTTTGACTATATGGAGTTAAGTATATGTGATTGCTCTCAGATTTAAGGGTTTGAATTGAAGATTAGAATCTTCACTCCGATCACAAATGGGCAAAACAATTAATTGAGCGAATAGGGCCTTGAATCCTTACCACCTTATCATGCACAATGAAAGTTGATAAAATTCACTGAGTTAATGATTGTAGTTCAGTTTTGGGTTCAGATCAGATATGAAAGCATTTTACCAACCGAACATTACTGAGCTAGCAATAGGTTGAATATCAATTATCACCAGACTATACTTCAACACAGAACTATCTGGAAACAATAATTTAGGTGCTAAACAATATATATCAACCAAATCAACTAGATAGCAGCCAATCAGACAGAATAGAGGTAGTAAACAGCTACTGATGTTTAGACAAATAATAATATTCAACAAGATAGTGAGACAGATCAACAATTTCTAGCATGCAAGTCTATCAATTCAAGGCCTTATTTACAGAATAATTGTCAAAATCATTGTTAACCCTAGAATCATCACAGAGCAATACCTCTCTCTCCAGCCAGTTAGAATCAAATGCAGTATCTAAGAAAAACTTACAAGAATTATTCTAGCTGCGCCGTAAGTGTACAGATACTTGTGCAGAGCAGACTTTTGAAATAAAAAGACCTACAATATGGGTAGGTAAAGACCAAATAAACTTGTGCTAAATCAAGGTAAACTATGGCATCTTAAGATGAAATGAAAGCAATTCATGGCTAAAGCACTTAAGGATGTGTCACTAACATTCTGTTGTGGAGGTGTGGTGGATGTGTCACTAACATGAAATGAAAGCCAGGCTCAATGAAAATAACAGATGTCTCAATTAAGCGATCCCATGTGAACTACTGAAAATAAGTTGAGATAGCCAACCTTTTCTGATGACTGACAGCAAAATGAATCAGGAATACGATGTAATTTTTGTCGACGAGAGTAATATGGTCTGAAGTTCATGATGTACATACTAGTTCCTGTTATATGAATACATGAGCTAAAATACAAAAACATACCTGGAACTGCGATGTAAAATCCAACTTGGGAGCTTGAGTATGGCATCTTAAGATGAAATGAAAGCAATTCATGGCTAAAGCACTTAAGGATGTGTCACTAAGATTCATGGCTAACTTTGTGCACCGCGGCACTCTTTACAGAACATCAACCGTTTTTGTGGGCTTCTTGGCGTGGCTTACGTGCGATGGCATTTGGCTTGGAGTCCATCACCTTTTGTTCCTTAGTGCTCTCCAGAAATAATTCAAGTCCCTAGAATATGCACATCATTGAGCAGGCGATTTAGTATCAAGACCGAAATCATCTGGACAAAAAACATCTGAAAGAAAGAATATTACCTTCACTAGGTTCTTTTCAGATTGAGCCAGGTCTGAAAGTTGAGTTTTTCATTGGCTCCCTGTGGAATGAACATAGATGGATCATCACAAAGAAAAAAAACTCTACATGATAAGGTCACCTAAATGACCGTGCACACACTCATCACCTTGTATATATGATCAGCTCACCTGAAAAAACTTGGCATTTATTCCGTCTTTTATACCTCCTGCTATTTGGCAGAGGTACCATATGCCAGCATTAGTCGCATCCTGTCAGTAAACACAAGAGGTCAGGGCAAAGAAAATTTCAGCATACCATGGGTCACTAATATTCATGAGCACGTTTATGGAATCCACCTGCTTATTGTCAAGTAACTGGATTTTCTCTTCCTGATAATGATAATAAAACAGTTAGGATAATCAAATGGTTTTGACAAAGTTTCTAAGCAATGGTTATAGGATGCTCAAACTCACCAATCCAAACTACCATTTGATGGATTGATTCAATGTCAATGCCAATTTGAGAAAGGTCAACTTTAACATCATTGACCTGTGCATATACAACAGAACTACATGAATGCTTACAACACAAAAAATGTTCCGAGCATTAATACAAAATAGGTAGATGCTAGATACTTACTTTCCTCCGTAGTGTCATACTTTCGAATTTTACCATCTGAGTCAAACAAGTGCATGTTTGTCGTTCGAATTGTAGTTGTCAACTTGAATTTGTTCTCCAAGCCTTCTTCCTTAGCTATGTTCATATTTTCCTCATGCCACAAAATTCCACAATGTCTCTTGGATTATTAACCAAAATACAAGACATGCTACATAACACATAGCAGAAAATCAAAATAATTAAACCATACTCATACTACAAGTTTGCATCATTTTTCATACATCCAAATCAGTAAACCATGACACGTACCACAAAGTCCAGATAGATAGTATAAGGAACCATGACAACAGGCTCACAAATATGAGGAAAAGGAGGTAATCCCATGTAAATTCACAAAGAAGAAAGAAGAAAAGTAAGGATCATTGCCTCAAGTAAGTCATTTCAAGAATTAAAGAAAAGGAACAAAGAGTTATTTACACTTTGTAATGAAATAGAATTGAAGTAACAAAAGCCTAAACTAGTTTTGTAAACTAGAAGCCTATGGGTCTTCGGAGCTTGGAGACACGCGACGTGAGAGATGAGTATGGAGGAGTGGATCGTTGTTGTCTTCGTCATAAAACTCGCCTTTTTGTTGAGTATTTCCTTCATGATGAAGTAGGCGAGCTGCCTACTGAACGGCTTGGATTTGAGCAAGCATCCTCTAGTAGAGAGTTTGAGGCGTCAGAGGTATGAAAAATGAATTAAGAGAGCATATGGAAATCGAGTGGCGCGAATCGATGTGTCATGTCGGCATGAGTGACCTCCACGTCATTGTCTTTTATTGTGCAACTTAAGATTTCCGCATGTCTTGGCACAGAAGTACCCACATAGATTTGTTCCTTGCTACGCTTGTGACCGCGAAAATCGAATGAACTAAGATGTCGTCGAAGGAGCTATTTACTATGAAATACGATATAAGAATATTCCTTGCGTGCGCATCGAAATTTAGTACGGATTGTAAGGGTTTTGTTGTATGGGCGGTGTCTCGTGCTCTTCCGACAATATCTTTTGAGCAGCGCTGTTGATTAAGCGTGTCATCACTTCATAGTCCGCTTTAGGTTTATCCGGTGGATCCATGATCGACATCTTGCTCTTATGCGGATGAATTACTACGAGAATCGATGGAATCTGGATGCCATAGCCATTAGTCGTTACGTCGAGTAAATAACTAAACCAACGAGTAATTTAACTCGCTAGTGAGGAACTTACTTAAAATTGTATGGTACAAGTATAAACTCCTTGTCTTGTAGTTTAAGCAAAGCTTTATAGACGTACTCCTCGACCTCCTTTGGTACTCTCGATTTCTTCTTGGCAAACCGTTCTCGGGTCGAGGAATCCCACTGGCCCCTTGGTTCTTCGTAGTTCTTGAATCTCGTATCTATATAACGAAATAGTTAGACATGACATTTATCAGTATTACGTGAATGTAGACCAAGATTGATATATTAGACGCCACGATGTCAAAGATCTCAAAAACATATGTCGAGGGCGTCATTATAGAACAAGTTGTGCATGTTATCGAATTCTATTAAGAAGTAGCCAGAGCCCTCGTGGTGAAAATGTTCCTCACGGAACACTGCAGTGATCACCTTCGGGAGTACGTCTTGGTTGGATCGCTCCATGTACCATGCATGTAGTCGCTGCATCATGGGTGTTAAACTGTTTAACTTTGAATCGGTGACTAAGGGCTTCCCAACCTCGAATTTCAATCTTGGTTGATTTTCTTGTTCATGAGACTTCCCCTTGCCCTTACTTTTTCACAGACGACATCATACTCGGTCTGGCTTCCCTGATCTAGGCGTCTGGCTTGTCTAATGTGCCATTTTTGGGATCGGGGTTGGAGGTTTGTCCTTTGAAGTACCTGTGTTCTGAGTTTCTGCGTTGGAGTACTAACAGGGCCATATTTATGGGGCCCTCAATGGATTCTTTTCTACCTCATCTTGCTTCTTCACCATTTCACTCTCGTGGTGGTGGTGATCGATGCGGATTACCTTCTGCAGAGAGGTGGCAAATGCATGATCCAAGACGATGTCGAGAGAGGTGCCTTGCATGGTCCAAGATGATGTCACGCTTGTGCCTTTGGATGAATGAGTGGGCGGCACCTCCCGAGTTGTTATCTCGTCATTGGCGGGTTTTCTAGCTCGATATCGAAGAGCTGTGTAACTACCGTGTCCACGGACCTTTGCATAACTGGCGCTATCGGGGCATTATGCAGACACCCCTTATTGGCACGGATAAGCTACCTATGGCGACACAGAAAGATGTTCATCACGAGACGCGTTGGTGACGGGGTGTGGGGTCATGTATGTCGCCCACAGGATAATGGTTTAGGTCCGCTTGTCTTTGGCGTGGACCATAGCTAATCGCCGCGACACTGTAGGGCCGGAGAAGCGTTTTCGACTGCGTCGCTCAAGGCTTCTTGTACTTGTCGTTGAACTTGTTCGTGAATGGTGGGTTGTAATTCTCGCGAGAACCCTTTCCTTCATACTTTCCATTTCTGCTGACTGCTCTTCTTTAGCTCTTTTCCGACTCCTATAAGAGTCTTCGTGCTCGAGAATCCCAACTTCCATGGAACCTTGACCCCGACGCCTCGTGTTCGGCCGGGGTGCTCTTTGTTTCGAGGGCGGCGATAGCTCGTCTTTCTCCTGTTTGGGTGGAAGGATCCTTGGGTGGATCGGGCGTATAACCGATGAACTCTTTGCGCCTTCGCCGTCTTCGCCGCTCTTGAATGATAAACTCCGAAGAGACAAAGAGATCGCCCTCGCTAGCACGTAGTGCTTCACTCGATCCGTAGTCCGACCAAGGGACTTGTGCCGATCTGTTGGATCACTTGTAATTCTGCTGTCCCATTGAGCAATTTTACCGTGTACCCACTCGTGCCAAGTCGTGGGGGTGAGTATTCCTTCTTGCGATGCTAATGTGGTCCTCACTAGACTTCCTTCTTCGCTCAGATTGCTTCATCGCCACGAACTCATCCCAAGATGGCTGTAATCTTGGGTAGTCTCCGGCGGTGACCGTTTTGCTTCACATAATTTACGTTTAGCCTCGCCTTGAAGTTTCTCCACGCGCATCCATGGTCATCAATGCATCGCGACGACGAGTTCTTCGACTCCTTCGGGAATCTGAAGGTTCCTTTGAGCTCATCCTGAGATCCTCTTTGGTGGCAGGGCACTTTATGCCAATCCAAATAGGTGATTGGCACTTTCTCCCTTACGATGTACCCGCATGTTGACTGTATTTTCTTTCTTTGCCTTTTTGATTGCAACAGGGGACCCGAGATCTGAGACCTCCGTGATGGTGTACCGGCCTTGAGCTTCTTATTCTTCCTCGTCCTCGGCGTGTTGCAATGTAAGTGGAGGCCTCGGGAACAATGATCGAGGCCCCGGAACAGCGGTGGAGGCCTCGGCAACCGGTGGTTGGGTGGAGGGTAAGGTACCGCCGGGCTCTCCTCCATTATAGGCTCGATTTGGGCTCCATTAGAACTACTCAATAGAAAGGAGATATTTCAGAGAGGAAAGAAAATATGTACTAAGCGATAGAATAACTAAGTGTATCATATTGAATTAGCACACCGAGGAAAATATGTACTAAGCGAGGAGTAAGATAGAAGATGTACTAAGCGAGGACTATATTAGATCCTTAAAGTGCTGTCCATGGCTCATTTCGAGTCCATGTACTAACAATGGCTCATTTCGAGTCCATGTACTAACTACTTCAAGAATTTCGGGTTTCACGAGCATTGCGGTAAGGAGTACTCTCGGACTTAGGGTATGGATGAAGATAAGAATCTTCACCTCAATCACAAATGGGCTAACAATTTATTCAATGGATTAGGCCTTGAACTCTTACCACCTTAAAATGCACAATAAAGAATTCTCTTGTCAAGGAATATACAGTTCAGTTTATAACAAGAGTTTAAAGTCGGCTAACCAAGCAGGTAGTATTTTTAGATTAGCAAGTGAATGCATATTCTACCGGTCAACATCGCTATTAGCCTACAATTGGTGGTCGATTGACAAGCAAGAGCTAGCAAAATATCAATCACGACATAGAGTGAAATAAGCAATAACGAGTTATCGGTCATGTATAATTTGGACGATTAAACAAGCAATTCTTTCTAGCATTAGGGACTATAGTTCAAGGCCTAAACCATAGGGATAAATGTTCTGATCATTCCTATACCCAAGTTCATCATAGAGCATACCAATCTCAGACCCAAAGGCAACAAGGCAGCAATTTGAAAGCTCAATGGAAGCATAATTGACAGAAGCAATAAGAATACCAGCAATTCAGAATACTCAATGGAAGCATAATTCACAACCAACCAGAATGACTTCATTCAAGAAGGAAACACATTTAGCTAAATACATTGATTCGAACCATCAAAATAGCACAAGATATCATACTGACTTATAATAACTGAGTGTATCATATTGAATTAGCACACAAACAGAGATATCAACAATGGCAAGGAGATGATAAACAACAGTAAGCACAAGGTGTCTAAACTAGCATATACGGAAAGATGACAATTGAACTAATCAATCAAGTTTGTAATAAATCTGTCAAGTTTTGTTGTCACAAATAGTCTATTTCAGTCCTAAATCATCATTGAACAAGAAGCCCCACAAGCAAGGTCCCCAAGCCAAAAGAACTGACTGGCCCCTTTGCATCACCAGAAAACATCCATTCAATTCAAACCCAGAATTGTGTCATTATCCATTGACAAGAGCAAAACATCTTACCCCTTCAATTCAAACTAACCAAGCCAATGGCTGCCTGCTGAACTATATCAACTATCTCCACTATACACAACTACTAGCATATATATACATATATAGACACAAGATCAAGCACATACATAAGAATATATATATATAGACACAAGATCAAGCACATACACAAGATCAATACCAACATGATATTAAAGAACTCATCCACACAAACAGAGATATCAACAATGGCATGATCATTAACAAATCAAGTAGCATCTATCTCAAGTTGTTTTACTTTAGCACCATAAAATCAAAGTGACATGAAGAGCAAAGGGAATAACTCAAAGTATATATCGGATCAGAGCATGCGCAAAGGTCTGATACTATTAGTGCTTGCAATTTGACAACTAATTATGGTAAGTATTTAGTTAGTTGTGACGCTCATATTATGGAAATCTATTCACACATATTAGGCACTACTTTGTCTAGCTTGCTCCATGCATGTATACCAAACTGAATGAAACATATAACCAACATTGCAATTCAAAATTCGATTAATCTAACCCGTTCAAGAAAGATGATTTAATTTAGGTTCATGAGGAAAATTTTAGAAAGCAGTGTTGTTTTACTCTTCAATTCATGCAAATATGCTCACTGGTTCATCCTTTTATACTTAAGTAAAGAAATTGTTCCATCAATCCATATATGATGTATCTAGGGAATCTATTTGAGAGAACAGGAAAAAAAGGCTAGTCGTGCAATATAAGGAAAAACATATGGATCATGCCACAGTTTGATAGTAAACATTCTTGTTTCAAAGACACAGTTCATGTGTAATACAAGATACAATTCGCACATCAGTGCGCAAATTCCTCCGATTAAATTATTCAGCAATTAGATAAACCCTACGTAGATTCTCAAGAACTCGCACACACATCATAATAGGGGTAGACCCTCATGGCGACACACCAAACAAATCAATTCTTAATTTCAGCTCTCCATTCTTCCATGAGGCATAGGCCTAGGATTTTATAGCCCACTCAACTCCCTAAACTATCGACTAGGACTCAACCAAATAAAATAAACGCAAACCTAAATTAATCCGCACAAAACGCCCGGGGGCATAGAGCACAAACCGGTGAAGTTGCAGCAATTTTCATTCACGGATATCAAATTAAGGTAGCAAGAACAACTCTGAACTTGCTGCAATTTTCATATGTCTGAATAATATCATCAAAAGTTGTGATAAGCTTAGGGTAGCTGTCTATCTATACTATATTAGGAGAGCAGCCATGAGTGGAAATTTAAAATTCTTGTGCGGACAACCCCGACAGCTAGCACCAACATGGTTATAGCTATACACCTCCAAATGATGCATCACTTATGAAATTAGACTTCTACGGATTTCCAAGCGTGCGTCACATGGTTGTAGATTATGTTCAGATAAATACAGATTTAGTCTTGAACATTGTGATCGAAAAGGCTCCTTCTGGGTCGACTACTCCTTTGGCATGACTATATTTGTGAAATCACGACATACACTTAACATTAATCAATCAACATTAATCAATCGACACATACACTTAACTTACAGGTAGGGTTGAAGGCGGCACCGGTGGGAGGCGTCGAGGGGCGGCGCCGTGGGGAGGGCACAGGAGGCGGTGGCGGTGGGGAGGCGTTGCGGTGGGGGCGGTGCGGTGGGGGAGGGCGCGGGAGGCGGCGGCACGGTGCGGAGGGCGTTGAAGGGGTGGCGCCGGTGCGGGAGGAGCTTCGTCTTGTCGCTGCGGTGGAGGAGCTTCGTCTTGTGGCAAGATGCGGAGCTAGAACGCGAAGTGGAGGAAGCGAAATTTGCGTATGAAGTAGGCGCTGGTGAGCTATATGTAGAGAGATATCGTGGCGGTTAAGAACAATAACCGCCACAGATAACGTCATCTGTGGCGGTTAAGAAAATAACCGTCACAGATAAACGTTTATCTGTGACGGTTATTTTTCTTAACCGCCACAGATGACTCTTATCTGTGACGGTTATTGTTCTTAACCGCCACAGATACTCCCTCCCACGCCATAGATACAGATGACAATCTGTATAAACTCCAGGAAGCATGCATAACTCTAAAAACTGCAGAAATCATAATATACCATATTGCATATGACAATACATGATTTTTTTCTTCCATACATTAATACACATGAAGCATGTATAACATAAGTCCTAGAAGCATTTAACTGTTTATATCCTTGAGCACATAAAAATTGAGTAAATAGAATTATTCAAGCTACTACATTTCCTCAAGAGCTATAGAAACTGAATTCAATTGAACAAGACTCCACCATCGCCTAGTCGAGACTTGAAGTTTCAAGTTTTCTCATCAAAATCATGCATATTTATTTCCTATTAATTCGGCTGTAAATGTACATTTCTTACATCACATTTCCATTACTCCATATAAATGGCGACATGTTGCCATTACTCCTAGCTAATTATTTTCTTTCACAATTTGGCCTTCGTTGTGATCATCGCGATGATAGGTAACTTCTTGAGTGGTTTCTTCCTCGGGCTCGATCTTCGTCGTCATGAAAGGAGGCAACTCATCAAACTGGTTGTACTCTTCCTCATCCACGACATTCTCAACTCCAACGATCCTTCTTTTCCTTGCGTAACTACGTGGCGCTTCTTATCTCGCGGGTCGATTATGTAGAATACTTGTGCTACTTGATTCGCAAGTACAAATGGTTAAATCTCAGATCCGACATGTTCGATGTCCATGAGTAAAGCCGTGCTTGTCCACCTTGACACCATTCGGGAGTCGTACCCAATGACATCGAAACACCGGGATCTTGAAAATGCAGTAGTCCAGCTCCCAAATCTCCTCTATGAACCCGTAGTAGATGCTCTTCGTACTGCTTGTGTTGTTGTAGGCATCTATACGGACACCACTGTTTTGGTAAGTGCTCTTGCTATCCTGAGTTCTCGTGTAAAATGTATATCCATTGATGTCATATCCTTGCCATGTCGTGATTGTACCTGAAGGCCCTTTTGCCAACCACCTCAATGTAACACTCGTTTCTTCACCAGACATGTGCTCCCTGAACCAATGACTGAACAAACGATTGTGCTCTTTTGTTATCCAAATCTCTGACTTTCCTCGGTTTTCCCTCCTTAGCTTACCCTTGTGTATGTCCATATACTGGGCACACCTCAAGTGATCATTGTAATATTGTGAAATGGGCTTGTTCGAACAAAATATTATCGTAAGAATTTGTAGATTTCTTTCCTATTACACCTTTCCCACCTAGCCTACCCTCATGGCGAGATATCGCACTCCTACCGGTTCGACCTCCTCCATGTAATCGACACGTAACTCAATAACCTCCTCGGTTGCATAACCTTCTACAATTGAGCCTTCCTACGAGATCGACACGTACATATTTCTTGTAACACCCATATACCTTTCAAATGGGTACATCCGATGCAGAATACGGGTCATAAATATTTATCTCATTGACAAGGTGAACAATGAGATGAACCATGATATCAAAAATGATGGGGAAAATACATCCCGGTAGCACGTAGTCTTTACCACATCGGCTGAAGTTCATAAAGTCCAACGGATCGATGACCTTCGTGAAATCGTGTTGAAGAAGGAACACAACCTCGTGATTGCCTCTCGGACCTTGTCGAGCAAAACACCTCTAATTGCAACAGGAGCATTTGTGTCATCATCACATGACAATCATGAGACTTCATGCCGCTTAACTTCAAATCTTTCATCGATACGGTTTCTTGATGTTTGCGAGTAACCGGACGGAACTTTCACACCATGCGTGCACTTGCGAGTTCATTTTTTCTTTCTTACTCAAAGTGTAGCAAGTCGGGGAAGGTAAAGCCGGCCTTTCCAGTGTCTTGAGGATGTAGCTCGGCTCGATTTTCATGTCTTCCAGATCCTTCGTGCCTTCATCCATCCTTTGTTTTGCTAGGAATATTCAAGAAAAGACCAACCATATTGTCACATACATTCTTCTCTACATGCATGACGTCGATCAAATGTCGAACTTCCAAGTCCTTCCAAAGAGGGTAAGTCCCAAAAGATGGATCTCTTCTTCCACGTGGTCTTCTCGAAGACGGACCGCGACGTATTACCAATACTCCCTTTCCAAGTACAACATTAAGATCCCTAACCATATCATACACCTCTTCCCCACGAAGACGCCTTTGAGCTAAACCGTCCTCCTTTGTCTCGTCGAATTGTTTCTTCATATTGCGGTACGGATGATTTCTGCGAAGGAACCTCCGTGGACGCATGTACACTGCTTTTCCTCGAGTTGTTGAGCCACACACTAGCGGTTTCATCCATGCATGGGGCATGCTTTAGCTCCTTTTATAGTGCGGTACGGACAGGTTACCAAGCGCAGAAAATCATTGATGGTGCGAGAACAACAATGCGCGTGAGAGTGAAGTACTCGTTTGTACTCGTCCCATACACATACACCTTCGCTCCACAATATCACAAGATCTTCCACCAATGGTTGTAGGTATACATCAATATCGTTGCAGTTGTCTCGGCCCTTGGATAAGCAAGGACATCATAATGTACTTTCGCTTCATACACAACCGTGGTGGAAGGTTGTATATACACGTAGTCACGGGCCAAGTGCTATGAATGTCTGCTCATGTTACCGAAAGGATTCATTCCATCCGTACTCAAGCCAAACCTTACATTCCTCGGTTCATTTCAAGTTCTCCTGAAGAGTCTATCGATGGTTCTCCTTTGGCGTAATCAGGGTGTCTCGATTTTCCATCCCTCTTACGGTCTTCCGAGTGCCATCACATCAATTTGGCGTGCTTTTTGTTTCCAAATAAACGCTTCAAACGAGGTATTCTTGGCAAATACCACACCACTTTTGCGGGAGCTCCTTTCTTCACCTCGATAACCCATTGCCATCGCCCTTACGCTTGTATCGCGACGCTTTGCACCGGACATACATGAATGTACGCATAGTCTTTGCGATAGAGTATCAAATCGTTTGGACAAGCATGTATTCTTTCTACTTCCAATCCCAAGGGACATACAACCTTCTTAGCTAGATACGTGGTTTTAGGCAACACGCTTCCTTCAGCGAGATGTCCGCTAAGAGATGTAACAACGCCGTGAAACTCTTGTCGGACCAACCATTGGCTGCCTTCAATTTCGAGAGCGAGAGCACCGTGTGCAACTTTGTGTATTCCTCCTTACAACCCGGAACAAAGGTTTCTCCGAATCCTCCATCAAACCCGTGAATTGATTAAACTCTCTCGACTAGTGTAGTTCTCTTCGCATCGCGCAACATTTGAGCAGATTAATGTCGCCATCGACGACCAACCTATCCTCATCGGATCCATAAGCGATGTCACCGCCACATTGCGGCTCGCTGTCGTCCGACGTTATCACGCTCAAGTATGATCTCCTCTTCACCGTGCCTTGTCCAACTTGTATAGCGGTACAAAACCCTCCGGATCAAGTGCAAATGGATATGGTTTTGTTCGAAAACATCTTCTCATTCTTGCAATCAATGCATGGACGGTGTATGTACTCCGTCTTCTTTTGCAAGTCGTTCTCCTCACGCTCTTAGAAAAACAGATACACCGTCGATATATTCTTGGCTGCAACGGTTCGCATCGTACATCCATCTCCGGTCCATCTACAGTTCATTAATTTAAGCAATTTATTAATATCCAAAAACTTAATTAAATAAATTGTTATTCAATATTCAACAATATGCACTAACGGACAACATTAATACTAAGTAAATGTTGCAAACTTAATTAATTAATTTTAATATATACTCATACGTAACCAAAAATTATATATATATATCCTCAGGAAGATCAACATAATAAATTCCTCACCTCAAAATTTCATGATCACCCGACTACCATATTAACTAAAATTTATTTTTCATTCACATCCAACAATCTTAATTACATAAATTGGGTTTATATGCTTCATAAAAATTCACTAACAATACCCACTAATGAAGCAAGATGTATATACACGCTAACTAAAAAAAAATTAATGGTAACTAAGAAAAATATTAACTACGTAATTTTTATACATATCCTTGAAAGAGCAAGATAATAAATTTCCTCATCTCAAAATGCAAGGCAATTAACATCATGATCACCCATCTATCATATTAACTATAATTTATTTTTCATTAATATCCAATAATCGTAAATACATAAATTTTTATACATATCCTTCGAAGAGCAACGTAATTTTTATACATATCCTTGAATATTAACTATAATTTTATACTTCATGATCACCCATCTATCATATTAACTATAATTTATTTATCATTAATATCCAATAATCGTAAATACATATATTTGACATATGCTTCACAAAAAATTCATCATCTAAATAAGGTAGAGAACTTAATCTAATACAGCAAGGTAATAAATTCATCATCTACAAATTGCTAGCTAAATAAAAAACAAACTAAATGTAGACCTTGCACCTACCTTAATTAAGCTAGGAATAAACATTTTAATGGCAATTTTACACTAGAAATGAAGAGAGGAGACATATTTTACACACCTTGGAACAATTCTAGGAAGTGGAAGCACAAGATCTTGGCCAAACAAAATCTGAAATCAAAAAGCTGAGTTTTGTTCTCGGGAGGAAGATGACCAGCGACAGGGGCAACAGGGGATATTTATAGAAAGCATTATTAGTGGCGGTTCTAAAACCAACCCGCCACAGAAAATGTATTATCTGTGACGGTTCCATCTACCAACCGCCACAAATAGTCCCAGCCGTTATCCGTGGCGGTTTTTATTTCAAACCGTCACAGATTAAGTATTATCTGTGGCGGTTTTTTTATGCAACCGCCACAAATGGTCCTCCCGCCAATTTCCATATAGAACCGCCACTGATACATGTATTTGTGACGGTTTCAAAAGAACCGCCACAAATAGGACGTCACCTATGTGCTGTTTTGTAGTAGTGCCCTTTCTTGGAGCATACTGGTGATGGTGATAATGGCGGAGCTAGAGTCTTGGCCGGGGGCAGCGATGAGGTGCAATGGGCTATACGAACACTCGGTGGTGTACATAGATGAAGTGGGAAAGCAATTTTGGCTTGGCGTCACGATTTCGGCTGGGGACAGAGAGAAGGTCGGCATGGGTCTTCCGAGATTATGGCATCACAGGGCATGGTGAGGCTCATCATGGTAGGGCATGGGTCACAGTTGGTTGAATACGGCGGCTAGTTGGTCAGTGCAACAAGAATGATGGAGAAATTGCGGCTTGACCGAATGAACAGAGGGAGAAGAGGCGGTGCTCGTTGAGGAAGAAGAAGAGGAGGAGCCAAGGGTTTCAGCTAGGTCCAGGGGAAGTGGAGCATGGTGGCTAGGCACGGGCGAACTTGGCTGCAGACGACATGGCTTGGGGTCGGTGTCGCAATCCTTGCTGTGGCAGTGAATCGGGCTTTGATTGTTTGCTGTGGCAAGAGTCGGGCATGGGTGAGATGTAGTGCTTGGCTGAGGAGAGGGCAGGGCATCCAGGGCTGTGAGACGCTGCCAAGTAGACTATAGGATAGCAAAGGGTCCCACATGACGGTGAAACAGGGAGAAGAAACTAGATTACTCCAGTTTGGGCAGATATGGTGTTGATATCTGGGTTATCCTTGTCCTCGATTTTTTTTTATAATTTTAAGAATAAGAAACTGAACTTGGCATCCCAACTCACTGGCACAGCGGACGCCCCTGTAATCCACAGGTCCTAGGTTTTAAACACCTGCGCCTACCATAAAATGTTCTTGCAAATTTAGCCCTTTTTGAAACACAATTACAAACACACACCTTACCTTTACCATGAAAAGGTGTTATCGAGCTCCCCTTCCTCAGTAGCATTGAGTCCATCAAATTTATTTGGTAGCATTGAGTCCATCAAATTTATTTAATTAACTGCTTAATTAACATCAGAGATTGTTCTGTGTCCATATATTTATATGTGCGCTATTCACATCAGAGATTGTTCTGTGTCCATGAACTGATCTTTTTTTTTCCTACAGTACAACTATTACTACGACACAATGTTCTTTCTTTCCACTAGGTAATTAAGGGATGCTTCCGGATGTACGTCGAAGTCATGCCATTGCGGCGATGCCCCAATTAACCAAATCAAAAGGCAGATACCGATCCAATCAACACATAATTTATGGTACTACTACGTACGGTGACCTCTGTGAACAATTTAATCTCGAACAAAAGATAGTCTACTGCTAACAGATCGATATTGAAGAGTAAACAACAATATATGGGCTTTATTGATTGGAGAGTAAACTAATGCCACCGTGCATCTCTAGGCTACTAGAGGCGCTTCGTACATACAGCAGTAGAAGTACATGCATGCATATATCCGATTTCCCCAATCATGCATCGATCATCAAATAGCTAGCCCACACTAGCTAACGCTACTAACCAACGACACGAACTAATTAACACGAACTTAATTTGAAGTACACCCAACAAGCGTACACCATCGACGTCGTAAACCACAAGTGCTGCGTAGATAGAGATAGCCCTTCCTTTCACGCCACCTCCACGGCCGTCCTGATCATCTCGGTCGGCGGCGGCGGCGGGGCCATCTCCTCGGGCGGCAGCGTGATGATGTCGACGACGACGCTCTTGCCGACGTCGCTGCTCACTACCTCCCCGTCGGCGTCGATGGTCGCCGCGACGTGCCCCGCCGCCTGCTGCAGCTGGCAGTCCTTCTCGTCCGTGACCTGGATCTCCGACACCGCGCCGCTCTTCTTGGGGTTCTTGTAGACGAGGTAGAGCGCCATCTGGGCCAGACCGAACAGCAAGCCCAGCACGTTCGGCATCTGCACAATATTACCATTAATTTGTTGTTAGCTAGCTAGCTAGTAGTGGATGCGTTGTGCTTAATTTACATGCAATAGTGCCGGATTTTAAATTAGCCACCTTCAAAATATATAATAAGCATCTCCATGGGATTAATACCTTGACCGGCCTTTTGGGCATGTAAGTACGTACCACGTTGCTTTTGCAAAGGCTGTGTATATGTGCATGTAGCTTATGGTGGTGTAGTATCTTTTTGTTAGGTTGTAGCCAGAAAACAGCTGGCTCGTGGGTCGTGACACAAGCGAAACACGCTTGTTTCACTATGCATGATTACGTAAAAAGTTCGTATATAAAACGAATTAACCGCACCTTAAGCTGGCGAGCTAGCTTGCAGCGCGTGCCTGCTTGAAAATTTATAAAAAGTGCGACACTGAAGAAGAAGAAGAAGAAGAAGAAGAAGAAGAAGAAGAAAGAAAGGGAACATACCGCGACGAAGAAATCTTTCATGAGGAGGCCGTAGAAAAACCAGACGATGGCACTGATGGTCAGGAAGAAGGAAAGCCAGAACGGCATGAACTCAACGCTCTTGGTCCTGATCACCTGCCTCTGCAAATGTAATAGCATATATATATTTATGTTCTTAATTATTAGCTAGTCAATAGCTAAGTAAGCTAGTAACATATGGTGTACGTTATGATTCTGATTTAAACAGAGGAGCTAGAGTAGCACTTACGATGATGGTGAGAGGGGCGACGAACACGGCGAGGGCGAAGGAGGCGCCGATGCCGCCGGCGATGGCCACGCGGCGCTCACCCTTCATGTAGAGCTGCAGGAAGGCGACCATGGCCCCGTAGAGCCCCAGGTTCATCGTGGACAACAACTTCACGGTGAAAGCCATGGCTTTCTTTGGCGCGTAGGCGAGGTAGATGGTGAGGTAGACGGACTCGATGAGGCAGGCGATGGCGTTGATGGAAAGGAGGAGGACGTCCATGGTGAGCAGCGCGTAGTAGAGCCACAGCATTGCGCTGAGGAGCGCCACCACGTACGGCACCGACTGGAACGACTCCGTCGACTTCTTCTTGTACACCCGGTAAAACGTCGGCCTACATACACATGTACGTACGTATTAGCACCGATATTAGCATGCATGCAGCATGTACACATCATGAGAGAGAAATTAAGCCCTGTGTACACTACTCACACTGGTGAAAGGATGACCAGGAATGATAAGATGTTGCCTGCAAAAATACGAGGAAATTAAGTTAGTTCACGTGTTACTCTTGTAGCTAACAAGCATGCCTTCATGCATGCGTCCACACTGGTTGTGGAGAACAGTACTAATACTGCATGCATGCTGCTTCTTATAGCATGCACATATTGTGAAATATTTTATTTGTGACCATGCATGCATGTAGTATATATATGTGGTATACCTAGGATTCCCACAGCAAATACCAACGGGTGCTCAACGGTCGTAGCCATCTTGGAGCTAGCTAGGGTACGTACTTAATCTGAGATTGATCTCCTGCTCTGTAAACAAAGACACTGTCTAACTAGAGCAAGAGACCCCTCTTGGAAGCTAAACTAGTGTTGCTTCTGGTCGTTGCCACTTGACACAAGTTGCTTCCTAGTCACCCCTATACGTATTTATAGGGGCCGGGAGGCCCGGGTAGGGAGGCTGGCAGAGCCCTAAGTAAATTATTACTTCCGATCAGCCGAAAAAGAGGGGAGTTCATCGCTGGTTGATGTCTTTGGCTAGCTAGCTTATGTGTCAGTCATCCATGACTTGTCGCGTTAAGGAGACACTTCGATTGACACATGGATATTTACCTATTTACATGTGTCGACAATCTCATCCCATGCGTGATATTTAATACATATTGAGCTAGCTAGCTTGTTGACATGAGTTTTGCTGGTCTCTTATGAATCGATCTTAACATTTCATGTTTCAGTTTTGTGGTAATTTTATATTTTAAATATGGGTTTACATGTAGAATATATAGAAATGTATCTACTGAACGGCATGTTTTGCTCCAATATTGCCCAATTTCATAGCATAGGTATAGTATTGAATCTTTTTATGTATCTAGCAACTAGACAATAATACTGCAAGACAAACTCTTTAAGCGCGATTTACAGATTAAGGCTTCGATTGGAACATGGCAATTATATTGTTTCTATAAAATTCTTGACACATGCCCTAATGGTGACCGAGAATAACATTGTTGGTCGTCAGATATTTTGAGCTTCGAAAGATTTTGGTCATAGCTAAAGAAGAAAGATTTTGTTCTTGTTGTGCAAAGTTTATGTTAACCAACGTACCACATATATATAGACACACATCCCCCTTTATGTCTTTTTTAGATGAACTAATTGCTACTAGTAATCTATGTTCTAAAAAATTTCCACTAATTGCTTATGACCAAAGAATCCAGTCCTCCATCCATTTAATCTATTTGTCGCACTTTGCTATCATGTTTAACAAAAGTGTTTTCATTTTCATTAACAACACCATATATTGCGACCAAAAGTTAAAAGGTTTGGCATGCATCATGGACGATGCATGCAAACCCCATATCTAAAGGTTCTCATTGGCGATAAATCGGTTAATTTGGAAAGCGGCCATAAGCTCTAGACAAATAGATGTACTCGGTACAAACCGCGCAAAGTTGCAATCATGCAAGTAAAATAACCAACTAATCCTTCAACTTTTTTACCAAAGCGTAGTGTAAAATCCGTACCTGCAACTACTTCTAGTGGTGTTGCTTTGGACCATCGGTGAAAGCTAGTTTGCTACGTACGACCCTGCGATGTAAGCTAAGCTAGGTCCCCACGCGCGCGTCAAAAAGAAGGCGGCAAGCGAGCGCGGGAGCATGCAAGGCAGTGACACGTCGATCGTTAGGCCGCGAGCCATCGGTGCCGTCCACTTAGGTGGCCTATATTAGGCTTGGGACGATCTCCGCCGTACACGTGCACACCCTCTCCCAGGCTAATTATGTTGTCATCTTACATGACTGCTATAATAAAGCAAAAAAAAAAAAAAAGAGTGAGTGATCGATGAACAGGATGTCCCTTTATCCTAAAATTAAGAACTAGCTAGTAGTATATATATGAGATATTTGTGACCATGACAAAGCTAATTAATCTAAGCTGGCTAGTGATCTCGAACACTTTGCATGGAAAGGGCGAGCCATTGGTTGGTCAAATATATAACCCCGTGTTATCATAAGCATGCATCAATGGAAACCTAGTCGTCCCCGTAATTCGGTTTCTATATATCTCGCCATGTATCTCTTCTCTTAGCCCACCCAAATGTCAGGAGGCGATTGGGATCCAAGAGATAAGGGAGCTAGCCTATCTCATTGCTCGTCAGCAGCTTAATAATTAGTATATATACACATTGCGACATAGTTGGCAGGCTAGAGAGCACTAGCTAGCCATGCGCGCAGGAGCTGAAACATTTGCACGGAGTGGGGCTAATTACACTGTGGGCCGGGTTTAATTATAATATGGAATGATAGCGCTAGCTAGCACCTAGTAGTAACATATATAGACGATCAGATCACGTACGTTATGTTGCACTAGCTTGTATAGAAATGGTGTTTAGTTCTGGGTGGTACATGTGGCGGCAAAGCGGCCGCGCTACGGCCGCATTAAGGCGTCGCAATTGGTTTCTTAGATGGAAAGGCAGGATACCCCAGGATTCGCATGCGCGTCGGTACGTACATGTATATATCATCCTATGGGTATTGCATGCGAGAGCGAGACTATTGGCCGTGTGGAATTAGGTTGTGCCATTCGATCGATGCCGATGGGCGACAGAAGAGACCATGCATGCATGGATGTTCCTGATGGGTAAATGCACACAATCCATGCATACCACACCCACGCATCACACACGCGCACGTCTGTGATGACAGTTTTATAAAGTATTAAACATTTGACATAATTTTGTTACACGTGAAGAGAGATGTGAAGATACTTGTTTTTATAGCAAGTATTAAACATTTGACACAATTTTGTTGCACATATATAGCAGAAATTGGTGGTTAACTGCCAAATTTGAATATGTGATTGTAGGGCATCATAGAACCATTGATCTGCAAAATAGTAAAGGACTTGACATGTCTTGATAGTTGGATTGCATGTATGATTAATTAGATGGGATATCACACCTTTCATTTCTCAAATGGTTTGTGAATGTGATGGTTGCATTCTTTGCCCTCCAAGGCTTAGGATGAGTCTTTCATAACTCCATCTTAGGCTATGCAAAAAAGCTATGCATAGCGTAGATGGACCGAAGCTGGATTTTTGCTAGCTATACTTTAGATCATGCATAGTCTACTTCAATATTTAACACTAATTGTTGCATGCGTGTGTAAATGGACCAAAGCTGGATACACGCTGAGAACCGTACGAGTGCCGAGTAAATTAATGGTTTTTCTACTTTTAGAAGAGCTGCAGAGGAGGATCTGTTTAATAAGGGGGTTCAATTTATGTTTTTCCCATGCATTGACTGCGAGAATCTTAGAATGTTTCGAAACTCAGTCTAGATCGGAGCACACTTACTTTTACAGGGTTTCAAAAGGGGTATACATGTTAGATCAGTCATGGTGAAGAGTAGATTATACAGGAAATAGTTAGTATTAATATCATCGACGAAGTCAATGATATATCAGATGATCATATCGATTGTACTTCCGATGATGATAAGTTGCAAGATGACAATCTGGATCAGATGCTACACGATGCAGAAGGGAACCGTGATGAGATCAAAGAATATGTTAAATTCTGGGGCTTGATAGAGGACTCCGAGAAACCTTTGTTCCGGGTTGTAAGTCGAAATATACAAGATTACCATCCATGCTTGAACTGTTAAAATTGAAGGCAAGCAACGGTTGGTCTGCTAAGAGTTTGACGACGCTGTTAGGTCTATTGGCAGACATTCTTCTTGAGAAAAACGATTTCTGACAACAACCTACGTATAAAGCCAAGAAGGTTCTTTATCCCTTTGGAATAGAAGTAGAAAGTATAAATGCATGTTCGAACGACTATATCCTATATTGCAAAGAGTACATAAACTTGCATTTATGTCTGGTGTGCAACGCATTCTGGTACAAGCGTAAGAATCATTCTGATGATGACAACAAGAGCATCGAGGTGAAGAAAGTCATCCCGGTATATGCAATTGCTTAGCCATGCTTTAGAATTGGGATGACGAATGGTCAGGTGCACTGTTCATTTAAAAGTTTGAAATATTGGACATATTTAGTACAATAGTTGCTGTTATTTTGGTATAAAATTCAAAATACAAACTATGGTTTAACGTGGGCGAGATATGGCAGTAACTAGATGTGCATGGGACTTGCACATAGTATAGGGGGAGTATTCTCGCTCGGGTCAGTTGAGGACTGAACTATTGTGTTATTTTGAAGTCAAAAAATTAGTGCAACCACAAGTGCTAGTATGGGATGGTCTTAACCTACTAAGTTATTTAGGTCTAACTTTGCATATTGGAAAGCTAGGATAGTATGAGCTTTCTGAGATGCATTGCTTGAAGTGGTGCTCACACAAAGGTGATGGGAATAACGCTTGTCGATATAATGGTATATGCCTTACTATGAGGAGAAGTGTGACAATAGGGTGTATAACCATTAGTCGTACATTAATTGTACAAATATCTTATGCCGCTATAGTAAGGGTTTGTCGTCGCTGGGCTAGTGCAAAATTAGGTCTAGATAATATAACGGTTATGTCACAACTCTCTGTGGCACACCAAAGGAAGTGTGCTACTAATCTGCAAAAAAAGGTTAATCATGACTTGTGGGTAAAGATGTATGCATCTACAGAGTATAAAACTTTTTGAAAAGCCACGCTCGTGGTCATGGGCACTTGAAAAAGTCATCACATAGTTAAAAAATTTAACACTTTACAAAACAGTGATAAATATGGAAATATTTGTTCAAAAGTATATATTTCAGGTGTTATGCTAGGGATTGGCAAAAGATTGGTGTGATACTCACAATCATGGAGGACTGTGAGTTATTATGTTATGCTTACTTGTTATTTACATATTGGTTAAACTTTCTCTTACAAGTTTAGCTTGTAAATTACTACTTGGTATTCATGTTTATTTTTTCTTACTGCAAAATAACCTTAGAAGCCTTTCTATTGATATAACCTGAATTTCAATATATATGTATTTGTGATATACTACAAGTTTTGCTGAGGATGAAAGTACTCAACCTTGCTTAATTTGTTGGTTTAGTGGACATAGAAAGTGAGGTTCCTGAAGATATTTACTTCATCACAGGTCATGGGGATTATATCGATGAGCTTTTCTAGGGTTTACTCCTTGTGAGTTGCCTGTGGTATTTTAGGCTAAGGCATTTTGCTAGATTATGTATCTTCCACTGCATTTTAATTTGGCCTTTAGGCCATGTTGTAAGAACTATATTCTATTAAGTTATTATATATTTGTGTATGAATGTGATATCAATGTTGTGAATGTGCGTACTAGCTACTAATCATGGGACTAGTACCTTATACACATCTGACCTTCTTGGTATTCCACTCCTAAAAGGAGGGTCTTGACAATGAGCACAAGCACTGGCTACGACAAGAGAATATGGCGCAGTAGGATTCTTGGATCACAAGACTGTATAACCTTCAATTCAATAAATAGTTGAAGAAATGACCTATCACTGAGATCGAGCTCATCAGGTGATACGCTGATATGGTTGGCAAAAGGGCCAACATTTACAATTGTGACATGAAAAGGATACGACTTAAATAGATACATATTTTACACGAGAGATTAGGATATGAAGAGTACAAACCAGAACAGCGGTGTTCGTATAGATGTGTTCAATACCCCTGTGTCGACGAGGAGCTCATACTATGGGTTCGAAGAGGAGATCTGGGAGCTCAACTATGTGCTTTTCAAGACCCCCTTGTTTCAGTGCCGTTGAGTCCACCTCCAGCATGTAAAGGTTGACAAGTACGGTGTCATTACTGTGGATCTCGAACATGTCAGATATCAATACGAACCATTTATACTCACTAAGTTGTTTAAGTCTTCTATATAACCGACCCATCCAACAAGAAGCACCACATAGTTCTTTAAGAAAAAAGCAGGATTGTCAGAATTGAGAATGTAGTAGATGAGAAAGAATATAATCAATTTAATGAGTTGCCTCTTATCATAAACAACATAACAGTCGAGGAAAAACTACTTGAGAAAGCTAGCTACACATGCGTCGATCATCATGAAGGGCTAATTTTTATACAAAATAATAAACAAGTGGAGTTATGACGAAGTTGTCATGTTTATTTGTCATGCCTTTATGTACAAAAGTAGATCTATATGTATATCATATATTCATATTTCAATGTTACAATTAGGGGTGCAATCGGATCGGATTCGGACGGATATCGCTCTTTCCGTATCCTAAACCATATTTTTTATCGGATTCGGAATCGGATTCGGATAGTGTTGGATACGAATACGGTACGGATAATATCGGTTGCGGATTCGAATCGAATACGGAGCGGAATCGATACGGTATCGAATAATTTTATCGGATAACGCGCGAAAACAGATATCACAAAAAGCACACATATAGTACCGATTAACCAACCGTATGAATGCAACATGCAACAAGATTATCGCAATCTAGTAAGTCATTTTATCGGGCAATCCAACAAAGTTGAAAATTTGGTTCTTTCATGTATATATCCATAAGCTAGCTACATCCAAGTGCTGTGTAATCACACTTTCCTACGTATCAAGACTGGCAAACAGCACCTCTTAATTACAACTCATGAATATGGAAGATAATCATTCCAGTTTAAACCATACAAACTGTTTAGCTAACTTCGGTTCCTTCGAACTTTTGAAGTTAACACTAAGCGAGGTAAGGTAATTTGTTATAAAATCCAAGTATGTAGCTTTACCTATCGTGATCATGACCTAGAAAACAAACTTATTCTTGCATGCCCTTTTTCCCCTTTGTGACGATCTGTAAAAACCTACAATTTGGAACCTTTTGACTCGCAATCCCATAATTTATCTTATGTACTGATGACACTAAAAAAACAGAATTAAGCCTCAAGTTGCCAATCCCATGCTATAACTAATACAATTACCCCTAAAATAAGAGTTTGGGTAAAATGGAAATGTTTTTTTTAATGCAAACACTCATGCCAAGAGCAGCATTAAGTTTGACGGTAGAAATGTGAGATTCAAAATAGAGTTAGAGTGTGCATTGATTAAACGTTCGCGAAGAGAACAGCCAAATACAAGATGTGATCTGACAAGTTCCATTGTATTATGATGTTCAACCATAGCTTGATGTGCAGACTGAAGTGGGGGTACAAAACATTTATGAGCTTGAATTGCCGGAGTTCCCTCTTTCTCCGCTGCAACAGTAGAAGTGCGGCAGCTTCACTCGACCACAGCACCTGCAACGGACAATCACTGGGACAGGTTTCAGGGCTTTGGGTCCATTCCTCAAGCCCTTCTTGTATTTCGAGACCTTCTTCTTGGGGACGGCCATGAGTTCCATGGCGGCGCCGGCGCCAAGGCCGGGGAGCACGAGCGACTGAGTCTCAGAGAGAGGAGCGGGGGAGATTTCGGCATGAGGGGAGGAAGGCAAAGCGAGACAACGCTTGCAGCCAGCCAGCAGCCGCCGCCAGAGCCAACCCGCCGCCGCCATGGATCGCCTTCGTAAAATGGAAATGTAAAATCTTGACTTGGGAGGAGGCGAGAAGAGGATCGCGTCGGCTGTGAGCACTGGAGGTAGGGCTAGAAGTCTGAGATATACCGGTCGGATATCCGATAAATGAAATCCGGATATTTCCAAAAATTTTCTCGGAATATACCGATCCGACGGATAGTGTTCTCCCGAATCCGAATCCGAAATAAAATATCCGAAACCGAATCCGAATCCGAAAATTATCCGAAAAAAATATCCGAATCCGATCCGATCCGAATCTGTCCGATCGGTCGGTCGGTCGGAAAATATCCGATCCGATTGCAACCCTAGTTACAATAGCATGACTGGCCTGTTTTGTCTATGACCACCTTGGTCCACGATCACTCTTGACTATGACCATTCCCTTAGAGATCACGGTAAGATCCTTAATGGTCAAGACAACTCCAGACTACTCTTACAGAGGTCACGACCACTACTTAAGTGGTCCTTAGAAGTCATGACCACTCCCAAAGTGTTCATAACCACTCTCTTAATGGTTAGGATCACTTCTCAAGAAGTCCTTAGAGGTCAAGACCACTCCCAAACTGGTCTAGAGCACTCCATCAGAGGTCACGATCACTTTTCAAGTGGTCCTTAGAGGTCACGACCACTTCATACCCTGTACCGTCATGAACCAAAATTTTTTGTGTAGCCTGCTAGACCAAGCCACCGTTTCACATTTTTAGCTTAGCTCATGAGACCCTATTGCCACTGCCTTAACTCGTCTATTAAAAGCTGACCACTGGCTTTCTGAGCTTTCCACACCTCCCCTGTCACTCCACTGCCAGAGACTTCATTCAATTTCTGCCAAAAGCTGCCAATGCGGCTGAGCATCGGAAGAATCCCCTTTGGCCAATCAATTTTCCCCGTGAGCCATTATGCAATTCATCGGTCCGGTACCATCTTTAGCAATCCCTAAGACCATCCCCTTGCTTGATTTTAGCTCACCTCATCCACAGCATCACCGTCGTTTGGTCATCTTCCCTAACACTGGCCGATCGGAGGCAAAGTTTCCTAGCCACTTTCCGTCATAGCCATGAGGTAAAATGGATCCTCCATGCTCTATTGAAGCTCATCTGACTATTTTCCCGGGCATGAGAATGCTTCATTCCACCTTGCGACCCTACAACCATTGTCGTAGCTGCTGGACCACAATGGCGACCACCTTTCGGTCGCTGCTGACCACATTGAGGCCACCCCTAGCTTCACTGAATCACCCTCCAGCCTCTTGAGCCGTCGATCGTGCGAGTCCATCACTAGATCGCCGCCAGTGAGGTCCCCTAAGCTATTTTCAGCTATTTTGCAAAACCTTAGAGATACATGTGCCTAGAACTTTTCATTTTAAGTCCAAATCCAGTGAAATAAATTTCCACAAAAATATTTAGATTTGGATCTAAATTGTATCAAGTGCATAAACAAGTTAATACATTAAAAATTCATATAGCTATAACTAGTATATATATATTCAAAATATGATGAAACCAATTCCTAAACCCTATTAAGACTATGGTATACATAATTATGCAAAAATACCTCATTTAGGACTTCAGATTAGAATTTTTAAGCATAAAACTTGAATAAGGCCAAATAGCCACTATACATTAAAAACTCATATAACCTTAAGTCTTGTATAGGACAGATCTAGCTGATTAATTTGTTATGTTTGGGCTTTAGTACTGTCGTGGTGGCGTGGGTTCCAGGTTTACAGTTTGACTTACATGGCACAATAGGGGGCCTTGGATATGCTAACTAGTCCCACTAGTGTTGATTCCTCAGTGGACAGTACTGGGTTTGGACAGAGCATTAGAAAGTTTTGTTATAATCACTTGCCTTTGTGGTGTTATGATTATATCTTGTGAGGAAAGTGTATAACCTCTGTAGAGTGTAAAACCTATTCAAACAGCCATGCTCGCGGTATTGATTATTGCTCGGTGATTACAGTCAAAAGTTAGATTTTATTAAAATGAATGTGGGAATAGAGGCTGTATGTCTGTGAATGTTGAATAATGGTTTAGGCAACATATCCAATGAAAACCACCCTTATCATGAGAACTCCATGAAACCCATGTGTAAAAGTTTTGAAAATTTTTCAAAAAATTACCACATATAGGGGAGTTAAGCTTCTACAATCTTGCAAAATTTTAATACCAAACTCTATCACATTTGAAAGATATGAAAAAGACAAACAGTGAAATAAATAGTGCTAAACAGTGAAAAATCACTATTTAGGCTATATTTGTCTTTTTTATATCTTTCAAATGTGATTGATTTTGGCCATCAAATTTTTCAAGATCGTAGAAGCTTACCTCCCCTACATATGGTAATTTTTTGAGAATTTTTCAAAACTTGTACACATGGGTTTCACGAAGTTTTCACGATAAGGGTTGTTTTCACTAGATATGTTGCCTATGGTTTAAGGTTATGATTTGGTTATTTGGACAACAAATGAGAAATTTATTAATGTTATTATTTATTTTTATTGTATTTTTAATCTATTTATGTTATTCTTTTACACATGCTATTTTTATGCAAATTAACCATGTCAGCCATTCTTTTGGAATGTAGTTTATTAGACTTGCATTTGTGCACACACTACTACAGAATAGGTCATCACTGCCGGTTCGTCCATGCCATTACTGCCGGTTATGGGCGCCGGCAGTGATTGGTCGGCAGTGATACTCGGGGTTATCACTGCCGGCTCAGGAACCGGCAGTGATAATATATATCACTGCCGGTTCATTGTACAACCGGCAGTGATATTCGACTATCTCTGCCGGTTTACACTAGAACCCGGCAGTGATATATGTATATCTCTGCCGGTTCAAACTAGGATCCGGCAGTGATATATGTAGATCTCTGCCGGCTTATACGAAGAACCGACAGTGATATATGTATATCACTGCCGGTTCCTGGACTAACCGGCAGTGACAACCGAATTCTGAAAAAATTTATTAATGTACTTCATTGATTACTCTACCTATGTGTAAAATTGTAGGTTCAAATTCAATACATATCAGGACTTACAAAAAAAGAGAAAATTCTAATTTTCTCTTTTTTTGTAAGTCCTGATATGTATTGAATTTGAACCTACAATTTTACACATAGGTAGAGTAATCTATGAAGTACATCTACAATTTTTTTCAGAGTTTTCGTGATTGACTTTTATTAGTTGGTGTGCACGTGATATGTTGCCTTCAAATATATAGTATATAAAGCGTCGTTAGATTATAATTAAAATATATTAAAGCATCACAATATTTAGTTTTTACAATAGTCTGTTTACAAATTTAGTGTGAGTACATCTCGTTCACTTTGGATCGAGGATGTCGTCGTGGAACTCGCCGTTTGGATTGATGATGTGATCGTCAATGAATCCAGCGATCTGCTCTTGAATTGCTAAAACTTCTCTTGGCAGTAACTTATTGGTTCTCATCTTGGAGCGCTGTTATTGAAGAAAAGAGAAATTTAATTAATGATGATAGATGTTAAATGAAAGAAAAGTAGGCATGAATGTGTAATTATATACCATGGCTTCGTTATAGCCGACAGTCTTCGTGACAATTGCATGCATATTTGTACATACGTAGTATGCGCATAAACTATTTCCCTGGTCCTGTCTCATGCATGGAAAGTCTGTTATTATTTTGAAAGTTTTCCTGAAGGGACGATGCGGACCACATTTCTTGCAATACCGTGTGAATGCGCTGTGAATGATTTTAAATAGTAATTAACCTTAAATACAATAGAATAAAATATTACTAGAGCAATAACGCAACGATCGAGTTTACCTGTTCATCATGTCCCAAAATTATGTTGATACTCATCAAGTTCTTTTCTCATCGAGTCCAAGACAAAAACCCTGCTAGCTTCTAACTCGATGACGAGGAGGACCCAGTGATAACTAGACATATATGTTAACATAGCCTATTAGTCCCACACCGTGTCACGCAAAAATAGTAAAACAATATTAGAAGTAGGGTAATACGTACTGAAAGTTATAGGGTACAAGTACGAAGGTTTTCTTTTTCAGCTTGAAGAAAGTCTTAAATAAATAGTCTTCAACAAACTTTGGGTTATCACGGACGAGTGTCTTGTTGACAAGCCCCGGATCGAGAAATCCTAAATTTTCATCCTCATTTCTTCTACATATATGTATCTCCATTCTACATATCTGTATCTCCATTCTACATATATAAAAAAGAAGTTAGACATACAGTTGAACGGTAGAAGAATATATAATAATATAAATAGAGACTTACAAAGTCCACAGTCTGACCAATGCCGCGTCCAGAGCATCTGGCCGGTACAACATATACAATTCGCAGAACTCTACCCAGAACATGTCATCCCCATTGTGAAAATCCGAATCTTTGTATTTCACTGGGATCGCCCACATACCCTTTTCGCACTGCTGCATGTAATACTGATGGACACGCCGCAATTGTGTTGTTAGCTTCTCTAAATCTTTTGGGGGAACCAGCGGTTGCCCCAAAACGAGCTTCCAGGTAAGACCTAGCTCATAATTACGAACTTGTTTAGCAGCATCTTTTTGAGCTTGCGACATCGACGCCTCAGCACTAGCCGTCTTCAAGTGTTGCTTTCTGAAGAGGAGGCAAATGAGGAGAAGGAGGAGGGGGGTGACGACGACGACAACGACGGCGGCGAGGAACTGTGGCGTTGGGGCAAGACCAACTCTACCACAGAATCGGATTCGAAGGAGAAGGAGGACGAGCACCGCCGCAACTCCGATCAGTCATCAAGCGGCAGCTCCGGCGAGGAGGAGGAGGACGGCGATGACTTTTGGATATAGGGCTTCGCGCCATTGGCCTATTATAATTAAGACTAAATATGTAATAATAGACGATATACCTAATTATGTTTTGTAAATGTTCTGTATTTTAATTAATACATATCCCGCAAATTACAAATTTGCTTTCATATGTTCTGTTTTTTTAACTAATTATGCTTTCATATGTTCTGTGCGAGATAAATTACAATGTTTCTTATATGCTATCATATGAACAGTAATACCACTGCTGGTTCTATAGTAAACACGGCAGTGAAAATGGTCTTATCACTGCCGGCTTTACTATAGAACCGGTAATGATAAATCACTACGGTTTTATATATAAACCGCGGTGATATATTCTTATCTTGCCGGTTCTCTATTAAACCGCAATGATATTGCCTCCATTCCTCGGAAATTTATACTATTCTTATCATCGCCGATTGAAGTTAGAACCGGTAGTGATAATATTATCACTACCGGTTGAATGTAGAACCGGCTGTGATAATATTATCACTGCCGGCTCATACCTACCCGACAGTGATGGGGGGTCGCGGATGAGGCAATCTGTAGTAGTGACAACTTTTTGAGTTCTTTATGTACTCACCTCTTGCAACAAAACATCACTAGTTAGAAAGGAGGCTACGCCTGCTTTTGAGGAGGTGTTTCAAGAAGAAGCAGACAACTAGGGTGTGAACCTTGTCAGGTGCCTGTGGCAATTTGAAGAATTACTACGAATAAATTTATTTTCGCTACAATTTATTTATTTTTCAAGCTTAGCCCTGTGAGGCGTAATAATGTAAGGTGGACTATAAAGTAATCTAACAATTATATTAAATTTGACGAAGTCTTTATTTATGATATCATTGAGTATGATTGTGATATTCATCTAGGTTGAGCCTCTGTGCACTAGCGTGATCCTGAACTAGTGTTGAATACACAGAGGGTTTGGATTTGCATATTAGTTTCCCGACAAGTATGTAGCCAAAATATACAAATAAAGATTAAAATTTGCAAAACTAGTTTCAAAACACTCCCAAGGTCATGACCATCTAATTATGCAAAAATAGCTATACTTAGACATGTTTTACATATAACATTAATAAAAGACCTTGGT
Source organism: Guadua angustifolia (assembly GCA_036346375.1). Classification (NCBI taxonomy): domain Eukaryota; kingdom Viridiplantae; phylum Streptophyta; class Magnoliopsida; order Poales; family Poaceae; genus Guadua; species Guadua angustifolia. The sequence continues at coordinate 34,913,607 of CM070511.1, read as the reverse complement.
TCCCATATACACAATCAGAATATAATTAATTCTCAAAAACAAATATTAATGCACATAAAATCATTCTCTAAATACTCCATGGGATAAGACCATCTAATAATATAAGAATCATTATGTTTAGACATGTAATGCATCTAACTCCTTATGAGAATTCACCCTTTTATAATATAACCTTTAACATCCATAACGCAAACAATTAGATGTAAACCATGGGAAATCACTATTTAAAATATTTTTATCACCAAAACTTCTAGTTTGATTTATTTTTAAATTTCATATTATTTGGTTTCTTTTTGCCTCTTATTATTATTGCTATACGTAATCAAGTGTAGATACTGACGTTCCTGATATTACTGCTGTCGACCTCAACCCCGAGTCAGCTATTGAATCAATTAAGCAAGGCAAACACCCCTTTGACCATGTTGATCCCATTATTTTAATTAATTTATGTTGTTTTGTCAAAACTATTATGCATGCGTGTATTTTCAGTAATATATTGCGGGTATTGATAGATATATCCCTAATTTCATAGAACTTCCTTAATAAATATTATCATGTCAACATTTGAAACCCTAAGTTAAGGTTAGGCTGTAATAATGTTAGATTGAGTATACTCGATTACTTATGCACATGCTTAGCCATGCTTTAGCAAATGGGATAATGTTGATAAGATATATCATTCACTATAATTTTAAAAGGTTGGATATGACTTAAAGGTTGCTGATATTTTGGTTAAAAATAAAATAAAACTATGATTTGACGCAGACGATTATTAGCAATAGCCAAATGTGCACGGGACTTTGCACATAGATAGGGAAGATTTATCGCTTGGGTCGGATCAAGGACCAAACGTAGTGTTGTATGATCGAAGAATATCCATACAACCACAAGTACTAGTATAGGATGGTCTTAACCTATTAAGTTACTTAGGTTTAACTTTACGCATAAGAAGGTTGGAGTAGTACAAGCAATCCGGGTAGGTTTATTCGTAAGAGTGTCCACACAGAGGTGTGGGTGAAACACATACTAATACAACGGTGTACGCCATATTATAGGGAGAAGTGCAGACTCAACAGGAATGGACTGTTGAGAGTAGTGTGATTGTGCAAATATCTTCTGCTTGCATAGTATGGGTTTGTCGTCACCAGGCTGATGTAAAATTAGGTCTATGCAATGTAACGGTTATATCATGACTATCTGCGGCACACCAAAGGAAGTGTGCTAATAACGTTGCAAAAAGAGCTAGTCATCTCTTGTGGATAAAACTGTACACCTCTGTAGATTTTAAATCTTTTCAAAAAGTCTTGTCCGTGGTTATGGGAGACTTGGTGAATTGACACTAGTTAGAGTTTTGATATTTTCAAAAAGAACTAAATTGAAAATATCTGTTGAAATTTTTTATTTTAGATTTTTTGCCAGGGACTGGCAAAGAAAAGTTGATATTGTATGCTAGGGATTAGTAGTGAAATAACACGTTATTAACAATTATGAAGGACTATGAGTTGTTATTTTTTGCTTCTATACTTGTTGTTTTCGTATCAGTCAAACTTGTTTTTACAAATTGCATTTGCAAACTACTACTTGATATTTTTGTTCAACTTCGCTTTATGCAAAGTAACTATAGAAGATTTCCTTTTGTCATAGCCTACATTTATTATATTTGCATTTGTAATACACTACAAATCTTTCTAAGTATACGATTACTTAATCTTGCTTAATTTGTTAGTTTAGATGAAGATAGCGAAATCCCAGAAGACACATACTTTGACGTAGGATATGGGAATTATATTGACGAGCTTTTCTAGGGTTTATACCTTATTAGTTGTCTAAGGGTTTGTATGGGTATACCACAAGGCTTTTGAACTTGCGCTGCAATATTTTTCGTCTTGTAAGACTTTATTTTATAAATAGCTTCCGCTGTTATATGTATAATATTGTGTATGGATGTGTTACCAATGTTGAAAAATTGCGTACTAGTCACTGATTATGGAACTACTACTGTATGCATATATATAGATCCTATCCTTTTTGGTATTTTATGTCAAAAAGAATGGTCATCACACATGTGAAAAAGAGTATATATCAAAAATAAAGTGATATAATGAAAAATTTTCAATCATGGCATGTTAAAATATCTTAAAATTAGTATTTAAGTATATAAAAATAATAAAGAGATATAACAGTTTCGCATCAAAATAGAAGGCCGAGTGCCTCGTACACTTTTTATCGGTTCACAGTGGGACAGTACGGCCCTTGCCTTTAGTAGCTAGTCCAGTTCCACCTAAGACCATCTCCAACGCCGTCTCGTCCCGAGTCCTAATCCCTTCGCGATGGGAAAGCGAGCGCGAGCGGAAGTCCAGCGACGCTCCAACCGAGTCCCTTCGCGGACGGGAGAAGCGTGGGATAGGAAAGAGAATCCCGCTGCCGGATCCACGATCCGATCCTTCGGCCGTCTCAGCCATGGAGTACCAACGGCCATTGCTCGCGTTGGCTCGGATCCGAGATTGATGCTACGCAGGGAAGGCTTGAGGCGAACGAGCAACGGTGGCGGCGACGAGCTCACCACAAGATTCGCAGCAGCGGAGACGACGACGAGTCCGGCGGCATCTCCGTGGCGGTACACCTCTTCCACCCGGATCCGTCTTGGATTGCTCTGTGATGACCTGGTTGCAATGGGTATAGCCAGAACTACCGGATTTGGGAACGATTTGGTTTAGGGTTTGACGAGGGCTGGGAACTCCTTGACCGGCTGTCGTACGGTCAACGGAGCCCCCAAGCTCGGAAGGCCCCGACCACGACACTGGTGCATACCGAGCGCCGACCTAGAGCTGTGGACCCGGTTTGACCTCGCCGACCTCAAGCTCGGGCGGGATCTCGCTCAAGCCTCGGTCCGCCAGGATTTCGGATCGCATTTGACCGACAGTTGCCGAGAGCGGGTCGAGGGATGACTCGAGGCGCGGCAAGCTCGGGGCGCTTTGCCGCCCTCAAGGTGCACGAAGGCCCCTCTCCGAGGATGGCTCCGGCCGCTATGCAGAGGAAGTATAAAGACCAAGGACGATGAGCTCCAAGGACACGAGGACAACACAAAGACACGCAGCACTCGAGCTAGGAATCACCTTTACCATCTTGAGTTGTAAACACCGCCTCAGTACACCCAGATAACAAGAATCACCGCCGCGAGGCGATCGGAGTAGAGCTATTACCTTCACGGGGCTCGAACCAAGATAAACTCTTGTCTCGGCTCGTTGTCGCCTTTGCTCCTACCATCACCGCGATCGATTTTCTTCCTTCGCTCGAGTAAAACGCAGCTCGGGTCCCATAAACTCTCTCGACTTCTACCTCTTTCTTGCGGTTGACGATCCCGATCGCCGACAACCGGGCGCCACCGTGGGGCCCAATTGTTTTGTTTTTTCGCAGAACGACACCAAGACTCTGTGAGCATGGCGCCTTCATCGACGGATTTTCTTCGAACGGACTCCACTCCGTGTCTCGTTTCACGCCCGCCGCCGCCACTCGAAAGCAAAGACGCTCGTGGCGACGGGCAAGGCATTGAGGAGATGCGATGACCGTGATCCGCAGACCCGGAGGACGCCACGGATGGTGCAGTTGCCATCAACCAAGCCATAACAGTTTCTCCGGCGGAGGCCCAGAGAAGGCCAAGACATCTTCGGGCCACCCAGCTCCCTTCCGGAGCGCCCCGCCGAATCGCCGGGTCATGGCTAACCCCGATAGGGCGAGGTCGGAGCTCTTTGGCCGAGCCTTGGCCGAAGAACTCGACGGGCTGCACCGAGGTGGCACCTCCGCAAAGATCAAAGTCAACACTCGGGACCCGCCCCGAGAAGTAATGATAACACGCCGCGCCATCACGCGTTGGACACCTCTCGCGACAGAGTTAGCCTCGAGCAACAAAGCTCGACGAGGCTCGACGCGGACGCGCCGGCGCCCCACGGCACCGCGCCAACCAGACCAGCTCGAGCCGGGCCGCCCGAAGTCGATCGGCAAAGAAGTTGCGGACCTCTCCCGGATGTTCGCGACAGCGCCGCAGGTCCAGACCGCCTGCATTAACCAGTGATTCCGTGCTCGGCACCATGGTCGCTCCCGACGGAAGTCGGCCGCCGGGAGCCTCGACCGAAGTCCGGCAAGAAGCGAGGATCTTGTCGGCGATGACTATGACCGGCGTCTTTCGTTCCGCCTACGGCGCATGGCGACTCGACGGCCTTCGTCGCGTCGTGGCTGGCTTCGGTTCAAGCCCGCTACGATCGGCGCCCGACGGACTAAGAACCCCGACGAAGTTCTCGCCCATCTATTCGACCGCTATCTGGCGGTGAGGGACGAGCTCGTAATGGCAAACTACCTCCGATCGTTTCGGGACGGGCCGCTAGACCCTGGCGCCAGATTCAGAGCGCCTTCGCTCCAACTTCCAGAGTTGTTACGAAGCGGCGGGCAGGAGAAAGACTCGGATCGTGTCATCCAGGGAAGAACGAGCCATCACGCGACTTTTGTGCGGCGATTCATCCGCACAAGGAACCCGATCCCGAGCATTTCGATAAGGCCGCCATCAAGGCCTTCAAGTTCGGGTCCGTGATCGACGCCTCACCAAGACCCGGAGATCACCTCGAGGCTCGGCCGTCAACAAACTTTCCGCATGGCGGAGCGGATGCTACCGACGCGACGATGCCGTCCGTGAACGCGACTACGACCAAGGTAAGCTTGGTCTCGAACCAAACGGAGGCCGCCCGTCCAACCTGTGGGCGCCGACCAAGGCGCCACCACCAAGAAGCGAAGCGCGATCGCAGAGGTGGCGGAGGGCTACGCGCGGATCGTCTCGGCGGATGGATGGCCGCGAGGTCCTCGAGGTCCGAGGCCAAGCTCGAGGACTCTAAGCCTCGCCAAGGTCGACCCCGACCGCACCAGGCGAAGAACCAGCCCCAGCAGGAGGGCCAACGTGCCGGTCCCCGACGGGCCGATGCTCGGCAGCCGGGGGTCGAGGGGCGGGGTTTGATGAAACAAAGTTCGCTTTTTCCACAGGCGGCCGGCCACGATCTGCGGACTGCAGGCTTGGCGTAAGCTAGACGCCTTCTACGATGGGCGGGGTGAGATGCCTATGCTCCCGAAGGATGACGACCAGCCTGACCGGGTGAATGCCAGCGCAGGAGCACGACGACCTCGACCTGGAGTTTCAGCAAGGCGAGCGTCGGATCGACGTCATCTTCGGTGGCTCGTCGGCCTACCACCAGCGCGAGGTCAAGGCCGCAGACGCACCATCTACCAGTCGCCATCGAAGCCCACCGAACCACCGCAAGTGGGCCGGGCCACCATCACCTTCTCCCGGAGGATGCTCTCCCTGTATGGCTCGAGACCTAAAGACCGCTTGGTCGTGACCCGACCATCAACAACACCACGGTCGGTCGTGTCATGGTCGATGGCGGCAACTCTCTTAACTTATCGCAGCGGAGCGCCGACCGATGCGATTCCCTGGCCGAAGGTCAAGAGCGCCACCATACCATTCTTCGATAGTCCCCGAGTTCGACCACCCCTTGGGGCAGGTTGTCTTGCCGGCCACCTTCGGTGGCTCGACAACTTCGCACCGAGTTGATCACCTTCGAGGTGGTCGAGGGTGACCTCCGCATAACGCCATCCTCGGGCGACCGCCTTGGTCAAATTTATGGCGCCAACCATTATGGCCATCGATGCATGAAGTTACCGCCCCAACGGTGTCATCATCGGCGAGGCGACCTACAAGCGGCGCATGGTCAGGAGACCAAGGCCTTGGCCCTTGCAGCATGCCGCCTCAGCCATCGAGGAGGAGACGACGAAGAACGCCGCCGTAAGGCGGCGACACAGCCTTAGCGGAGAACCTTGAAGGCGTCGTGCCGCCGACGAGAGCGACCCGACCAGTGTGTCCACGTCTCCGATGAGCTAAGTCCCAAATAGGAACTCGAGCTCGCCACCTTCCTTCGCGCCAACAAGGGTATATTTGTTGGGGAGCCCGCGGATATGCCGGCATCCCGAGGGAGGTGATTGAGCACAAACCGCAGTGGGATTCGGCCCCGACACAGGCGCTAAAAGCTGCGCCGCTTTCTCCGGAGAAAGTCGCATCATCAAGGAGAACCTCGACAAACTCTTGAAGGTCGGCTTCATTCGTGAGATTAACTACTCGAGTGGTCGCCAACCCGGCCATCGATGTAAAAAGGGAGGAAAGTGGAGAATGTGCGCCGACCATACGGGGTTGAACTCGGCTTGCCCGGGACAATTTCGCTCACAAGATCGACGGATCGTGGACTCCACCGCTAATGCTAAGATGCCGAGCTTCTTGGATGCTTACTCGGGGTACCACCGGATCAAGCCGGGCGGTCGACGACTTAAAGCAAGACCTCCTTCATCACACCGTTTGGCACCTATTGCTATACGACCATGTCATTTGGTCTGCGCAATGCGGAGCCACCTTTCAACGCCTGATGACCAAGACTTTCGAGCCCCAGATCGGGCGGAACCTTGAGGTCTACGTGGATCGACATCATCGTCAAAAGCCCCGCCGAGGGCGACCACGTTCGTGACCTCGAGGAGACCTTCGCCAATCTGAACAGGCACAAGATCAAGCTCAACCCCGAGAAGTGCGTGTTCGGTGCAGCGTCCGGTAAGGTGCTCGGCTACATGATCGGGGGCTCTGGGGTTGGTCCAAACCCGGAGAAGATCGAGGCGATCGAAAAGATGGCACCCCGGCCTCGATCAAGCGGTGCAAAGCCTCATGGCCGCATGGCCGCCTCGCCAGATTCATCTCGAGGCTCGGCGAGCGCGGGCTCCCATTCTTCCAAACCTTGTGCAAGCACGGGGGCTTCGAGTGGACTCAGAGGCCCAATGATCCTTCGACGACCTGAAGGCATACCTGTCGGAACCACCCCTCCTTACAACGCCACAACCTCGTGAGAAGTTACTACTATATCTCGCGGCCACCCCCCATCTTCGTTAGTGCCCGATCAGAAGCGGAACGGGCCTCAAGAAGACCCCATTTATTATGCCGCCGAGGTCTTGCACGGCCCAAGGAGCGCTACCCGCAGTCTGAAGCGTTATATGCTCTCCTCATGGCTTCAGCGCAAGCTCGCACTATTTCGGGCACACTCCATGGTCGCCCCGAGCAACTTCCCGCTCGGGGACATCCTGAGGAACCCGGAGGGCGGCGGGCGAATCGCCAAGTGGGCTATGGAACTGGCGGCGTTCGACGTCCAGGTCGTGGCGCGCACGACCATAAAGTCGCAAGTGCTCGCCGACTTCGTGGTCGAAAGCAAACGTCGCAGCCCGCTCCCGAAGCTTGTGTCGAAGACGAAAAGCCCAGGTCATGTTCTTCGACGGCTCGAGATCCTTCAAGCGCCGGGCTGGGATCCTTATCCTCACCCCGAGCGGCGACAAGCTGAGGTACGTAATTCGTTTTGGCTTCTCGGCGACCAACAATGTGGCGGAATACGAAGCTCTCTTGGCCGGCTTATGAGCTTGCAAGGCCTTGGGAGTACGCCGCCTGGTCGTGAAGGGCGACTCCCAACTCGTCATCAATCAGTTCAACAAGGACTACCAGTGCTCGGGAGACTCGATGACAAAGTACCTCGCCGAGGCGCCAAGAAGATGGAGAAGTGGTTCCGAACTTGAGCTCAAACACATCCCTCAGAAGGACAACTCCAGCGCGGACTCCTCTCCAAGCTCGCTCCTCCGACGATGAAGTCCCACCCGACGCCATCCTCGAGACACCGGGCGGCCCGTCAATCTCGACCAAGAGGTCGCGCCGCCATGGTCGGCGGTACACCTCCCGGCCGAGGCCATCCACAGCTTCTTGCTCGGCGACGCCACCCGACCGCCGAGAGGAGCCGGATTGTTACCAGGCGAGTCTGACACGCTTGTCGAGGGAGAGCTTTACTGACGCAATGTTTCCGCAGATCCCGACGCGGTGCATCTCCACGGAGGAGGGTAAGTACCTCATCGCATGACATTCACTCAGCCTCTGTGGGGCGACTCTTCAGACAGACAATGGTCGGGAAGGCCTTCCGCATGGGGTACTATTGGCCCTCGGGCTTCAGATGCTCGTGATATCGTCCGCGACCGCCGAGCTCGCCAATTCCACGCCCGAAGTCGCATCAACCCGCCTACGCTTCCGCACCATCCCGCCGCGTGGCCCTTCTCGACACGAAATTTGGACATCCTCGGTCCTTTTTCTCAAGCAAATAGGGAAGAAGTTTACGTTCGTCATTGTCGACACCTTCACCAAGTGGATAGAGGTGAACAGGTCTCGACCATAATCGCCGGGCGGCAGTTCATTTCTTCCGCTTGTTTGTGGTCACCAGCACGGGTTCCATGCAAGATTATCACCGACAACGGTACTCGGTTTAAATGAAGTTGTTCGGGGAGTTTTGCGAGGAACTCGGCATTAAAATTTGCTTCGCCGGTGGCTCACCCCAGAGCAACGGAGCAATGAACGCGCCAACCGCAATCGCCCAGCGCCAAGAAACGAAGTCGCAGATGAGCTCGACCGACACGACAAGGCACGGGTGGGACGAACTTCCCACCGTCCTATGGTCTATTCGTACCACAACAAGCCGAGCCACAGGGTCCACACCCTTCCAGCTCGTGTTCGGTACCGAAGCCGTCCTGCCTCCCGAGGTCACGCTGGGCTCTGCCAGGGTCGGCTTGGTCGACCAAGTCGACTTCGAGCGCGAACGGTCTCTCGACCTCACCCTCGCAGAAGAAGTAAGATGCCGTGCACTGCTACGATCAACGCACTACCTGCAAACTCTTCGCAGACATGCGCCTCGGTCGCACGACCTAGGAAGCTCCTTGTTGGGGACTTAGCCCCGAGGCGGATTTAGAGCTCGCCCGGCACCAACAAGTTATCCCTCATGGGAGGGCCCTATAGAGTTGTTTCAACAGATCGCACGGGCTTCTGCGGCTAGCGATGCCCGACGCAGAGAGCTCTCTAGCTCGTGGAATATAGATCACCGGAAGTTTTATGTGTAAACCCTATGCCTCACATTTCAATAAAGCTGGTCTTTCATTTTCTATGTCTGCTTCCGCTGATGTTACTGCTATTTCTTTTTCGAACGGTTCCTCGTTTGTTTTTCCTCGAACACGACCCTCGTGCGCCAACACATTCGCTCCTGGTCTAAGCGACGCAGGTTTGACGTTCACCGCCAGCGAACGAGCTAAACGTAAGTCAAACCTCTTCGCAATCTAGCTCTTCCCTGTGCTCGGGCTCGAGCTGAGAACCTCACCGCTTTAGCCGTCGAGCGATATGCATGGTTGCAAGGACCGTTCGAGCACTAACGATGTCCGCTTCGTGCCCTTCTACCATTGCGAATTGTTCCTCCACTTTGCAGGTCGTGGCCTCTTGTCCATATTTAAGTCTTGTGCCCGAGGCACGCCGCTCGACCTCGGACCCAACGGGCTGGGTAAGGCTACCCTATCGGCGCCACGACCTAGAAAGCACGGAACGGCTAACAAGCAAAGCAAGAAAGACTTCAAAGTATCCCCAAACCACGGGTCCACAACAGGACGAGGTTTCTTTGTACACCAAAACTAACCATTCCGTTAGTACATCCCTTGCATTTTAAAGTTTTTTTACTGTGTCGGCCATCTCACTGGCGAAGCTTCTCTTCTCGAGCTCGGTGACTTTGGTCCTCGGGCCGATAGCTCACTCTCGTTCGGAGGGCCACCGTGGAGGCATCCGGCTCGGCGCCGTTCGCCTTGGAGCTGGGTCATCGTGCTCGCCGCGCGCTTTGGCACGCTCAAGCCTCCTTCAAGCTCCGAGACCTTGGCCTCGAGCTCGGGGACGCTGCCGAGGAAGACCGGTCCGCGGGCCTTTCTCCAATGCCTCGACCTTGGCTCGCTTCGTCCTCGACGCCTTTGTTGGCGCGGCCGAGCTTTCTTCGAGTTCCGTGATCTTAGCCTCGAGGTCGGGGACGCTTCCGGCCGGAGAGGCGCCGCTCTCGCAGCAGCCTTTCTCGAGCTTTGATCTTGGCCCGCCAAAGCCCGAAAGGCCGTGGCTGAACGCGGCGCGCCTCGCTCCACGGCCCTAACACGGTCGCGTTCGGAGACCTCGTCCGCCGAGCTCTTCGCGTGGACTATCTCCTCGCGCCCTCATCGTCCGGCGAGATCATCGAGCTCTTGGGCCTTTGCTCGAGCTCCCCTGCGCCGACCTCAATGGTCGGGACGAGCGGACGCTCAACCTCCCGCGCCCATCAAGGCCGAGGAGACCCCAAAGACGACAAAGATCTCGGAGGCCTTGTAACCCTCGAGAGGCATAATCGATCACCTTCACGACGAAAAGGATGGCCCAAAAATGAGAGGGGACAAGGAGGTCAAACTGCGAGCTACGGTCGGCGGAAGACCCTCACCTCGCCGAAGTCGCCTCCAGCGCGTCTTGGCAGTGAAGTCCTTGCGGTCGCCAATACGATCGCGAGGATCTCCTCCTCCTCGTCCGCCACGCCGGTGCCGGGATCGACCACGCCACCGATGGCGACTTGGGCCGGACTCGAGTCCCGCCGGGCGGCTTGGTTATCATGCCTCCTCCGGTGGGTTAAGGCCGACGGGAGGACATAGCGGCAGAGCCGCCCGATCTCCACGGTCGGGTCCCGCTGCGTCTCCGGCGCCAAGGGATGGCGGCCGGATCCGCCTCGGCATTCTCGACCTCCGTGGCACAGGGGTGCCGCGGCCTCGGCCGCGGCACGATCGCGGTGGGGGAGGTCTGTGGAGCTCATGTCTAATCGCCCGGTGACCGGCGGAGTCGCGGCCTCAGTGCCCAGAGCGATCGTGGCTGGTGGGGTCTTGGAGGCCACTTCAATCGTGGCCTCAAGGCCCGAGTATCCTCTCTCGCGGGGCTTCGAAGCCCGCCGACAAAGATTGGGCCTGGGCCTCGCCGTCAGAGTCCGCACGACCGCTGGGCTCGTTTTCTTCGGACGAGTCGTCGAGCCCTTGGTAGAACTCACCGACCAAGGGCTGGCCCGAAGAAGTGCGTGTTCCACGACGATCGCGGCGTGGTACCAGCTCGAAGGCGTTCTCCTCCTCGGACTCGGACTCGCCTCGATAATGTACCATCATCAAAATGGGCAAGTTTCGAGCTCGGGTGCTCGAGGTCTGCGATCAAAAGCATACACTAAGCCAGAAAGATACGAAGGGGCGGCGCAGACCGGATGCCGAGGGCTTACAGGTCACCGTCCTCCTCGCCGAAGGTCGTCGAAGGTCTTCTTGCCCGATGTTGAGGGACGCCACGTTCTGGCGTCCTCGCGACCGAGGTCTCGGTTTCGAGCCGCTCCTCATCACCGCCTCGGCGAGGGCTCGGGCTCGAGGCTCGGGGTGTACTCAAGACTGGCGGCAACAAGGCCTCTAGCACTACGAAGGAAGCTCGTCGAACGGCAAGGCGCGAGAAAACACAAGCTCGGGGCTCGACCGTAAGGGCCCTTACCATGGCACGTCCCCCACTCGACATGGCGTTTCCCGCTCGCTTGGTCCGACCGGTGGAGGTCGCTTCTTCCCTTTTTGCCCTCGCTTCGCCAGCAGCGGAGCATCCTCCCGCCGTGTCCAAAGAACTCCCGATGGGCTGCGGCGAAGCGAGGCTCAGGGAGGGGCTCGTGGGAATAAGACTCGAGCGCTTGGTCGGGTGGCCTACCTCGTCCTTTCGACGGAGTACATTCTTCGGGACGGGGTTGCCGATGACGTACTCGTGCGCCAGCTTCCCGAACATCTCGACCATCCTGGCGGAGACCCAGGATTCTTTCGGCACTGCAAGACAAGCGGTTGTCAAGAGAGGGTCGGAGGGTGTGCGCAAGCCGGACCTTGAGACAAGAAGACTTACTAGACGTGCCCTCGCGGGTAGCATCATCGGACCCCTGGATCTCGAAGAAGGGGTGCTCCCTCCGCCTGAGAGGGGACACGCGGTTCCGCAGGAAATCGTTGGCGATCGCCGCTCATAAGATCAGCGTGGCGCAGATATGGATGAGGGCGATGGCCTCCTCGTCGACCTCGAGGTCGTCCGACTCTGAGTCTCCTTCTTGCGGTTGGCGATGGGGGTCCTTCAGACACGGCTGCGGCCTCGCCCCTCTTGAGTAGAACCAACGCTGCTCCACGGCCGAGGGAATCCTGGTGGAACTTAGGAAGGCCCACTTGAGTCCCACCACGCCGGAAGTAGAGGCAATGACCACGGAGTCCTTCCCGAGCGGAAGAGACCAAGGTCGAAGAAGAGCGAGGGGACGGAGAATCCCCAGAACCCCTCGCATAGATGGGAAAAGATGGTGAGGAGAAAAACGGAGTTCGCACCAGATTAATGAGCTCGAAGTCGCAGCTTGGAGAGGACCTTCATGATTTAACTCACTCTCCGGTCCGCAAGCCAAAGAGGACATAGTGCTTGTGCAGACGATCTCGTTGTCCTTGGGGCGCGGCTCGGTCTCGCTGTCCGGCAAACCGCCATACAAACGGGTCCAGAGAGCCCTGTGGACTCGAGCTCTCTCATCCTCGAGTCCGACAGGGTGCTCCTTCCTAACTTGGTCATGGCAATCGTCTGGTTTGGTCTGCGAGGCGAGGAGGACCTTGCTCGGGCGAGAGAACTTGGAAAACGAAGGGCTCAAGGGCGAGAGCTTTTCTTGCTAAAGATGTGGCGCTGGGATTATGAACCGCAACACGGTAAAATCCAGTCCACGGCGCCTTAAAAGGCGTGCCAACTATGACTTGACGGCTGTGATTAAGGCTTGGGCTACGGAGTCGAGACGCCGCTAGGTGCCCACCAACCGTTCACATCCGTACCAACATCGAGAAGTCCGAAGGTCGCCAGGTGTCGTGGCCAAGAGACTTGCCTTATGGTCTCCGCCCGACCTCGACCAAGGCGTCAAGACCTACGAAGGGTTTTTCCGTCCCAAGAATAAGGCTCGAGGTCGTCCTGAGGGTTCCCTCCGACCTAGAGACTCGGGGGCTAGCTGATGAGGGCTGGGAACTCCTTGACCGGCTGGCGTACGGTCAACGGAGCCTCCAAGCTCGGAAGGCCCCGACCACGACACTGGTGCATACCGAGCGCCGACCTAGAGCGCAGGACCTGGTTTGACCTCGCCGACCTCAAGCTCAAGGGATCTCGCTCAAGCCTCGGTCCGCCTCGATTTCGGATCGTGCATTTGACCGACAGCTGCTGAGAGCGGTCGAGGGATGACTCAGAGTCGTGGCAAGCTCGGGCGCTTCTCGCCGCCCTCAAGGTGCACGAAGGCCCTCTCCGAGGATGGCTCCTACCGTCTATGCAGAGGAAGTATAAAGACCAAGGACGATGAGCTCCAAGGACACGAGGACAACACAAAGACACGCAGCAGCTCGAGCTAGGAATCACCTTTACCATCTTGAGTTGTAAACACCGCTCAGACACCCAGATAATAAGAATCACCGCCGTGAGGCGATCGAGTAGAGCTATTACCTTCACGGGCTCGAACCAAGATAAACTCTTGTCTCGTGCTCGTTGTCGCCTTGCTCCTACCATCACCGCGATCGATTTTCTTCCTTCGTTCGAGTAAAACGCAGCTCGGGTCCCATAAACTCTCTGACCCCTACCTCTTTCTTGCGGTTGACGATCCCGATCATCGACAGGGTTTCGTTTTGGGTTGTTGTACTGATGGGATTTGGGAGATGCGGATTAGGGTTTCGTTTTGGGTTGTTGTACTGATGGGATTTAGGAGATGCGGATTTGGGAGATGCGGATTAGGGTTTATACATCTTGTGCGGCAAACAAATACCCACTGCAACCTTTCCCAAAACTTCAATCACAGATGCAAAATGAAACCGTAATCAGTATTCCAAATTCCACCAGTAAGCTCGAAGAATGAAAACTTGAATTGAATCGCAAGATCGAAATGGCCATGTGTATCCCCCAACTAAAAGTGAATGCCTTGTCCAAATTCTACCAGCAAATTGTAAATTTACGATCATAGGCCCTGCTAATTAGTTAAATACTTCAGATCTGAATGCTCCTGCGCGCTGGTTTTGATCTGTGCTGTTATATATAAGGAATGCTGAAATACACTTGTATCCATATCATGTTTGTTATTTAGTGTAGCTGAAATGAAGCTGCCCTCATATATAGCTGAAATGAAGATCTGTTAATGCTTGGCATGCATGATGCTATTGTTATTGTGCCTAGCCCGCTCTTCTTGAACGCCTTCGAAAGTGTCGCTCATTGTAAGTTTTCAGATTCTCTGACCGATTCTCATTGGCCGGAGGGAGAGTTATTACTCGGTGATGACATTGGGTTGCTTAATGAATATGACATTTAATTGCATGAAGTAGACCTTGAATTGATAGAATTGCATGTTTGATATTATAGATTGATTTCACTGCTCTGTCTAATTTGTGATCTTGAACTGCTCGTGATTTATTCTCGTCAAGATCAAATCTCAGATGTTCTCGTTGGTTCGGTTGATAAGATTGATAATTATTGATCTTATTACATCGAGAGACTAGGTTGTTCATCCCGCTTGTTCGTAACATTATTGCCGAATTCAATTAGTAAGACATCTCGAAGTTAATTGTACCGTAGAAATACTTAGTTGTCGGGCGATTTCTTCTGTTGGTTTGGTTAGATAGTGTTGTTGATAATGATCCGATCATTTTCTTAACTCGCTTGTTGATATTATATCACTCGCTCATATCTTTATGTTCTGATGATACGTTGGCACTTACTGAACTGAACATGAATTAATCTCATAACAGTGAAATATATATGTATATACATTCCTATACATGCTAAGGTGGTAAGAGTTCAAGGTCTAGTTCATTAAATTAAATTGTCAAGCCCTTTTGTGATTGAAGTGAAGATTCTAATCTTCTTTCTAACCCAATAATCTGAGAGTAATCACACTTCAGTACCTTCATTTTGCCGTAGTTGTCATGATTCAATATATGAATGACATAGTGCTGTTTTCATGTGATCTATTGCCATATGTGTCATTTCGGATGATCATGAATCATGTTGTTTTGTTCATATTATTATATGGAATAAGTAATAAAAACTTGCTCTTATTATCGCATCTTTTCCAACAATCCACAAACACTCGGAAACTTTTGGTGATTGTGGCATCAAGGGGACAACAAGCTCCAGGAGATTCTGCATGCTGGCCCATTTCTTGTAGAAATTCTGTCGAGTAGCTCTGTGTTCATGATTTGGTACAGAATCTTGAAGGGAAACTTTCTGATCAAACCCTGCAAGATTGCTGTTGAAAATTTTGCTTATACATCTCACTTTGGCTGCTGAATGCGAAGCCCCTTTCAGCCGATAATTCATGCACTCCTCAGATTCATGTATGTGGCAAGCACCAAAGTGGTAAAACCTTGGAATATAATCCTCTCGAATTTGATGACTTGGAGGTATGATGGGATACCTCATATGTACAAATTATACATCTCGAGTTGATTTTTTTAACACCGCAAGCAATGTATAAAGCTTGGAGAACTGGAAGTGAACTAACTCGGGTTAATGCAAACAATGAAAAGCTACAACGGACCTACAATGAGTTGTTCGAGTACAAGATCGTTTCTTCAAAAGGTATAGCTCTACCGAGCTTTAAAGTATTTATTCTTGATCACATTTGGATACACCTATCATGCATATTGCAAAATGCAATTGAACTTAAGGAATGGCTAGTCTATTGGAAATCTTTGAACTTACTTGTTCTTGCTCTCGTTACTCGGTCCTCACCTGCTGCGTAACATATGCTATGTCAATTGGATGAGTATGAGAATGGTTTCCCACTTTTACATGTAAGGCCATTTCTAGTTAGAATTTGTTTGGATTGGTATTTTGGTCATCATGATTGCAACTTGGTTGTGCCGCTCGTGCGATTTTGAGCTTGGTATTTATCCCGTCAGGATCCTCTCGACTCCACATCCGCAATCTTGTCTCCCCATGTGCTGGCTGTTGCTTCAACTTGTTGCAATTCAGACGATCACTTTACTCTCTGGATGTGTCCTTTTGTGCTCTTCGTAAGCTCAAACTTAAAAGGAATTTAGTGGATCACTTTACTCTCTGGAAGCGCATTATCAAATATTTTTGTGTACAATGTAATCTTCTTATACATTGATAGTATTAAGAAAATTTGTAAAGGTTCACTGGGTATTGCCCACTGTAATACATAACTCTTTTTGTAATTTTCATGTTGGAACATAAATTTTGTGTGGTAAATACTAATTTATGTGTAAGACATCCATATTACATTCCGTGACTTATACATTGTTGCCAATCTCTCTTTTAATTCGGAGAATATGATGGTGTGAAAATAGATCCATGCCGCTTGCTAACAATGCCGCTTGTTTCGAACAAACTTTTTACTTAAAGGTTACCGAGCACTTATTTATTTAACCTAACAAAGGATACATAACAATCTCACATGGAAACATAGATTACAATCGATTAACCCCGTGGCGTGCCCAAAGGTGTTCGACCAGATCTACCTCGCAACCGATGGTGTGTTATGCATCCCTCCGCCTTTGAGTTGCTTCTATGCAAGGTAAGACCAACCCGTTGGTGTCTTTGTGGTGCCACGACGGAGTACCCATATAGTCGGTTAATTTCTGTGGTGGCCCATTCCTCTCATCCTCCACGATCATGTTATGAAAAATGATGCATGCAGCCATTATATTCCTTAACGTACTCTGGTGCCAACATCGCCCATGGCCCCTTACAATGGCAAACCTACCCTGGAGCACTCCAAACGCTCTCTCGACATCCTTCCTTGCAGCGGACTGCATCTGCGAGAAGTAGACCCTCTTGTTTCCCATCGGCACTGCAATCGCCTTAATGAAGGTAGCCCACTCCGGGTAAATGCCATCCGCGAGGTAGTAGCCCATGTCGTACTGATTGCCATTGACGATGTAGTTTACCTCCGGAGCTGTACCATCATTTTCCCTAGAAAATATGTTAGAACGGTGCAATACATTAATATCGTTCATGCTTCCTGGCATCCTGAAAAAAGCATGCCAAATCCACAAGTCGTACGAAGCAACCGCCTCGAGGACTATGGAAGGCTTGCGAGTATGCCCTGTGAAAGCCCCTTGCCATGCTTTTTGGTAGTTTTTCCAGGTCCAATGCATGCAGTCGATGCTACCAAGCATTCCAGGGAAACCCCTGTGCTCACCAACAACTAATAGTCTACTAATGTCTTCTGCGTTAGGAGATCGGAGATATTCCTCCCCGAAAACCTGGACCACCGCCTTCACGAACTTCTTGAGAGCTAGAATGGCCGTACTTTCCCCAATACGGAGGTACTCGTCCACAGCGTCAGCAGGAACACCGTAAGCTAGTTGACGGAGAGCGGCCGTTGCTTTCTGAAGAGGTGACAAACCAAGCTTCCCGGTTGCATCCCTACTTTGCTGGAACCAAACGTCGTGTCTTTCGATAGCATTCGTTATGCGCAAAAATAGGGAGCGGCTCATCCGAAACCTGCGTATGCGAAACGACTTAAACCTAATGAAACCTTACAAGTACATCATTCATATTTGCTAGAACTACTGGTTTGTTACCTCCGCCTGAAAAATGCGTGGCCATACACGGGAGGAAGCGGTAATCACCATAAAGCCGAGCCGCCTTCAACGTGACTCGGCTGATCACCGCATGGCTCGAACCGATCCCGCCGACGGTTGGTACCTCGCGCTTCCATCTCCTCCTCTCTGCGATTGCTAAGAAAAGGCGATCCTCATCATCGAGAAGGATTGTTCATCACTTGAGGAAGAATTGAACCGACTCATTGTGAGGTTGGCAATGGGTTGTGGGTGACTAACCTGATGAATGCAACCCTCAATATATAGAATCTTTGGGTTGGATGAGAGGAGGAGGAAAAGTTAGGTATTTCGGGAAGGGAAGGGAATGGGGAAGGGAATCTGTTGGAGTGCATTGCTGGGAAGGGAATCCCTTCAGGGGCTGGGAAGGGAATGAAACTCTGGGAATCCGTTGGAGATGGTCTAAAGAAACATAAGGTTGCATGTAACCTAAGAGATCGATCATGCCATATTGCACAAACGTACACACAACTCATCAAGATGATGCGATAAAACATAAGTAGCCAACAGATGATCACGATCCCACTACGGCTGCACGCACCCATTAATTGCACTGTGTGGACCCTACATGATTCCATCCTTTATAGCGCAAGGGATTGGTGAGAGCCCAGCCGGTCCACGTGTCCGCCTTGGCAATTTTGCGAAAAACCCTCTGCGTTTCTTCAAATTGCGGATAGATCCTTTCGGATTACGAATAGGTCCTTCACGATTTTTTGTGAGACGAAGATAATTTTTTTTCATCGCGTTTGGGTCCCTGGCGCGGCATTTTACGAAAAAACCTCCCGTTAAGTTCAAATCGCGAACAAGCCCTTTTCTAATTTTTCAGGATAGCAACAGGTCCAAAAAAATAACAAACATGCCCTTGCTTCTTACGTCTAGGTCCTTTCTCCGTTTTTCCCAAAAAAATGTTTTCGTCACCAAAAAAACCCGAAAAAATGTTTTCGCCACAAAAAAAACACAGATTCGTCAAAGGTTTATAGCAACTTATGGATTTGCCAACGGGTCATAACCGCGGTTTTTTAAAAAAAAACGTAGATTCGTCCAAAGATTTATAGCGACCCATAGATTCGCCGCCGGGTCCTAACGACCCATTTTTTTAACAAACACAAAAAAAACAAAAAACAAAAAAACCAGATTCATTGAAGGTTTATAGCAGTTCATGGATTCGCCCACGGGTCCGAGCAGCCTTTTAAAAAAGGAAATACATACAAAAAACGGCCGCACTTTTCTTTTAAAAAAACAAAAAAACGCAGATTCAACCGCAATTTTCTAAATAAAACACGCATCGGCAAAAAAAACACGGATCCGTCGAAGGTTTATAACAACTTGTGGATTTGCCAACGGGTCATAACCGCGGTTTTTTTTCAAAAAAAGTAGATTCGTCCAAAGATTTATAGTGACCCATAGATTCGTCGGCGAGTCCTAACGACCCATTTTTTTTAAGAAACACAAAAAACAAAAAAAAAAGAAAAAACACAGATTCAACCGCAGTTTTCTAAATAAAACACGCATCGACAAAAAAAACACGGATCCGTCGAAGGTTTATAATAACTTATGAATTTGCCAATGGGTCATAACCGCGTTTTTTTAAAAACGTAGATTCGTCCAAAAATTTATAGCGACCCATAGATTCACCGGAGGGTCCTAATGACCCATTTTTTTAACAAACACAAAAAACAAAAAAACAATCAAATATCCCAAAATGCGTAAAAAAACAACCACGGTTTTCTAAAAAAAGCACAGATTCGTCAAAGGTTTATAGTAACCCGTAGATTAAACGCGGATTCATCGAAGGTTTGTAATATCCTATGGATTCGCCAGCGGGTCCTACCGACCCATTTTATTTAAAAATTACAGAAATCGAAAATTCGACAAATTTTATCAAACGACGGGTTGTAACCGCGGTTTTCTAAAAAAACGTAGATCCGTTGAAGGTTTATAGCTAACGACCTATTTTTTAAAACAAATATGAAAACTGAAAATACGGCCTCCATGGATTTGCCGACGGGTCCTATCGACTCTACAGAACGGTGCAGCGTAGCGCGCTATTATTGCTAGTATATACATATACATGAATGCCAAATGAACATTGGAGAGCAAAAGCTTGAATGTACATGCACTAGCTAGGTACTAGTGCACACATATCAAAGTCGTCTGAAGTCGCAACTTCTATATCTCTACTAATATAAATTTGCAGTTGGTGGTGGTCCGTTCTTCCTAAACCCCCCCCCCCCCCCGGCCATATTTCCAATAATGGTAGGTCATTATAGCTAATTATTTTTTTCTGATTTACAGCCAGCCATATCTCTCTAAATATGGCTGATTATTATAGCAAAATCCCTAATTATTGCTGGTAATCAATAGCCGACCAATCATTCTTTTTGTACTCTATATATGTTGTACATTTTTCATAGAATTATGCAAGGGAATTCATTCAAGATCTCTCATGTCGTGCCGCCGCGGTGAATGAACTTGACGAACTGATCAATAAGTGACGGACCGACGTACATGGCCGCGAGGCGCAGGAGGCCGAGCACCGCGGAAGGACAGCCAGAGCGCGACGCCCACCGGATGCCGTGACCCAGCCGCCGCCAGTTGGACTTGAACAAAGCGTACGACGCTTCAACGCGGTTGTCCGGCGACACCGGTGGGACGTCGGCGGCGGTGAGAGAGTCATTGGTATAACCCTTGGAGATAAACGGGTTGATCCAGCTGAACGTCACAAGAGAGAGGAACGACGCGGCAACGCACGGTGTGGCGGGCGTCTCGGCGCTGGTGTTTTCTGGTTCACCTTTATAGGCTCCGACGTCATGGCCAGTGATGGCTAGGTACGCCAAAAGTATGGAGACGAGTAGGCCGGCAAAGGCGAGAGGGTCATCTGGGAAGAGTAGCGAACCGTCGGTGCAGTGGACCACCACCGAAGCGGAGAAGAGCGCGGCGCTGAGGACGGTGGCAATGCAGAAGACGCGGAGGTGCAAAGGCTGGGTGGCGGCGGTGGCCCCTTTCTCCGAGGCGACTGACCACGCGGCCATGGCGTGCGTGACGAAGTGGACGGCGAGGAAAGCGGACTCCACAACGTGCCATGACGTGCTCGGCAGGAGGAAGAACGCAATCGAGAGGAGGACGGCGGACGCCCCGAGCGTGACCGCATAGCGGCCAGTGGTCCGGAATGGTGGTGGCTTCGGTAGCAATGCCTCGTGCTTAGGGGAAGCCCTCGTGTCGCCCCTACGAAGGCGGTGGATGACGAGGACGAGCGAGGCGACGAGAAAGACAAGGTCAACAGCGCCGAGGAGCACGCGCTGCAGGCATGGCGAGAGGAAGAGAAACGCGAGCTGGTAATATAAATTGCAAAAAGAGATAAAAATGATTGATTGATTTTTTAGATTGGTAATATATATTGCTATGTACAATATATTTGGTTTTAATTCATACCGGAGAAAAAACCGTAAAAACTTTTGTAATCAGGAGAAATAGATGTTTGATCATGTAGAACAATTTTCTTTTATTGCTTGACCTTTATGTTTCGTTACCAATTTTATTTTTCGTAGCAACGCACGGGCATTGATCTAGTATAACACAGTTGTCGATCACAGCACAAAGATAGGCCGGTATCTTAGACATGACATGGACTAAGAATCGACCAATGATTCATAGTTGTATGGAATTAAACAACCGCTACCCTACAAAACAAAATCAATTACGGTTAAAAATAGTTAGCACAGATAATTTTGAAACCATCTTTAAAAAAAGAGAGTCAGTGATGATCACTAGCTAGTCCTCACAAACGGTTCCTTTACAGATTATGAATGGTTATAAAAAAACCATATGTATTAGTTGCAAATCATAGATGTTTAGTACGTGCGAAACCATATATGATAATGATAAATAACATTTGGCTTCAATTACGAACTGTCTATAATAAGAATAAATAACACGCAATTCGTAGTTACGAACCGTCTATAATATGTATTTTTTACACATAATTTAGTTTTATCACTGGTAGCAAGAATCACTCTAGCCATGCCCTCTATGCGGATACGTAATACACAGATATAAGATATACAATTCACAATTAAGATAAATACATGCAAAACACATTCAAATAGAATAAATGACTTAAAATTTACAATGCAAATACATCTGTACACATTTTGCACAATTCACAACTGAATGATGCACACAATCTGCTGTACAGCTTATGGATTATTCGAGGCATTGAACTCACCCCTGACTCAAATTACGTCAGCCAGGAAGAAAGCGGTGAGCTCTCCTCAAACCTTCGCAAGATCCTTTAGAGGTAAAGAAGAAGTAGAGAATTTCACTACTTGGTCGATACTAATTGCTAGCAAGATGCTTGGGCAACCAGACTACTCCTAGCTCTTGGTGACACAAGCACTGAATTTTTAATGCTAGTATTATACTTCTACCATATCTTCACTCTTAGCTAAAGCAATAAAGTTCTAGGTTGATGGCAGTACCTGAGAGTTGGTGGAGAAGAGCAATGGTGCGGTGCGGAGAGGATAGGGGATGGCCCCGGTGCAAAGAGGATGGGGATGGCGATAGCATGGTACCGAGGTTGATGGAGAGATGCTAGTGTGAGTATCTGAATCGACTAAGTAGAAAGTTAAATATACATAGCCGCCTGCTTATCATTACAAATGGTTAGAGTACATCAACCATGTGCTGCTTGTCATTACAGATGGTTAGAGTACGTCAATCGTGTGTGATATTTGATCATCACAGATGTTTGTGATAAAGGAACTATACTTACATGATAACCGTTTGTGATAAGCAATTTTTTATATAATTTTTTCTATTTTACATCTAGCCTTAGTAGAATCATGCTAGTCATATCCTCCATACAGGCATAATACAAGACAATAATATTTCACAGTTGAAAAGCATGTACAACAACACAATATAGTTAATAATAGATAGTTAACAAAAAAAACATGTGAATCAATTAGAGACATTTAACAATTATACGAGCAGTGTTCAAGAGTTCGCTCGGCGGATTCGTGGCGGTTAGGCACCGCCAAGCGTCAAGGCCGTATTTGCGGCGCAATTATGGTCTCTGCGTTTTGACCCTCACGAGAATTAATATAATGCATATATATTATTGATTTTATTATGAATAAAATTTTTAGTTTTTTCTAGTTATTTGCAAATTGCAAGACATCAAATATTAAAGTAGAATATTAAACTAAAATACTAGAAGTGACTTAGTGTATGTACCTTATTTTGAGGGCGACGACATGAATGAGTGAATCTTTCAATCATGGTCAAAATGGTCTCTCTCATAGTCTCATCCTCATCCAAAATCACATGTAAAGAAAAGAAATAGAATGTATATTACAAACAATGTTCAAATATATATAATATAATGTAGACATGTAGTAAACTGTAAACTAGTGATTAGAAATTTAGAATGTACCTATTCGACTTGAGCAGTAATAGTGTCATCCTCATCCAAAATCAAAATGCAACTTTCTCCAAGATTAGAACCCTACAAGCCAATAGGCAATTACAAGGAACAAGCAAACAGCCACAAATAGAGTCTAACACATCATAATTCATACATACTAATAGAGTTCAAATGATAGTTCATATATTTATCTGAATTTTTCAACCAACAAAACAACCTCTTCAGCTTCAGCAACACAACTATCATTCAATCAAGTATCAAGCCATCCATTGATCCATATCATATATTCTGAATTTCTGATATTCATATGCATTTGATACAACAATTTGATTCAATCATACAAATTGTCAACAACAATTCGATACATACAACAAATTGATACAAATACAATCGACAAATCGCTGAATCACAATTCACAAATGACAATCATACAATTCATTCACAAATGACAAATGACAATCATACAATTCACAATTCAGAATTCACAAATGACAAATCAAGAATCGCCAATGCGACAGAGGAGGATCGGTCAAGGCCGACATCACATTCACAAATCACAACATCGACATCACTAACTAACATCGACATCGCGACCATGAGCTTACTCAGGCGTGACCGACAAGCTCGGTGGCGGTGGGGCAAGCTCCGGCGACGACGGGAGTGAAGAACTGAAGATCAGTGCCTCGGATTAGCGGAGAGATGGAGATACTCACGGGGGTCGGCCGGTCGGGGAGAAGCATACCAGTAGGGAGGTGAAGCAGCTGACCAAAAGAGACCCAGAGCCGGCGATGGTGGCGGCGACGTCCGGTGGCGGCGGGAGTGGAGCTCGGATCCCTGGAGGCTTGGAGCGTCGACCGGTCGAGTAGAAGTGGATGGATGCCTGGATGGGGCCAACGCCGGCGACGGTTACCGAGACGCCCCACGGCGCCGCTGCCGAGGCCGGCGGCCGGAGCTCCGAGGAAACCCTAGCGCGAGTGGAGTCTGGATGGAGGCGTCGGGCGAATGGGATTTGCCGATTTGGGCTGCGGGATGTGAGGCAATGAGGAGTCACGATTGAAGCGCTAAGGGCCGAATTGCCATCGCTTCGCCACGCCCGCCCAGCCCGCCAAGCGCCGCCACATCCGAATTATGCGGCCCGCCAAGGAGGCCGCTAAGGGCTGAATTGCTATGTTTAGGCCCGCCAACCGCAATATCAGCCGCAATTTCGCCGCCAAGGACCGAATTTTTGAACACTGTATACGAGTTAACGTCAGAGTATTATAAATTTTTTACAAAAGTACTCACACATGCCACCCCCTCTTCGGCTCTTCCAGACATAGCAATAGATGGTTATAGTTTAATAGCACTAGAGAATGCAAGGCCTTTAGACTCTTCAAAAGAAAGCATTTGATGGACGCGTTTTAATGACACATCTCCACATATAAATCTCTAACGACAACCATCTAGATCCTTCACAAGAGATGAATCTAACAAAGAGAAGAAAATTTGTTCATCATAATGGATAGAGAGGTTGAATGGACCTTCATGGTTCTTCACATGCACAACACGTGAGGCCATGAACACCTTACTAAAGTCCCAACCATCTATAGTTAGTAAAAACATATTATCCACATGATCATGCTGGATATCCAATATTTCGGTAGTGAACCTCATAATCATAACTACAAATTCATTGGATGACGATCCTATCATCTACTATATATATTTCAAAAATAGTTGACCAGTACACTCCAATATAGATTATTAAGAAAGTCGTAACATAGTGAGTACACATAATTCCTATTATATAGATTATTAAGAAGACATAAAAGAAAGTTATTTTCGGTTACAAAAATAGTACTAGAATATGATAGCCCAATTAAAACAAAATAAAACTATAAATGACCAAAATACAAAGCGAAGAAGAGGAGCGAATGAATCGAGCAACGAGATGATCGACAAGGAAATGACGAAGAAGCTTGAGAAGAAGATGGATGACAGTGGATGCGATTTCGAAGCTGTAGTAGATCTATGTGACGTTTGAGAAAAGGATGAAGAGGCAACGGAAAGATGAAGAACATATAAAGTTCTCACAACGATTGGCGTGATTCCCAATTTGTAACTGTTCAAGTTATTATAGGCATTTTCAACATAAAACCGTATGTATTAACAAGATAAAGAGGCAATGGGGGAATGAAGAGCATATTAAATTCTTACAACGACTTGACACGATTCCTAATTTGTAAGTTATTACAAACGGTTTCAACATAAAACTGCCTACGATAAGAAGTTGAAAAGGCAATGGGACAGGAAGAGCATATTAAGTCGTTGCAGCAATCTGACGTGATTCCTAATTTTCAAGTTATTACAAATGATTTCAACATAAAACTGTCTGTGATAAGTTTTCTTTCATAGATGGTTTGTTTTTACAACTCTTTGTGGTATATCACATACACCTTCTTTGAAAGAAACATTATGTTAAGTTGTTATATCACAGGTTTTAGAGGATGCACGCTTATCACGGATGGTTGCTTAAAACTATACATCTGTGATAATTTTAGTGTAATTTTTTTTAGTCTTCGCAGATAGATTTTTATGCAAACATCAAAACCATCCGAAACAGATGTCCAAAATGACATTTTGTACGGTAGTGTACACACGGACATCGCAACAGCACATAAATGCAACAGATACGTACGTCAGTAGCTAGGTCATCATGGCATGTAGGTACAATACCACGTCTCCAATGGCCAGTTTTAATTGGTACGTATTATAGCGATAAAGTCGCGTGATGAAGACGTGTTGCATTTTCCTCTCGATCGGCGATCGATCGAAATGGTATGACTGGTCCAAAGCTTTTTCCAAAAGGCTAGGCGACTAGCCCAGCAGGTAATACTCATGATAGAATATCTCCCCATCTGTAGCTCTACATGTCACGTCGTGTGATGTTGCACGCTGTACAAGTGCCACACGGGTAACCATCTGTTTGAAGTGAAGTAAAGCCGAGAGAAATTAAAGCTGGCCATGCATCCCTGATCATGTTGCTGCCCGATATTGATTCTCGAATGTTCTGCACCTATAAATTGCTGTAAACCCATTTTTTTATTGTGAAAACTTGGTAAAACTCACGTGTAAAAGTTTTAAAAAAATTCTTAAAAATTATCATATATATACAAGGTATGTGAGATTCTACATTTCGGTAAAATTTAAAAACCAATCTCAATAGCATTTGAAAGATATGAAAAAGACAGATACAAGATGCATGCATCTAAAGCTAGAGGTAACTACAGCATGCTTTACAGTGATGTCAAGTGAACTACTTACTGACTATGGTCCTGTTTGGGAGAGCTTTAGATCCCAGCTCCAGTTCAGGGCTGAAACTTATAGGCTAAAATAAAGTGAATTAAGTTTATATTTTTAGTCTAAAATGTAAACAAGATGATCTACCTAAACACTCTTAATGTACCCATAGCTCATAGCTCCAGCTCTATAAATTTCTGGAGCTAGAAATATCCTGCTCCACCAACTCCACATATTTTTGTAGAGCTGGAGCTGTCCCAAACACCCCCTATAATTGATCGTCTACTAGCTAGTTGCTCTCTCCGATTTTGAAATATATGTCATTCTAACTTTCAAAATTCATTTCAAAATATAGTCATTCTATAATTTTAAGATAATTTTAAGATGATTGTTTACCATTTTTTCTTTCTATACCTCTTACCTTTAACTATTTTTAATGTTATTTACTATTATAAAATAGAGTAAGGTACATCATCTAAAAATACAATAAAAAAGATAATATAATCTTTCGTAGTTATGTCTAAATAAAATTGCAAGAAACTAAATTAACATCTATTTTAGGAACTGATGGGGGTAATAGTTTACAGCTAGGGTTTGACCGCGCCCGATCTAGTCCTACCACCACTTCAATCAGAAGCTAATTATAATCGTTGAATGGGACCACGACGAAGTTGACTATGAACAACCGTACGTACGTCACACTGTCAGCGTGAGTCTACATCTGTTCAATACACACGTAAACGGTGTACTCTAGAAGCTTGGAGGTGTCAGACGCAAGGAATGCTGATCACATTGCGAGCGTAACTACAATTATTGCCCACGCACAATTGCGTGGCGTGACTCTTCCATATAATATACAAGGTGTTAATAGAGAGTTACGTACTCATAAATGTTTATATATATATACATATATATATATATATATATATGAAAAATATCTTTTACTCCGGGTGTAATTACTCCCACCTCTGAAATACCACTTAAACGAACTTGAAATACTCTTTTATCACTTTGGGTACACTCATACACTAATTATATGATACTCCAACGTGAGTCATATGGAAAAATTGCAAAGGAATCCATGATTTTTAGCGTATTTTGCAAATACCTTCATATATGCACATAAAAAGGAGTATGTCCAAAAAATGTGCATACCACCTCTGAAAAAATGTACATACTATTTAGATGATCTTATATACTCGTATACTACGTGTACATACCCTCCTTCACACGAAATACCACATACATTGTGAGATACGGCATAGGGAGTAATTACTCCCGGGAGTAGAAAAGAGGCTTCCTATATATACATACATATACATATATATACATATACATACATATACATATACATATATATATACATATACATATATATACACATATATATATATAACGGACCGCCCTTTTTAGGGGGTGCGTATAAATACCTTCACAGCTATCCAGGAATTTAGCTGTAGGTAACCAAGTATACATTGCTAGACATAAAGCAAATGCGAATATTTTATAGATAATTTAAGGGCCTAACGGCCAGAGTTTTACAAAAGGTACGACTGGCACCAAATACATTACCAAAATAACCACAGAAAAGGCTCGAGCAGATAGATCAAGTCCTTCAGAACCAAATAACATCGCTATCTACGTTCTTCTAGAACTCGTCGCCTTCTTGAAATTCTAAAAGATAGATTTAGGAGCAAGGGTGAGTACACAACCGTACTCAACAAACCACACGGAAATTCTGAATATTACATGCATGGAATTTCAAGGAATTGGCATAAGTTTAAATATTTGGTGGATGCATGAACTAGAATTAAGTATAGTACAAAAGAAACATAAATCAATCAATCATCATCATTATCACAACACCACCACTGATTTTAACAAAATCCAGGTTACGGCAAATTTATGATCAAAACTTTTCAAGCTCAGTTACAGGAATCACCCTAAATTAACCCAGCTTCATTAACCGGAAGCACGGCGTATTCGAATACCATTTAGATCACTCTGCAGAGCTACTCAACTTTACCCATAAGATATCTACGGTCGTTAATGCCACTATAGATCAACATGCAACTTTTATGCATGCGACCGGACCGAGATTAACATAACCTTTCATTGAATCTCCCCTCTTTAGCTCCTACCCAGTAGGCGGTGCACATCCTCTGCCTCCAAGAACCCACTGGCCAAAGCGGGCCTCACGACCTGGTCGACCGAGGAAACCTACTGTTGTGAAAACCGCCGAACGGCTTCCCCGTTCCGTTTCACCCCAAACCAAAAGCGCTATCCATTCCTCCAACAAAGAATGGAAATCCACCTTGTAGGCATTCCAAGGGGAAAGACAACATACCGGGCTACGTGGATCATGCCAACAAAGCTGACCGACCCAACTTGTGGTTGAGAGGGTTCTGAGTTATTTACTTTGCCCAGGGGTTGATCCTTAATTGCCGAAGACAAGCCCGACACACACCGCACCACCGGTACCTCCCGTACCCTTTTCACACCACACTGGGCTTGTCATCGGTTTGGGGATTGGGCCAGCATCCACCTTCTGTGGTCCACCCAATACTGTCTCCCAAACCGTAGCAGGTTTTATAAATGTGCCCCGAGCCAAGACCCGGGGGTTTTAAATAATAAAAGAAAAGTAATGTTTATTAATATAGCTAACCTACGGTAGTTCATTATTGATAACCTAGGGTTACAAATGAATATGGCATACTCAACAGGGTTTTAACAAGGAAGTGGGTTTAACTAGTCAAGTCTTTCCAAACTAGCTCCTTTTTAGGTTTCTACTCTATTTACAGACAAATGCAGTAACTAAATACATACAGCAATTATACGGAATAATAGGATCAAACATGTTCAAGGAGTGTGGCTTGCCTTGCGAGGTTAAAGGTTCGCCTAACGAGAGACGATCGATGTCGTGTTTGGCCCCGAACGGCTCTTGTTCCTGCGACAGCTCCGCGTACTGCTCCTGCTCTGGAAACTGCTCCAGGTACGGCTCCGACGTCGGATCTAGCGCGGAAAGACGGAACCAATAAATAAACGAACAAAAACAACAAAAGAAAGAAATACCGAAAAAGAACGGGAGAGAAAATGGCCGGAACAGAGCTCAGGGGTGTTTTTGGAATTTTCTGGACTTGGTATGGCGAAACGGAGATCATTTTTGGACTCAGCGGCTCGAACTGATCAAGAATATGTATTTTTGGCTATCCTTGGATTTTTGGGAATTTTTCTGGGATTTTTAATTGATTTTCGGACTTTTGAATGCATTTTAAAATCCGAAAAAGAAAACAAAAACCCGAATTGGCTTCGGCCAGTCTGAGTTGCACGATTCAACCCTACATCGTTCACTCACCGCCAGGCGCCCATGCGAACGTCTTGCTGCCCACACACGCTGTATTGGGGCGACCGACAATCTTGGGCCGCTTGCAGCGAGAGGAAGGGGGAGGCGTGCTGACTGGTGGGGTCGGGTCGTCAGTGAGACAGCGGGGGCGGCAGCGCACGAATTGCCGGAGACGAAGGAGGTGAAGGCGATTTCGGCGGGGAGGGCTTGGGCGGGGGAATGAGTAAGCAGGAAAGCAAGAGCACCCTCCGGCGAACCCAGGTGCGGAGAAAAATGGATGGGTGGGGCAAGGGGGAAGGCTGGCGACGGGAGAGAAGCTAACGGCGAGGGAGAGCTCGTGGCGCGGGCGGAACAAGGCCGGAGAGGGGAAAAGAGATGGCAGTGGAGCAAAAGAAGCTTACGGCGAACCCGAGGGCGAGGAGAAACGGGCGGGGGAGAAAGCGGAGTGGCCGGACGGCGGATGGGTACCGGAACCGGAGAAGAGTCTTGCGGCGCGGCCGGAGGAATGCACGAGGAGGCGAGTGGAGTGGGGGAAAAGCAGAGGCTCACCGAGAGGAGTCCTTTTCCGCGAAAAAAGGGGACTCGGGCGGGTTTAAATAGCCGAAGCCATGAGGAAAGCGACGGAGGCCGGCATGATTACGGCGACGACTTGGAGTGGCGAGGGGAGGCTCGAGGCACGGCGAAAAAGCTGACCGGTGCGCGGCGCAAGGCGGTGCGGTGCCAGGCGGCGATTGGACGGGGCGGAAAGGCGATGGGACGGCGCACAGACGGTCGAAAATGGAGAGCGGCGATGGGGTGGCGAGCAGAGGCGGCCGGGCTAAATCGGGGAAGACGACGACACTGTGCGGGCGATGGGCTGGGCGGGCGCGAGGAAGAAATGGCCGGGCGGAGGTGGGCCGAGGGCGAGCGCGCGTGAAGTTTGGGCCGACGACGCGGGCGTGCGGAAAGAAAAAGGAGTTGGGCCAGAGTGAAGTGGGCCGCACAGGAGAAGGAGGAGTCGGCCGGAAGGCGAAGACGGGAATCCGGAAATGGAAGGTGCATTTTCGGGAGCTTGGCCAAAACGAAAAGGGCCAATAAAATCCGAAATTAAGCGAAATAAAATTTAAGAAAATCGGGGAAAATCCGAATGAAATGAATAAACCTATTTTTGAAAATTTTGGGATGTTTCAAAATATATATATATATATGCATCAAACCATTCGCGACTCGAATTTGGCTTGGAAAGTAGATGTATTAATTTAATAGAGTTGTTCATATACTCGAAAAAAAGGTAGTGTTGTTTATAGGCATGTTTACATTTATGATTCTGTAATATTTATTATGTATCTTTTGAGTTCAAGTAGAGAGATGGATGAAGCGACCCGGATTCTAATCACATTGTTAAATAACGATTATTTAGCAAATCATCAATAATTAACCAGTTAACTACAGTAATAATTGGAATTGGAATATATTTCCAATCGAGAAGTGCTTCGTACTTTTCTTTTTGACAGTTGCATAAATATTAAAGATGAATAAATGGTAGATGGTGATTACTTATCTCTTCGTTTGCTTTAAGATTTGTACAACTTGTATTAGAAGGGAAAATATTGAAGCACTCCTTAGTCCACAAAGGAAATTTTTACAATAATCACATGTATCCATTAATAAGAAAGTCAATTTATAGGTGCAGCGTATATAATATTAATACTCCCATGTAATACAGTAATGTCATGTCCCATCAACCATGGGCCCTTTCCCAAAATCGTATCAACGACCATGGTTTCGTCTACGACAGATTGAGACCATTACCCTGTAAAGTTATTATACACTTCCCATGGATACGTACGTAGTACTAGGTGGGATGATAGTTCCCATTCTAATACTGATGAAGTGCACTAGCACGCCTATATTTAGCGTGGGGATAGAACCGGCGCCTGAACCACAGTCTGTTTCGAAGTACTCCCTCACGTCACAAATAGTTATGATTTGAACATCGATATAATCTTTAAAACATAACTTTGATCAGTAATTTCTATTATAATATATTTATAAAATCCAGTAAAATTATAATATTGTAAAAGTACTTTTTAAGAAAAATATACACATATGATTTTTATTTATTTAATTTAAATATTTAAAAAGTTATTGATGGTCAAATCTTTGAAAGTTTTACTACACCTATATTCAAAACTCAAAACGATAACTTTTTTTTTGATGGGAGAGAGTAGCAAAAGCTTCTCCAGCTAAAGGATCCCACGAAAAGGATACACCCTTCTTGCGGAGGTCACTAGGTCAGTAAGTGAACAACAAGGCCAAAATGTTTGATAAATTTTCTATAGTATCCGGCGAGACCCAAAAATCCTTTAAATTCCTTACCATAAGTGGCGTATTTACCGGGGGCGTAAGTGGGCTGGAGCCCCATCCGCCCCCTAAGCTAGATAAATTTAAGGAAAACTCATCTATAAATTTAGAAAAGCTAACAGTTAAACAATCGGTTTATATTAGTAAATCTTCGATAGAGCTTTTGAGATATATTGCTTGTCTAGACCCAAGAGATTCTTTTGCAAATTTTGAATATGGTAGGCTTCTTTGACTTTCAGAGATTTATTCAGATGATTTCTCATCATATGATCGTATGGGTTTAGAAGCACAACTTGACTTATTCATTGATGATTTGAGAAGAGAAGAATTTTCAAGTTGTGATGATCTTGCTAGTCTCGCGGTGATGATGGTTGAAGCAAAAAAGCATGTTGTTTATCCATTAGTCTATAGGCTTATTGAATTAGCATTAGTTTTACCTATGGGTACAGCTACAGTTGAAAGGGTTTTCTCGGCAATGAAGATTATCAAGACAGATTTGCGTAATAAGATAGGTGATGACTGGTTAAATGATCTCATGGTATACAACATTGAGCGAGACATATTTTCCAAGATAGATATAGAAGATATTTTGCAACGTTTTCAAAACATAAAAAACCGTAAATATCAACTATCAACTCTTAAGAAGTAATGATCGGTACGTTTTTTTTCTTTGTAATGTTACGTATTTATATTATATGCGACTGTTAGATAAGTGTTGGTATTTTTATATTATATATATCATTCTGTCATGTTCTATGTTCTGAAAAAAATACTATATATATATATATATTAATATATTATATATATTAGTTTGGAGGTCTCAATTGTAACTCCTTTCTTATATATATATTAGTTTAGAGGTCTCAATTTTAGCCCTTTTCTTTTTAAGTTTCTGGATGCCGCTGCTTACCATTGTGTGGTATTGGCCAATCCACAGGAGCTTGCGTCATGGATTTGTCTTTTGCCACTCCGTGAGGTCCAATAACATGGCCAAGATATTCTAGCTCTTGCTGTGCAAACGAACATTTAGTCTCTCTCTTTCTGACAAAAAAGTTGGCTTTGTTGGAGCAGCTGAAAGATTGTTTTCATATGAGCAACATGTTCCTCTAGTGTAGCACTGTATGTGAGGATGTCGTCCACAAACACTGGCACACCTTTTCTTAGTAGCGGCTCAAAGATTTGGTTCATTATACCTTGAAAGATAGCAGGCGCATTGGTAAAGCCGAAGGGTATGACCATGCATTCGTATAGCCCTTATTGTGTTTTGAACGTAGTCTTAGATTCATTCCCAGCCTGTAGTACTCTAATATGGTGATAACCGAAGCGCAAATCCAATTCAGTGAACCAACTAGCCCCTGCTAATTCACCCAAAGATTTCATCAACTGTAGGTAGCGAATGTTTGTTCTTCACAGTAATCTTGTTTAGCTGACAATAGTCTATGCAGAAACGCCTCGCTACGTCTTTTTTTTTTTTTGACCAAGAGGACAGGAGAAGCAAATGGATTATTGTTGTGCTGTATTATACCTGCCATGAGCATTTCTCCCACTTAACGCTCAATTTCATTCTTTTGTTGAGGAGAGTAGCGATAAGGCCTCACATTGATCGGTTGCGCGCCCAGCACCAACGGAATTGCATGGTCGTACTGCCAATATTGCGGCGGTAGCTCAGTGGGTGCTTGAAACAGTGCTTCAAATTCTTTGACAAATGCTTCTACTGACGTTGCAATGGCCTGAACAGGCACATTGGTCACACTGTTCAGTTCAGCTGCCGGAGTGTGTTTCACCTTCACATAATGAGATACTAGCTATGTGCCTGTGCGTTACAACGGAAACTCAATTTGCGATAAAAATTTATTTGCAAAGAGCGCTAATAGTGGCAAAGGTGAGTAATTAAAGAGCAGTAGCAAAGGTGAGTAATTTTGATGAAATGGTGTGGGCAAAAGTAGGTAATTAAAGAGTAGTGGCAAAGGTGGGTAATTTTGATGAAGTAACGCGGGCAAAGGTGGGTAACTAAAGAGCAGTGACAAAGGTGGGTGATTTTAATAAAGTGACGTGAAAAAACTCTCACTTTATATAGTAGAGATAGCACGATGCTTCAGTGCAATTGTCTAGGTTGGAAGCTACAGTTGTTAGAAATTGGCCTTTTGGTTGGCCCATTTTCTTTAATTCCAAAGTATGCATGATTTAGTATCACATTGCCTAGCCAAGTGGAGGAAAGGTAACTTAAAAGGTGGAGTTCTTGCCACCTTTTAAATAATGACACTTAGCATGAGAATGTCATAGGATGAACAGTGGCTAAACACACATGCATGTTCGCGTATTTTCGTGTGAAAATTCGCGTGACTTGTGACCGCGCCGCGTCGTAGTGTGTCTCCTAGCACTTTGAATTCACATTTTGTTTTGCTAAACCTTACAATTATCTATCCATTCAATCTATTTAAATGCGATTTAAACATCTGTTTTAATTCGGTGTCATTATGTAGTTAGTTACTAATGAGTTAATTGATATTGTGCAGTCAGTTACCAGTGAGTTAATTGATATTATACGGTAAGTTACTAGTAACTGCCGTATTTAACTGACATAATGTGGTCAGTTATTGGTGCGTGTCTATATAAACTCCTGGAGACGTTCGGGATATGGACATGGAATTTCTCCTCCATTCTTCTTCCTCATCTCTGAATTGTTGTACTGTTGTATTAAGTTGTTGAATTTTGCTGGCTTTCCTTCTCGGCGTGCACCCTGAAGGAGGGTGAGCGGTATCTCCAAGCCATTGCTGCAGAGTTCACCTGCACGGGGCCGCAATAATGTTTCTGGGCAGCGCATCAGCGTGATCGCTCTGCTTCTTTCTTGATGTCGACTACTTCTACAACCGCGTTTGTGCTGTGCTGCTTCCTATTCTTTAGCAAGCCGAATTGTAAGTCGTTCGTGTGATAAATCGACTCTGTTAATATACAATTCTTGAGCATATTCTGAAGTACAATGTGCCACCTCCTGTTTTATGCATCTCTAGTCTTTTATTACATTTGCCTTAATATAAAATCTAGAATAAAAATATTGCGCCTATTTCCAACAATAGTTGCTCTACTTACTCTTAATCTTTCCAAATATTCATGAGCAAAGAAGGTTTTATCTAAGGTGGGGTTATACAACCAGAGGGGATGTCTTGGCTGCTCAAACCAATCGGTATAAATATTGTAGGATAAAGGAAAAGTAGATAGTAATTATTTACCACTTCATTTGTTTTAAGATTTACATAACTCGTATTAAGAGAAAAAACACTAAAGCATTGCTCATACTCAAATTGTCTTCTATAATATTGATATTTATCTCGATTGAACCTAACATTCACGGTGCTACACAGTTCCCCCAATTTTCTATTCTACCATTGACCAAAACTTTCCGGAGCCACAACGCCGCCAAGCCTACGAAACCCAGTGCGGCGAAGCCTGTTTTCAAGCACTCCTGAACTCCAAACACCTGGAAATACGTTTCGCATATCTGTCCTGCCAGAGCTCATGATTTTCACCGCGAAATTTAGGAAACTCCATCTTAGGTGTTTGGTTGTGCCCCGTGTATGCAGACGCATGAATTGGACTTCTATTCTCCATTCCCTGGCCTTTAATCGAACACCTGGAGTACGCATGGGTTCTGGTTTGAGACGCACCTGTGACCGAGAGGACATCCGTGGCCGCGCAGCTGGCCTGTCCATGAGGTCGGTCATCCTTGGAGTCGACGGCAGCTCGGTGACGGCGGAATCACCCCGGCGCTGCCACGGATAAAAAAAATTATTTTACTTCTGGCACGTTGAGTTAGCATCGGTCTACCCAATTAACGCACTCTGCTCTGTCTTTGTGCTCGGTAGCGTCGCGCCTACGTGCCGTCGGATTAGCTATGAGTCCGAAACTGCTTCGCTACTTTTTATGTTTTATTTTGTTAATAATTTTTAGATTAATGAAATTTTTTGTTGGTATATTATTTAAGAACGTGGAAAGAAGGTCACGAGTAGGGTTCGACTTTTCGTTTTGTGAAAAAATTTGGACCCTCCCGAAATCCGAAATTTCGGCCGAATTTTGGTTTTTCGGCCGAAATACATTCAAAATTCAAAAAGTAAAATACAAATCCGGTTTGTTTGGCACCGAAATTTCCGAAATTTCGCTAAAATTACCCCGAAATTCGCCGAAATTACCCGAAATTTCGGACAAAATGCACTGACTGAAAATTAGTTCAAACGATGTCAAAACATTTTGAAATTGTTTTTGTAGGTTCCTGACACATTAGATATGTTCTCATAAAATTTTCAGGTGATTATCAGTTCTGTGGATTTTTAAAAAATTCAAACATTGGTACTGTCCCGATGAAACGTTGATCGGCAAATTTGAACCAGATGAAAAATAGTACAAACGACGTTAGAAAATTTTGAATTTTTTTTGGAGATTCCTGACATATTTATTATATTTATGTAAAGATTTCAGATGATGATAAAATGTGAGGAATTTTTAAAAATTGAAACATTGGTACTGTCTTGGTAAAGCGATGAGCGGCAAGTTTCATCCGAATGAAAATTAGAACAAACCAGGTTATAAAATTTTGAAAATTTTTTTGAACGGTCCTGACACATCCATAATATTCTCATAAAATTTTCATATGATGATCAAGTGTCATGAATTTTTAAAAATTCGAACAGTGCTATTATCCTGTTAAAAGGCCGATGATAAATAATAGATTTACTTTAGCAATAAAAAAGGTTTAAATTTTTTGAAAAATTTACATAAGGGTGACAAGAAAATTCTTAATATCTCATAAAAATTTTGAATCATGATCATGATCCAGTGAATTTATAAAATTATTACGAGGCACAGTGCCATTTATGTTCTTTCTCTGTTTGATTTTTGAAATATAATACAACAAATTAAGTTCAGTGCTTACTGCATTGATAGATTTTATTGACCAAACAAAATACGTTGAATTTTTTTGAAAATTTTATACAATGGTAATGAGGAAATTATTAATCTTTCATAAAAATTTTATATCATGATCACACATGAGAAAATTTAGAAAAGTCTAACAAGTTTACTGTCCCAATTATGTCCATTCTGTTTTTGATTTTTTAAAGATAACAAATGATGTTCCATTATTTTGAAAATTTTTCTGTATGATCCTACACTACTATGGATGATACCATAAATTTTTCAGATCATTATCAAACTTATAAAATTTTATAAAAATTTGACAGTGTTTTTGCCTAAATTTTAAAATGTCTCAAAAAATTAGTTTTTCATCAAATTTTCATGTAAGATGACTTTCTTAAGGGTTATTGGACTAATTCCGATCAAATCCGGCCCAAAAAAGTCAAAATTCGGATTTAAAACCCAAAATTTCGCCGAAATTTTTGAAATTACTGTAGCAAATTCAAATTTTTTTAAACTTTTAAATTCGGCCGGTACTCCATAATTCGGCCAGGCCCGAAATCCGAAATTTCGTTGAAATTCAACGAAAATTTGATCCTTGGTCACGAGCAGTTGAGATGTAGCTCACAAGGTCTGGGTTAATGCTCGGTGTAAGCCACTATGTAAACTTTGTGAAAATCACATGTAAAATTTTTCAAACATTCTAAAAAATTACCATATTTGGGGCAGGTGCGATTTTACAACCCTGTAAAATTTTAAGATCAAACTCAATCGCATTTAAAAGATATAAAAAAACACATTCAATATAAATAGTGATTTTCACTATTTAGTTACTATTTATATCGTTGCTTGTCAATTTTATATCTGTCAAATACTATTGAGGTTGGTCTTGAAATTTTACAGGGTTATAGAAAACTCACCTCTCTATGTGTGGTAATTTTTTTATTTTTTTAGAACTTATATATGTAATTTTTATAGAGTTACACGTTAAAAATAGTTTACAGTACTGCATATGTCGCTCACGAGGTCCTCAACATACACACCACACCTCGGGCCAGAACGTGCCATGCTGAACATTATACAGTTTCGATTCTCATTACGGGGGCCCACACGGCCCGGCCTCATGCCTCGAAGTAGCTAGCTTCATGTCCCAGCGCCTGATCGTGACGAGCACGCCAGTAAGAACTAATTTGCTACTGTTTGGAACTAATTTGCTACCTTGACATGAATGCACACCGTGGAGAGGTGGAACCTAAATATTACATAGAACGAAATGACGTTATTTAGATTAGCTTGACTTTCCAATACAAAAGTGAAAGATGACCAATAATGGATTGGAAGAAATGGGCAAGGAATAGATTGATCAAAATGTAGCAATGCACATTCAACATAAGTTGGTGGATGGCGAAGAGGTTTTTCGAACTTGCAGAAAACATGCACATCCAAAGTGATTTCAAGTAGAGTGTGAGGCTTATTTGGAACGCATGATTTTCACATGATCTTTGCAAAAGAAGTTCAATTCTAACAAAAATCCTAAAAAAATTCATGCGTTTTCAAACATGGCTTGAGTCTAAAGCTACCATAAAGTCTTCTATGCACACACACACGACTCTAAATATTGGAACAAACGCACTAGAAGTTGCACACTTATTTGACGTCAGGCTGAAAGAAGCAAACATGTTTGGCTATCAAAGTTGAGCTAATATTTGGGGGAAATCAGTATATCACGATAATATTTGGAAAAAAGAAGAGCTAAGAAAAGAGTGAGATGCGAAAATTAGTCTTCTTTAAGTTTATCTTTTATTTATTTATTTTGGTATGAGCAAGGGATGGAAACCCAACGGCTTATTTGTTTTTATGTTCATCAATGGCCTGTTCACATCAAGAATAGCTGAGTAAAACTTAATATACAAACTGCTCGGGATCAATATTGAGATAATAGGGTGTGAACCGAGCGTTTTTTCTTCTTCTTTTGGAGCCGTATTAGGCTCAAATTGATTTTCCCCCATCAATTACGATCATTCAATTTCATTTTCTCAAGTTTTGGCTTCAAAGTTTTTTTTTATGGTTTCAAATGTTCATATTAAAAAGACCTGTATATCACAAATATTATCTAAAAGATTTTCTAAACTAACTAAGATATTCAAAATCTAGTCGTACAAATGTATGGACCACCTTACTAGTTTATAGGTATTTTATAGTAATCTATAGCATCCCGTGAAGACTTGATAATTAAATCTTGTAAGTGGAATTGTAGGTTACGAACAAAAACATAGTTGTCCTACCTTTCGGGGAAAAGATCAAAAGAATACAACCCCACCGTATCTGCATCTTACAAAGTTACAGCACTAGAACTAATTAATTAAACACACCCAAAGCCTTCACCGAAACACTGTGCACATTGATACACCTCTCGAAATCATCCAAATATAATCCATACATGAACTGCATGCTATCGTGCGTACGTCATATTTATCAACAGAATCCCATGCAATCCCCACAAAATTTGGGAAGAAAAGAGCCGCTGATCGAACCATATACCCGATATGCTCGATCGGTCATGAAGTATGATCACCTCCTATGCACACACGAACGTACAAGAACCAACTGGATTCCATCGCCCAACTCGACCAGGACCATTGGTGGTCGGTCAGGAGATGGAGTGCCGGCGGCGGCGCTGGAAGAGCACCTTGGCGTCGGCGGTGGCCTTGGCGCCGAGCTGCTGCAGCCCGGGCTCCGCGGCGGGGCGCATCCGGAAGAGCGCGTTGAGCCGGCCGAGGCTGCGCGCGAAGCTCCGGAGCAGGCGGTTGGCCGGGTTGACGCGCACCAGCTCCCGCTTCATGCTCACGTGGTCCTTCTCCAGGTCCGTGAGCCGCATCCGCATGCGCGCCACCTCCAGCTTCAGCTCGCGGTTCTCCCGCCGCACCGACGCGTAGTTGTCCCGCGGCGACATCGCGCCGCTCCCGACCCCGCTCCCTGACCGCATGGTGCTGCCCTGCGCCGTCGCCGCGGCCGCGGCCGCGCACCCGAAGAAGAGCGCCGCGTCGTGCCCGACGCCGACGCCGCTGCCCCCGGACTGGATAGCGCTCCGCAGGCGGAGTTGCTCGAAGTAGAGCACCTGCACTGCCATTTGCACCGGCAACCGCTCATTCTGCGCCGCGTGACTGGACGCGTCCGGCGTCAGCCGCTGGCAGTCGATCGTCTTGCACAGCCGGTACCTCTCCGCCTCCTTGATGTTCGGGTGCACCTGCACGTTTCAGTTCGACATGAGCGCGCGCATCGTTGGACGAGAGATTAAAAGCGCGGGAAATGCAGACAAGTGCGTGCCTTGAGGAAGATGTCGACGGCGCGGTAGAGGCCGTCGGTGACGAGGCGGGCGTGGTCGGGGAGGAGCTCGGCGAGGGAGATGAACTTGGAGGGGAGGAGGTTTGAGTCGAGCGCGATCTCGGCGAGGTAGCTGTCCAGGAGCTTGGAGGCCTTCACCAGGAGGCTCTGCTTCGGGGACCGAGGGCTGTCGTAGTCGAACCCGCACCCGCCGCCGTCCTCCTCGTTGTCGTCGTCGAGGTTGAGGAACACCGAGAAGATCCTCGCCACCACGTCGGTGTCGTACAACGTATGGTGCTGCCCGGCCGCCGCGGCCACAGCTGCCGGCGAGGTCACACCGGACCCGGCGGCGATCAGGATGTCCTCCAGGATGGCCTGGTCAAGCTGCATGCCGATCCGCTTCTCGAGGTCGGTCTTGCATATGTTGGACGCGGACACCGCCATGGCCGTCTTGAGGAGCCCCGAGAGGAAAGCCATCGGCACGGGGCTCTTCTTGGATTGCGTCGGGAGCAGCCCGACGATGGTCTCGACGACGGCGCGCTGTTTCTTGACGGCGTCGGTGTCCGCGACGCCGCTGCATTTGGCCGCGGCATGCATGTCCCTGGCCATGAGCCCGTGGAGCGAGTTCTGGGCGTAGTTGATGAGGATCCGGGTCACCGTCTCCTGCTTGAGGCCCTTGGACTTGACAGCGGAGAGCAACCGCTGGAAGAAGTCGAGGCCGAGGCCGGCCACCGACTTGCCCCACCAGTCCCCCGGCGAGTCGAGCTCGATGACCACCGCCGGCTTGAGCTGCGCGCTCTGGTCCAGCTTGGACAGCCCGGACGTGAGTTGCTCCTTGCACACGTTGTTGGCTATGCTGGCGATGAGCCGGCCGACGAGGTTGACGTCCTCGGCGGCGGGGAGCAGCGCCTCGCAGCTGCGGAGCACGGCGACGGAGCTGGCGATGCTGGGGAGCACGGCGTCGCGGAGGAAGACCTCGGCGCGGAGCTCGAGGTTCTTGTCGGAGAAGTCCTCGGTCATCTGCAGGTAGTGCGCGGCGCAGCGCAGAATGGCGACGTTGGCGATCGTAAGGTCGACGTGGACGCCGTAGCAGAACTTGGCGGCCAGCTCGAACGCCGGCGCGCCCCCCGGCGTGCCGTGGAGGCTGAGGCGCGCGAGCTTGGCGTCCTTGGCCTCAGCGATGAGCCGCCGGATCTTGCCGCTCCGGGAGACCAGCGGGAACTGCTCGAGCAGCTATGCCATCGGCATTAGCACTTCGTTTTCGCTTCGCCTTTGAAACCTTTATTTGCAATTTCAGATATGATGA
The DNA here is from genome assembly GCA_036346375.1 of Guadua angustifolia. NCBI lineage: Eukaryota > Viridiplantae > Streptophyta > Magnoliopsida > Poales > Poaceae > Guadua > Guadua angustifolia. The sequence continues at coordinate 34,872,120 of CM070511.1, read as the reverse complement.
GTTCTCTCACCTTGTGGAGGGCGAAGCTGGACGTGCCGACTCCGACGGCGAGGTCGCTCGAGACGTCGGTCGGAGGCCTACAAGGCGATGAAGGAACGAGTAGGATTCTCACATCAGATAATTTTTGTTTGGGATCATCAGATTGCTTTAAAAATGTTGAATTCAATCAATACTTGGCGAAGAATAACTAAATAAGGCTAGTTCTGACAGGGATAAGTGAAAAATTGACCATCTAAGACGATATCATGACTTCAAAGGGAATATCATACATTTCTGATAATTTAAATTCCTAGTACGATCATCTAAGTGCACAATATGTGTTCCAATGTTTTTTCGGGACATGTCAACAAATGTAAATATGTAATTTGTGTACTAACAGAATTTATACTCCACATACTCCTGAACCATGAAATTCATCACAAGCTGACAACAACATTCGAAAGAGTAAACCTAGCAATAATTCCCAGGAAAACTTTCCGAGATGCTCAGAGTAGAACAACAAGAAGAAGAAATGTTCTTTTCTAACCGCGATTAATTTTCATCATCATCATCATCATATATATAGAGCAGAATTTAATTACCATTCGTTGGCGTGCCGGCTGCTCAAGCTCGTCCGGAACGTCCTCTTCCCGGAGATGCTCTGCTTCAGCTCTGTCACCGTCGCCACGCCCATCTCTCTCTCTTCTCTTCACAACGAACAATGAAGTAACAGGAAGAGCAAGCACTGCAAAGGAATGTACTATATATGTTTCTCTTAGCTATGTGTTTGTGCTCTGAACTTCTGGTTCAGTGTGCTGTGTCGTGCACTTCGGTGTCAAGTATACGGCATGAGGTGAAGCCTTGTAGCCTTGTAGGGAGAGAGACTAAGATAGTGAAGTGAGCTCTTTTAAGGCTAAGTGGCGAGTGTGTGGTGTGGGAGTGCGTGTAGAAAGCTAGCAGTACTAGCTGTGAGCCTGTGAGTGACTGAATATCTGATGGGCTGTTAAAAAGTTCTTGCTACTACTGGCACCAGATTAATAGATCATAGATGGCAGTTTGATGATGATGATGGCAGAAACTGCAAAGCCATTTTGTCTGGGATGAGTCATGAGTTACGGTGTGAGAAAAGAAGGGGGGCAGTGAGCATCACATAGGCTTTTTTCCTTGAGATGTTATCATGCATATAGGCTTTTACATTTGGTTCTTTCTCCTAATGACCACTCTTATGATGTAGGGAGAAAATTCTGGGAGGAAGATGGGGGAGTTGTAATGATGTGGTTCACGCAAATTTCTTGAGAAGTTAGAAACCATGTCTGTCTTACAGTAGGGAAATACTGATGGATGGATGGCTGGATAGACCATCTGTTTTGAGGATATGTACATATATAGTTTAGTCTTAAGTTGACAATAAACTTTAGTTTTTGTTTTTGAACAGGAGTGTTTTCCATGCTTGTGTTGGGTATCGAACCCAGATCAGGAACTACGCACTCCCATGTTTCCATCACTGGGACAATGCATTTCAGCTAAGATGGTATTTTCCCTGAGGGCCTAAAAAATTTCAGAATGCTTTTCTCCCCGAATGATAAAACGCAGTGCTGTTCCTTAGACTCTGTGCGTACTAACCTCATGTGTTCGTGATTAACCTATGATACACATGATGGCACCTGATTTTGAAATGGTTAAATCTAACTTTGATCTGCTATGCCCATCAGATCGCTGGCATCCGATTATCTCCCAATTTCAAGTGTTTGTGGGGATCCCTATGCAAACAACCTTTTAGCTATTAAAATTGTATGAGCAGACTGTGGGTAGTGCTTTCTGCTATTCCTTTGATCAAAAAGCTGGTCTGGCTGAATTGGTGCCTTGTGAGGTGCAAATCATTTGTGGCAGTGACTCTGTGACATGTGGGACACTTCATGTTGGGCTTGTAAATATGCCCCAAGTAAATGTAAATAAAATCACCAAGACATGAAAGATGGTAATGTACATTTGGACCTCCTCGTTTTGTTACTTTAGTTTAGTTATCTTAGATTTAATGGCATGATCAGTGCTACAAGAAGAGGGATTCCTGATCTCCCAACCCGTATTGGCATGAGCAGTTTGGTTTTACCTCGTTGCCATTATCTGTTTACCAAGTTTTACTTGTTGAAAAATATGTGTTCAGATGACAACACTTTTGTCATGAACAGATATCACATTTAACCAAATGTGGAAACTACACAAAACAATGCAAGCAAAGTACTCTGAAAAAAGTTACAGAAAAGATACGACGGAGCACAAAAGAACCAAATGAATGGTCCATGCAGAAGATGATGATGTTCATTTTGTTTTTAATAAGAATGAAGATGATCGATTTCCATTACTACCACAAGGAATCTTGACTCCACTTTGACAGGTAGCCAATTACATAATGAAGGAAAAGAATACTATTTAATAGGTGATTGATATCTTAGTTTTTTTTAAGACAAGATTGATATCTTAGTTGCTGTAGGCAATTATTCGCTGGATTCCCATGGACCAGCAATGGCGTTTATAAGAAAGAATTGAAAACTCCACGATGGTTCATGAGTACGCTCTGGGTTTAAATAAGGGAAAGTAGGGATCAAAAGGGGGGCTTAAGGCAAAAGAGAAGCAAAGGCAAAGGCAGGCTTAGTTAAACAAAAGGAGATTAGGTATTCTCTGACAGCCAAATTGCCTGTTAAGCTTACCATGCCAGCATTCGCTCAGCCTGTGGGCTATGCATCTAAATGTGCCAGTCTTTGTAGGTTCTCACCAACCAGTTATTTAACTACCTAATGCACGCCTAATGGCTATTCCATTTCACAGTAACTGTTGGGATACAACAGGTCATACGAATAAGAGATTATAGATCGTTACCACTAGAAAAATAGTGCAGCCGGAAAAAGTTGAAGCAACCTGGTCCAACGTCATGTGCATCGATGTAGTGGAAGTAATCGATTGTTCAACATCCTTGGCTACCGATCATCTTTGCCAGCAGTTTTTAGCGTTCCTTATCCTCGATCAGTGCAACAGCAACCGCAATAGCGCCTCTACAATATCTACAAATACAGAGATGAAATGCATTGCATTGGTTTGCAAATACAGAGATGAAATGCATTGCTTTGGTGTGCTAGCACCGGCATGCACATAAGCCTTCGTGGGTGGAGGCTAGGGTTTCGGTGGGTGGCACAACATACTCTCAAAAGCCCCATGCCTCCTCTTATAAAAAAGTCCCTTAGTGGTGCCCTACTTTATGAGCGCATTAAGGTGCAATGCTCATACAAACTGATCATATCCAAACTGATTTATTCTAGTCTACTAAGTGTGTGACCCTATAGTTTCATATTCGTTTGGCCGTGAGCCGAAAACTCCTTCCCGATCACAAGTCGGTAGCAATCCCTAGCAGGATAAAGTGACCCCAAATATGCACAAAGATTATAGGGCGAACGTATATTGTGCTTATTTCTTGATCCCTTTGTCTCACGATACTAGATCAAATTCAAGGCGAGTTGCGTGCCATCCTATGATAGCTCGATCATTCACTCGACTTGTAGTAGATTATATATGCGCGGTTGACTCTTCAACCATATTGGGCATGGCCATGTATTTCCCTAGTCCAACCATATCTATGGCTCTAGAAATATCTCTCCCGTTAAAGAGGAGAGGCAAATCCCATTTTGATTGCTCACATTTCTTTGAATGTCTCATTGTAAATCCGAAAGCTGCCTTTATGACTAACTAGTTACGAAGTAGCTTTGTCAACCCCTAAGTAAACTATTTGCACATATTTGAAACAATGACAATATCAAGTCTCCCACATACACTATGTATGAGACTAACTGATGACACTTCTCGTAGCGTCTCAAGATAGGTCAATCCAATGATATATTCTTTAACATATGTCCATATTATTGATTTGATACCTCATATACATGATATGTGAAAATGATAATCAATCAATACATGTCCCACATAATGATATAAGATCTCAATATTTAGAACAACAATATAGCATGAATAAAGAGTTTTATGAAAAAGTCACATACTTGTTAATCAATATAAATGATAGTTCATTCAATAGACATAATAACATATTGTTCAATAGTTTGTAAACATAAAAGTCATACAAGCATCTTCGTAAGGCATATCACTAAAAATCATTGTAAATTATTTGCCAGTCACATTGGAAATCATAAGAGGATGGCAAAGTGCACAGGTATTTTGTTATTTGACAAATGACAGAGACAACACATATGCTCGCTTTCCCTATTCGCTCGTGTTCATATTTTTTTTAAAAAAAAGGTGATCCTATTCCTATGATCCTTGTCCTAGTGCTACCATTGTTTGCACTATGAATGGTTAGTCACCGAACAGGCTAAACAATGCATAATATATGCAGATAAAAAGTAGTACCCCTACTATTAGGCGACTTTGGCTCACTAGCAAAGATTTTTTATCTTTTTTCTTTGAAGGGGGCTACTACTTTGATGCTTGATTATACTGGATAGTATAGCGCGCTACGCCGCGCCGTGCAAATCTCACTCAAGAGTTTTTTGTTGCAAAAATGGTAGAAGGACCTAAATGTAATTTTTAATATTTTGCCACGGGATTTTTTTCGCAAAATAACTGGACCTAAATGTAATTTTAAATCTTTTGAGTTTAGAAAACCGGCGTCCGAGCTGAATATGCAGAATTACACGGTCTATTTGCAAAATAACCGGTAGAAGGACTTGTTCACGATTTTAGAATTTTTGAAGGGTTTTTTCGCAAAAAAACATACTTGAGCCCTCCTCGTGCTCCAAAACTTCCCAGCATAAGATATTACTAGCAATAATAGCGCGCTACGCTACACCGTTCTGTAGAGTCGATAGGACCCATCGGCAAATCCATGAGGGTCGTATTTTCGGTTTTCATATTTGTTTAAAAAAATAGGTCATTAGCTATAAACCTTCAAGGAATCTACGTTTTTTTTAGAAAACAGCGGTTACAACCTGTCATCTAATAAAATTTGTCGAATTTTCGATTTCCGCATTTTTTAAATAAAATGGGTTGGTAGGACTCGCTGGCGAATCCATGGGATATTACAAACCTTCGATAAAGCCGCGTTTAATCTACGGGTTACTATAAACCTTCGACGAAGCTGTGTTTTTTTTAGAAAACCGTGGTTGTTTTTTACGCATTTCGAGATATTTGATCGGTTTTTTGTTTTTTGTGTTTGTTAAAAAAAATGGGTCGTTAGGACCCGCCGACGAATCTATGGGTCGCTATAAATCTCTGGACGAATCTACGCTTTTTTTTAAAAAAACCCGCGGTTATGACTCGCTGGCAAATCCATAAGTTGTTATAAACTTTCGACGAATCTGTGTTTTTTTTGTCGATGCGTGTTTTATTTAGAAAATTGCGGTTGAATCCGTGTTTTTTTTTGTTTTTTGTGTTTGTTAAAAAAAATGGGTCGTTAGGATCCGTTGGCGGATCTACGGGTCACTATAAATCTTTGGACAAATCTACTTTTTTTTAAAAAAAACCCACGGTTATGACCCGTTGGCAAATACACAAGTTGTTATAAACCTTCGATGAATCCGTGTTTTTTTTTGTCGATGCGTGTTTTATTTAGAAAATTGCAGTTGAATCTGCGTTTTTTTTGTTTTTTTAAAAGAAGCGCGGCCGTTTTTTTTTATGTATTTTCTTTTTAAAAGGTGCTTTCAGACGTGGCTTAATCCATGAACCGCTATAAACCTTCGACGAATCTGGTTTTTTGGTTTTTTGTGTTTGTAAAAAAAAATGGGTCGTTAGGACCCGCCGGCGAATCTATGGGTCGCTATAAATTTTCGGACGAATCTACATTTTTTAAAAAAACCGGTTATGAATCGTTGGCAAATCCATAAGCTGCTATAAACTTTCGACGAATCTGCATTTTTTTGGTGGCGAAAACATTTTTTCTGGGTTTTTTGGGTGATGAAAACATTTTTCCCGGGTTTTTTTGGTGACGAAAACATTTTTTCCGGGAAAAACGGAGAAATGACCTAAACGTAAGAAGCAGGGACCTGTTTGTTATTTTTTTTGGACCTGTTTGCTATCCTAAAAAATTAGAAAGGGCTTGTTCGCGATTTGAACTTAACGAGAGGTTTTCCCGTAAAATACCGCGCCAGGGACCCAAACGCGAAGAAAAAAATATCTTCGTCTCACAAAAAATCGCGAAGGACCTGTTCGTAATCCGTAAGGACCTATCCGTAATTTGAAGGAACGGAGGGGCTTTTTCACAAAACACGAAAGGTGACAGGTGGATGACTTGGTTGGGGTTGAATTCCACCGGCTATAAAGGGTGTAGCCATTCATAGGGTTTCTATACTGTCCCATGGTTCAAATTAGCTCATGCCCACTCTAACTCGGAATAGACCACGTACACACAACAACTCATGCATTTTAATCTCAACTTATGTGAAATGGTTAACCAATTAAGATTTGTCACCCTTGGTCCTCTAGGGTTTATTTGTTGGTGTCTTTCATCCTAGACTAGCAAGGTGGTACTAGACTCAACACTCATGCACATGCAACACACATGGACTATATTCATCTTAGACCTCCCCTCTTAACACATGTCCATGCATCCAGTCCAACACTGAAGGACCGAAAATGGATATCAGAGGGGGGTGAATGATCACAAAATAATTTTCCCCCCAAAGAATCCAACCGAAACATCCCAAGACCTCAAAAGAGTGGAAGAAGAAAATCTCCCAAAAAATCAGCTCTAGAGCGGCACTATCGCGCTAAAAAGGCCGATAGTGCCGAGATGAACTGTAACCCCTGGTACTACTTCAAAAATGAAAATCAACACGAACAGTGAAAACTTTAAAAACCCACAAAACTTTGTATGCATTTTTCTATGGGTGTCAGGAACCTATTCCAATCTTTAATATCAAGGATTGGCGTCAAAGTTCTGACTTTTTTCGAATTTACCGAAAGTTGCACCAAAAATAGATCAAAAATAAAAACTTTGCTCTGAGCTTGCTCATAGGGATTTGATGATCAAGATAGACCTGTATGGTCTCCCACATGTCACAGCAAATAAAATCCCTAAAGAGATTGCATCAAAACATGCAAGATTAAGATCTACCTCAAATCCATCCTTCTAAAGCCAAAACCCGGTTTCTTGAGAAATGTCTTGATGATCATGAGAGACCTTGCCTAGATGATTGGATGATAATCTCTAAAGGATACATCCGTCAATCACTCATCCTTAGCAATATAAGATTGAGAGAAAAAGAAACCAACAAGAAAGATTAAGAATCAAGGAGGAAAGTTAAGAACAAAAGCTAAATCTTGAACACGAAATTGATCTTTATTTCAGACCATGGGGATGGATTACAAAGCCTCTCACTTGAAGGCAAAACTTCTAAGGAGCACACATACACATGACAAGAACACAAAATCTTGTGGAAGCCCTAAACCTCTCTAGTGACTAAGTTTAAGGTCTCAAGTCTTTACCTCCTACTATATCTACTTGTATAGTAGAGGCAATCCTAATTCTAAACCTAAACACTACAAGTGGATACCATTCACATTATAATCTGAAACCCAACACTCTTGATGGGTTTTTCACTCATACAAGCACTTTTTTCAAAGCAGTTATTACATTGACGCCGAATCTGCTCCATGAGCCTGAATTTGCGTCCAACTCTACTTTGGCATGATCAAAACCACTTAGGCCACCGTCGCGGTTTTTCAAACCGCCACGATCGCCGGTATTGGACAAATTACCAATTTGCCCCAATGACCGATCCTCTTTCTCCTCGAAGCATTACCATGTTTCGCACTTTCCACGTGGCCCCAATAACTTACCCCAAGCCTCTCACGCGTTCGGACTCTCCCGAATCATCCTTATTTGCAAGCAGGCCCAAGTCACTTGACTTCCACGTGTCCTTTTCCGCTTCACCATAGAGGCATCGGATTCCCTTACCGTTCTAGACCTCAACTCCTCCCGGAGCCTAGTCCATGTCCATTCTATTACTCGCTATGTCCATCATTAGTGCATCATGATTCGATTCCTTATCTTCCCAGCTTGCAACCACTTCCTAGCCTCAATCATCTTTCAGCGTCTCTTGACCGTTCTAGGCCTCAGCTCTCCTAGCCTAGTCTCAGTCTCGCCTTCCGCCTCACCATGACCTAGCCCCAAAGTCCAGCAACCAACAAAGACAAGAAATACATCATATAGTACTGTTCACAATAATATACATTAATCAACATTTAATGCAAATATTAAGCTCAAGTCGTAGTAAAGTCGGTACTACCACCCATCTAGGACCAATAGTACCGCACCACGGGTACTACCGCTCCTAGGTAGCTGGTAGTGTCGCTGCCTCCAAAATTCCCAAAGAGAAAAAGAAACCAACAAGAAAGATCAAGAATCAAGAAAGAGGAAGGTCAAGAACAAAAGCCAAATCTTGAATACAAAATTAATCTTCATTTTAGAGCATGAGAATAGATTACAAAGTCTCTCATCAGAGGGCAAAACTCCTAAGAAGCGCGCACACACAACACAAGAACACAAAATCTTGTGGAAACCCTAAACCTCTCTAGTGACTAAGTCTAAAGTCTCAAGTCCTCACCTCCCACAAGTAAACACCATCCACATTTATATAGGCTAACCCGAAACCCAACACTATTAACGGGATTTTCACTCACACAAGCACGTTTCTCAAAGTGGCCATTACATTGAAGCCAAATCCGCTCCGCAAATCCGAATTTGCGTCCAACTTCACTTTGGTGTGACCTAAACCACCGCTTTCCATGTGGCCCGAATGTCTTGCCGCCAAGCCTCTCACACTTCCGGACTCTCCTGAACCGTCCTCACTTGTAAGCAGGCCCAAGTCACTTGACTACTATGCATCCTTTTCCGCTTCCCCATGGTGGCATTAGCTTTCTCGATCGTTTTGGACCACAACTTCTCCATGAGCCTAGTCTAGGTCCATATCGTTACCCATCATATCTATCACCAATGCATCACGCTCTGGTTCCCTGTCTTTCTGGCTTGCAACCACTCTTGGCCTCAATCATCTTTTGGTGTCCCTCGATCGTTATAGACTTCAGCTCTCCTGGCCTAGTCCCAGTCTTGCCTTCGCCTCACCATGACCTAGCCCGGAGTCCAGCAACCAACATAGACAAGAAACACATCACATAGCACTGTTCACAATAATATGCATTAATAAACAATTAATGCAAATATTAATCTCAAGTCGCAATAAAGTCGGCACTAACACCCATTTGGGACCGGTACTACCGCACCACCAGTACTACCGCTCCCAGGTAGCAAGTAGTGTCACTACCTCCAAAATTCCCAAAGAGACCCCCTCTAGAAAATAACTACTACACCTTTGGGCTACAAGTGGATACCATACACATTTACATGGGTTAACCTGAAACCCAACACTCTTAATAGGTTTTTCAGTCACACAAGTATGCTTCTTAAAACAACCATTACATTGACGCCAAATCCACTCCGTGAGCCCAAATTTGCGTTCAACTCTATTTTCGCATGACCTAAATCACTTAGGCCACCGCCGCGGTTTTCAAACTGCCTTGACCATCGATATTGGATAAATTACCAATTTTCCCCAATGACCGGTCTTCTCCTCGAAATATCGCCATGCTTTGCGCTTTCTACGTGGCCCTAATGACTTACTGCCAAGCCTCTCACGTGTCTGAACTACCCCGAACTGTCCTCGCTTACAAGCGGACCTAAGTTATTTGACTGCCGTGTGTCCTTTTTTGCTTCATCATGGTGACATTGGCTTCCTTGATTATTCTGAATCTCAACTCTTCCCTAAGACTAGTTTAGGTCCATGCCATTGCTCGTCATGTCTATTACCAATGCATCATGTTCTAGTTCCTTGTCTTCCCAACTTGCAATCACTTTCTGGCCTTAGTCATTTTCTGGCATCCCTCGACCACTCCTAAGTAGCCAGTAGTACTGCTACCTCCAAAATTCCCAAAGAGACCCTCTCTATAAAAATAACTACCACGCCTTTGAGCCAGTAGTGCCTTTCCCCGCCACTACCGCTCCCAGATGATCAATAGTACCGCTTACCCTTGAAACACCCGAGAGACCCCTCTTTGAAAAAAAACTACCGCATCCACGGCCAATAGCTCCAATAAGCTGGTACTATTGCCCATCCTATGCTGGTAGTGCTGCCTGGCTGTCACTATCGTGCCTCTAAGGCCGGTAGTGCTGCTCTGACCTAACAACATCTTAAATTGCTTCAAATTCGAAATGAAATTCAAAACAAATTTAAACTTGAGCACCACATGCTCAAACATAATCAATAACTCATCACCAACAAGGATAGACCCTCCACATGATATTTCAGAAACATATGCCATGTCGTGTGCGCCATATGCTCACGCCCTTAACCCAATCGCATGTGTAATCGCAAGAGTTGACTCTGATACCATATGTAATGCCCTAGGGTCCAACCTGGCTCTTGCCCACTCCCACTTGGAATAGACCACACACCCGCAACAAAACATTTGCATTTTATTCTCAACTTATGCAAACTAGTTAAGCAAGAGTTGTCACCCATTGATATCTAGGATTTATATGTAGTGTCCTTCACCCTAAACTAGAAATTATGGTAGTACTAAACTCAGCACTCATGCACGCACATATACATATGCCACACATATGCTCTACTCATCTTGCGCCGGGATGTCACAATTTCAAAGATAGTGCAATACATTTGGATTTGTCAAACAGCTACGAGCATGCTAAGCAAGTAAATATTTTGATCAACATAAATAGGGTTTCAAAGATTGCACTCCCGAATGCTCAAGAACCGTCTGATCAAAAGTACGATGATATGATCGAGCTAATTGAACTTACAGCTGCCATGTAACCCATGTTCTCTAATTAATGTCCGAGGCAGAGACAGCTTATGAGTCATATATGAAACCGAGATGACTGGACAAGAAAGAAGAACGAAAACACGAGGGATTAAAGCAGTGGTTACTTAGAGTCGCACACGAAAATCTGCGTCTCTCCACTGCGCATCGCTGGAAGACTGGCGCTTGGAATCATTAGGTCAAGCCAAGTGGCCCTCGTCATGGCAGACCAAAGGAAGGCAGCTCACAATCTTTGCTTGGAGTAACAGACCTCGCCTTACTAGCTAATCTGATAAAATCATCCTCTTAATTTAATGTGGTTGATCATTCTTCACAAGGCCAGGCTACATTCTAATGCCAATAACTAGTTGATTAATCTGACCATGCGCTTGTACTGCTACTCCAACACACACAAGCAGGAGATCATTCCAGGATTATGTGCAACGTGTATGTATATTATGGTTGGGCTAAAGAACTGCTACTTGTACTTGACCCTTAATTAGAACAAGAAAAGCACTAGGATGCTGCATCGACTTCGACATTCTCCAAACGAGCCTTACAAATTACAACATTAGGAGGACGGTACAAAGTTGGTGGCAGCGGTAGTTAGTGATTTTTTTTTTCCTTTATATTTCTGTGTGTATAGGCTATATAATTTTCAGCTTTCTATGCTCGTCATGGGGAGGTGCTAGCTGATACTCCTATGTCAGTAACGGAAATGGAAAATTTTGAATGAAGGTGTACATTTCACACGTATAATTTTATAGTCTTGTATAATGGTTTATAAATAGTTCTAAGGTCTTATAAATCCCAAACCACTAAAATCGAAATCAATTCAAACAACAAATTTGACCAATTGTAAATTTTATGGTAATATATTTAGTAATATAGGATCATGTAGAAAAATTTTAGAAAGAATTAAGCTTCATTTGTTATCTTTAAAAATGAAAAATAGAATAAACATAACTAAGACAGTAACCTTGTCATAATTTTATAAATTAGCTCGAGTGTGTTCATGATCCAAAATTTTTATGATAGCTTAAGAATTGCCTTAGAATTCTTATATAAAATTTTTAAAAAATTTAAACTTTTTTGTTTGCTCAATCAAACCTATGGATTCATTAAACTTCATTTGTTATCTTTAAAAAAAACACAATTTTATAAATTTGTTAGAGATATTGATCCAAATATTTTATAAGATCTTAATAATTACCTCAAAACCCTTCTCTAAAATTTTCAAAAATTATCACCCTTTTTGGTTGCTCAATCAAATTATCTATTGATCATCAGGCTTTTATCATGACATTTGCACTGTCACAATATTTTATAATTCCTCCATCATGATCATCACTTGAAAATTTTATGAGAATATTAATAATACTTCAGGACCATCCAAAAATTTTTTTAAAATTTTTTAATGTGGTTTGTACCATTTTTTATTCGGTCAAATTTGTTGGTCAACCTTGAGTAGCACTGTCCTATTTTCTAAAAATTCCTCAGGCTTGACCATCATATGAAAATTTTATGAGAACATTATTGATGTATCAAGAAATTCAAAAAAAAAATTAAAAATATGTTGATATGGTTTACACTATTTTTCATTTGGTTGAAATTTTGTCAGTCAGTCTTTTATTAGAACAGTAGCACTGTCAGAATTTGCAAAAATTCCTCAGGCTTGATTATCATCTAAAATTTCTATGGGAATATTAGTGATGTGTCAGGACCATCCATAAAAAAATTAAAATTTTTTAATATCGTTTTGACTATTTTTCACTCGGTTGAATATTATTGAGATTTCGGCATTTCTTGGCAAAATTTCGGTTCAAAAATTTCTAGATTTCATTTTTTTGAATTTTGACTAAATTTCATCCGAAATTCCGATATTTTACTGAAATTTTGGATTTCACCGTTTTCTAATATGTGAATGAAAACGAAATTTGAAAAGCGACGCAGCCGGATGCTGTGCTTGCTTGCTTTGCAGAGTAAAAGGGAAGGGAGTCGAGGGACGCTTTGGGGTGGAGAACGTGGTCTGCGCAAAACACTTTTGGCTTTATCCCCGATCAAGTGAATCATCGTCGCGGCTGTGTGTGCACACGAATGATCGATGCAACTTTTTTTTTTCTTTTGACAGACAGAGAGAGAGAGAGAGAGATGCAACTTTTGGCTGCCCTGCAAAGGAGAGAAACAGAGAAAGGTCTAGACAGAGCATGGTCATAACTTCCTTTTCTCGTGCAAGTAAGGTTAATATATATATACATACATACATATATATATATATATATATATATATATATATATGCTAAGTTGACGAAGGTGTTAGACCTTTTTATCTTCGTTGTCAAACACACTCTGCCGGTCCAACATGCATCAACAACTCTTAAGAGCCTAATGCTTTAGTTTTAAATTATCTAAAAGCCTATATGGTGGACTGAATTGCGAGAATCGAATTTTAGAATCGAGCTGTTTATTTTTTATTCTGTTTTTAGGACAAAAATCCAGAATTAAAAGTGAAAACAAACAGACCCAGTCCACAGCGCATAGGACTTTATTCCCTATCTGGCGTCTGGCTGGCCCATCGTATTCTCTTTCCTAACTCTACGTGCAAGATCTAATCGCTCCAGCCTCCGCCGGCCCACCCACGTCGCGCGAGGAAGAGGCGTGTCTCGGCCTAGCCTCACTACCAACCAGCAGTAGACCAGTAGTAGGGATGGCAACGGGTATATACCCGACGGGTATCATCACCCCATACCCGTACCCGTGTTAATAAAATTCACCTATTATAATACCTATACCCGTATACGGGTACAAAATTTACCCATACCGCACTCTGCGTGGTAATGCGGATACCGACGGTAACCGTGCCGTGATAATATATAGCTAATTCAAGTTTTATAATTTTTTTAACATGTCATCTTTAGTAAAAGACGAAAGAATAGTTCGTTTTATGTTCACCGCGCAGCTGCGTGACCACTCGAAGTCGCCCTTGGCCTCCTTATATGCTTCTCCGTCGCTGCACCTCCCACAGAGAGAAGCGATGTGGTACTAATCGGCAATCGCCCGCTCGGCCGCTCCTCCTGCGCGCAGCCATTTCTGGGCCGGGCTGCACCGAACTGGGCGTCTGGGCTGCACCGAACGCCAGTCATTCATGCACTGGCTACATCTGCACTGCTTGCGGGGTCAGGAGAAAAGAACTAACTAAACGGTTTCCTACTGGTAGAACGTCAAAGGAAAACATAGCACGTAATTTCGGAAACAAGGGAGCGGAGGCGTGGATAGTATTTCTACCGTGTCCACCACTCCGCGTGGATAGTATTTCTTTTATCATCTGGACTTCTAGATATCTCACCAACTTGCGAGAAGCGGGTGGATCATACCACGGTGAGCAGGTACCCGTGCCGTGCAAAATCACCCGACGGTGAAGATTTTCCCCATTAAGGTACCCATGGGTATGATTATTGGACCAGATTTGTACCCTAATGGAGTAAATACCCATCGGGTATCGGGTTTCGGGTACCCATTGCCATCCCTAACCAGTAGGAAGGATTCCCATGCCCCCAGCCCACTCAACCGAATCAGACCGAGGGTAGGCTATCCAGGTCATTATTACCATACTTTTAAAATTTTAAAATTAACATAATAATAAATAAAATTATTTTATTTATTATTTAAATGGTTATTTCAAATTTTAACTAACGAATCACCACCAAGACAAGTCTCATTAACATATTTTTCTTCAAAATGAACTCATTTTAATAGATGCAATTTTGATTCGAGTTCTTACTATTTGTTTCCCCAGCATAAGATATATAGGTGTGGCGAATGAGCCAATGGCTCACTGGTTTGCTTCGCCTAGGTGCGAGCAGCCCACCCAGGTTCGATCCTTGGATCAACCCGGGTGTGCATGAGCGCCGGTGCGGTCGCGTGTGTGTGCGTGCGTGGGTGTGTGTGGGTAGGTGTGAGTGCGACTGTAGCCGGCTGTTGTTCTCTCTTCTATACTGAATGCCAGAGCTCCTGGCCAAATTTCAAAAAAAAGATATATAGGCGTGAGTACGCCCCGGCCAAGGTGGTGGGCACTTTCAAGGTGGCATTTGTATAAAAAGATTCAAAATACAATCGTAAAAAATGTTTTAATTGCAGAAAATTTAGACATATTAAAACTAATTGCTATACTAATTTAGATCCAAAATTTTGGGATAATTTTCATAATATTAATTGCTAAAACTGTGGTAGGATTGGCCATATTGCTAGTAATTATTTTGTGTATCCTACACATTGTTTTGAGGCTAATAAAATTAATTTTCAGCTAAGAAAAAAGTTGATTTTGATCCTAAAACTCATCAAACATAGCAAGCATCTTTGGGCATTGCACCTTTATATAATACATATCAAACTAGAAGCCAAGTTGAGTCATATAGTGCAAACACAACATGGATTCCAAAAAAAATCAATAAAAAACAGCAAGATATCAAAAGTGTGGGTACCTAAACATCTTCTCCCATTTTGGAATAAAGATAAATTACTTGAAAACCAGTGGCTAATTGATTTGGTTTGCACATAACACATGTCATGAGATTAAAAAAAATGGTTTTCCAAGTCAAGAAAGTGTGAAGAATGGTGCTAATGTTTTTGACGTTGAGGCTAACCAACTTGAGGAGTTATATGAAATTGTTTTTGATGAGTCTAGCCTCTATGCTCAAACTATTTTACAAAGTGCAAGTTTGTAGATGGTATAAAGTGATGATGAGCCTACACCAACAACAACTTTTGAACACGTAGTTGATACAAATGTGATTGGAGAACCATGAATTTAGTAAGGTACATGTGCTTTTGGCATATGGTACTCTCAGGACTCCCGTTTAGAACTTGTTGGTTATTTTATGCTGATTTTTCAAGTGATAAAATTGATATATGGTATCTATATATGATATCTTTTTATTTGAGATCATATGGAGAAAAGTTCTATTGCAATTGTGTATAGAAAAAAGTCATCTTTACTAAACCTTTGGTATTTTTTGAGTTTGCAAGATTATAAGGAAAATTGTGTATCATTTATTCAAATAATGTGATATATATGCATCAATTGAGGGGGAGCATATTCATTTGTATTGGAATAGATACATTTATTTAGAAGTACTATGAGCAATATCTTTAAAAAATTTATTTATATGTAAATATCTGTCGATATCTGTTCTTGATAGTAGTATGTAGCAAGTTATTTTAGACTATCTAGTCCCCATTGGTTCATGACAGAATTCCTTACTTATTGAATATTGGGCACTTTTGTTTTTTACTGAGCAGTATTTGAGACTTGCAAAAATTACATTTAATAATATCATGAGTGTTCACTAGTGCTCGAGATTTAGTGGGTTATGATAAATGTAAGTTACTTCTATTACTTTCTAATATCATGGTAACAATCAATATATGCCCAAGATAACATGTTCCAATGTCAAACCCATGACTATAAACTCGAAAAATCGGGGAAGTCAGATTAAAAAAAAGCTTCCTCAAAGTGGATGCGAAAGGAAAAAAAAAAGAAAAAAAGTACCTCAAAGTGGTACAAGTGAACAAATGTTGTGGGTATACTAGACAAATACCTGTGGTGTGAGTGATTGGGTGGAGTAAAATGATTATGTATAACTTTCCAAAATCTTGAAGAAAGGTCCTTGCTTATGCTAAACAAATTTTTATTACGTAGTTTTGATTTTTGCTCATAAGTGAATAAAATGCTTACTTTGATTTGTGAGTTGAAACGAGGTATGATCTAGTGGAAGGTTACTAGATGTATAAATGTTTCTTTCTACCACTCACTATTGGAGTAGATGTTGTATGGGTATTTGTATTTTATATTGAACTCGATTGCTCATGATATATTCTAAATGCATGAATTTATTTCAATTATTTATTGCTTCAATAGTATTTTTCATTCATCCTTGATGTGTGTGCCAAAGGGAGAGAAATAATATGCTAAAATATGCTTAAATTGAGATAATTAAGGGGGAGTTATTGAATGATATTTAAGAAGATTGTTGATAAAATTTATGGATTATTTGCATGTTGTTAAATCACTCATCAAGGGGGAGATTGTTAATTCTATTTGCGAAATATATAAGTGTGTTGATTAATTTGACAACAATATAATATACGTATGATGATTTATGGATAACAATATTTGTTATGAAACAAGATACAGTGAGGGTTTGTTTTATTTGTGACAAGAGATGCAGTATAGGCAACAAAAAGTTCAACGTAGAGACGCGAGATGCACGTTGCAGCGTAGGTGGATGTAGATGGACGTACACTGCAGGTCAGGGAGAATCCGCGCAGGCGGTGCGTAGCCCGAGAGCAGCACATGCGAAGATCGCAGAGGTGCAGGCGCAGTACGTGAGGTCGCAGAGATGCAGGTGGCACGCGAGGTCGTAGGTGTAGGAGGCACAGCACGCGAAAGACGTAGGTGTAGTGAGACGAGATGCGTAGAGGTCTACGCAGATGGATAACGCAGTGTGGCGGCCGGCGGGTTGTGCAGACGAGTTAGTCCCGCGAGAGCGACAGGTGGACTGTAAGTATGTATGTGTGAGTTTTAGGCTATGTGTGCATGTATTGAATCATGTGTTATTGGATCTAGTGCGTGTTACATACATATATGTAATTTAGGGTTAGCCTTGAGTATCTCTACTAATATAAATTTGCAGTTGGTGGCAGCGGTCTGTTCTTCCTAGCCCCTCCTCCTGCGCCATATCTCCAATAATAGTAGGTCATTATAGCTAATTATTTTTTCCTGATTTACAGGCAGCCATATCTCTCTAAATATGGCTGATTATTATAACAAAATCCCTGATTATTGCTGGTAATTAATAGCCGGCCAATCATTCCTTTTGTACTCTATTTATGCTGTACAGTTTTCACAAAATCAATCAAGGGAATTCATTCAAGATCTCCCATGTCGTGCCGCTGTAGCGAATGAACTCGATGAACTGATCAATAAATGACGGACCGACGTACATGGCGCGAGGCATAGGAGGCCGAGCACCGCGGTCAGTAGTAACTGCAGCTAGAAGGATAGCTAGAGCGCTATGCCCACCGGATGCCGTGACCCCAGCGCCAGCCAGTTGGACGTGAACAAAGTGTACGACGCTTCGACGCAGTTGCCCAGCGACATCGGTGGGACGTCGTCGGTGGTGAGAGAGTCATTGACATACCCCTTGGAGATAAACGGGTTGATCTAGCTGAACGTCGTGAGAGAGAGGAACGACGCGGCGGCGCACGGCGTGACGAGCGTCTCGGCGCTGGTGTTTTTTGGTTCACCTTCATGGGCTCCGGCGTCATAGCCAATGAAACCAGTAATGGCTAGGTACGCCAAAGGCATGGAGACGAGTAGGCCGGCAAAGGCAAGAGGGTCATCTGGGAAGAGTAGCAAACCGTCGACGCAGCGGACCACTGCCGAAGCGGAGAAGAGCGCGGCGCTGAGGGCGGTGGTGATCTAGAAGACGCGGAGGTGCAAAGACTAGGTGGTGGCGGTAGCCCCTTTCTTCGAGACAACTGACCACACGGCCATGGCGTGCGCGCGGCAAGGGCGGCGAGAAGGCAGAACTCCACAACAAGCGCCATGGCATGCTCGGTAGGAGGAAGAACGCGCCTTGAGGTGGGCAGCGGACGCCGTGGCGAAACGGCAGACGCATACGGCGTGATCACAGAGCGACCAATGGTCCGAATGGCGGTGGCCGGCGGCGTCTCGTGTTCGAGGAAGCCCGTGTCGCCCTCGCGGCGGTGGATGACGAGGACGAGCGAGGTGACAAGAAAGACAAGGTCAACGGCAACGAGGAGCGTGCGTTGCGGGCATGGCGAGAGGAAGAGGAACGCCAGCTGGTAATATAAATTGCAAAAAGGGATAAAAATGATTGATTGATTTTTGAGATTGGTAATATATATTGCTACGTACAATATATTTGGTTTTAATTTATACAGAGAAGAAATCATAAAAACTTTTGTAATTAGGAGAAATAGATGTTTGATCTTGTAGCATGATTTTCTTTTATTGCTTGACGTTTATATTTCGTTATCAATTTTATTTTTCGTAGCAATGCATGGGCATTGATCTAGTAAAAGTATAAAAGGGAGAGGGAGGATACCTCCCGGCATGAGTCGCACGCACAGAAAAGAAGAAATACCGGCGGCGGCTGTGCGTCGTATAAAGCAGAGGCGGAGCCAAGGGGGGGGGGCGTGGCCCATGAAAGAAGAGTGTATATGTATATATACAGTCACAAGGACAAATGTCTGATGGCCGACGTCTCACCTTCTCGTCTTCTCGTGTACTGCGAATGAAACATCGAGTCAAAGACCGAACCAACGTCTCACCTTCGGCCTTCTCCCGTTCGTTCTCCATGCTACGCGACTAGATTATTCAGTTTGCTGTTCTCCGATTCTCTCAGGACAAACGGCGACTAGATTATTCTAACAGAAACAGTCCGATCGATCAGGCCGGTTTACGACGACGTGTGTGGTGCGCCGAACCTTTGTCCCTTCCCTTGAGATGTTATCTAGTTTTCTCCATGTTCGTCGCATTTTCACAGGCATATGTATATGTCATATATCCATAAACAGTTTGTGCCTTTTGCTAATTATCGATTGATTAATTATTACTTTAGTTACCGGTGACAAGTTGTACAGATCATGTGATTGTGAATTTGTGATTGGTCTACAGAATTGCTAGTACGTCCAATTTTTCTAGACATTTTTTGTCTTTGATACAGTACTATTCGTCTAATCCACAGAGCAGTGGAGTACTGTGTACTAAGTGTTAACAATAAGCATCAGGCGGTGACGGTCGGTGTCGGCGTTTCGCGAACCGGCAAGTAAATTTGTAAGTCTTAAGGGGCCGCGCGTCCCCGCTCCCTGAATGGTTAGACCCAAAGAGAGAAAGAGAGGGGTCCAAGATTTATACTGGTTCGGGCTGAATGTCCCTACTCCAGTTCGTGAGGTGGTCGGATATTCTCGATTCCGCGAACCCATTGTGTTACAAGTGAGTGAGCTCGGGCTCGGCGCCTTGCGCCTGGGTTGCCTGAGTGGCTATTAGTGTAACTCGGGGTGTTGTGCTCGATGTTCTCACGCCGTAGCCTCTCGAAGGCCAAGCCTCCCTTATATAGCACGGGAGACAGGTTACACGGAGGTTACACAGGAGTGTATAAAGGGAAAAAATGGATGGGGCTCCCTAAGCCTAGGAGTCTGGTCTTTCGCCTCGGTGTCAGGTTGCTGGACTTGACCTCTGACGGGTAGTTGCACGTCTTGCGTCGGGTTGGTGGAGGCGTGGAGCGACGGCTCGGCCCGCCTCCGGAAGCGGCGCGACTTTGCCCTCTGCGGTGTCAGTCTTGCCGACGTCGGGCGTCGATCTTTGGGAATTGCCTTGGGAAGGCGCGTGGCGCCCCGTCTTGGCTTGGTCGTGATGAGCCATCGTCGACTTGATAGGTACCCGGCATGGAGACTGGTTTCTGTGATTTGACGTCTGCCCCTTGGTGAAGATGGTTGGTGCTTTGTTCGAAGCTCCTGGTTTGTCCGCCCGTTGGTCGGGCATCCTTGAGTCGGTATTGCCGTAGCTTGTGGGCGCCCATACCAGAAGCGCCTAGTCGGATCAGATTTGGGGTTGGCTTGGTCGGGAACCGAATGCCTTCGCGTGGTGATCGGTCGGCCTTCCAGTTGCTTTGAGTACTGTTCGGGGGCGTCTGACTCATTGTGTTGGTCGGACCGCCCTTTGGGGTCGAGTTGGTCGGAGGTCGTGGGCCTCCGAGTAGGACCTCTTGTTCGAGGCTCGGGCGTGTTGACGGCCCATAAGCTTCTCCTGGGCTGCTGGAGGTACCCTTGTCCTGGGTATCCGTCAATAGCCCCCGAGCCCTTGGACGGGTCGGAGAGCCGGCCGGGGGCTTACCCTGTCCGACGGATCCTGGCCAAGGTCGCCGCTTCGATGTGGCTGGATCTTTGGTGTCTTAGGACTGATCGACCGGTTTCTGTGATTTCTGATGTCCGGCCGGTCAGATCTGGTCGGTTTTGCCCGGGTGCGCGCGAGCGCATCCGGTGGATGGAGCCCCCGAGCCCCCGAGCAGGTCGGAGAGCTGGTCGGGGGTTTACCTCGTGTGTAGAGGCGACTCCGGTTGGTGGATTTCGAGCCCTTGCCCAAAACTGCCCGAGTACCTGCAAGCGTTTCAGTCGGACGGAGGCGGCCCCCTTGGTTGCCGATGCCCGACCAAACGGGTTGTTTGCCAACTCCTGGGTGCGCGCGAGCGCATCCGGTGGATGGAGCCCCCGAGCCCCCGAGCAGGTCGGAGAGCTGGTCGGGGGTTTACCTCGTGCGTAGAGGCGCCCATTTGCGTCGCGATCCCGATGTACCTGCAAGGTCGGTATTTTCGCTGGAGAGAGATAGAGGCGCCCGTCCCAAGCTTTCGTTGAGCGAGGGCGGTGGCCGTGTTTCCCACGAATACGCCCCGTCCGCAGGTGTGGGACCTGGAGGGGGTGAGCTAGCGCGCGTTTGCCATACGTTGGCTTGAACGCCGTGCTCGTGCGAGCTAATAGCGGGTTTGTCCGAGTGGGCCCTGGTGGCTTCCCGAAAGGAGAACCATTTCCGAGCGGACGTTATCCCGTCGCGGGCGTCCGACCCTCTGGGGGCGACCCATGAGAACCTTTCTTTACTCGATCCGTGTCGGCCCTGTGTCGTCGCCGACACGAGCATACTGGTCATCACCCGTCGGCAGGCTCGCGGGTGAGTGTGAAGTATGGTCTCGAACACGATTAAAGGTGATTGGGTCGTCCGCCGACCCAACTAGAGGCCCACTGGGGGCTCACCTTATCCTCGTCCCTCGCTCGATTTTCCGCTCGGGGCGGTGTGCGCATCCACTTGGTGGCTGGGCGTCCGGAGCCCACGGCACTTGATCGAGCCCCGAGCTTGAGTTAGTGAGCCCTTTCGTGGCCTTCGGGGCCGTAGCGGTCTCGGCATGTTTTTCTTCTGCCGGGAGGCGGCCCTTCAAGTTCGGGGACGAGGCTCGAGGAGCCGTGCGCCACTCTGCCCGATGCGAGGCCTTCTCGCCTGGCTGCTGCCCTGTCAGGAATTGACACAGGGGTGATCGAGAATCGAGGCGGCGTACCGTTGAACCGTCGCGACGGTCGAGGGGGCGAAGCGCACGCCACTTCTCTTCGCGATGTCGCTTGCTCGGTTGACGCGCGCCCGGCCGGGGGTCGTTGCGCTCTTTATAAGCCAAAGGGGGGGCCACTGGGCGGATTCGCCTGTGCTGCGCCGTTCTCCACTGCGAAAAAGAGGAAAAGATGCGGGCGACTGTGAGGGAAGCCAAAAGCCCTAGGAGAGGGACTCACCGCCGCCGCCCCTTTTCTGCTTGCCGGTCCTGCTCTTTCAGTGATGACGTGGCCGGAGTGCTCCATTCTCGATGCTCGCGTGCTCGGCCTGGCGAAGAAGCGGTTCCTTCCCCCGCGCGATGTGTCTCGGTGGAGGGTGCCGACGGGGGCCGTGGTTCCGGAGCCCAGCGACGGCGAGATCGTTGTTCCCGCGCCCTTCTTCGAGCGCGGGTTCGGCCTTCCTCTTCACTCATTTGTCCGCGGGCTTCTTCACTTCTACAAGGTGGAGACCCACCATCTGAATCCCCACGGCGTGCTACACATTGCGATCTTCATCACGCTGTGCGAGGCCTTCCTGGGGATCGAGCCCCATTGGGCCCTCTGGAGGTACTTCTTCCATACGCGGCCGCTGAAGGGAAAGTCGACGGCGGGCGCATCGCTGGCGCTGATCGGCGGCGCCGCCATCCAGCTTCGGTCCAACCGGTCGTCGGAGTACGTCGACATGAAGCTGCCCTCGTCGAACCGAGGATGGCACGCCGAATGGTTCTACATCCGGAATGTGGGGGACAGCGCCCCGGCCTTTACCGGGAGGCGTCCTGAGGCGATACCCGAATGGAACCGGCCGGCGGATGCGAAGGAGAAGAGGAAGATGGAGGTGATTCTCGAGCAGCTCGCGGGTCTGAAGAGGCGAGGCCTGACGGGTGACGCTGTTGCCCGCACGTTCATGGCGAGGCGCGTGCAACCCCTTATGGACAGGCCTCACCCGATGTTCGAGTACGAGGGAGCATCTGACCCCATGAGGATGGAGCGTTCGGACCTCCCCTCGTCGGAGGTAGACGCTCGGGTGAAAGCCGTCTTGATCGTGAAGGCCACCGTGGCGGCGGGCGGTGCTCCCGAGCCCTTCTCGGCGGAAAACCGCCCAAATTTGGTAATTGGGTGGCTCCCTTACTTTCCCTGCGCCTCATTTTAACTCCTTGTGTTTTGATCCGAATAGAGCCATTACCCCTTTCAGGGCTTACTTGGAGCATCTTCCCGGGCATGGCTGCCGGGGGAGAAGGAGATGAGGGCGGAGGTCCGCAAGAAGGCCGAGCTGCAGGAGTCCGCTCGGAAAGAGCGCAGGGAGAACCGGAGGAAGGAGAAGAGGAAGGCGCGCCTGGCGGCGTCCGCGCGCGGTGAGGAGGCGTCTGAGTCGACCATGGTCTCCACGATCGGCGCGGGATCATCTTCTAGCGATGGCAGGGAGCCCGACGATCCATATGAGGAGTATGATTTCGGGCTGTCATCGAGCGACGACCTGCTGGAGGGCGCCGAGGCGGAGGTCTCTGTCGCGGTGCCCCAAGCGAGAACACCCCCGGCGGACGCGCCCCCGGAAGGAGGGAGAGACGGTTCTTCTTCGCCGGAGAGGCCGGCGAAGAGAGCGCGGTTGTTCAGCACCCGCTCGGCGCGGTTAGTTTTGCCTTGTTTGTTTCGCTCGTCACTCTGCTTGAGCTGCTCCTGATCGACCTTTAACTCCAGGGACTTTACGGGGGAGAGCCTGACGGAGGTGGCGGAATTGCCATTGGAAACGACGCCGCCACTCCCGCCGGCAGAAGTTGGGGATGCGCCATCCGGGCCGGAGCAAGTGGCGGAGGCGGCGGCGTTGGTCGTGCCCGCGGCGGCTGACGTAACGGCGGTTGTGCCCGCGGTCGTGCCGGAATCGACCGTGGAGTCAACACGCCACGAAGCCCGGGCGACTACCAGCGGCTCGCCGCCAGGATCGGGGGCCGATGATGGCGGAGCGATCCTTGCGCCGCTGGTGGTCGAAATGCACTGGAAGCCTTGCCGCCACCGTCGCCAAGGGAGCAGGCGGAAGAGGAGTCGCAGGTGGTGGCGGCGGTGGCCACTGACCCGCCGCCGGTGGCGCCAGAGGTCTTGCCGTCGGTGCGGGCTGCCGGGACGACCACGGGGGGACCCCGGCAGTCGCCACCGTCCATCTTAGTCTGGCCGGGCGGCGACCCACCTAGTGAGGCGCCGTTCGCGCTGGATGATAAGGCGGAGCTTGGGGATTGGGTATCCCTGCAGGAGGGCTCCCTGCGAGCCAAGACTGGGATGGAGGAGATTCGGGCGAGCCTGGGTCGACTCCTCGAATCTTCCGAGTCAGAGATCTTTGTCGCCGGAGGGGTTGACCTGGCCAGCGTGGTAAGTTGTGCTCAGAATTTTCCCGCCCTATCGAATCTTGCTGGATCCTGCAGTAACATGCGCCAGCTGGTCGCAGCGTCTGTGAGGCCTTTCGGAGGGCAAGTCCGGGTTCCTCCGTCGCCTGCACGGCCATAGGACGGCCGCGGAGGAGGACCGCGACCAACTGGGCTCTGAGCTGCATGAGGCTCGGGAAGCTGCGGCGCGCGAGCGGTCGGCGGCAGAGGAGGCCCACCGGACGATGAATGAGATGGCCAATGTCTTGCAGGAGGAGCGTCGGTTGGGCCAGTCCTCGCGAGCGAGGGTAACCGAACTGGAGTCCCTCCTAACGGAGGCCAACAATGCCAAGGTTGTTGCTCAGGCAGAAGCAGCGGCGGCGAAAAAACTCGAGGAGGAGACTCGGGCCAAGCTCATCGCCATGACCGCATCGTCGGCCGGTAAGACGTTGTTATTCGGGCTGACTTGGAGGGCGGCGTCGTCGAGCGTGCCCTTCTGATTTTTGCCCCAATCTTCAGAATTGCAGAAGAATCTTGGCGAAGTCGCGGAGGCGCGGCGATTGGTGGAGGAAGCGACGCTGGCCTTGGCGGCGAGGCGGTGATGCTCGATCGCAGAAAGAGATGGAGGACGACCGGGACGAACTGGTCGCCGAGTTGGCGACCCTGGGGAAGGTCGGCCGGGCCGTTTGCATCCGATTGCTCGGGGCTGCGCGGGGCACAAGCTTACTTGCGACCGAGTTGGCTCGTGTGCCGGAGCACGTCGAGAAGTCGGTGAAGACGAGTGCTGCTCTGGGGGCCACTTCCGCGCTTGTTAACGCCATGTCCTTCTACAATGGTATTAACTCGACAACGTCGTATTGGGATCGCCAGAACCGGACCGACGAGGAGGTCAGGCGCCGCGCTCCAAGCCGAGCCCCATGCCCGAGAGTGATCGCCGATCGGATATCGCCATGAGCGTCCTCCACGGGGACTACGAATAATGTTAGACATTATAATTCTTGCAAAATGTAAAGAACCTTGATATGTAATGGGTCGGGGTTCATTTTTGTGTTTAATCGAATCGAGGTTCGCTTTTGTGTTTATCTGCGACTTTGAGCTGTTCCTTCGCCCTTGGAGACCATAGCCCTGGGGACCGCTAGGGTCCTTTCGGGCGTAGGCGTGTTCGATTTTCCAAAGGAGGTGCGAAGGAGGCGTTAACGAACCCCGGGGTCGGGAAGCGTCCATTCATGTTTCGCGCAGGGGGGAGTGGCTCCGACTGACTTGTGGCTCGCGCCGCGCAGGTAGCCCCTACCGCAAAGCGCTACTTCGAAACCGTGGCCGCTGGGGCGTAGGTCGTAGTGCTTGGGTCGGACGGACTACCTGCTAGGGAGGCCAAGTGGTCGGTCGGGCCACCGGCCCGCGTGAATATGAATGACGCTGAAAAACACATTCGTTCACGTCTTAAGCAAGGGAGGGACGTTCCCGACTGACTTGTGGCTCGCGCCGCACGGGTAGCCCTTTACCGCAAAGCGCCACTTCGAAACCGTAGCCGCTGGGGCGTAGGCCGCAGCGTTTGGGTCGGACGGGTTACCCGCTAGGAGAGCCGAGCGGTCAGTCGGATCGCCGACCCGTATAAATGTGAATGACATTGCTCCTGAGCCCCCGAGCAATGCGTGGCGACCATGCCGCGGTCGGCGCGTATTGCTGGTCCTTCGAAATAATCGTAAAGGAGACCGAGAGTCAAGAGACTTATCTGTTTGGTCGGTCGCCGAGCAGCTTGCTGGCGCTGGCGCTGGTTCCGAGGTTGTCCGTATAACTGGCGCCGCGCGGAGACCGAAGGGCCGCATCGGGCGAGCGCGAAGCGGTGTCCTTCTTCGCTCGTGTCGCTTCGCCGTAATTAATGCGGAGTGGGATTTTAATGCCCGTCGCGTCGGCGCATCGGATGGTGGGCGTGTCAGGGGGAGTTTGCGGACCGCCCGATGCGATGGCGGTTTTTGGCCGCGTGAAACCGCCCTTATAAATACGGGCGCCGGGTAGCGGTAACTTACATTCGTCCCAGACGTCTGCACCCGTTCGCCTTCTTCGTCTTCCAAGCGCCTCGTCGAAGGGTTTCTGGCGAGCTCTATGGCGAGCGGTGGCGGCGACGACAGAAGGTCGGGGAAGCGGGTGGCGGAGGCGGCCCCGGGGGGTTCGCCCCCCAAGAAGCCTCGGACGGAGGGGGGCACCTCCGGCGCGGCGGCGAGGGGCGGGCTCGACCTGCCCTCGCCGAGATTCTTCATCTGGAGCCCTCGCCGCGGGTAGGTCCCTCTCCAGTTGTTTTGGTGAGGCGCTGGGTTTGCCAAGTTGACGTCTGTTCCCTGCTCTTGGTTCTCATAGGTCTGACGAGCCCGAAGAGGCGCCGGCAGCCACTGGTGCGGCTAGCGCTGGCGCTCCTCCGGCGACAGAAAGTCGCCTCCTGGGATTGCGGGAGTGGGCGGCCAACATGGTGGATGCGCTGGCGCGGTCTCACGCCGCCCTGGCCTCCCAGATGGCGTCCTCCGCCGCCCTGGAGGTGGAGGCGACGGCGCTGCGGGCGCGGGTGCAAGCCACCGAATATGAGGCGGCGGCCCAGCTATCGCGTGCCGAGGCCGCTGAGGCGGAGGTGGCCCGGGTGCGTGAGGACCTCAATTCTACGCGCGAGGTCCTCTTCTCCATGCTCCGCCCTGCCTACGAGAGCATGGGCAGGAGCCTGTGGCCGCTTGGGGTGGAGCTGAACGAACCGGTTCAGCCTTTGTGTATGATATGCCTTGACCTCACCTGAGCGGCCGAGGCCTTGGAGGACTTGCCCCGGGCTCTCCAGGAACTCTCCGCCCTGAGGGGCGGAGGGTCGCCGCCCTGGCGGCGGAGTACGTGCTGGCGTGCTGCGCCAGTCGGTGCGGCTCCTTCGACCCGGTGGCGACCGTCGCCCATATCCGGGGTGAGCCGGCTCAGGCGCGGGCCAGGGTACGGGACGCGGCGGAAATGGTGGCGGCGCGGCTGCACCTGGAGGTCTCGGACGACGAGGCCGAGGCGGGCGGGAGCTCCGGGGACGATGAAGACGACGCCTTCTTCGGGCCAGGTCCTTAGGGGCCCGACGCGCGCTCGCCCCTGAACTCGTCGTTGAGGCGAGGCAACTCCGGCGCCAGGGAGTGAGGGGCCGCCTTCCCGCTCCAGCTCGTCATTTGCAGTTTTTTGCACTCTTCCCCGTTTCTGGGATGGTTTGGTTTGGACGCTTTCTGATGCTCATGCTTCGCGCTTTTAATGGGACATCACGTACCTTTTGGAAATCTGTAATATTTCAGCCTCCGTGTTTCTTTCTCACCGGGCGCCGGTTTGTTGTTGATTGCTTGCGCGGGATTGTTAGGTCTGCAGGTTGAAGCGCCGTCGCTCGGGCGAAGACTTAGCTGTAGAAACATTTTTCGTCGATCGCCTGTAGGCGGCCCATGCGTAGTCTGCTTCGCCCGGTAGTCCACTACTTTAGCGGTCGCAGTCAGGAAAAACTGTTGAAGTTTTTACGTGACGTAGGCCGTAGCAGCCGAGTAGAAGCGGTCCCTTCGAGGAGGGACCCTTGATTTGTCTGGGCGCTATGTTATAAGATCGCGTAGACTAGTAGCCCCCCGTGCGGGTTCGCGCCGCTCGGGCTCGGCAGGCTAGTAGGGACGCGCAGATAGAGAATTAGTTTTTAGGGAAAAAATTGCCTGAGCTTTTCTATGTTCCAAGCGTTTGAAACAACGTTGCCATGGGCGTCTTTTAGTCGGTAGGTGCCGGGCCGGATTACCTCCACTACGGTGAAGGGGCCTTCCCACGGGGGCGAAAGCTTATGCCTGCCAACGTTGGACTGAACTTGGCGCAGGACCAAGTCGCCTACGTTGAAGGCTCGGCCGCGGACCTGGCGACTCTGATAGCGTCGCAACGCTTGTTGGTATTTGGCCGACCGGAGGACAGCAACGTCGCGCGCCTCGTCGAGCTGGTCAACGGCGTCTTGTTGCGAGTCGAGCCCCCGAGCTTGGTCGAAGGTTTGCAGCCTTGGAGCGCCGTACTCCAGGTCGGTCGGCAGGACAGCTTCGGCGCCGAACACCAGGAAGAACGGCGTGAACCCAGTCGATCGGGTCGGAGTGGTCCTCAGGCTCCAAAGGACGGAGGGTAGCTCAGCAGCCCATCGTCCTGTCGACTTCTTCAATCAATTGAAGATTCGCGGCTTGAGCCCCTGCAGGATCATGCCGTTCGCCCTCTCGGCCTGGCCGTTGGTCTGCGGGTGGGTGACAGACGCCCAGTCGACGTGGATATTGAAGTCGTCGCAGAATTTGAGAAATTCCTTCCCCGTAAACTGCGTGCCATTGTCGGTGATGATGAAGTTCGGGACCCCAAACCGGTAGACGATGCCGCGGAAGAAGTCGGCCGCTTGCGCGGACGTGATAGTGGCGGCAAACCGCCTCTATCCACTTGGTGAACTTGTCCACCGCGACGAAGAGGTGCGTGAAGCCCCCGGGCGCCTTTTTGAAAGGTCCGAGTAGGTCGAGCCCCCAGACTGCGAATGGCCATGTGATAGGGATCGTCTGGAGGGCTTGGGCTGGAAGGTGTGTCTGCCGGGCAAAAAATTGGCACCCTTCGCAGGTGCGAACAATTTGCTCGGCGTCGGCCACGGCGGTCGGCCAATAAAAACCTTGACGAAAGGCCTTACCCACGAGGGACCGTGGTGCCGCGTGATGACCGCACACCCCGCCGTGGATGTCGAGCAGCAACTCCTTACCTTGGTCGGCCAGGATGCACTTCTGGAGGACCCCGGAGGGACTCCTCTTGTAAAGGTCTTCGCCGACCAGGACAAAAGATTTCGCTCGCCGAGCGAGGTGCCGGGCCTTGGTCGGGTCTGGGGGGAGGGTCCCGTTCGTCAAGCGATCGACGTAGGGCTCCCTCCAGTCTGATTCGGCCGTGAGCACGTTCCGACCTAAGTCGGGTGGCGCTGCATCCGGTTGATTGGTGGCCGAGCCGGGCGGTCCGGCCGCTGTTAAACTCTGGGTCGGTCGGATGGACGGTTGGTGAAGGTCGTGGGCGAAGATGCCGGTCGGAACGAGTCCTTTGCCAGAAGCGAGGTTGGCAAGGTAGTCAGCCTCGCCGTTATTGCGTCGATAGCTGTGGTGGAGCTCGAACCCCTTGAACTTCTCTTCAAGCTTGCGCACTTCCTGGCAGTATGCTGCCATGCGGGGGTCTCGGGGCTCCGAGGCCTTCATGACCTGGTCGACCACCAGCTTGGAATCGCCGTATACGTAAAGCCGCCGTACGCCGAGGTCGGCGGCGATCCGGAGGCCGTTGATAAGGGCTTCGTACTCGGCGACGTTATTCGTAGCGTCGAAGAGCAGTCGGACGGCATATTGGAGCTTGTTGCCGAGTGGGGAAATAAGAACGACCCCAGCGCCCGCCCCGTTCTTCGTGTAGGACCCATCGAAATATATCATCCAGTATTCGGGGTCTTCAAGCACCGGAGGCACCTGGGCTTCAGTCCATTCCGCGACGAAATCCGCAAGGGCTTGAGACTTGATCGCCGTCCTGGGGACGAACGAAATGTCGTGGCCGTTGAGCTCGAGTGCCCACTTGGCTATCCTTCCAGAAGCGTCGCGGTTGCGGACGATCTCACCAAGGGGCGAGGAAGTCACGACGGAGACGGGGTGCTGGCCGAAGTAATGGATCAGTTTCCTTTTCGCGATCAACACCGTGTAGAGTAACTTCTGCACTTGTGGATAGCGGGCTTTGGACTCCGACAGTACTTCACTGATGAAGTAGACCGGCCTCTGCACCTTGAGGGCGCGGCCTTCTTCCGCCCGCTCGACGACGAGTGCCGCGCTCACGACCTAGGTCGTGGCGGCAATGTAGAGGAGCAGGGGCTCGCATGGCGCGGCGCTTGTCGGGACCGGGGCGATGTTAGAAGGCCTTGATCGGTCAAGGGCTTCTGGCTTCTGCGTCCAGCGAAGTGGTCGGATTTCTGGCGGCTTATAAGCGGCATCCCGCGCTCGCCGAGGCGAGACACGAAACGGCTTAAAGCTGCGAGGCACCCTGTCAGCTTCTGGACGCCTTTTAGGTCGGCAATCGGACCCATCTTCATGATCGCCGAGATCTTTACCGGGTTAGCTTCGATGCCGCGCTCGGATATCATGAAGCCGAGAAGCTTTCCCTTGGGGACCCCGAAGACGCATTTTTCGGGGTTGAGCTTTATGCGAAACCGCCGGAGGTTCGCAAAAGTCTCTTCAAGGTCGGTGACGAGGTCACGGGCCTTCTCGGTCTTGACGACGATGTCGTCAACATACACCTCGACGTTGCGGCCGATTTGGTCGTCGAAACAGTCGTACATACACCGCTGGTATGTGGCACCCGCGTTTTTCAGACCGAAGGGCATCGTCAGGTAACAAAACGAGCCAAAAGGAGTGATGAAAGAAGTCGCGAGCTGGTCGGATTCTTTCATCGGGATCTGGTGGTAGCCTGAGTAGGCGTCCAGGAAGGAGAGCGATTCACACCCGGCAGTGGAATCAATGACCTGGTCGATCCGGGGCAAAGGAAAATGGTCCTTGGGGCATGCCTTATTCAGGCTGGTGTAATCAACACACATCCTCCATTGCCCGGTTTTCTTTTTTACAAGGACAGGGTTGGCAAGCCACTCGGGGTGGCGTACCTCTTTTAGGAACCCTGCCTCCAAAAGCTTGGCTACTTCTCCCCCTATGAGCCTGCGCTTTTCTTCGTCGAAACGGCGCAGGCGTTGGGCGACCGGCCTTGCGCCGGGTCGGATGTTCAAGGTGTGCTCGGCGACCTCCCTTGGGATGCCCGGCATGTCGAAGGTCTTCCATGCGAAGACATCTCGATTCGCCTGAAGGAAGTCGACGAGCGCGCCTTCCTATTTGGCGGGGAGGGCGGACCCTACCCGCACGGTCTTGGCTGGGTCTTCAGGGTCGACCGCGACCCTCTTCGTGTCTTCGGCGGACTCGAAGGATCCGGGCCCCGATTTGCTGGAGGTAGGGGCGGACCCGGAGGCCTCCCTTCGATAGTTGTTGAGCTCGGCGGACGCGATGACCGCTGAGGCCAGCTCGCAGCTGTTTCGCTCGCAATTGAAGGCGAGCTGGAAGGACGAGGCCACAGTAATGGCGCCCCGTGGCCCCGGGATCTTTAGTTTCAGGTATGTATAGTTCGGGATCGCCATGAACTTGGCGTAACATGGCCTCCCTAAAATGGCGTGGTAGGAACCCGCGAACCCCACAACCTCGAAAGTGAGGTTTTCGGTGCGGAAGTTCTCGGGCCCCCCAAAGGTGACGGGCAGGTCGACCTGCCCGAGAGGGTAAGCCTGCTGACCGGGGATGACACCATGGAAAGGTGCCTTACTCGGTCGCAGGGTCGAGCGGGGAATCCCCAGGGCTTCAAGCGTCTCAACATACATGATGTTGAGGCCGCTGCATCCGTCCATGAGGACCTTGGTGAGGCGCTTCGACCCCATGATGGGGTCAACGACGAGCGGGTACCTTCCCGGGTGCGGGATGTGGTCGGGGTGGTCTGCCCGATCAAAGGTGATCGGGGACTCCGACCACCGGAGGTACTTCGGGACCGCAGGGGTCACCGTATGTACCTCGCGGTAGGCGAGCTTTTGCCGTCGCTTGTCGGCGTAGCTCTCCGGGCCGCCGAAGATCATGAGGCATCCGTCGGGTTCCGGGAACCCGCCGTCTGCCTTCTCCTCCCCGACCTCCGGCGTCGGGTTGCGCTTCTTCCCTTTACCCCGCGGTTGCGTGGGGTTTCTGGAGAGGAAGCGCCTCAGGACTTCGCAGTCCCGATACTTGTGCTTGACAGAGTACCCGTGATGCGGACACGGGCTCTCCATCAACCTTTCGAAGTGGTCGGGCGCCTGCCGCGCCTGCTGCTGGGCAGGGCGGTCGGCGGCCGCGACCACGTGGTCCTCGCGGGCCTGTTTTCCCTTCCGCCTCCGTTTGTCGGAGTGGTCGGAGGGGGCGACAGGCTCGGAACCGGATTCCCGTTTGGCCTTCCCTTTGTCGAAAATGGCCCCCACGGCCTCCTCGCCGGAGGCGTGGTTGGTGGCAATGTCGAGCAGCTGCTTGGTGGTCCTGGGTTTGACGCAACCCAGCTTGTGGACCAAGGCTCTGCACGTTGTGCCGTAGATGAACGCCCCTACGACGTCGGCGTCGCTGATGTCGGGGAGCTCATTGCATTGTTGGGAGAAGCGTCGGATGTAGTCCCGGAGCGTTTCTCCTGGCTGTTGCTTGCAGCTCTTTAGGTCCGAGGAGTTCCCGGGGCACTTGTAAGTGCCCTGGAAATTTCCGACGAAGGCGTTCTTCAAGTCGGCCCGATTCCTATCATTCCGTGAGGCGGTACTCGAGCGAGCTCGGCCGAGTCCGCCAGATAAATGGGGAGGTACTGAATGATGAAAAGATCATCAGTAGCCCCGCCGGCTCGACAGGCGAGTCGGTAATCTTCGAGCCAAACACCGGGGTTCGTGGCCCCCGTGTACTTGGCTATGTTAACGGGTGCCCGGAAACGGGCGGGGAAATCCGCGCGACGGATTTCCCGGGAGAATGCCTGAGGTCCCGGGCCTTCCGGGCTCGGACTGCGGTCGCGACGCCGACCGCTGTCCGCGACCTGCGAACGGGCCCCAGCGCCGGCCGACCTCTTACGAGCGTCGAGGGTGTCACGGTAGTCGTGGCGTTCCCCGAGACGCTGTCGCACCGGAGTGTAGGAGGCCTGAGGCCGCTCCAACTGCGGTGCGATTTTCATCTG
Organism: Guadua angustifolia; assembly: GCA_036346375.1. Classification (NCBI taxonomy): domain Eukaryota; kingdom Viridiplantae; phylum Streptophyta; class Magnoliopsida; order Poales; family Poaceae; genus Guadua; species Guadua angustifolia. The sequence goes on along the minus strand of CM070511.1, from coordinate 34,839,001 downwards.
CTCGTGGCGGGGCTGGCTTTGGCGGCCCGAATGGGACCTCGAGTGGTGGGCGCCAGGGGCCGGTACATATTGTACGGCGGCATGCTCTATCAGCTCCCGGAGGTGCTGGTAGGTAGCCCTTGCCTCGGGCTCGCTCGGCTCAGGGACGCCGCGCAAAGATTGCGGCCGCGCGCGGTTTTGGCTAGGAAGGAAACACGGGCAACAACGGCTCTTCCGCCGATTGTTGTTGTACTGGCGTCTTGGCCTGACTTGCTGCCGCCGCCGGGCGCCTGAGGTGGCGCGAGCTGGCTTGGCCCCGGTAGGTCGACCCTTGCCTTGCCAAGTCTGGCCGCGCGCAACTCCAGCTCTCGTTGCTGGTGAAGCTCGTCGTGGCTGACGTAGGGAGACCCAAGCTGGTCATGCTGACGCCCTGCCTCCGGCGCTTCGGAGCGCCGGTGGCGGGCTTCTTGGCTCGGGGAAGTAGCGGCCGACTGGTTGGCTACGTCGGCCACGTTGCACTCGCGGGAGTACGGTCCCTCCGAAGCTTGCTCCGGGTCGGAGCTGGAGTCGCTGCCGGAGGAACTCTCCAATATTTCATGGAAAGAGGCCGGCGCGTAGCCAGTCATCGCCACGAATCGCGAGCCTGCGGCGGGCTCCGACTTCGAGGGCTGCGCAGGGGCCTCGAGTCGAAGGTTGTCGAGGGCGTGGGTGGCGAAATCCAGGCGTCCATCGGGGCTGATTTCAGTGGCAGAGCAAAGTCGAGCTCTCCTGCCATGGTGACGACGAAGTCGAAGGAACCGAAGCGGATTTGGCTCCCGGGCGCAAGAGCGCTGTCGTCGGTGGAGAAAGCCATCAAGGAAACAAAATGGGGATCCGAAGATCTTTGGTGGCCTGCAGCCCTACTCCGCGCGCTAACCGCTTGCGTTCGCGAACCGGCAAGTAAATTTGTAAGTCTTAAGGGGCCGCGCGTCCCCGCTCCCTGAATGGTTAGACCCAAAGAGAGAAAGAGAGGGGTCCAAGATTTATACTGGTTCGGGCTGAATGTCCCTACTCCAGTTCGTGAGGTGGTCGGATATTACTGATTCCGGCGAACCCGCCGTGTTACAAGTGAGGGCTGAGCTCGGGCTCGGGCGCCTTGCGCACAGGGGTTGCCTGAGTGGCTATTAGTGTAACTCGGGGGTGCTGTGCTCGATGTTCTACGCCGTGGCCTCTCCGAAGGGCCAAGCCTCCCCTTATATAGCCTGGGGAGACAGGTTACACGGAGGTTACACAGGAGTGTATAAAGGGAAAAAATGGATGGGGCTCCCTAAGCCTAGGAGTCTGGTCTTTCGCCTCGGTGTCAGGTTGCTGGACTTGACCTCTGACGGGTAGTTGCACGTCTTGCGTCGGGTTGGTGGAGGCGTGGAGCGACGGCTCGGCCCGCCCCTCCGGAAGCAGCGACTTGCCCTCTGTGCGATGTCAGTCCGACGTCCGGGCGTCGATCTTGAATTGCCTTGGGAAGGCGCGCGGCGCCCCGTCTTGGCTTGGTCGTGATGAGCCGCTGCGTCAGCTTGATAGGTACCCGGCATGGAGACTGGTTTCTGTGATTTGACGTCTGCCCCTTGGTGAAGATGGTTGGTGCTTTGTTCGAAGCTCCTGGTTTGTCCGGCCCGTTGGTCGGGCATCCTTGAGTCGGTATTGCCGTAGCTTGTGGGGCGCCCGCCCTGTAGCGTCTGGTCGGACTGTATTTCGGGGTTGGCTTGGTCGGGAACCGAATGCCTTTGCGCGGGCTAATCGGTCGGCCTTCCAGTTGCTTTGAGTACTGTTCGGGGGCGTCTGACTCATTGTGTTGGTCGGACCGCCCTTTGGGGTCGAGTTGGTCGGAGGCCGTGGGCCTCTGAGTAGGACCTCTTGTTCGAGGCTCGGGCGTGTTGACGGCCCATAAGCTTCTCCTGGGCTGCTGGAGGTACCCATATCCTGGGTATCCGTCAGTCGGAGACACCGCTGTGCCTACGTCTGCTCGTCTGCGCCGTCACTTCATTCTTAGGCGGGGTCCTTTAGAAATTTCTAGCTCCGCCGCTGGTATAAAGGAAAAGAAATGTCGACCGCCGCACATAACAGAGAAAAGAGGAAGAGCGCGCAGAAAAAAAGAAGAGCCGGCAGCGGCGACGCGAGTTAGCGCAAGAGAAAAAGGAGCAACGCTCCAGGCGGCAGCACGGCAAGCTTCTAATGCGGAGGCAGCGCGGGGGCAGCAGACGACAGACGTGAAATCTCTGTCATGTGTGGTTGCAGTACTTGGTTCCCAGCCAGCAGCAGCAATTCGGCATGGAGCAATGAAAGTGACGTTGGCTGTGCAAGCAAAGGACAGCAGAACTAGTACGTGCAAGCAATCAACAGAAACCAAGAGAAAGAAGAACAAGGAAGGGAAAAGAGGAGAAAGTTAAGAAAGAAAAGAGGAGAAAAATTTGAGAAATTATTTAAAGTTTGTGCTTTCATTTAAAGGGATCCTTCACCTTTTTATAAGGAATACATGTAAAAATACTTGAACAGCTTCACCTTTTTATAAGAAATATATGTAAAAATACTTGAACAGCTTCGTAGTTCACTTAGTTTGAGCCACACGTTTAGTGGACCAGAGGTCTTAAGTTCGAAGTTTGAGCCACCCGTTTAGTGGACCAGAGGTCTTAAGTTCGAATCTCAACAGAGCATTTATCCTTCTCTTCTCTTTTTTTCCCCTGCTTTCTACATCTTGTTTCTCTTTTGAAAGATGTGCTTAAGCATTACTACATGTGTTATGAGATTGTGTATTTGCTAAAGAGTGCCAGAACGTACGTACTAGATTATAACTATGATATTGGTACTCTTTTGCAGCATTGGATTAGTGCTTGCACTGGTTGCGAGTTCTGACCAAGTGCATCATATTTATTAAACATGACCATGAGTAGGGAGGCTCGCAGCAGGTTCTTTTCTCAACTCAATCATGAAGCACACCTGACCAATCTTTTGATTATGCACATGGAGATTTCACCCCTTGAAGCCGAGATTTCGCCTCTTGTGGCCGTTGTATTACGGATGATTAGCTTTAGATGCAATTACTGCTGGACACTTTGTTCTTCTCACTTTGACCATAAGGGTACTATGTTTACCTGGTACTTACCGTTTTGTACGATATCATGCATACTTTAGTATTGTAGCATCAAATTAATGCTTTAAATTACTTAGTATTTTGCATTCAAATAGATAGGAAATGTACATAAATAGTTGCATGATTTTTTTTTCATATTTTTCCCAATTTTTTAGAGCCTTGGGAGACAATTTTTCGATTGGTTAAAAATTTTGAAATTTTGGCAAATTTCACCAAAATTTTAGATATTTTGACCGGATTTGGCACAACACCTCTTAAGAATATCATCTGCCACAATTTATTTTTGAAAAACCGAATTTTTGATACTTTTTATAAAAATAATAGAAGCATTGTCAAATTTTTATAAAAAATATACAAATTGGATCATGCTCTAAAAAATTTATAATACCATCTTTAGCAGCCTAGGATCATATAGAAAAATTTCCAAAATAATTAAACTTTATTTGTTATCTTTGAAAAATAAAAAACAAAAGAAACATAAATGGGATAGTAACCGTGTCAGAATTTTATAAATTTGCTCGAGTGTGTTCATGATCTAAACTTTTTAAGAGAGTTTAAGTATTGCCTCAAAACCCTTCTCTAAAATTTTCAAAAATTTTAAACCTGTTTTGGTTGCTCAATCAAATATATGGAAGCAATAAATGTACTCAGCTTTTATTAGGACGGTAGTATTAGGACGGTAGCACTGTTCCTCATGCTTGATAATCATATAAAAATTTTACAATAACATTAGTGATGCGTCAGAACCATTCACATAATGTTTCAAAATTTTCTAACATAGTTTAAATTATTTTTTATTTGGTTGAAATTTATCGAGAATTTAGCAATTTTCTAACATAGTTTAAATTATTTTTTATTTGGTTGAAATTTATCGAGATTTTAGCAATTTTGGTCAAAATCTCAGAAATCCAAAATAAAAAAAATACCAGAATTCAAATAGCAAGTTGAGTACTTTTTATACTCGTAAGATTTTTTTAAAAACCTATAATATATGCAGGCTTAAATTAAGAGAGAGGCTTCTATAGTTAATTTGCATAAAGCCAATTTGAATTGTAAATATTGAATAATAGATTGCAAACGGAATTTTAGTAAAAGCAATTTGACTGGTAAATGAGATAACAATATGTAAGCATAAGTAATTAAATCCAAGTACTATCATAACGTGATCACCACAATAAACCATTTCTACTATCGTATGGCATAAACCAGGTTTTCATGAAAATAAAACATCTAACGAGTGCTGGTGCACCAAGACTCCCATAATCGCAAGAATGACTTTTCGAAAAGATTTACACTTTGTAGAGGTGTACAGCTTTACTCACAAGAAATGATCAATTTTGTTTGCTAGGCCGGTGTGTCAGCAAGAAGATCATAACATAACTGACAACTGTTACATTACCTAGTCCTAACGTTGCACTAATCCGATGACGAAAACCCATATTATGGTGGTAAAAGAAATTTGTACAGTCACTGTATGATAAATAGTTATATATATAAATCCATAGCATGGTATACACCGTTATATCGGTAAACATTTATTCTATTATCATCTCGGTATGGACGTCCCTTCGAGTAATCCATAATGGAAAAGCCTGTACTACTACAGGCTGCTAATGCACAAAGCTAGTTCTATGTAACTTGATAAATTAAGGCAGTCCCATGCTAGCCTTGTAGTTGCACTATAATTCTTGGGTTTAACAAACACTTCGCTTGGTCCTTAATCTGACCTAGACGATAATCTCCCCCTATGCTACGTGCAAGTCCCTTGCATTTCTGGCTATTGCCAATAATCGCTTGCGCCAAAACCATATTATTTCCATTTTTAAGAAATTACCATTGATCACATTAACCATCATGGCCATAGTGTATCATGAACAGTAAAGCCTACCATGTGTGTGCTTATTTCTAAGGCTTACTAAGCAGATGCATATATAAACGAGTATGCCCATTTGTTATCATTGTGTGATTATCCATAATCTAGAGTTCTCAAGGTTCACATATCAATATTGATTAAGGAGATCCCATTAATGAAGGTATTATCTACCATCACCCATGAAATAGCAGAGTTTATAAACATAGCGCATGCATGAAAGTTTTAATGAAACAATTTTGAAAACTAGGATCAATATGGTCAAAGGGGGTACTTGCCTTACTGTTTTTCATCAAGAATGTAGTCTGGATCATCTGCGAAGTTGTCTGTCTACTCGCCGTTCAACGGAAACACGACAAATAATAAAAATCAATAAGGCAAAAAGAAGACAGACAAAACGGTAAAGAGAGACTTGCTATAATAATATATATAAATTATTTAATAGATTATTTATTCTTGATTTAGGAATTGAGGAGGCAAAATTTATACATTCTTTATAATAACCAGTTCAAGAGGTTAAAATTATTCATTTAAGCATTGAGTTAATAATCGACTATATAGTATATCGTAGATATACTCTATAGTCCACCCTAATTTGATTACCCTGAAATTGAAGCTTATTTAAATAAGATATACTTATTTGATTATTCAATACATTGAATTAAATCTTCATTAGAAAAGGCTCTATAACAATTTTAAAATAAAATATTTTTATATATTTGAACTCCTTTTAACTAGATAATTCTAACAAAATTGGTTTCATTAAATTTTGAGTTTATTTACGAAAGTTGTCTATAGGGCATATTTCAAACCTATGTTAAATTTTAAAGTTAAATTTTGAACAGTGGTAATTTTCAAAATAATTTTGTATATTCAGAAACTAATTAATTTTATAAGATTTTAGCAATTTTTTTGATTTATTTGGATCTATATTGCAAAAGTTATAAGCTATTGAACTTGCTAGGGTTTAGCAAATGCTGAAAAATGGGAACTTGCTAAATTGGGAAAGTATGCCTCCAATCAGAAAAATGGATTTTCCTTTTTTGGGCTGATTCAAAACAGCTTATGACCGGTGGGGCCCTACGGCAGTGGGTGTGCTTGGTCCTGGGTGGCTGACTAAGCAGCCCCACCGGGCAGAGAGCCGGGACAGGGAAAGAACAGGGGGCCTCGCCGGCGGTGACCCAAGGCTGGAATCCGGCGACCGACCTCCCTACGGGCTTGATCTTGCCTACCCGAACTCATATGTGGGCTCGGAGTCAGTCGGCGATAGCCGGAGTTAGGCTCCCATCAGTCCCATGGGAGGCAGGCGGTGGCGCAATAGCCGGACATAAGGGAGCTTCGAAAATCGCATCATTTTCTCCGGGGATGGATTCTAATAGCACCAGCGAGCCGAGAGGGTTTCATTTTACCTAAAACAGCGGGTTGGGGTTTGACGGATTGCGCCGACACCGGTCGCCTGAGCCGTATTGACGATTTGATCAGCTTATAATGGTGACCAATGCAGTGGAGCATCAAGTGGAATGGGCAAGCCGCTCGGCGGTCAACAAATGCGTGGTTTTCCGGCGCCAGAGGAAATGATTTCGCAGAGCATGGCGCCGCGACGACGGAATGGCTGAGAAGGAACCGGGCATGGCCCTGACGCATTGATGCACTAATGAAAGGAGTGTCGCTGAGTTTGCGTTTTCTCTGAGACTTGCCTCGGCCGCGCGGCGAAGCGACGGAACGAACAACGGCTGCGGTGCGTGCACAGGGCTCGAAGTTCGGTTGGCCAGAAAAAAAATGGTGCGGGGAGAACTCAGAGGCGCCGAATAGAAGCTTTGATGAGGGATGGCGCCGATTGAAGATCACATCAGTGAGCAGGTTTTGGGTGAAGCGAATTCAGCCGGGAGGACAAAGAAGAAAGGAGTGGAGAGTGGCACCAACCGATTTGGTCAAATGAGTCTGCACTGAATTGAGGGCCCACTTGCAAGAGAAATAGGTAAGGAAGTATGGGGTAGTAACTTCTGAACAGAACATGTGATCCATTAATTCGGCCAACAATTCAAGTTTAACAATTTTGAAGCTTTTTTTAATAAGATCCCGGAATAATTTTTGGCCTCCAGAAAAATTTTGGGCTTAAAATATTCTACAGAAAAATCACAACAAACTTGACAATGTTGACTGCACAATTTCCTTTTCTCTGTTTTTATTTTATTTTGGAAACAAAATGGAGTAAAACTTTTTTGATAATTTTTCCTAACGTTTTTCATGAGCTATGGATTATTGGGTAAAAATTTCAGGTCAAGATCGTTCATAATTATTTTACATAAATTCTGACATTGAATGTTTCAGGTTTTCTTGATTCCTGAGTTAGAAATTTTAAATGGTACTTAATGAATTTATTAATTTTTATATTTTAACCAGGGATTAATATTGTACTGAGGAATATTTATAAAATTTTGAGAAAAATATAGGCTTTTTATATTTTTAAAAAATTCTGACATTCCATTAATTTGAGCTCAAAATGAATGATTTCTCATTTCAATTTATTATTTAATATTAAAATCCTTTTGATAAATGAAGAAGGACACTGGGGATTTCTGAAAACTTAATATCAGTTTTGTGGATTTTTACTAACATTAAATTTCTTACTTTTATATATACTCCCATCTTCTTGTTCCATTATTAAAATTTTTCTTTAGAGCAAAATTTCAAGATGCAACCAAAAAGCCAGAGGAATTTAGAAAAAAATAATTTCAAATGCAGCATTTCTATTTTCAATTTTTTTTTATATTTTGGGATGTTACATCAAGTCTACTCTTTTTTCTCAAAAAGTTTTTGAATTTCAAAATCGTTTTCTAATTTAATTAATCCACAAACAAATTTTACTTATTAAAATGGTGAACTAGCTCTAAAAATTATGAAATTTTTTGGATAAGTTGAATTTTTTTAAAGATTTTATTACTTTTTAAATCTAAAAAAATTCAAAAACTGTTGTCCAATATAGGAAAATATTTTGAATAAGTACCTAAACTGCATAAAAACTAATAAACACATAATGTATTATTTTGAATATAATTCAACCAAGACTACAAATCTTGGGTCATTACATGTTCTTCGTGAATGTTCGAGCAAATAAACTAGTTACTTTTTTAAAAAATTTTGTGTGTACAATCTAAGAGGTTATCATGTTCCAATAAATATCCGTGATCATATTCGATTCTATTCGTGTTCACTCTGTATCCGTATTTGATATTATTTATATTCGTATTCGTATCAGGACTATTTGTATCCGTATTCGTATATGAGAAAAAAAATATAAAAATAAATATGATAGAGCCATTATTCGTCCGTATCTGATCCGTTTTCACCCCCTACTCTCATGTTAGTACGTGGCCAAAGCTGCGTTTTACTGATATGATTAAGGTGTTGCCCATTCTCTGGTTAGAACGCGAGGCCTCTCTAGCTTGTGCTCTGGGATCTAGCCATCTAGGGTTCGTGGTAGTTTTGGATTGCAAGCGCTAGGATGAAGCCAGAACATGTTACTGCATCGTGTGCCTTAGAGCTGTTTGATGAAATGCCTAAGCTAGATACATTTACGAAGAACTTGCTTTCTTCCATGATTGTTCTAGTTATTTCTACTTTGGATGCTTGCGTCTGCCCGCTTGGTGAAACAGCAAGATTCTCCTGTGGCCAATGTGCATATCAATTTAGTGCGGAATAATGCGCCATATTCAATTTGTATTTGTTGCTTATTAATAACCAAACTCGTTTAATGATGTATATTCTACTGTGGCCAATGTGCGGAATACTCGTTTTTGCTTGCAGGCAGGGTTTGATATGATAGATGCGTTTGCACAGTCTCAGCGTATATCCCTCACCACACATCACTTCAAAGCACTATTTGGTGAAGGTTTGGCTCCATCCATATGCCCCCAGAAAAAAATATCCCTTTTTAGTTTAAATTTTTTTGAGTAATGCAAAAATGCCCCCAGAAATTATTTCCCTTTTTAGTTTTTAAATTTTGAGTAATGCCTACTCTATTCTGAGTACAAAGGATTGAATTGAATTGGATGTTCTGTCCATTCCATTGATGCAGGGATGGTCAATGGTGTCCCTGTTCTGCTTGCCAAGCCTCAAACATATATGAATGTCAGTGGTGAATCTGTGAGCAACACTTCTGGAAGATTATTCAAGTTTAATACCCCGTTTATATTTTGCGTACTTTTTCCTGCTATGTCATTCATTTTAACTAATTGTAACAGACACCCCTCTTTTTGAAGAGAATTAGTAATTTTGGTGTTTTGGCTTCAAAATTGTCATCTTCTAATCCTAACTTCGTAATTGTCATCTTCTAGTCTTAATAATAGACTTTGGCAAGTCTGACAATCAACTTTTTGTAACACCCCGATGCCCGACGCACCGCGAAAGCTACCAAAAGACTCTAAATAACGCTTACAACACTCCGGAACCACTCTTGCCCAGAGTGTTCCCAACAAGATCCAAGAAATAAAAACGCGACAAGAAGTTCAAATGACCTAAGGACTCAACGAACGAGTCACTAAACCTTTTACCTCTAATAAAAGGTTGAAACTGACCTTGAAACTCTCTAAACTAGCTTAAAACTAAGTCACCGAAATTTAGAAAATTTCGGCATGACCTCCCTAGACAGTAGGACATCCACTCAGCAGACAGAAAACAATTGCAGTTATGATATCATTCTAGCAGGTCCTTAGTTAATCAATCACACATCCAACAGAACTTAATAACTACACCACAACGAACGACATATTACAACCATAATCAATACAACCAGGCTTTACAAATCGAATTAAATGGTTTGATGCAAACGTGCTTGTGCTACTACTCCCCCCATGCATGCCGGTTTCAATGTACCTGCAACAACACAACAAACAAGCGTGAGTCGATGACTCAGCAAAGTACACGAGAGTAACAATTCCAATTTATCATAAGTAAAACAAGAGCTTGACCATAAAAGCAAGGAAGACAAATGAAGCAACAACCGGACAATACGCATTTATACCCATTTAAAGCAATAACTTGACTATACAAGAAAATTACCGCAATCAAACCATCAACTTGATAATAAACCCATTCAACGCCAAAGAAGCACTACTTAACTCTAAGTCACAATGTCTCCCGACTCAACTACCCCTTGTTGCAACTCAAACCATTTTCATCTATTGCATTTGAGTTTATAACTCGACTTCACTCCACGATATTCATACAACATAATTCACAGGGAAAAGAAATGCGCTAATTCATCAAATTCAATTCAATCTCCTTTTTTTGGGTTGAGTCCACGACTCATCCTTCAATTACCATAATCACCATCCATATGACACACCATTTACCATAACACTCATTATTAAAGATGTAATGCACATGAATGCTCATTTCCATGCACGTACCGGTACTGCCGAGTGCCCACCCGTCGGTGTGCACCCCCACGTCCCTTCCATCCCGTGGAAGGTGCCTACTCTTATTGTCTCGCTCCCATTCACCTCGATGAATGGGACTACGAGGTAGGACTTTCGTGTTCACTACGTGTGAACACAGAGGCCCGCATCAAAATGGGTCGTCTCTTCCATTATGAATGCACAAATGCAATTTTCATGAATGAAATGCAACTTTTCATTCAATGCCAACACTAACATACCATAACCACATACATACACATAGCCAATTCTCATATTCATAAGTCACCAGCGATACTAGTAAAATCAGATTCAACCATAAGACATGGCAACTCATAACGTTTCTGCCATGCAACTACATCCTACGGCCCTAAGCCATATTCACACAATACACTTGCAATTAGATGCTCACATATACTATCTTTATAAATGACTTAACCGTTGGAACCAAACTCATGTTAGCCCCAATCACTCAAACAACATACTTGCTATAATCAACCTTACTAAAAACTCGGTCTCAATTAGAGTTCATCTAATTAACAGAGCAACAATTAAAATTAAGGAGCATCACATATGAACACACATCCACACTCAATAACACGGTGTACTTGCATCCATTCCCTTAGCATTTTAATCATCATAAACATTTTCATAAGAGGAAGCACTTTCTAGTTATATCCAAGCAAGGCTTACCTCTTGCGTATGCATCGGCAATTACTTACGCTAAGAGCAATAATCGATTAATCTTCCTAGCCACAGTCTAGGGAATGCACTTGCCTTTTATTGTAGACGGAGTGACGCAGGGTCGAGGCAACCCCCAAAGACCCTCTACCTGAAAATAGCAATCACCGGTAAATACTCGCATTCGGGATAACTCACTTCAACTTCTCCTAATTAGCTCGGTACAATTTCGTTTTAAGTAGTTGAAGACATTAGCACGAACTACACGAAATTCTCCCACTATATTTGCGTATTCGAAAATTCTAATTCAACCATCTAGCCAAAACTTACACAATAGCTTAAGATCACAATTTCTATCGAAACCCTAAATATTCTCAGACAACGGTGGTTGCACCAACTGAGCTATCTACAAATGTGATCTACTCCCGTAGTCCACACCATAGCCATACCTTGGTATCTGTTGTCTACTTTAATATGAATCAGTACAAACTCAAATGATAGGATTAGCGATTCCCATTCCCAGTCACGACTTTAACTAATCAAACAAAGACGATTTGCCTACCGAATAGGGGTTCCACTATAGTTTGAGTACTCTTCCCCTCAATAGTAGTAAAACACAACTAATCCAGCATATTAGAGCATGAATTCTCTTTACCAATAAATATTCTAAAGCTGAGCATAAAGCTAGAATCAAAGAAATGACCAAATTTCCTACATCAAAAAAATATGTTGTCTCAGCCTTAGAGTTGTACAACCATAAATCAAGCAAGCCAAACTCGAGCACATGCAAGTACTTCGAAAATGATCAGAAGCATCAGCTAACTAGAAGCATCATACACAAATACATATAGTCCGATGATCTTCAAACGAACATGATAACATGGCATCAACGACAATTAATCCTAGCAAACCTTGATAAACTTGAGAGCATGATAACAAGGGAATTCTAGCATAATTAAATCATAAAACTTGGGAGCCTGGCATTGATTCTCGCATTTCAAAGTCCATCTCTCAACCTTGCACACTTCACTCACTGCGATACCACAACCTAAACCTTCTAGGCATTTCATCGAACACCTAGCATGCACAGAAAATACCCAAGCTAGAATACCTCAAAGCAATTCCATGGAGGAAGGAGGGAGGTGAGGAGAGGTCGCTGCCGGCTGAAGCTGCTGGAGCTTCGGCTGCTGGTGTTGCTACTGGTTGTTGCGGTTGCTGCTGCTGGTACTACCGAGCCAGAGGGAAGATCAGAGGAGGAGCGGCTGGTTCGGCAAGGCTGGGAAGACAACAGGGAGGCAACCGGCCTGGAGGGAGGAGAGGCGCAAGGAGAGCAGCCGGCCTGGAGCTCACCGATCAGGGGCCATGCTGGCCAGACTGCAGTCCTGGCTGCTGTCGATTGCCGCCGCTTTGCCGGTTGAGGGAAGGAGAGGGATGCTACTTCCTACTGCGCGCTGCTTCGGTTGGTGGTGCTGCCGAGCCAGGAAGAAATCGGCAGGGGCAGCTTCACCAGAGAAGAATGGGGGAAGGGAGCAGGGGAGTCGGCAGGGAGGAGCCTGGAGGCTGGTGCGCTCGGGAGTTGGCGAACAAGGAAATATCAACCAAGGCAAGAATGATGACAGCCACACAAAAGGAGGGAGACAATGAGGCTAGGTAAAAAAAAGTAGGTGAAAAGTAGGTGAGGAGGGAAATTTCCATAAAACCCCTCCCAAACAGGCCAACCACTCCCGAGATTACCTGCCCGACGGCCCCAGGTCACACGACCGAAAGCCCAAAAATTAAAAGCGAGGATGCACAGCATGACACTCTCCCCCCTTTAAAGGAATTCGGCCCCGAATTCAAAGAATGCCAACTACGCAAAACAAAGACACAAAGGTCTTAAACTTCTTTGTCAACTCAAAATACCCACACAAAAACTCCAACGGTTACAAATGGTAAACCAAAACCTCAAATCCAACGATTAACAAAACAATTTGACTTAGCTCAAATAAGTGCAACTTCTTATGCAAGAACTCAGTCAAAGTCAATCAATAGGCCAAAATCCCAAATCATACCACTCTCGCAAACAATCTGACAAACTGAAACAATCTTTTTGTCAATACTATAACACACGACATCTGAACAACCAATGATCCTCCTCAGATGAATAGGATACTAACCTCTATGCTCTACTCCAAATCCATACTCAATTTTGATTGCTATACTCTTATCTCCTCTTTCAATTGATTGGCCTCTTTATCAAAAGGTCCATTACCGACAAATACCATTGAAACAATTTATTCACTAAAACACAATTTCCCTTCCAACCATATCTCCACAATATATATTTTTTTGATATTCCTTCTACCAAATTTACCTCACCCCAAAGGACCACTGCCCAGGGTAAATGTTCACTACAGAACACTACACATCAAATTATGAAATCCTTCACTACAACCATCTGAACCCAAAAGTTCAGTCACACGTTAGAAATGGTGACATAATTACCATCAACTTCCAAGAGAAACACTACATTGAACTTTTACAGCTGCAATCTCAATGACCAAAGAAAACTCAATTCTCTTTATTATACTCAACACTATACCACAAGCTTCCCTATCCTGTAACTCCAGCTAGAACACAAAGGAAATACAATTCCCGTTTTGACCAAATGAACCACGTACATCATCTTGAACCCAAAGCATTAAAATCTACCTGAGAGAGGATCTTGATAGAGCCCAAACATCACTCACAATCTTCTTCCAAAGCCAAACTTGCACGAGAAAACCCGATTCTCAAACATCATATAATTCGCCTTTAACACTCTCGGTCAATGCAATAAAATTCACCTCGGGGAGAACTCCAATTAAAAGAGAAACCCCACACAGATCGCTGACAATAGCTCTTAAAAACCAAGAAACAACTCCGCTTACTTTAACCAAAGCAAAATCTCTCGCATTAAACCAAAACCAACGTTTGGCAAAGGAAACCGATTCTCAAATTAGGCATCTGCACCCATAACCATCACATTCTTCCTCAAGAGAAAAGGAAACGTATTCCCAACAAAACCACTTCAATCATATCCGGCTCTAGTCAACATAAAGTTACAAAACCCAATCCTTCTTTAATTACTTTCTACTATTTAGATAACCACCACTGGTCATAGTAGCATCAAATCCTAACCAAAATCTATCTCATGACAATCAACAAGGAGAACCACGTTCTCACTTCTTCGACACAACTAACTTATTAGTTAATTAACACAAGACGCGTGCCGTCATTTACGTCGGTTTACTAACCATGACGAATCGTTATTTATACAACTGTCCAATCCCAGCTTAAAACAAATCTTTTTCAACATTTACGTCAGCTTAATCAACAAACCTTTCGTGCAACTCCAAAGTCCACCGTCTAATATCCCCGGTTCATTCAAACAATAAATACTTTTTAACAACTTGATATGATGCCAACCAGCCATCTTCCATAGATAAACTCCCAGATACCATCCTTCATACATCCATTCCATATATATTCATTCTTTAATCTCACATCGAGTAGATCATTTTATTGATCCACAATTTAATTGACCCATAAGCAACATAAACCAACAACTCTCATGTCTTTACGCCAATTTACTCCGATACTTTACATCAACACCTTACTCTAATAAATTCATCCACAGAAGATTCTAGTCCCTCTCAATCGTGATCAATACTAGACTTACCGGAACACAAACCTTGAACTTCAAATCAATTCCACGTTTCACGACCATTGTAATAACTCTAATCAACTTTTCATTTTAAGATCACCTACCATTCCAATTAGTCATTCTGTATCCCACAATAAATTTGGGCGCCTTTATATAACCAACAATTCACATTAACAGAATCGGTAACCCACTTCATCTAAAATCTCTAATAACTCATAATCCAATTAACGTCTTAAACGACCCCGTGGGTCACGAACTCAACCTTTAAAGAAAACCACGATTATTAAGCATGGGCGACAACTAAAACCATCCCTCTTTCCAGAAAAACCCAATCATAAGGGAATTCGACTCTCGAATTCCCAAACTCCGACGGGAAACAACTCCTTAAACGAATCTCAAGATTCACAACTTCCAGGAAGGAAAAGAGATGCATGGGAAAACCAAATGATCAACCAAATCATTCTCGATAAAACCTTAACACCGAAGATCCACACGACTTAAGTTTTGCACCAAATAAACTTCAATAACTTTCTTAAATGGAGAACAACAACTACAATAGTTTTTCTCTACAAGTTAACCCACGATAACCAACAAAATCCAAAGAAACCAACGAAACTGAAGTCCAGAACGCTAAAAGAAATCCGAAAGGATTCATCACCAACTTTCCTCTTTGCCTCCAAAGGAATGAAGCCCAAAAGAAACCAACCTTCTCCACTCACTCTCTAAACTATGCCACAACAAACGACAGTCCCTCACCTCGAGAGGTTCCCATGCCTCCGGTGGTGGCCCTACCCAGCCACAACCACCAACACATCCTCTTCCACGGCCACACCAACAACCAAGGCCCTTAACAAGGTCAAAAGCACGAAGGCGAAAGCATAATGATTCAAACAATCCTTTTATAATCAAAGCAACATATACAATAATTTTAACATTCAATCATCAAAGCTTAAATGCAACATTTAAGCGTAATGCAATGATACCCATCCCTTCCTACTGTGCACCAGAGTGTGTCAAGTTTTAATTAATGAACCATGCTATTCCAGATTTTAAGGTTATTGCCATGAGGCCAAATTTTACAAGTAGATACCTATGCCATGTTTCTAATTCCACACAGCAACTTTTAGTTTATTCTAGAGTAACATTGCTAAATTCACATACCACGGACCTAAAGCCCGCTCTGATACCAACTGTAACACCCCGACGCCCAACGCACCGCGAATGCTACCAAAAGATTCTAAATGACGCTTAGGACTCAACGAACGAGTCACTAAACCTTTTACCTATAATAAAAGGTTGAAACTGACCTTGAAACTCTCTAAACTAGCTTAAAACTAAGTCACCGAAATTTAGAAAATTTCGCATGACCTCCTAGACGAGAGGACATCCACTCAACAGATGAAAACAATTGCGCTTATGATATCATTCTAGCAGGTTCTTAGTTAATCAATCACACATCCAACAGAACTTAATAACTACACCACAACGAACGACATATTACAACCATAATCAATACAACCAGGCTTTACAAATCGAATTAAATGGTTTGATGCAAACGTGCTTGTGCTACTACTCCCCCCATGCATGCCGGTTTCAATGTACCTGCAACAACACAACAAACAAGCGTGAGTCGATGACTCAGCAAAGTACACGAGAGTAACAATTCCAATTTATCATAAGTAAAACAAGAGCTTGACCATAAAAGCAAAGAAGACAAATGAAGCAACAACCGGACAATACGCATTTATACCCATTTAAAGCAATAACTTGACTATACAAGAAAATTACCGCAATCAAACTATCAACTTGATAATAAACCCATTCAACGCCAAAGAAGCACTACTTAACTCTAAGTCACAATGTCTCCCGACTCAACTACCCCTTGTTGCAACTCAAACCATTTTCATCTATTGCATTTGAGTTTATAACTCGACTTCACTCCACGATATTCATACAACATAATTCACAGGGCAAAGAAATGCGCTAATTCATCAAATTCAATTCAATCTCCTTTTTTTGGGTTGAGTCCACGACTCATCCTTCAATTACCATAATCACCATCCATATGACACACCATTTACCATAACACTCATTATTAAAAATGCAATGCACATGAATGCTCATTTCCATGCACGTACCGGTACTGCCGAGTGCCCACCCGTCGGTGTGCACCCCCACGTCCCTTCCATCCCATGGAAGGTGCCTACTCTTACTGTCTCGCTCCCATTCACCTCGATGAATGGGACTACGAGGTAGGACTTTCGTGTTCACTACGTGTGAACACAGAGGCCCGCATCAGAATGGGTCGCCTCTTCCATTATGAATGCACAAATGCAATTTTCATGAATGAAATGCAACTTTTCATTCAATGCCAACACTAACATACCATAACCACATACATACACATAGCCAATTCTCACATTCATAAGTCACCAGCGATACTAGTAAAATCAGATTCAACCATAAGACATGGCAACTCATAACGTTTCTGCCATGCAACTACATCCTACGGCCCTGAGCCATATTCACACAATACACTTGCAATTAGATGCTCACATATACTATCTTTATAAATGACTTAACCGTTGGAACCAAACTCATGTTAGCCCCAATCACTCAAACAACATACTCGCTATAATCAACCTTACTAAAAACTCGGTCTCAATTAGAGTTCATCTAATTAATAGAGCAACAATTAAAATTACGGAGCATCACATATGAACACACATCCACACTCAATAACACGGTGTACTTGCATCCATTCCCTTAGCATTTTAATCATCATAAATATTTTTATAAGAGGAAGCACTTTCTAGTTATATCCAAGCAAGGCTTACCTCTTGCGTATGCATTGGCAATTACTTACGCTAAGAGCAACAATCGATTAATCTTCCTAGCCACAGTCTAGAGAATGCACTTGCCTTTTATTGTAGACGGAGTGACATAGGGTCGAGGCAACCCCCAAAGACCCTCTACCTGAAAATAGCAATCACCGGTAAATACTCGCATTCGGGATAACTCACTTCAACTTCTCCTAATTAGCTCGGTACAATTTCGTTTTAAGTAGTTGAAGACATTAGCACGATCTACATGAAATTCTCCCACTATATCTGCGTATTCGAAAATTCTAATTCAACCATCTAGCCAAAACTTACACAATAGCTTAAGATCACAATTTCTATCAAAACCCTAAATATTCTCAGACAACGGTGGTTGCAACAACTGAGCTATCTACAAATGTGATCTACTCCCGTAGTCCACACCACCGCCATACCTTGGTATCTGTTGTCTACTTTAATATGAATTAGTACAAACTCAAATGATAGGATTAGCGATTCCCATTCCCAGTCACGACTTTAACTAATCAAACAAAGACGATTTGCCTACCGAATAGGGGTTCCACTATAGTTTGAGTACTCTTCCCCTCAATAGTAGTAAAACACAACTAATCCAACATATTAGAGCATGAATTCTCTTTACCAATAAATATTCTAAAGCTGAGCATAAAGCAAGAATCAAAGAAATGACCAAATTTCCTACATCAAAAAAATATGTTGTCTCAGCCTTAGAGTTGTACAGCCATAAATCAAGCAAGCCAAACTCGAGCACATGCAAGTACTTCGAAAATGATCAGAAGCATCAGCTAACTAGAAGCATCATACACAAATACATATAGTCCGATGATCTTCAAACGAACATGATAACATGGCATCAACGACAATTAATCCTAGCCAACATTGATAAACTTGAGAGCATGATAACAAGGGAATTCTAGCATAATTAAATCATAAAACTTGGGAGCCTGGCATTGATTCTCGCATTTCAAAGTCCATCTCTCAACCTTGCACACTTCACTCACTGCGATACCACAACCTAAACCTTCTAGGCATTTCATCGAACACCTAGCATGCATAGAAAATACCCAAGCTAGAATACCTCAAAGCAATTCCATGGAGGAAGGAGGGAGGTGAGGAGAGGTTGCCTTGAAGTCAGCTGGAGCTTAATGGCCGGTGTTGTTACTCTTGGTTGTTGCTTGTTCTTCTTCTTTGCATCGCCGAGCTAAAGGGAAGATCAGAGGAGGAGCGGCTGGTTCGGCAGGGCTGGGAAGACAACAGGGAGGCAACCGGCCTGGAGGGAGGAGAGGCGCAAGGAGAGCAATGACTGAGCTCACCGATCAGGGGGCCGTGGCCACCAGACTGCAGTCCCGCTGGCTGCCGATTGCCGCCGCTTTGCCGGTTGAGGGAAGGAGAGGATGCCACTTCTGCTCTTGTATTGCCGGTTGAGTAGTCTGCCGAGCCAGGAAGAAATCGGCAAGGGCAGCTTCGCCAGAGAAGAATGGGGGAAGGGAGCAGGGGAGTCGGCAGGGAGGAGCCTAGAGGCTGGTGCGCTCGGGAGTTGGGGAACAAGGAAATATCAGCCAAAGCAAGAATGATGACAGCCACACAAAAGGAGAGAGATAATGAGGCTAGGTAAAAAAAAAAGTAGGTGAAAAGTAGGTGAGGAGGGAAACTTCCATAAAACCCGTCCCAAACAGGCCAACCACTCCCGAGATTACCTGCCCGACGGCCCCAGGTCACACGACCGAAAGCCCAAAAATTAAAAGCGAGGATGCACAGCATGACACTTTTAACACGTGTGGCATTTGCAGAAATCATTTGCTCATGTATCAAATATCTGTGCAGCTCTATTTTGGTTGGTGCAACTGAAAGGCTATCAGATATATCTGCTGCTACAACTTGAAATTGGAATATGAAAACGTAACATGAAAATCACACCCATGCCTGTTTAAATTTGTACTTTTCTTTTACAGATTATGGGTACTTCATCTTGCAGAAGTTTCTTTAACTGGACATGCAAAATTGGTAATACAACTGTAATTTGAGGACTACTGGTAATCAGTCTCCTTTTTGCTTATTGCAGGCTGGGCCACTTGCGGCATATTATAAACTGCCACTTAATGACTAGTGGTAAGCATTTATTTATATGGCAATCTGACATCTCTGATGTGTGAGTTTCAGGCATTTGATGACATGGACCTGCCATGTGCAGTTCTTCGTTTACAGCCTAATGGAGGATATGGACACCACAACGGGTTGGTAGACTTTATTTTTTTATGTGCTTCGTGAAAGAGTTTTCTGTGTATGTCAAAAGTAATTTGTCATTCAAAAGGGGAACAATATATTGATACGTTGAAATGCATAAATCAGTACTTGTCAAAAGTAATCTCTGTGGCTTATCAGTTTAAAATGTCAGCCCATTGTCTTAGTCCTCTAATCTAGCCTGTTGGCATGCCCTTAGGACTTTAGGAGGTACCTGTCTCAGTGACCAGATAAACAGTATGCTACTTATCTTCAATAAGCAGATATGGCAGGACTTCTCTTGCCATGTTCTGTAGTTAATTACTATTCTTGGTTGTTGTGGTATTCCTGCATGATTCTTTTAGTATGCTTGCTTATTTCTACTTTGGCATCTAGTCAGTTCTCGAAAAGGTCTTCCGTATGTAAGCACACTCTTTAATCAGTGTGATGGCATGCTCTCGTATTTTAACTTTGGTGTGTTTTTTGTGTTCCTGTTGTAGAAAAAAGACCATTAGATATTTGAATCTAACCATTAGATATTTGAATCTATTTGATGCCTGCAGATAAGGGTTTTATTTGAACTTGACAGGAAATATTTACCTTTTTAGTTTATCAGGGCGAAGAGTGTGATCTACCATTTTCATAGGAACCAAGAATTTGGTCGATTAAGGATAGGTAGGTTCGACAACTGCAGCATTCAGATTTCTTTTTCTTTTTCTGGACCAAAATTCATAGTTTGGCTTATTTAGGAATTGGAAGACCGCCTGGTCAGATGGATCGCAAAGCTTTGGTGCTGCAGAAATTTAACAAGACTGGTCGTGAACGGGTAAATATCTCTATTGCTGATACTCTGCAGTTCTAGTTTCGCGCTATGCTACTTCTTACGATGTTATTTGAATTGTGCTGTAGTTCTGATTGAATGAGTTTCAAAATATCCACATTAGTTCTATGGTCCTAGTTTTTTTTTAAAAAATAGTTCTATGGTTGGACGATATTGTGCATTTTCTAGGACAGATATGACCAAGAAGTATTGATTCCAACAGCCTTGATTGTATTCCATATGTAAGCAAGCTTTTGATTTAATCTACTTCAGTTAAATCTTGGTGAATTTCTGCAATGCTTCCCGGCAAATGGCAAATGCCTTATTGGTACTAGCATTTTTAATTGAGTTGAGTAGATCCCGCTTCCGGCCAGCAGCCTGGTACTCAGGTTCCACTCTTGAGTCTTGAGCTAGTTACCAGCAGTACAATCCCTAAAAGTTGGTAACAAGCAAAAGTAGTTGTGGAAAAAACGGTGATGGTTGCTTCATGTTTTTTACTCTGGGTGTAGTTACTCCCACCTCTAAAATACAACCTAAACGAATTTGAAATACACATTTATCACTTTGGGTACACTCATATACTAATTATAAGATATTCCAATATGAACCACACGAAAAATTTGCAAGAGAGTACATAGTTTTTAGCATATTTTACAAATACCTTTATATATGGACATAAAAAGGAGCATGTCCAAAAAAATATACATACTATCTCTAAAAAATGTAAATACTACCTAGCTAGTCTTATATGCTCATATACTACATGTACACGTTGTGAGATACAACGTAGGGAGTAAAAAAGAGACTTCATATATATATATATGTATATATATATATATATACACTCCTGGGTGTACGTACTCCCACCTTCAGTATACCATTTAAATGATGTTGTTATACCTCTTTATCCTTTTGAGTATACTCTAATACTAATTATAAGATACTCTAAAGTGAGTTCCATGAAAAATTTCATTAAAGTCCACCCTTTATAGCAATATTTGTTTATATATTCCTTTTACATATGAAAAAGGGTATGTAGTAAAAAAATAAAGGGTTCTGATGAAAATTTTTCAACCATGTTGCATTGGAGTATCTTAGAATTATTATTGGAGTATACCGAAAGTGATAAATGAGTATAAAGCGTTCATTTAAGTGGTATATTAGAGGTGGGAGTATGTACTCCTAGGAGTACAGAAAAGGCTTATATATATATATATGGTGTCCATTTAGCTGTAAAATTGGCTTCAATCTGCTGTTTAAGCCTCTGCATGATAGAAAAAAATATATATATGGATAGTAAAATTTATCATGGGACATCAAAATGATTGTTTATTGGTGAGACTTATATTATTTTGTTGCTCTCATCATTAGTAAGCTACTGGTAAAAACCTTTTGTGAATTGGAGCTGCCGCTAAAAAGTTATGACTAAAACAAAGAAAAAAGATTATGGTACAAAAAGGAAAAGCATTTATTAGTTCATTTGCCACGTAACTGATAGTCAACTGGGACAGTTCCATCACGGTGAGTATTGGGATTCGTGGCTCGGTCGATATGTGTTAACTGGCTTGGGAGCTAAAGAATAGTCTATATATACACACTACATGTAGAATGCCGTATTATACTCCGCAGCTAGTCAACACAGATTGATCGAGCTGCATATCCTAGTACTAAGCACAATGAAACTACTCCAGACTGAGCATATCAGTTACGTGACCAACTAACTAGTAAATATATTTCCTTGTTTGTACTATAATCTTTTTTTTGTTTGATTTAGCTATAACTTTTTATTGACAGATCCGATTCGGTTTTTACCGTAGATTACTGATGACAAGAGCAACATAATGACACAAGTCTCACCAATAAACACCACACCACATTAATGAGAATTTAGTGCCAATTTAACGAATGTGTTATAAGATTTTACTACCGCACAGACAGCTGAACACCCTGGTATGGTAGTAAAATGTATGTTTACACATAGTAAAATCTCATTCATGCAACGTTTATTAGCGAGACTTATATCATATGTTGTTCTCGTCTTTAGTAAGCTACTGGAGAAAACAGTTCGTGACTCGAACTTGTCAATAAAAAGTTAAGGCTAAATCAAAGAAAAATATATTGTAGTACAAACAAAAAATGCAGTAACTAGTTGGTCATGCGGCATAAACTAGTAAATGCGTTTCGTTGTTTGTACCAGAATCTTTTCTTTGATTTAGCTATAACTTTTTATTGACACCTCCGATTCAAAAACAGTTTTCACTGGTAGCTTACTAATAACGAGAGCAATATAATGATATAAGTATTGCCAATAAATATGTAACATCCTAGAAATTTCAAAAATAGAAAAAATAAAAATTTGAAATTTGAAAATGGAATTGAACAAAGATTTCAATTGAAACCAAGTGCTTCATTCTAAACATTCTTTTTCTTATTACCTTCTTGTATTTCAACTTTAAAGAAAGAACAAGTTGCTACATTAAAACTTTTTGCCTAGAATAAACAAACTTTAAAAATGAGTTAAAAATTTAATCCTATTTTGAATTCCCATCTTTTCTATTTTCTTACTTTAATAACTATTCTTATATTTTGGGCTTTAAAGAAAAATCAATTAATGAATTAGTGAAAGAGTAAAAGTAAAAAGGAAGAAAGATGAAAGTAAAAAAGCTAGAAAAATGTCATTAAATATTGAGAAGTCTCCATCACATCTTTTCAGCTGTCGAAAGATTTTTAATGAATTAGGTAAAGAACTAAATACTGAAGTGACATGTTTTAACTTCAAACAATGGTATGACAGAATTTTACAAAAATAATCATAGATCATCCCTAATTGAAAATTTTACCAAGTATACCCTGTAATAATATTAACCCATGGTAAAAATATAAAAAATTAATGAGTACATTTCGTGCCTTTTACAATTCAAGAATAGAAACCATGAAAATCTGAAATCTGCAATGATAGAATTGTTGGAGAAAACACGCTAACTACCAGGAGGGGAAGTTCTTGTTCACCTCCCGCCTCGCAGGTCGGCGAACGCGGGTCCGCGGAATGGCCGAGGATCTCACCCGCAAGCACGAGGGGGAGATCCTCTTGCCTCCTACTCCGTGGGAGCCCGCCGAAGGCCTCCCTACTCCGCGGGGGTATTCGGGGTTCACCCTCCTACTCCGTGGGAGTCCGCCAAAGGCCTCCCTACTCCGCGGGCGTATTCGGGGTTTACCCTCCTACTCCGTGGGAGTCCTCCAAAGGCCTCCCTACTCCGCGGGCGTCTTCGGGGTCCACCCTCCTACTCCGTGGGAGTCCACCAAAGGCCTCCCTACTCCGCGGGCGTCTTCGGGATCCACCCTCCTACTCCGTGGAAGCCCGTCGAAGGCCTCCCTACTCCGCGGGCGTCTTCGGGGTCCACCCTCCTACTCCGTGGGCGTATACGGGCGTGCCTCCTTGGTGTACCCCGCGGGTGTGCCACTCGGGTAGGCCCCGAGGGAGGTCTCCGTGGGGGCCTAAAGTCCGAGGTTAACTCCTATGGACCGGTGACGTGGAGTTCGCCACCAACGTCCGAGAATGACCAAGCTGCCCTCGCTGAAGTCTCTACAGTAGGGGTAGGATGGTACTTTCATATAGCTAAGGCTGGGCGCCTATAAAACCCAACTGTAGCCCTTACTTGTAACCCAGACTCATATGGAATACAAAACTCGAACTACTGGTGTGTCCTGCGAGAGCCCGAGCTAGGTGTTCCCTGCTCCTCTTGGGAGACACGCCGACAGGAGTAGGGCACTCCCTTGGGTTCCCGAACCTGTATAAACCCCTGTGTTCACTTTGTCCCCTTTGGACGGTGGCCCATAAGACGGCCAGCGTCCCCTCTCTCTCTTGTGTCTCGTTTTACACATACGACATTTGGCGCCGTTTGTGGGGAGCCCTAGTTGGCATCAAAGGCTATGGCTCCTACCAAGAAGCATCCCAAGCCTCCTCAATCCCCAAAGCGTAAGGAGCAAGTCGATGGCCCTCCGCGGCGGGCTTCCAGGTGTGTACCTCCCTCCGTGATCGGAGCCATCCACCCTGGGGCAGGTAACGTCCTCCAAGCCCTAGAACCTGAGAGCTCCACTCCCTCCCTCTCATTGGCAACCGTGGGTCAAGAACAACGGCCCCAGGGTGCCGTCGTTGCTGTGGGGTCAGCAGCCCCGGAGCCCGCGGTCCCTCCTAAGGCGTGGGACTTGTCCCGATGGAAGGCTATGGTGGAGGCGACCACGAAGCAAACGGTGGATTACTTGATGGCCTCCTATCGTCCTCCTAGCATCCCTCTGCACCTTTCGCCGCTCCCACCACCACCTTCGGTCCAAATCGCCACTGACCCGAGGGTCCGTGGGGGGCCCGCCCTCATCTACGGGGAGAATCCTCACCTCCCCACCGCTGGCTCATCTGGCGGTCTCAAGGGCGGGGCACCGTGCTGGCGTAAGGCCCGCTTAAGCTCGGGAATCGGCGTCCCACCTCTGCAAGTGGGAGCCCCAGGCCCCCAGCCACAAGCTCCTCCTCCTGGACAAATGCGCCTACACCCGGAGCTGGTGAGTCACCTCCCACCTGCCGGCACCGACCCTCTCCCTCTTGGTACGGCATGGCCCGGGGCAGAGGTGGGACCTCCAAGACCGAGGGCGCCCGCTCCCCCAATAACACCTCTAGTGGAGCGAAGGAATTTGGTCGCGACCGCCCGAGCACTCACGAGGCTCCAGAGATCATCGCTCACCCAGTAAGCTGTGGAGGGAAGGAGCCATCGCTCTATCCACTCAGGGCGAGCTTTTTCCCCTCCAAGTCATCATGAGTACCATCGCCATGGGGGAAGGGAGACTGAGCCTGAGGTCTCCCGGTCTCTCCAAACTACACATCGGCGGCGGACCTCTGGCTCTCCTGTGCGCGGGCGTCGGCGCCACCGCTCCCGAACCTCCAGCTCTTCAAGTTCCGAAGTCGCTCACCGTCGTCGCCGCCACGTGAGGTCCCCTTCTCCTCACCAGCATGTGGACAAAGGTAACCCCAGGACTAGAAACCCTCTTGCTCGAGAAATCTCGGAGACCCCGTTCAGGCCCAAGTTTCGCCAACCGAACATCGCGCCGTATGATGGGGATTCTGATCCCATGCAATTCATCGAAGTCTACGCCACTGCTATCCGAGCAGGGGGAGGAGGGGAGGCCGAGATGTGCAACTGCCTCCCGCTCTTCCTCGCAGGGACCGCTCGGTCATGGTTCTTCAATCAGAAGAGAGGGTCTATCCACTCTTGGACTCAGTTGCGTGAAGAGTTCAGCGTGAACTTCCAGGGGAGCTATAAGCGCCCAATGCTTCCAAATCAACTTTTCACGGTCAAGCAACAGAAAGATGAATCTATGCGAGACTTCCTCAAGCGCTTCTCCCGGGTACGGAGCCAAGTGGCGGATGCCCCGGACTCCACAGTCATTAATGCATGCAAGGAAGGGCTCCTCCCCGGCGAGCTTAATCGGGCGCTAGGGAGGGATCCCCCAAAAACGACTCAACAGCTCTTCGAGATCGTTGAAAAATATGCCCGGGGAGAGGAGGACGACAATAAGAGGGGCTCCTCCCACGGTGGAGGAGACTCTCCTGAGAAAAGGCCAAAAGGATCATCAGGTAAAAAGAACAAAAATCGGAGGGACCGCCCCAATGGAGGACATGACTCCAAGGTCCTGGTTGTGGCTGATACCCCACCCCAAGGGGAAGACTCAAAAGGACCTAAAAGGGTCCCAAGCCAAAGGCCCTCGTGTCTGCGATGAAGGTCCCAAAGGAGAAGAGAGGCAACCAGGATCAAGGAGATGGTCGTTGGTGTGCCTATCACAAGATGGGCGGGCACGACACAAACGAGTGTCGCCAAGACCTTCTTGAGGTAGCTGTGCTCCTCCGGCGTGGTCCGTAACCTCGCCGGGATCGCCGCCTCGTCCGTGGCCGCAGGTTATGCCTCTCAAGCAATCCACCCCTTTGGCCTTCCCCCTGGTGGCCCTCCTCCGGTGGAACCCCCGCGTGATGCCGAGCAGGAGCTCCCTTTCCAAGTACCCCAAAGGCAAGTTAATGTCATAATGGGGGGCTCGGCCTATGGGCATGAGTCCAAGCGTCAAAGGAAGGAATACGTACGTGAAGTCAATGTGGTGGGCGTGAACTTTAAAAGTGTTCCCCCGAAATGGGCGAACATTCCGATAAGCTTTACTGAGGAGGACTCAAAAGGCTTAAGGTTCCCCCATGACGACGCTCTTTTGGTGACCGCCACCATATCCAACTGTAATGTATCTCGCATACTCGTCGATGGGGGCAGCTCCGCGGACATACTTTACCTTCGCGCGTTAAAGGAGCTATGGGACTCACGGGGGGGCTATCATCCGGGCATCTTGCTCCCGTCCGACCGCCCCCTAACGGGCTTCGTCCCGGGGAAGTCCATCCAACCTTTGGGGAGGATTGAGCTCCTCATGACTCTCGGCTCACGGGAAAACCATCGACCGGCAAGAATCGACGTTGACGTTGTTGACGTCGATTCACCGTTCAACGCCATCATGGGGAGGGTGACTCTTAACCATTTCAATGCGGCGGTGCACCAAAACTATTTGTGCCTCAAGGTACCAGGGCCGCATGGGGTCATCTCCATCAGGGGCGATCAAGACCTAGCACGTCGCCTCTGTCACAGGGCGGCCACGGGCTCCCACGAGGTCCACATACTTAAAGTGGGGGGCTCGGAAGGAGTTGCTCCGCTCCCGCCCCCAATGGGAGTCACCAGGGACAAGTCCTCGCTGGAAAAGTACCCCCTGAAGCCTCGCCCTGAAGGAGAGCTAAAAGAGATACGACTCTTCGGCCCGGGTGATGAACGTTTCATCCGGATCGGGACCGAGCTCGCAAAGGATGTGGAAGAGGAACTCCTCGAGTTCCTAAGGACCAATGCGGATGTCTTCGCTTGGGCCCCATCGGACATGAAAGGAGTCCCTCGTGAGGTGATGCAGCATCACCTTGCGGTGAGGCCCGGGCGTCCACCGGTGAGGCAAAAGCTTCGCAAGCTCTCCCTCAAGCGATGTCAGGCCATCAAGGAGGAAATTGAGAAGCTCTTGAGTGCTGGCCTCATCCGGGAAGTCTGGCATCTAGAGTGGCTTGCCAATCCCGTTTTGGTCAAAAAGTCTAATGGTAAGTGGCGTATGTGCGTCGACTTCACCGACCTCAATAAGGCATGCCCGAAAGACGACTACCCACTCCCTCGCATTGACCAGCTGGTCGACTCCACCTCCGGGTGTGAGTTAATGAGCTTCCTGGACGCATACTCGGGCTATCACCAAGTCCACATGGCCATAGAAGATGAAAAGAAAACAAGCTTTATCACCCCGGTGGGCACTTTCTGCTTCCTGCGAATGCCTTTCGGGTTGAAGAATGCAGGGGCCACCTTCCAGCGCCTTGTATGCTTGGTGCTAAAGGACCAGCTGGGTCGGAATGTGGAAGTGTACGTCGATGACGCCGTTGTGAAAAGCCCTCTGGCTTCAACACACCTCGAAGATCTCCGGGAAACTTTCGAAAATCTCCGCAAGTTCGGCCTCAAGCTAAACCCTGAAAAATGCACTTTCGGGGTTCGAGGGGGCAAGCTCCTGGGCTTCCTGGTCTCTCATAAGGGTATTGAGGCGAACCCCGAGAAGATCCGGGCCATCCTGGACATGGAGCCACCACGATCCACTAAGGAGGTCCAGCGCCTAATGGGTCGAATGGCCGCTCTGGGGCGCTTCATGTCGCGATCCGCCGAGAAAGGGCTTCCATTCTTCAAAATTCTTCGTGGGATCGAAGGTTTTCGTTGGACCCCAGAGGCTCAAAGAGCCTTCGAGGATCTCAAGTCATACTGTACCTTGCTGCGACCCCGATCCTGACAAACCCAAGCCCCGGGGAGCCCTTGCTACTGTACCTTGCTGCGACCCCGATCGCCGCAAGTGCAGTCCTGGTCAAGGAGGGGGACGGGGTCTAATGGCCCGTGTACTACGTTAGCGAGGCTTTCACGGGAGCAAAGACAAGGTACACGGAAGTGGAAAAGATATGCTATGTGCTCCTAATGGCATCGCGAAAGCTTCGACATTACTTCCTCGGGCATCCCATCACGGTGCCCACCGGCTACCCGCTAGCCGAAGTAATGGGCAACAAAGAAGCAACCGGGAGGATAGCCAAGTGGGCGACTGAATTGGCGCCTTTCTCTCTCAAGCTTGTTGGAAGAACTGCCATCAAGTCTCAAGTCCTTGCAGACTTTGTGGCAGAATGGACCAACCCTCCGGTCCCAAACGAAGTGACAGAGCATACCATGTCACCTGACCCTCATTGGACCCTCTACTTCGATGGCTCCAAGCGCCTGAACGGTGGGGGAGCGGGCATAATTCTTGTGAGCCCGGAAGGGAAGGCACTAGAGTACGCCGCGCACCTCTCCTTCAACCCCACCAACAACATGGCTGAGTATGAAGCCCTCCTCCTAGGGCTCCACCTTGCAAGGGCAATGGGGATCAGGCGCCTCCTTATCCTCGGAGATTCTCAATTGGTCGTCAACCAGCTAGATAAGTCCTACCAATGTCTTGACCCCAAGATGGCAAGCTATCTCGAAGAAGTGCGTAAAATGGAGCGGTACTTCTTAGGGATGGAAGCTCGTCGCATCCCCCGAGGAGAAAATCACCGGGCAGATCGTTTGGCCCGAGCAGCAAGCTCCCAAGAGCCTCTTCCGCCAGAGGTCTTTTTCGAGGTGCTTGATGCACCCTCCGTCAAGGAAGATCCTAATGAGAAAGGAGATCTTAAACTACCCCCAACGGTCAATGAAATCGCAAGACCCGCAACATGGATGACCCCGGTCATAGAATGCATCCAAGGAAAGACGGAATCAGAAGACGGCACTGAACGCCAAAGACTCTATGCGAAGGCCAAGACCTATGTGCTTCTTGAGGGGATACTTTACAAAAAAGGGTCTTCCGCGCTACTCAAGTGCCTCCCACGAGAAGAGGGTGTCTCACTCTTACGGGAGATGCACGAAGGTCTCTGTGGCTCGCACCTTGCACCTAGGGCCACTGCGGCGAAGGCACTAAGGCAAGGTTTCTATTGGCTCACGATGGTGCGGACGCCATAGAAACCCTCGAGCATCGAAGGTTGCCAAAGATGGCATCGGCTCGTCACTCCCCAACCTCTCTGACGATCCCAATCACTTGGCCTTTTGCCCGTGGGGCATGGACCTACTCGGACCATTCCCGCCGGCCAAGGGGGGCTACAAGCATGCAGTGGTGGCGGTGGACTACTTCACTAAATGGGTAGAGGCCGAACCATTGCTGGCAATCACGTCCCGAGCGGTGCAGAAGTTATTCTGGAAGAATATTGTGTGCCGTTTCGGAGTCCCGAAGGAGCTCACAGTGGACAATGGGACTCAATTTGATGCCTCCTCCTTCAGGGACTTTTGTGACTCCATTGGGACAGTCCTCTGCTTCGCTTCGGTGGCGCACCCTAAGTCCAACGGGGCAGGCGAGAGGGCTAATGGCCTAATCCTCCAAGGCGTCCGCCGCCGACTTGAGAAGAGCGCGCTTAAGCGAGGCTTGTGGGCGGAGGAGCTCCTCAGCGTCCTGTGGGGGATGCGTACCACTCCCAGTCGTTCCACGGGACGGACACCTTTCTCGCTTGTGTACGGAGTGGAAGCCGTCCTCCCCGCTGAGGTCCGCCACCGCTCCTCCGTGTCGAGATGCTTTGTGGGCTCAACCCATCGACTTCATGATGAACGAAGAAAACCACAAGATGGAGGTGGACTTGCGGAAGAGGTCCGTGATCACGCCTCATCAAGCATGCCAGCAGACTGAAGGGAAGTCGCTCGGTTCTACAACGGTGGCGGTAGTGAACCTTCCTCTTGGGGACTTGGTGCTAAAGCAGGTCACCAGGCCGGAGCCAGGAAAACTTCACCCTAAGTGGGAGGGACCCTACCGTGTCTCAGCGGTCTTGGGCTCAGGAGCCTACCACCTCTCCACCATGGAAGACAAGCCACTCAAGCATGCATGGAATGCTGACAAGCTTAAGAAGTTTTACGTTTAAGTGTTTTTGTAAGCCATAATGGCAACTATCTTGTGTTGATGTAAACCCTTCTAAGGTCATCAATGGAGTTTTGTGTCTTGCATGCCTATTATTGCTTGTACAGTGGTCTAAAAGGCCCCATCCTCCAAACATAGCTGTGAAGGATGGGGCTTGAGCATGACCTCCGTGGCCTACCCCTGAAAAAGTCCCAAGCGGCCTAGACAATTCGCATCCCCCTTGGGCGGCACCCTCCCTACTGGACATAGGGAGTGGCGCGACGACTTGAGTTTCTTTACCTAAGTCATAGGGTGCTCCGTGGCTTAGTCCCCCATGGACCCCTGGCGCTATGCCAAAACGACCCCCGGGTCACAACTTCGCCCCGCTCGGGAGAAGCAATAGGAACTTTCTTATTGCAAGGAACTCAGCCCGGGAGACATCCCCTTCCCGGTGGGCGCAAGCCTAGGCCTCTCAAGCCTATTAAGCTATTCGTTATAACCTAAGCCCCCTAATGGGGCCTTGTAGGATCGATCTCCTAAGTGGTCTGATACCAGATGTGAGGCTAAGGCCACCCTAAGATAATACAGAGCCCTAGTCCCCCTCGCTGTCGGAAGAAGAATACGCCCTCGTATTCTTCAAAGACCTAGAACACTCACCCCTGTACATGACACAAAACGGGCTATTTTCTCCCCCTCGGGGAGAAGAAACCAAGTGACGCTCTGGCGGGGCGCCCGCACCTCGGACTCCTCCTGGAGTCCAGGGCACGATCATGCCCCCATGAAGTCACCCAATCCTGCGGCAGACCTTCTTTGGCGGGCATAATCGGCGCGGCGCCCGGGCCCGTTGAGCACTTTGTTTGTATCGGATACCAACTGCCCCCTGAGGCACGTCCTAGTACAAAGCATTACAAAAGTCATAAGTAGTCCATACCATAATCTCAAAAGTAAGTTCGTACAAAATGAAGGGAACTTGTCCCAACTGATCATCATGAGTATCACAAAAATGCATCCCTAGCATGAGTAAGTGCATCTCCTCGCGAGTCGAGGGCCCTAGTACAGTGGGTGAGAATCACCTAACTAATTAGCAAAAGATGTCAAACACTCTCCGGAGGAAGTCATACATGCTCAGAGCTTGGGCCCTCTCTCGGCGCCGAGGACTGGGCCCCACGAGGAGCCCTTGTGAGGCTGTCCACAAAGCCTCCCACAAGGGGCCCCCAAGTGGAGCTACCTTCGCGAACGCTCCGACGAACTTCCTGGGTGTACAGTCCTCGGAGCGCAGTGAGGATGGCCTCCTTGCCTGCGGTGTCGGAGAAGCGGGAGATAGCTGCAACCCCCGCGGTCACGGCAACCTTGGCGAAGGCCTTGCCCTTATCATCGGCCGCCTTGGCAAGGAGACCAACACGGCCTCGCAGAATGCCAGCCCACTCCTCCCAATCCTCAGAGGGAGGTGGGAGATCCTCCACTCTAGCCCCGAGCTCCCTCAAAGTGACCTGGACCAACACGGCAAGATTTATAAGAGAGATAGCCATTGCCTTCCGGTCGCTTCATACCTCTGCTCGTGTGCATCGCGGTCTGCCCCCACAGCTCGTATCACCACTTGGGACCTCTCCAAGTCTGCCTCCAAGTCCTTGACCCGCCGCCGGTACTTCTCCAGCTCGGCCTCCGCTTGGGAAAGCTTGTCCTCCGCCACTCTCTGACCTTCTTGGGCCTGTAGCAAAGCCCGCTTGAGGGCCTCTGGGTCATTCTGGGAATTGCGCAGAGGGACGGCCGCCAGCATCTCCTCGACCATTTTCGGGACCCTATCGAAGAGGACGTTGCTCATAGCCGTGGCCTGCGAAAGGGTGTAAGAGTCAAGTGTCAAAGAAAGGCAATCACGAGATTCCTAAGTGCAGAAAGGTATGAAAAAGGGGTTGCAATACCTGGTACTGGAGGGTCACGGTGGTCGCTAACTTCTCTCCCAACACTTCCAAGAACCTTTTGGGGTCGCCAGGCACCAAGTCCGCCATGTACCTCTGCACTGCTCAAGAACTGTGGAGGCGAGTCGCCTCGATTGCTTTCGTCTGAGGTGTGAGGATGGCATACTCTGGAAGGGCGCTAGAGGAACCGCCCTGGTCCCCCTGAGCTGGCGCCGCCTGCATAGGCGAGCACGGGGTAGTCACGTTCTCTGCCGGAGCCTCTGGGGGCACGGTGGGTGCAGGGGGCACCATCTCAGGGGCCACTCTATGCTCTACCGGGTCTGTGAAAAGGCAGTGAAGCAGTTTAGGCATGTAAGTGGAAAATCCACCCTATGTCAACTCAACGTAAACATGAAGACGTACCTTCAGAGAAGCGGAAGAAAGACTCAATGTCGTCAAGGTAGGCATACCCAACGTCCTCCCCCGCCACGGCTTTGGCTGGGGAGGTATCCGAGCATCTGGCCCAATGCCCAAGAGCCCTTCAATCTCTCGAGTAAGCTGCTGGGAGCGCCCGACAGAGCTCTCTGGCTCAGGATCGGATGAAGGCTCGCTCGAAGAGCTGGACGTCGAAGATGGAGAAGGTGAGGGCGAGCGCCTGCTCGTCTGCTGAGGGCAAGAACCAATGCCCTCCCAGTTGGGTACCTTCTCCATCCCGGTACCCATTATACCTTTGCCCTTGGGGGCGGGGTGCGGCGGAGGTCTTCGGGACTCCACCCGGGAAGGGCCCCTCTCGCCCGTGGCACGGGCCGCGGTGGCATTGCCCTGTGGGGAGGTGCCACCGCCACGACCTTCAGTGGTCCTCTTGGCGCGTGTCCTGGTAGGTGAAACCTGGGTGTCCTCCCCCGTGACGGCCGCACGGGCTCTCTTCCGTTTAGCTTGGTCGGGAGCGGGGACACCCCGCGGGGGGAGGCGTAGGCCGAACACCTCGGCCACGGAGTTCCTTCCCTCCATAGGGATGCCCTCGGCTTCGTATCCTCGTGCCTCGGACGTGCACCATCTCCCCAGGATCATGTCTGCTTCATCTCTCGCTGCTGCCACAGAGCGAACTACATGCAAAAAAGGAAGCGTAAGAGGTAAAAAATTGCATGACAAGGAGAGGCAAAGGCCAAGCAAGGACACTTACCTTTCCCGATGCCGGGGTGAAGGCCGCCGTGGAACCCCAACCTAGCACGTTGGACAAGGGTGCTCAGGTTAAGAAGTGTCATCTCCTCCATGAGGTCTCGGGCGCCCTTCCTCGCACGCACCTCCCGGATGGCGTTGCGTAGTTTCCAATCATCGTCAGAAAGGCGACTCATCTCGTGATAAGTCCGTGTTGTCAAGGCCGGGTGTGACCCGGTGTAAATGAAGTCTTCAGCCCGCAAGTAGAACCACTTCTTTGTGGCGAAGGGCTAGCATTCCTTTAAGGCGTGCACGGGGAACTCCTCCTCGTGTCGCGGGATGGTGTAGATGGACCCCAAGGGCCCTCTCCTGACATCCCCCCGCTGAGAGCGGAAGTAGTGGTCAAACAGTATGCATCGATGGCTCCATG
The DNA here is from genome assembly GCA_036346375.1 of Guadua angustifolia. Taxonomy (NCBI): domain Eukaryota; kingdom Viridiplantae; phylum Streptophyta; class Magnoliopsida; order Poales; family Poaceae; genus Guadua; species Guadua angustifolia. Next base: position 34,804,838 of record CM070511.1, on the reverse strand, counting down.
GGCGTCCCCGGGATAGCCGTCTCACATAGCCATAAGAAGACCCTCAACCAAACGAAGAGGTTCGGGCTAAGGTGAGAGAGCTCCACCCCGAGCGCCTGAGTGTATCTCTTGATGAAGGGGTGCATGGGGAGCCCAAAGCCGACGTCCACCCATGACTTGAGAGCCACAACGTACCCTGGTGGAGGATTGGGGCTCTCCCCTGGCGCCGGGAAGTCCACGTCTCCGGCGGAGAGACGGCTCCCTCGGCGGATGAGAGAAAGCTTCTCCGCGTCGTTGAGCTCTGACGGACTGAGGTCTACTTTCGCCTCCTCCAGGTCGAAACGGTCGCCACCCGTCGGGTCCGCACCGGCGGCGGAACCAACGGGACCCATCATGTCCACATCCCTTGCACAGTGACTCTCTTGGCGGGGAGGCTTGCTCTTGCTGGCACCCTTCGCGGGGGCGGCCCCGTCCATTTTGCTCTTGCCCTTAGCAAGCTAGGGCACCGCGAGGATGGTCGCCTGCAAACAAAATTGGAATCATCCTCATTAATGCCCGACTGTGAAAAGTCAGCTAAGAGGAGTAGCCGGAGGTGGGCGAGTTCACGGCCTTACCCATGGAAGCCCGACGCCCCCTTTGGCTACGTGCGGGGTCGCTGAATCAACGATGCTCTCACAACTTGTAAAAGGAGAAGCGTGGTGTCATTAGCACTCGGTATGGTTTGACGATGTAGACACAAAAAAGCTTCAGCCCCCTAGCGCCTTCCTGGAGGTTCCACTCGACGAGTCTTCATGCTGCCGCAGCCAGAGAGGGCTGGTCAGAATAAGGAGCATGGTTCTTACCTCTGAACCGAGCCCAAGCGATCTCCCGAGGCCCTCGTTGGTTGATTCCACTCCTTTGTCGCAAGGCAGCAAGCCAGTTCCTTTTATACACCTTGCCCTAGTCCTTTTCTGCATGCAAATCCAATATCAGCTGCCCGTTAACACCTGCCCGTATCGAGGATTAGTGAACCAAACCCAACTGGAAATGGAATAAAGACAGGGGTTTACCAGTGCTTTCTCTGGTAAACTACGGCAGCAGCGCCCCGAATGTCTGGCGGAGACGTCACGGTCCTCTCCCGGTGCAGCGGCAGAGGCAAAGCCCAGCCCAGCAGCAGGGAAGCTCTGATGGGCAACAGCAAAGATCAGCTCAGCGGTAATGGAGCCAACCCGGGTGGCAACAGCGATGAGGCTCAGCCCGACCACGGCAAAGATCGCCTGCGTGGGTCAGCCCTCCTCTGGCCGGCGGCGGGGCGGCTGACCGGCGATGGGGAGACCTGCTGGCGGCGGCGATGGAGCTTACTCAGTCGGCAATAGCGTCACCACTTCGACCAGGCGGCAGCAATGTCAACCTCGCATAGCCGGGTCCTCCCCCCACGCGGAGGCGGCGGCAGTAGCCCAGCCCGGCGGTGACCGCGCCTGCCCACGCGTCCTTCCTCCTCTCACAAGAGGCGGGGGCCCCCCAGTTCACCCGACGGCAGCGCTCGCCAGACCCGGTGACGATAGCTCTCGCTAGAGCCAGCCACAGCGACGGTAATGCCCAAGCTCATGTGCGCAAGAGGAAAAGGCAACAGTAGTACAAGGAGACTTCTAGAGCGTGAGGAAGGAGGCCCCCCCTTTTTATTGCTACTCTCTGGAACAGCTAAAAGGAAGAGAATAAAAAAGTGTAAGCTTCTAGCAGACTCTTCCAGCAGACTCTTCCAGCAAGCGCTCTAGTAGCAACGGGCAACACTCGTACCCCCCAGTGGAAAAGAAAAGGTCCTGGCTTCCTGGGCGCTGAGGTCTGCGCCCGTTTCCGCCCGGGGCATGTAAGGCCTTGGGCGCAGGTGGTAGCGCCTGTTTCCGCCCGGGGGTGTAAGGTTTTGGGTGCAAGGGCTGGCGCCCGTTTCCGCCCGGAGTATTGCGTCGTGCTGGTGACCGCTGGGCAAGAGGTTGGGCGCCCGGGGCACTTTTCGTTGCTGGTCAAAGCGCCCAAGAAGGAATAGGCGTCGCCCCTATCGCCCAGGGAGAAAGGTCGGGCGCCAACCTCAGCGCCCCAAGAGGGGCCCCAACGCATTTGTTTCTTTCTTGAGGGGAGTAGCGGGGTGGTGATGCGCCCAAGGCAAAGATATCCAGGCCATCTTTTGCGATAAAAGCTAAGAGCTGGTCAAGGGAAGTAGGAATTTCAAAAACACTTGGGGTCTTGGACGCGGACCACCTTGTGTAGGCCCCTAGCCTGGGCACTAATCTTGAGGACCAAGTCCTACCAGTATGCTGGCGGCGAGCAGACGAGAGGCCGCTCCGCGGCGAGCGTACGGGCAAGTAAGCCCCAGACGGCGTCCCTGTCGACCCTCCTGGGGGATGTCTGCGTGAAACGGAGGGAAAGCCAACCGATACTTTGTGCGCCCAAAGAGCTCGAGAAGCTTAAGCGTCCGCAGGAGCCCATGCACTCGTGGCTAATCTATGTAACTGGCGGAGCTTCGCCAGACGGCGCGCCATTCTCCGATATAGGGAGGCACCACAGCAAGACGGAGGTGGCCCTCGGCACATGTTATGTGGCTAGTTAACGGGAGAGCAGACACCTCGGTGCTGTTGTGTCTCGTGGAACGGCTGGAAAAGAAGAAGGCACAAGCGCAAATAGCGACGCTCGTGAGCAACTCCTGCATGGTTCTTGTGGCCAGCAGTTGAGCCTACAGTCCCATGCAACGTGAGTTACAGAAGAAGCTTGTTAGCAAGGCCCAAGACCTCCCGTCCGCCCGACACCGCAGCCAAGGTGTCTCTGGTCCAGCCCAGCAGCTGTCGCGCTGGCCCGTGCGGTTGCTCCTTTTCCTCCCGTGAAGGATGCGGGACCAGCTTGGCCAGGCGGCGGCAGAGCTTGACTCTACACGGGCTGCTCCGGGCGCTAGGCTGAATGCCCGGGTCGCAAGGTGCGCTGCCCATACCGCCTTGGAAACAAGTCTTGGGCGCCAACCCCCGCGCCCTAAAATGCCCCTTTGGGAGGGTAGCCCGTGCCCCTTGCAAAGTTTGCATGCGGGCACTAGCCTTGACGCCCGCTTCAGGTGCCCGCAGTCACGAGCCGGTCGCAGTCCTCCCTGCTCATTCCTGCTAAGAGCGCTTCGCTATTACGCATTCCGTTGGGCGGGGAGTTGGGTGTCTAGGAGGCCTTTCGCCGTATGGGAATCCGGGAGCCTGCTGGGCAGTGGCTGAACACTCAAGAGATATCGTTCTGCGTTGCCCACACTCCTTTGGCCTCAAGACCCTAAGAGGTTAAAGCAGGCGGTGGCCCCTGCGCCTCACCCCAGTTGGCTACCAGGCATCTTAGCCACATTGGTGCCCCAAAATGGACTGCGGAAGCCAGGCATTGTTGCTGCCCCTAGTGCTCCAAGCTGTCAAATTAAATGAGCCAAGGGCCCAACCGGGCGCTTGTCCAAGCGAAAGTGACCCTCAACTCCCGGAGTGTACAAGCCAATGCCCTGTTCTGATGGCTCCTAAAGGACCAGGCTCAAAAAGACACCCGGGGAGCGTTGCGACACTTACCATATCCTTCTGCCCCTCATGCGCTTAATGCGCCTGACGGACAGGGGGGCTAGTGTTGGAGAAAACACGCTAACTACCAGGAGGGGAAGGCCTTGTTCACCTCCCGCCTCGCAGGTCGGCGAACGCGGGTCCGCGGAATGGCTGAGGATCTCACCCGCAAGCACGAGGGGGAGATCCTCTTGCCTCCTACTCCGTGGGAGCCCGCCGAAGGCCTCCCGACTCCGCGGGCGTATTCGGGGTTCACCCTCGTACTCCGTGGGAGTCCGCCAAAGGCCTCCCTACTCCGCGGGCGTATTCGGGGTTCACCCTCCTACTCCGTGGGAGTCCGCCAAAGGCCTCCCTACTCCGCGGGCATATTCGGGGTTCACCCTCCTACTCCGTGGGAGTCCTCCAAAGGCCTCCCTACTCCGCGGGCGTCTTCGGGGTCCACCCTCCTACTCCGTGGGAGTCCGCCAAAGGCCTCCCTACTCCGCGGGCGTCTTCGGGGTCCACCCTCCTACTCCGTGGAAGCCCGTCAAAGGCCTCCCTACTCCGCGGGCGTCTTCGGGGTCCACCCTCCTACTCCGTGGGCGTATACGGGCGTGCCTCCTTGGTGTACCCCGCGGGTGTGCCACTCGGGTAGGCCCTGAGGGAGGTCTCCGTGGGGGCCTAAAGTCCGAGGTTAACTCCTACGGACCGGTGACGTGGAGTTCGCCACCAACGCCCGAGAATGACCAAGCTGCCCTCGCTGATGTCTCTGCAGTAGGGGTAGGATGGTACTTTCATATAGCTAAGGCTGGGCGCCTATAAAACCCGACTGTAGCCCTCACTTGTAACCCAGACTCATATGGAATACAAAACTTGAACTACTGGTGTGTCCCGCGAGAGCCCGAGCTAGGTGTTCCCTGCTCCTCTTGGGAGACACGCCGACAGGAGTAGGGCACTCCCTTGGGTGCCCGAACCTGTATAAACCCCCGTGTTCACTTTGTCCCCTTTGGACGGTGGCCCGTAAGACGGCCAGCGTCCCCTCTCTCTCTTGTGTCTCGTTTTACACATACGACAATAATTAATGAATAATAAATATGCAAGGTTTTGATCTGAAAATTTTACAAAAGAAATCTTAGCCCATATCAAGCTCTCTTAAAAAGTTTTAAAAATTTATGAATCAATTTTCATCCTCAAATAAAATAAAAACGAAAGTGAGCAAATATGGCAGTCAATATTATCAGAATTGTTATAATTTTTATGTAAAATATTTTAATCTTAAACTTTTATAATAAGGTAAAAATTGTCCCTTGATCACTCACAAAAATTATTAGAAATAAAAAGCTAGAGGTAGATGCTCATTCAATACTCAGAATCCCTGTCAGCTCAAAAATCAGGATGCTTGGCCCTCCTCTTTGTTTCACTTGCAAATGGCCAAATGGGCCTGGCCATCTAATGCCCCTCCCGCCAGTAGCACAAGCCAGCGCCCCATTCATGCCCATGCCCGGTCGAAGCTGCCCATACTCGCCAAAGCCTGCCACGGCAGAGATTCGACATCAGCCTTGCTGCCATGACAACACCAGCCGACCGTCACTTGCCCATCTGCTGCCACGGCAGAGAATTGGTGCTGATTTCTTTGTCGTGGCAGAAGAAGCGAGTGACGCGGCTGCAGGCGCTGGACTTTGCTCTCTCCGCCCTAGCCCATACCGCGTCTCGCTAGCGTCGCCTGCCCATACTCCAACCCCGCCATACTTGCTCAGCACCGTCCTCTCTATCACTCAGCCACCATTCGTAGCTTCCGGCTGGAACTCCAGTGCCAAGCTCCCAACACCTGAAGCGCCCTTTCCACTCAACTAGAGAGCTAACCATAGTCACAAAGACACCATGCCCCTCCACCGCACTAGACTCGAGCTCAGGATTAGCTCCAGGGCGTCGTCGGTTCCACCATTGCTGCAGCCTCATCATGAAAAGGGAAACACAAATTCAAGTAGCCCGATGAACCGCATGCCAATTCATTAACCCTGAAGCTATCTTGTGCACACTTGAACATCCAGCTACTCTTTTTTGCAAATCAAACCGCTCATAGCTTGCCGCCACCATCGTTGTCTTCTCCGCAGCTGGCCACAGGTGGCACTACTTCTCGGTGCTCGCCCCTCCAGGTAAGCCACAAAAATGGAGCTATAACCACCCCCTGATGCTGATGCCACTGTTCGTTTGAGCTCTAACCCGACCGTGTGTGACCTCAGCTGGCTTCCGCCATTGCTTCCACCTAACCTTCGGTGGTGGCAATCTATGGGGCATCTCCTCTGTGACCAAGACATTCCTAGGATCCCCTTCAGCCTACTCCTGCTCTCTGCTCTCTGAGACGCCGGGCGGCCAGCTCCTCCACCCTTCGACGTCGGCGTCGATCCCCGCTCTTACCCTCTATTCTGTGAGGTTGTGAAGAGGGGTCCGCAATTCAGCCAGTGAGTTCAGTTCAAAAGGTTGAATTGGTAAGGCGTATTCTATGTACAGAAAGCGTAAAGTTCAGTTTGGATTGAATTAGTAAACTGACAACAGTTCAAACTCTCATATCTTTTGGTTTTTAGCTCCATTTTTTATGAAACAAATTTCTAAATTTATATTAAAACATGAGGATGTAGAATATGCAATAAGATCTAAATGTTCATGACAGTTTATATTAGCTAAGCTAAAGTTGGTATTGAGTCCCTTATATGTACCCTATAGCACCTATGAGAACCATAGCTCTTAAAATCATGGAATTTTTCTCACATGATTCTGGGATCATATATGTTCCATTTTTGTGAAAATATTTAGGATTGAATTCAATTTGAATTAAAAGGAAAATAGAAAGCCTTTCTCGCATAGGAAAATAAATAGTTAAAATATGGATCAAATGAACTAAAATTTTGGTAAAACTAGTTTTGTTATACTCATGAGGTTATAAGGATCTCAAATGTATAAAAATATTTAAGTTTTGCCATAGTTTACAACATTTGCTCAATAGTCGATGTTTCAATGCTTGAATAGTCCGAATAGTTGTAACTATCACAAACGAACTTCAAATTTGACGAAACCAAATCCTATGACCTTAAAAAGTGATACCCTAGCTCCATGGTTATGTAAAAATAACTCATGTTTATGCAATGTTGAATTAAGTCCATATAAGACCCTAATGTTCATTTATGTGAAAAACATCGCGGATAAAAAGCAAAATATCATGGAACAAACTTTAAAACACTCTTAGAGATATCCCCTACTAATGCCTGGAAAAATGGTTAGATCATCTTATAAGGTGCATCCGCAAACTTAGAACGAAAACTAAACCATTATCGCGTAGATTTTAGAAACACTTAAGTCTTTTCGGCAGCCCATAAAATAACCCGTTTAAATGTAAATTTTGAGAAGATCAGCCTAGAATCACTATTTGGTAAATGGACTACCATATTCTAGAAAAATATCTTATTTATACTTTGCTTTGCATCTGAATCCTGCTAGTCCAATAACCCTAAGTATTATGGTCACCAACAACACATTATATGAATAGCTGAGTTTAAAAAACTTTTAGCTAAAATACTTGTGTCGCAAGAATCATTGTGTAACCTTATAATTGCAGCTAGTAGCCTTATTTTTTAAACCCAACTTGAATAAATCATCTTTTGTACAAAATATACTTAAGGCTAAGCACTATTCATGCATAACACTATAACTAGTGACTTTCCTCTACTAAACCAAGTAATTTTTGCATCTTGATCTTGAAATTATAGATACTAAAACACATAAATTTAGCATCTTGAATTCGTAAACAACAATATATATGTGCTCGACTATAGCTTCTTGAAATCGATGAAAGATGGTAGTATATTCATAAAAAGGCTTTACATAAGCTAAGTGCTAATGAAATCATTGTTCAAGTAATAATTCAAGAACCCAAAATCTCCATGTTCTTCTTGGTAAGTTTTAATTTAGTATTTACATCTAATTTCTTTTTGCCCTATTTGATACATTGTTATTTTCTTTTGTTGTGGTTCTTGTTGTTTAAACGCGTAGACAATGACATCTCGAAGTAAGTTGATAACGACCTTGACTACGACCACGATTACAACTTTGATGAAGACCAACTAGGCAAGCACCCTCCTTTGACCATTTTGATCCCATATTTACAAAGTTATGCTGTTTTATCGAACTATATGTATGCGTGTATATTTTAAACTTGCTATATTGTGGGTGATGGTAACTAATTCCAATTATATGCATTTCTTTTACCTTGTCATTTGATTACCTGCTATTGTAACCTAGTATTGGTGTAGACATTACTTAGTGTCATTTGGGTAATACTTGCAAAATACCTTATGCACTTGCTTAGACATGCTCACTAGAATAACTTTTAAATGATGGGACACATTTCAAACTAGCTTGAGGAACTTTGTTTAGATGTACAGAACTAGGGGTGGAAAAAAACTCGAAACTCGTGAATTTAACGAGTACTCGAAAACTCAGCTCGACTCGACTCGAACTCGTTCCTTAACGAGTCGAGTCAAGCTGGATTTTGAACTCGTTAAGGAAATGAGTTAAACGAGCGAGCTAACGAGCTTAATGAGCTTTTTAAAAAAACTAAGCCTAAATCCTAACACTGCCCTATTCCTTTCAGACTCGATTCCCCTCCCCTCCCCTCAACATGTCGCGATTCCCTTGATCCCCTCCCCTTCGACACGCCGCCCGTCGGGGAGCGCCCTAGCCCTCGGGCACCTCCGGCTCGAGCTCTTATATATCCGCCACCTCTCACTCACCAACGCGCTCCGCCGTGGCCACCCCGCCGCCTCTGCCCCAACCCACACTGTCAAATCCGAGCAGACATCCGGCACCTCCCCTCCGGTCATCCATCCACCGAGCTCCTCCCCTCCAGCCGTCCACCCACCAGGCTCCTCCCCTCTGGCCGTCCCCAAGGTTAGCATTTCCAAACACTTGCACATGCAGCAACTTGCTCTGATGATTTGCAGAACGCATTGCTTCATGCAGAAGATCAGATTTCATTTCTAGGTTTCTGAAAGAAACAAAGCTATGATTTGTACTAAATACTCCACCCTCTGAAAAAATTTAAAACCTGTTGGAGTTTAATTAAATTTCTGTTTTCTACTTATTATCTTTTTTAGTTCTAGTTTTTGTATCTCATTGAGAAACTTATAAAATGCAACAACATCCATTGACTCTAATCGGGCAAGTACAAAAAAAAGGGCGCTTACTTGACATTTCATTTCTCCTTCCTGTCCGCATATATAGAAGCAGATGGGCTAGGTAGTATTAAACCAAGCAACACATGGGTTAACTTTGCTAAATGAATACTAGAGCTATTGCTTAAACTAGAAAACCCTTGACCTGCAACGGAGTGGAGCCTGATTGTTTTCTTTGGGGCTTGCTCTCTATATCTCTACTCCGTGTGTAGCCCAACCTAGAAATACTTGAGTGGAGCTTGTTGTGTTGCTTAACATGAATGAATTGGGCTACAAAGCTGTCTTGTTTTTTGGTGCCTTGCTTTTACTTGTCTGAATCAAGCTTAAATTCATCAATTTAGTTTGTAAAATTCAAATAGAACCTTCCTATCAAAATTTATCTAACCAACATTGAAACCATTCATATAGAAAGTTTTGGGTGTCATATTCAGCTTGCTGACAGTTTGTTTTCTTTTAGACGCAGTGTGCTGTGTGTTAGTGCCGTCCCTTTATTGCTGACAATGCTAATGAGTTAAACGAGCCAACTCGAGAAAACTCGAGTTTTTAACGAGTCGAGCCAAGTTGAGCTTTCAGCTCAGTAAAAAAACGAGTCGAGTTGAGCTGACTCGTTATCTTAACGAGTTTAACGAGTCGAGTCAAGTTGGCTCGATATCCACCCCTATACGGAACTGAGGTATGGTTTCTGTGTAATTTGGTAAAAACCCAACTCAAAACTTATGGTTTAGATGCAGACGAGTTATTACTTAAACTTAAGGTGTGAAAAGGACCTCACACGTAGTTAGGAGGAGATTCTCGCCCGGGTCAGTTAAGGACCGAATTTGATACTATCACCTAAGTGATTTGGTGCAACAATATGTGCTAATATGGGATAGCCTTAACTCACTAGATTAGTTGAAGTTTATCCTTGCATTTTGGTAGGTTGGAGTAGTAAGGGCACATTGGGAAATGGCGTTGCTCGTAGATGCTCCCTTCACCAAGGTGTTGGGGCCAAAGCATTCCAATACAACGTTGTACGTCTTGCCATGGGGAGAGGACCCGATGGGGGTACACCATTGTCTAGCACAGCATGTGTTGGTCCAGATCTCAAGGCCAAGCTTTAGCTAGTTGAACGGTTACATCACAATCTAGCAAATCAGGTACGATGAGTATAGTGAGGCATAGTTGATATGATTGCTAGAATGTATCATGTGGGTAAAGTGTACACTCTCTACAGAGATTAAAATTTAATTAATTAGCCGTGCTCACGGTCATGAGCAACTTGGGAGAATGCTGTCAAGTATAGTCTTGTTTTTGTGAAAACTTTTGGAATCGGTGTTGAAACGGGTTCGTAGACTCATGAGCCAAGGGTGGTTATTTTTACTCACTATTCCCAACCAAGGAGGGCTATGGAATGATGTATATAAACTTTACTTACTGTTATTTAGCTTTGATTAAATGCTCTTTACAATTCCATTACCATTTTATGAAGCATTCACTTGTTAAACAAAATCTGCTTTATGTTGAAAATGAAACTAGTGTAGAAACTTGTTATCCTTGTTCTAGCCATGCATTTACTATATTTCCATAAATTAAAGTCTTGCGAGTATATACGTGTATTCACAGTTGCTTAATCTAAACAATATAGACGACGGTATGGAAGAATGCCCCGACAACAAGTACTTTACTCCGTGGTCCGACGATTATGTTGATGGATGAACTTGGGCTTTTCCAAGTCGGTTGCCTATGGGTTTATAGATGGGCATACTGCTGTCCACATTTTGGTTTATGTTTATATTCCGCTACAATTTACTTTTGGCATGTAATATTTGGCCAGTCGGCCACTACTTGTAATATTAATAGTTGTAATAGCTTCTAGTTTATGTTTATCTATGCCAACTGCTTAAACTTGTGTGTATGTGTTGCGATACATCTTGAATGCGGGACATGTGGGTGCTAGGCGCTGATCTTAGGAACTAGCACTAGGCACATATCCAGATACCTGGAATTGTTTTCAACCATCTAATGCATAAACTTGAGCGGTCGTCGTTCTTTGGCTATTTCTCGTGCTCCCCTTGGTGAGGGTGGGCAATACCAAAGTTCTAAGACGAACGGCTAGTGCTATGCTTGAGTGAGTTGGTTTCAATCCCAGTATGGTTATTCAGAATGGAATCGAAACTCTCATGGATGCGTAAGTGTGTACGGTGTAACTAGGTGGCTCATATTTGTTTGGGCGAGGGCCATCTAGTTAATACTCTATGCATGGGACTTTTGGGTGACAGTGAGCATATACTTAAGTGGAGTATGGGTGTCATCTCTAAGTCCAACGCACGTGTGAGGATCAATTCATATTTTTAGGTGCCTACAAAATAACACATGAATGACATTTTATTGCCAATTTACTGAATGTGTTGTAAGATTTTATTACCATATAGGCTGCTAAACCCTCTAGCATGATAGTAAAATTTATATATACAGACAGTAAAATCTTATTCATACGGCATTTATGGTGAGACTTTTACCCATATGTTGTTCTCGTTGTTAGTAAGTTACTGGTGAAAATCGTTCATGAATTGGAGCTATCAATAAAAAGTTATGCTAAATAAAAAAATAGATTCTAGTACAAACAAAAAACGCATTTACTAGTTGGCCAAATGGCGTAAATTAGTAAATGTGTTTCCTTGCTTGTATTAGAATATTTTTGTCTTTGATTTAGCCATAACTTTTTATTGACATCTCTGATTCATGAACTATTTTCACCAGTAGCTTACTGACGAAGAGAGCAAATCATGATATAAGTCTTGCTAATAAACATCGTATGAATGAGATTTTACTGCCAATTTATAGAATATGTCATATGATTTTAGTACTACACAGACTGCTGAGCCCTTTAGCATGATAGTAAAAATCTATGTATAGGAATAGTATAATCTCATTCATGCAGCATTTATTAGCGAGACTTATATTATTATATTGTTCTCGTCGTCAGTAAGCTACTGGTGAAAACCATTCGAGAATCAAAGCTGTCTATAAAAATTTATGACAAAATCAAAGAAAAAAGATTGCAATACAAATAAGAATCTGCGTATTTACTATATGGTTTGGCCACATAACTGATATGTTTAGTCTAGGGCAGTTTCGTTGTGTTGAGTATTGGGACATGTAGCTCGGTCGATGTTGGGACTGGATTTCCAAATCTGAAACCTTTGTATATAACCTGTGCTAGTCCAGAAAAAGCTAGTACACAATGAAAATAGTGATGACAACATATCCATATCATGAATCAAATAATATTAATGAATCAAAAAGGTATTAGCCTTATGGCCAACTATTACAAATAAACTGCCTCATGGCTTGAGTTCAATAAAGTAGCAGTGAAAACGAAATAACAGCAGCAGGATAAGCTCATCCATTTGCCCAACAGGCAATCGACTGGGGTACGTGTTCTAGCAATATGGATTGCCTTCGTCATAACTATAAGCAGAGAACTCCTAGTTACCTTCAGCTTCTGTGCACTTCTCTGTGGAAAGTTGGAATGTTGCAAGGATGAGCGCAAAATATACTCCACAAGTCTTGAAAACATAATGCATGATAGCTATATGCAAGGCTAAATAATTGAAGGCATAATTTGGTTCTTTCAACATAAAGCAATGTTTAACTTTAAATACAGTTAGTAATTTCACAAAGCATCATTTGACCAAAAGTAGTTGTAATAATTGAATTTGATATGACAAATAAACAGGTTCCAACCACTTGACTGGCTCTAACCACCAACCCATAACCCGTGAGTTCCATCCACTCACGGATTTCCAAACCAACATTTTCATTGAAAGCAAAACCACAAAATCTATAATGTGCAAGCGTACATCACCCGCCCTTGACCATGGGCATGACTACTTAAGTAGTTTTAACTCTACAGAGTGTGTACAGTTTTACCCACATGACATGATCATCTCTTGTTGCCATGCAATTAACACACTTTTTTTGGTGTGTCGGTAGAGAGATCATGATAAGGCCTTTGCAATGTACAACCTCCCTATTAACCTCGCGCGCTAAGATTTTACCACTGAAGGGTTCCATCCACCCAATCAGAAGACCCCTCTTGCGTTGTGTGGGGAAAAACCTATCTATCCGACACCCACATTCTGTCGATTGGCGAAGCCAACAACGAGATGTACAAATTAATTAGCTAGGTCGTACCCATATAAACTTGTGGTTGTATGGTAGTGCTTGATCCATGATAAGACACGCTTTAGTCCTTAAATTGACAAGGCGGAATATTCACTTTACAAGGTCTCGTGCTTCCTGCAGCCACCAACATCCATCCTCCATGGTCTAAACCATATTTTCCACTTTATTTCATTTAAATAACAACAACAATACCAATTGCCATAGCCTCACAAATAAGCTTAAACAATGTTTGAAATGATTTCTATAATAGCATAATACCGAAACATTTGAGCTGGACTCAGCAATTCTACTGTCCCATGCTACTCCATTGGTTATCACCAAACAAATTAGGTAATATCATCTAGGGTGACAAAGGTTCGACATGGTCAATACTAAGGAGGGTATAACAAATTCTGGAATTTAACTATACCTTAAAACTATATTTAAAGAACAATGCATAAAAGTAAGCATGCATAATTTAAAACAACATAAGCATTTTATAAATCAGGATCAACATGCTCAAGGAAGACTTGCCTTCGCTACCTCCTACAGGTTCTACCTCCGACTGTTGATTCGACTAAGTTTCGATTGCGTCGTCTACATGTGAAACAAGAAGAAATAAAAAAATAAATTTAAAAATTCAAAAACTTAAAATAATGGTACTGGAAGGTAGATCTTGAATTTATATAAATTTAGAAATTTGAATCACTGGAATCAGAGCTCAAATGAAGGAGAAGAGGCTCCTGGAAGATTCTTAGATAAAAAATTCAGAAAAAAGGAAAGGGGTGATGAGGCACAAAGCGATTGGCTGGAATTTTTGGAATTTCTAAAAAAGAATAAATCCAAAAGAAATGCTGACTGACATGTGAGGCCCACGCGTCGGTGGCTAGGCCCCACGGTAGACCGCGGGCACCGAGGAGAGCTAGGGCTGACATGGAGGTCCACGCTGACGTGGAATGCCACGCGGGATCTAGGGCACACGTGGCGCATACGTGGTGGCCAGCGTAGCGGTTGATGAGGCACGCCAATGTGGTCACCGTGTAGGCGCACAAGCGCAAGGTGGTGCGGACATGGTGAGGCGTGGGCGACACGTGGCTTTGACAAGGTACCGGGATGGCATGGGTGGCGCGGCACGGTGGAGGCTTGGAAGAAAGCTTCGGCCTAGGGCAAAAATGCGTTGAGATGGCTCGGGGCATAGGGCGAAGAGACTTTGGTACTTTAGTGCAGTCATGCAGACCTCTGGTGGATAGGTTACCTTCTTGCAGGGAGTAGTGCAATGACAAGCATGTTGATGCTTCCTGCTCTGGGTCACCTCTGCAGCAACAGCTTGGCTCTCCTTCAACTGAGCAATCTCCTGCTGAGCTACTTGTAGCTTGTCATAGATGTTCCTCAATCCCATGGCCACATGTACATAGGCATTGTCCAGCACCTTGATAAGGGCTACCATGTGGACCATAGTTGTATCCTCTTCTTCATTAGCTCTCCTAAACCGACTGAATAGCTCATTCACCTCATGAGTGGGAAAGTAATGATAGGTTGTACGCTAAAGCTCATGGCAGAAGATATACCCAAGATAAGCAATCGCCTCCCTGGCAGCCTCATGGCATCCTAGTTTGTATGTCTCTCTATTCACAATGAAGCGATAAGGTCTATCGCCTCTCAAGTGGCTCTTGGAGAAGATGGTGACTTTGACCCTCTAAAACTCATGACCATCCTCCTCGACCACGATCCCATGGTACTCTAGGTGATGAACATATCTAAGCTCTTGAAGCATGAATCACAGCTGCTCACAGAATCCACCATCCTTCTTAGTGCAAGAGTTGATGAACGACATCTAGAAATTTTGAAATAAGAGAAAGAAAAAAAATCAGCAAAATGATTTTTAAACAAAAGAAGAAAAAACAAAAGCAATATGCTAAGAAGGTAAGGTAGTAACAAATAAACTTACAATTTTATAAATACTTATGTTTAATATAGTCCTTAAGGCTTGCCATTCTAACTAGATTGCAACCTACAGTCGATATGGCTCTGATACCATTTCTGTCAGGAGAAGATTTCTAAATCTGAACTCTTTGTGTATAACCTGTGCTAGTCTAAAAAAAGATAGCACACACAATGGAAACAGTGATGATAACACATCCATATCATGAATCAAATAATATTAATTAAGCAAAAATGTATTAGCCTTATGGCCAACTATTACAAATAAAGTGCTTCATGGCTTGAGTTCAATAAGGTAGCAGTAGAAACGAAATAATAGTACAGGATAAGTCCATCTATTTTCCCAACAGGCAATCGACTGGAGTACACATCCTAGCAATCCTAATCGCCATCGTTGTAACCACAAGCAAAGAATTTGTAGTCACGTTCAGCTTCTGCGCACTCCTCTGTGAAAACTTGAGATGTTGCAAGGGTGAGCACAAAATGTACTCCGCAAGTCTTGGAAACATATTGCATCATAGCTATATACAAGGCTAAACAATTGAAGGTATAATATGGCTTTTTTAGTATAAAACAATGTTTAACTTAAAATGCAAATAGTAATTTCACAAAGCATCATTTTACCAAAAGTAGTTGTAATAATTGAATTTGATATGGCAACTAAATAGGTTCCAACCACCTGACTGACTCCAACTGCTAAACCATAACTCGAGAGTTCCATCCACTCATGGATTCCCAAACCAACATTTTCATTAAAAACAAAACCATAATATCTACAATGTGTAAGCGTACCTCATCGCCCTTGAACGTGGATATGACTATTTTAGTAGTTTTAACTCTGTAGAGTGTGTACACCTTTATCCACAAGACATGATCATCTCTTATTGCCATGCAATGAACACACTTCATTTGGTGTGTCGGCAGAGAGATCATAACAAGGCCTACAATGTACAACCTCACTATTAACCTCGTCCATTAAGGTTTTATCGCTGAAGGCTTCCATCCACCCAGTTAGAAGCCCATCTTGCGTCGTGTGGAGAAAAGCCTGTCTCCATCTGTCACCCACATTCCAACTACTAGTGAAGCCAACAACGAGACAAACAAATTAATTAGCCATGTTGTACCTATATAGACTTGTGGTTGTACGGTAGTACTTGGTCCATGATATCACACACTTTGGTCATTAATTGACTAGGGTGGATGTAACACCCCAATTTTTGCTTTTCTTGCATTTAAATGGTATTTTGAATTTTTGGGAATTTCTGGAGTTTATTTGGATTTATTTGGATTTATTTGGATTTATTTTGAATTAAGCTATTTATCAAATTAATTAAATAATAGAAAAGTAAAAATAAAATTTTGCTGAAAATATTTTATTTGAGTCACAAATGTCCTAAAATATTTTTGAGAGTTTTTCCAGAATTTTTTGATATTTTTAATGCCCCAAATAAATTATTTGAATTTCGAATTATTTTTAATCGAAAAGAATTAAAACTCCGGATGAATAGTCTTGGTCGAAATCTTGTGCGCGCCCGCTCCGAAAACCCTAGCGCCAAATTGCTCGATCCTCATCCGACGGCCCTCGTCGCGCCGTCGCCGATCCGATCCTGGGACTCACGACGACGCCACGGACTCCTCGCGAATTTCACAACCAAGACGGACACCAAGAGCCCCTATTTAATCGCCGCCACCCTCCTGTGTTCCTCGGTTTGCGCCGACCGCCAGACACTTCCCATCGCCGAGACGCCGCCGCCGCCGACGAGCTCGCCGAAGTCCCGAGACCATCCGCGCTTCTTGGCCGCTGCTTGCCGCCGGTCACTCTCGCCGTCGCCGTGCCACCTCGAACTCACCTCGTCACGCCGCGTCGAGCGCTTACTTCTTCACGCCGAGGAACGTCGAGCGCCTTGCGCATCGTCGTCTTCCCTGGCCCGGTGAAGCGGCGCCAAGACTGCCTCCGCCGAGCCCGACCTTCACCAGCCGCACGATCCAGATCCAATGCTTCGGGTGAGCCCATGTCGCCTTAGAAATAGTAAACTTCATCTTCAATTCTCCACCGTTAGATGTAGATCTAAGGGCAGCCGTAGTGCCACGTCGCCTCATCTTGTGCATGAGACGCTGACAACACGGACCCGCATGTCACCAAGACGACCGGTGACGCCAGTCGACGTCTCGGTGGGACCCACTGTAAGTGAGTTGACCGAGTCGTCTGCCCACGATGATTATGCCGACGCCAAGACGGAGCCGGTCGGTGGCGACGCCAAGAAGGCCACGTGTCACTGGTGGCAACACGTGTCACAGATGACGCAATAATTAATTTTCCGAAAAAGAAAATATTTATTTAATTCGGTATATTGATTTTAAATATATTTTGAAACTTCAAATGCTCATAACTTTTGCGTTTTAACTCCGATTTGAGTGATTCCCATTTCTATAAATTTGTAAAATTGTGATCTTTCTGTTTATGAATTTTAATTGAATTTTTGAGTACTGTTTGTCTACTGTTTATTTATTTTATTATTTTATGTATACGCTACGCCTGAGGCGTTGAAGTGCCGAAGGTTTCAAGGAGAAGTTCGACCCAGAGCAAGTTCAGAACCGTAACCAGCACTTTTTGAAGGCAAGTTGTGTTTGATCATGTTGAACCTATTAGAGCCAATTTACTTTGATTTAAACTATTGCATGCTAATTTGATAGAAATGACTTTGAATAAGTTTTTGGGATTAGTTAAATGCCTAGTTGTTTGATGCCACCTTGTCGTATATAATTGTATGCCATGAATCATTTGTCACCCTAGGTTATGGACTAATAGTTGGACATTAATAATTTGCCAACATGGGTTGAGTAGACCAAGTAGTATGCTTAGCCTACCACGTGGACATTTTATGATTTTGGAATACCAAAGTAAATATTGACCTAATGAGATATGGAACATGATTTGTGAATAAGACATGTGTTATTGAGTTGATGATGGCACGTGGTGCAATGGTAAAGAACCGGTGGGAAAATGATTTAGACCGAGGCATGTGGCAAGATTGTTTCGTGGGCCAAGAGTGGCAACCAGGCGGTCGCATTTGGTTTTATTGGTTTTGGATGTTTAAGGTCATTTTTGGTTAGTCTTGCCTCGGTCAACTAAGGATTTAACCTTGCGAGCATTTGAATCGAGTCTCTCATATGACCACAAGCTCCGTAATGGGACGGGCTTAGCTGAGTAAACCGGGAAATCTATTCTTTGGTACTGCGTGGTGGTGTGAGGCCCGAGAAGCGGAAAGAGAACTCACATGGCGCAAGAGGGGGCCCCAGGTGTGGTAACCATCCCTCCAAAGTGTTGAAACCTTAGCGGCAAGATCGAAGTTTAGATGGAACTTTGGAAAGGCTTCGTTACGGTTATTTGCCTTGGTGGCATTTGACTGTATCTTGTGGGTAAAGTGTATAACCTCTACAGAGTGTACAACCTATTCGAATAGCCGTGCTCACGGTATTGAGCATCGCTCGGTGATTACGGTCAAGGGTTAGATTTTCATGAAAATGACTTGTTTATGGAAAATGCTCGGGTTGGTGATGATGAACTTGATTTAAGACGGAAAAATGATTTACGATTGAAATGTTTGTGAAAGTTATTATTCCTATTACTGTTTTACTGCTTTGCAATCTATTACTGTTTATCTTGAATGCTGTACCACTCATGAACCATAGCCTATCCTTTGTACTAAGCCATGCATGTAGAATATTAGATTTGCATTACAGGCATGACTTGTCGAGTGCTCAAAGTACTCACCCCACAACAACACAACTTCAGTTGAAGAAGAAGCAACCCCCGTCAGGAGGTGGAGTTTCAGGAGGAGCCGACAAACTAGGGAGCGAGCCCAGTCAGTTGCCTGTGGCAAATTGGTTGGCGCCACGAGTTTATTTTTATTTCCGCTGCATTTGAATACTTTAATAATTCTTCGCTCATGAGGCGATTCTTGTAACTTGACCATAAGGTCAATCAACTAGTTTGAGTATTTTATTGAAGTACTACCTTATTTCGCTGGTTATGACTGTGATATATACCAATGTTGAGACTGTGTGCACTAGCGTGATCCTGGACTAGTGCTGAATACACAGAGGGTCCGGATTTGCAAACCCGGGTCCCGACAGTGGAACATTCACTTACAATGTCTCATGCTTCCTACAACCACCAAACATACTTCCTCCCTAGTCTAAACCATATTTTCCACTTTATTTCATTTAAATAACAGCGGCAATACCAATTGCCACAACTTCACAAATAAGTTTAAATAATGTTTGAAATAATTTCTATAATGGCATAATACCGAAACATTTGAGCTAGACTAAACAATTCTCCCATCCCATGCTACTGTAATACTGCAAAGCCTCGCTCCAAATTTTTGACCTACCGCTAGGAGTGTTTTGGCCGATCGGCAGGTATTCTCGGGGATGGTTGGCCCATTTAGGGGAAAAATTAGTCCAGTGACACTCAATTCGTTGGTTTTTAGTGATGTGTCTATGACATGTGGGTCCATCTGAGTGTATGACAGTGGGTCAGGGTGTCATAAAGTGAATCACGAATTTTAAAGAGTGTCGTTGACGCCAATCTCCCCCCATTTAGGGGAGTTAGGGTTGAAAATAGTCTTGTGTGGGAGGGGTTTTGTAGGAATTTCCCCTCCCCACCTACCTCTCCTCAACTTTTCCCAATTGTGTGGCTGAAAATTGGTGCTGGCTGCCTTCTCCAAAATATCCCACGCGCCATGCCCTCCTCTCCCTGCCGACTTCATCCAGGCTCCTCCAAGTCGAGCTCCTCTCCCTGCGCCTCCTCTCCTCCATCCCGAGCTCATCTCCCTGTGCCTCCTCTCCTCCAACTCGAGCTCCCCTCCCTGCCCCTGCCGAATCTAGCCCGAGCTGCCTCCCTACCCCTGCCGAGCACCCTCCAGCCTGAGCTACCCCCTGCCGAGTCCCCTCCAGCCCGAGCTGCTCCTGCCGAGTCCCCTCCAGCCGAGCTGCTCACCTGGCTGGCACCTGCCGCCACCCAGCCCAGCGCTCTTCAAGGCCCTGCTTCCCCATGGCGTCCTCCTGCAGCAGCTCCTCTCCTCCTCTGGTTCTAAGAAGAATAGGGTAGCAAGACCGCCAAAGAAGAGAGCAAAGACCTCGTGGCGCCCTCCAGCCTCTCCCCCACCTCCCTACTTCCTCCATGAATCCATGAGCAAGATTTGAGGTATAATTTTTGGGGGGAAATTAGCTTGCATGAAGGGTGTTTGATGAAATGCCTAGCTAGGTTTTCATGAGATGAAATGATTGTGCATGCCATGTGTTCGGTGAAATGGCTGTGAGGGGTACATGTGTGTAGTGGCTCAGTAGGTGTGATGTTTGAAATAATAACTGTTTTGTTGAATCCATAGATGGAAATGAATAATGTGGAAATATGTGAGGGGTCAAGCTTAGCTGCTTTATTAAGCCTTTTTGGTTTAGTTGGTGTTGACTGTTTCAGGCAATCAATACGAGGTTTGATTTCAGATAGATAATACAGGGCTAGTTTGGCATTGGATATGCTGTGTTGCGAAATATAGTTAGTTACAGCTCAAGCAATGGAATTTGTGGTATTTTGGTTTACTTGTGCATGCTAGGTGTTTGTTGAAATGCTTAAAAGTTTGATTGTATGGTATTGCACTGTGTTTTTGAGTGATGATCTGTGAGTCCTTGAGCTAAGCATATTGCTTCCCTTACTAATGATATTAGCTCATCTATTACAATTATGAATAAAGATCTGAAATGTTTAAGGCCTTATATGACATTGTGGTCAATCCTAGCCAAGGATTAAAAATCAATTCTTTTACCAACCTCTTGCTGTCTACATGAAAACTTGAAAATGCCATGTGTTGATATTAGTTGAAATATGCAAGGGACGCTTGTGTTTTGCACTCTTCTGTGCTTGTATGGCATAAGGCCCGAAGTTGTCGGTGCACTGAGTTAATGAGGCATAGATATATATAGATGTTCTGGGATTTAGAGACAGTAAGGCATGCATATATTATTGGGTTCTGCACTAATATGTGGTTAGGGTTGTAGGACTCAGAATCCGACTCATATGTATAGATGTTTTGCTCCAATGATGATTAGATTCAGGGAATTGTGTGTATCCACTGTTGTTCATTGAGGCATAGAAAAGGGTCCAGCTTGCTTTCTGCAATGGTTAATCTGTCATTTGAGTAATTGTATACGAAAGCTTAAGTGGAAACCATAACTCTTAAAACCTTATGAGTACAACTTGAATTACTGCTTCGATTGAAAGTTCAAGTCTTAATTCCAGATTGTAGAGTATCTCTTTTATGTCTGGTCTGCTGTGCATGTAATTCGGTGAATGTGACAATTGTGCCTTGCCATATTTTGGGTTGTTGTTCTCTAGGGTTGGTGGTTTCTAGCGCTGCAATGGGCCGTCAGTTTCTCGCCAAGGTTAAAGGCAAGTACATCGAGCTGTGTGTCTAATTGAGTTGTTCGTTGTTATTTATCTGTTCATAGCTAATTTCTATTGATTTTGGCAAGTATGAGTTATATTGGTGATCGTCCCTTCGCGGACGTGATTAGCTATTCGATTCGGGTGGTCACTAGTAAGCCTTAATCTCGGTGAGTTTACTGTACCTTTGTTAATATTGCAGTGAGTAGCGAGAATGGGGTACGGGGATACTCGTGGTTAATTTACAAGAGATGTATTTAATTGTGCCTCGTCTAGGGAATTGAGTTGAGTATGTTGATTCAAATGAGTTTAGTTGAGAATTGATGATTGAAATGTGTTTTAGTTGAGAATGGTTGATTGAAATGTGTTTTAGTTGAGAATTGATGTTGCATCCTTGCATTCATGATATGCATTCATAAAAAAGAAGAAGAGGCGACCCATGTCGATGCGGGCCTCTGTGTTCACACGTAGTGAACACGAAAGTCCTACCTCGTAGTCTCATTCATCGAGGTGAATGAGAGCGAGACAGTAAGAGTAGGCACCTTCCACGGGATGGAAGGGACATGAGGGTGCACACCGACGGGTGGGCACTCGGCAGTACCGGTATTGCATCGAAAGGAGCATTCATGTGCATTGCATCTTTAATAATGAGTGTTGTGGTAAATGTTATGTTATATGGGTGGCGATTATGGTAAAGGAAGGTTGAGTCGTGGACTCAACCCAAAAATAGGGGAGATTGAATTGAATTGATGAATTAGCGCATTTCTTTTCTTTGCTTTGCTAATTAAGTTGTATGAATATCGTGGAGTGAATTTTGAGTTATGAACTCGAATAAAATTGATGAAAATGGTTTGAGTTGCAACAAGGGGTGGTTGAGTCGGGAGACGTTGTGATTTAGAGCCAAGTGATGTCCTTTTTGCGTTGAGTGGTTTTATTATCAAGTTGATGACTTGAATGCGGTAATTTTTGGGTATGGTCAAGTTATTGCTTTAAATGGGTATAAATGCGTATCGTCCGGATGTTGCTTCATTTGTATTACTTGCTTTTAGGGTCAAGCTCTTGTTTTACTTACGATAAATTGGAATTGTTATTCTCGTGTATTTTGCTGAGTTTGAACTCACGCTTGTTATTTAATGTTTGTAGGTGTTTTGAAGCCGGCATGCATGGATGGGGGTAGTAGCACAATCACTTTGCATCATCACTGTTCCATCATATTGATTTATAATTCTGATCTTATTAGCTCGTAAAAAATAATTCTTGTAAAAGGTTGTTTGCGGTTATGTTTAATGAGTCCCTGTCCTGTAATAATTATGTGGTGAAATTGATCAATTTCTATTGGATGTGTGATTGGTTAACTAAGGACCTGCTAGAATGATATCTTATAACTGCAAATGTCTTCTGTCTGTTGAGTGGATGTCCTAGTTTTAGGGGAGGTGCTGCTGAAATTTTTAATAATTTTGACAACCTCCTAGTTGTTCGCTTGCTTTGCGAAAATTTATTCTTAGCGATTTGTAGTTCTTGGTGCAAGAGGGTGTAACTTTCGGGGCACGGGGTGCCGGGGTGTTACAGTTGGTATCAGAGCGGGCTTTAGGTCCATGGTATGTGAATTTAGTAATTTACTCTTGGGTAAACTTAAAGTTGTTGTGTGGAATTAGAAACATGGCATATGTATCTACTGTTAAAATTTGGCCTTAGGGTAATAACCTTAAAATCTGAATTAGAGTGATTAACTAATTTAAAACTTGACACACTCTGATGCACAGTAGGATGGGTATGGGTACATTGCCTAGCGCCTAAATGTTGAGTGCTAAATTTGTTGTTACATGTTGCTTTGATTATAAAAAGGATTATTTGAATCATTATACTTTCGCCTTCGTGCTTTTGACCCTGTTAAGGGCCTTGGTTGTTGGTGTGGCCGTGGAAGAGGCTGTGTTGGTGGTTGTGGCCGGGTAGGGCCACCACCGGAAATTTGGGAACCTCTCAAGGTGAGGGTCGTCGTTTGTTGTGGCCTAGTTTAGAGAGTGAAGGGAGGTCGGTTTCTTTTGGCTTCATTCCTTTGGAGGCAAAGAGGAAAGTTTGGTGATGAATCCTTTCGGATTGCTTTTACCATTCTGGAGTTCGGTTTCGTTGGTTTCTTTGGTTTTTCTCCATGCATCTCTTTTCCTTCCTGGAAGTCGTAAATCTTGAGATTTGTTTGAGGAGTTGTTCCCCGTCGGAGTTTGGGAATTCGAGAGTCGAATTCTCTTATGATTTATGGTTGAGTTTTTCTGGAAAGAGAGATGGTTTTTGTTGTTGCTCATGCTTAAGAATTGTGGTTTTCTTTAAAGGTTGGGTACATGACCCGCGAGGATGTTGAAGGCGTTAAGTGTATGATGAGTAGTGGAGCTTCCAGATAAGGAGGGTTACTGATTCTGTTGAAAAGAACTTGTTGGTTATTTAAAGACAACCAAATTTATTATGTGGTATAGCATGCTTAATTGGAATGGTAGGTGATTCTAAAGTGAAAAGTTGATTAGAGTTATTACAATGGTCGTGAGTTGTGGAATTGATTGGGAGTTCAAAATTTGTGTTCCGGTAAGTCTAGTATTAATTAGGATTGAGAGGGTCTAGAATCTTCTATGGATGAATTTATTATAGTAAGATGTTGATGTAAAGTACCGGAGTATATTAGCGCAAAGGTATGAGAGTCGTTGATTTATGTTGCTTATGAGTCAGTTAAATGGTGGATCGACAAAAGGATTTAATCGATGTGAAATTAAAGAATGGTATATGGAATGGTTGCATGAATGATGGGGTTTCAGTCTTGGGAAAATGTCTATCGGGGAGTTTATCCATAGAATATGACTAGTGGTGGGTATATGAAATGGGAGAAGGAAAGTAAAGGAAGATTGGGTTTTGTAACTTCCGTTCAAACCTGTGTACTTTTTAGGATTTAGTGAAAATGAAACATTTAATGACTAGAGCATTGGAGTACTAGAAATGGTGGGATTTGAGATGAACCTTCCTTTGGCTCTGAGGATTGAAAATGAGGACGTAAGAATCGTCCTGGAAGTAATCGGTTGATGGAACTCGGAATATTTTATTTCATCGAACCACGTTAGTCTTTTGCTTTGGTTAAGAGAGATGGCCTGATTGATTACTGTGGGATTTACGCTCGGAAAATGTAAGGCTGGATCGTGTTTTAGCGTGGGAACTTAGTTATTTTAGGAAGGTTTCTTAAATGGTTTTGTTGGGAATAATTTTCCGTTTCTTGGGAGAAAAGAGTGGTGATTGCGTGCCTGGATGTGTGACCTAGAAATTTTGTCTTCTCTTCCAAAATGTTGATTTTGGGTTAGCGTGAGAGGCTTTGCCTTGATTAAAGTAAGCTGGGTTGTTTCTTAGATTTGTGAGAGCTTCTGTCAGTGATTTGTGTGGGGTCTCTCTTTTAAATTGGAGTTTTCCCCGAGGTGAATTTTATTGTATTGATGTGAGAATGTTAAAGGTGAATTATATGATGATAGAGAAACGGGTTTTCCTTTGTGATTCGGTTGGAAAAGAAATTGAGCAATGAGTGGATTCTACCAGGTTTCTCTCCAAGGTAAATTTTAGCGTTTCTGGTTCAAGATGAGGTGGGTGGTTTATTTGGTTTAAGGAGAATTGTATTTCTTTTGCATTTAGCCGGAGTTAAAGAATGTGAATGCTTATGGTATAGTGTTGAGTATAATAATGAGAATTGAGTTTTCTTTGGTCATCGGGATTGCAGCTGTAAAAGTTCAATGCGGTGTTTCTCTTGAAAGTTGAGTGTTCCTTGGTGTGTATTTTATCGTATTATTTGAAAAGGATGAAAGTGGTTAGTTTTGCTAAAGAGAATCGAGGGGATTTTGGGTGGATAATAATTGAGGATTATACTTTTGATGTGGTTCCTTGATGGTGCTTGTTTAACCCTTAGTAGTGAACTACTTGGAAGTTGATGGTAATTATGTCACCATTTCTAACGTGTGACTAAACTTTTGGGTTCAGATGGTTGTAGTGAAGGATTTCATGATTTGATGTGTAGTGTTTTGTAGTGAACATTTACCCTGGGCAGTGGTCCTTTGAGGTGAGGTAAGCTTGGTAGAAGGAATATCAAAAGTTATATTGTGGAGATATGGTTGAAAGGGAAATTGTGTTTTAGTGAATTAATTGTTTCGATGGTATTTGACTGTAATGGACCTCTTGATAAAGAGGTCAATCAATTGAAAGAGGAGATAAAAGTATAGCAATCGAAATTGAGTATGGATTTGGAGTAGGGCATAGAGGTTGGTATCCTATTCATCCGAGGAGGATCATTGGTTGTTCGGATGTCGTACGCTTTAGTGTCGACAAAAAAAAATTGTCTAATTTTGTCAGATTGTTGCGAGAGTGGTATGATTTGGGATTTTGGCCTATTGATTAATTTTGACTGAGTTCTTGCGTGAGAAATTGCACTCAGTTGAGCTAAGTCAAATCGTTTTGTTAATCGTTGGATTTGAGGTTTTTTTATTGTTTGTAGCCGTTGGAGTTTTTGCGTGAGTGTTTTGAGATGGTAAATAAGTTTAAGACCTTTGTGTCTTTGATTTGCTCAGTAGGCATTCTTCGAATTCAGGGTCGAATTCCTTTAAGGGGGGGAGAGTGTAATACTGCAAAGCCTCGCTCCAAATTTTTGACCTGCCGCCGGGAGTGTTTTGGCCGATCGGCAGGTATTCTCGGGGATGGTTGGCCCATTTAGGGGAGTTAGGGTTGAAAATAATCTTGTGTGGGAGGGGTTTAGTTGGAATTTCCCCTCCCCACCTACCTCTCCTCAACTTTTCCCAATTGTGTTATATTGGTGATCGTCCCTTCGCGGACGTGATTAGCTATTGGATTCGGGTGGTCACTAGTAAGCCTTAATCTCGGTGAGTTTACTGTACCTTTGTTAATATTGCAGTGAGTAGCGAGAATGGGGTACGGGGATACTCGTGGTTAATTTACAAGAGATGTATTTAATTGTGCCTCATTTGGGGAATTGAGTTGAGTATGTTGATTGAAATGAGTTTAGTTGAGAATTGATGATTGAAATGTGTTTTAGTTGAGAATGGTTGATTGAAATGTGTTTTAGTTGAGAATTGATGTTGCATCCTTGCATTCATGATATGCATTCATAAAAAAAAAGAAGAGGCGACCCATGTCGATGCGGGCCTCTGTGTTCACACGTAGTGAACACGAAAGTCCTACCTCGTAGTCTCATTCATCGAGGTGAATGAGAGCGAGACAGTAAGAGTAGGCACCTTCCATGGGATGGAAGGGACGTGAAGGTGCACATCGACGGGTGGGCACTCGGCAGTACCGGTATGTGCATCGAAAGGAGCATTCATGTGCATTGCATCTTTAATAATGAGTGTTGTGGTAAATGGTATGTCATATGGGTGGCGATTATGGTAAATGAAGGTTGAGTCGTGGACTCAACCCAAAAACAGGGGAGATTGAATTGAATTGATGAATTAGCGCATTTCTTTTCTTTGCTTTGTTAATTAAGTTGTATGAATATCGTGGAGTGAATTTTGAGTTATGAACTCGAATAAAATTGATGAAAATGGTTTGAGTTGCAACAAGGGGTGGTTGAGTCAGGAGACGTTGTGATTTAGAGCCAAGTGATGTCCTTTTTGCGTTGAGTGGTTTTATTATCAAGTTGATGACTTGAATGCGGTAATTTTTGGGTATGGTCAAGTTATTGCTTTAAATGGGTATAAATCGATCGTCCGGATGTTGCTTCATTTGTATTACTTGCTTTTAGGGTCAAGCTCTTGTTTTACTTACGATAAATTGGAATTGTTATTCTCGTGTATTTTGCTGAGTTTGAACTCACGCTTGTTATTTAATGTTTGTAGGTGTTTTGAAGCCGGCATGCATGGATGGGGGTAGTAGCACAATCACTTTGCATCATCACTGTTCCATCATATTGATTTATAATTCTGATCTTATTAGCTCGTAAAAAATAATTCTTGTAAAAGGTTGTTTGCGGTTATGTTTAATGAGTCCCTGTCCTGTAATAATTATGTGGTGAAATTGATCAATTTCTATTGGATGTGTGATTGGTTAACTAAGGACCTGCTAGAATGATATCTTATAACTGCAAATGTCTTCTATCTGTTGAGTGGATGTCCTAGTTTTAGGGGAGCAGGCCGACGACGAGAGGAGGTGGTACTCGGTGAGTTCACTCGCCGGAGAGGAAGAAGGAGGCGACACTGGCTCAGCTCGCTGATGGAGAAGCTTACGAGGGTGGTGGAGGAGCAGACCGGCTACTACGGTGCGGCGGAGATGGCTCGTGGGAGCTCGCCACCGAACGGCCGGAGGCAGAGAAGAAGGTCCCTGCGGTGGCGACGGTACAAGCTCTGGGGCTAAAAAAAGAGTACGGAATGGTGGTCAGGGCTTGCTCCAATTGCTGAAGTTCTGCGGATTTGAACTAACGTCCACCAATTTGTCGGATTGAACTTTGCCCTGTTTGGGAGCTCACGGAGAAGGAAATGGTGCAATGACTTGGACCAGGCGGAGAAGAAAGGGCAATGCAGCGCAATGGCTGGCCTTTATGGCATTGCTGGAGTAGATGGAAGGAATGGGCAAGGCGGAGCTCGCGAAACTGGCCGGGCCGAGCCGCGTGGCAAGCAAGACTTGAGCACCCATGTGCATGGCATGGCTTGTTCTTGCTCGGCATGGGTAGAGGGAGAAGAAGGAAGGGAGAGGACAAGGACTTCGACGGAGCAATGGTGGCGCATGTCAGAGGCAATGCACGAGCTTCTCTACTGGTTGGGCATGGGCAGGCGGAGCGGCTGAAGCTATGAATGGCCACGGCTTGGGCGAGTGATGAAGCTATGGAGGCGCACCATGGAAGAGGTCATATCCAGGTGGTTGTTTCATATAGACCTCGTCTTCCAGAATGCCATGCAAAAACGCATTCTGCACATCCAATTGTCTAAGAGACCAACCTTTAGAAATTGCAATAGCAAGCACAAGACGAATAGTAGCAATCTTAACTACTGGACTAAAAGTCTCCTTATAATCTATACCATACCGCTGTTTAAAACCACTATAAGAAAAGTGATTATCTGTGACGAAAATGTTGTGACGTTGTCAACTTTTGTCATGGAAAATCTATTTTTTGTGACGACTTGTTTATGTTCATCATTAATTGTATCAGGCGCCGTCATCCCATGTACTTTTGTGATGAAACATAAAATTTCGTCATGAAACTATAATACAAATCGTCATAAAAAAGGAATGGTTGTTTGTCTTGGACTGACATCAAACATATGTTTGTATTGTGACGATATGCTTTTTTGTCACAGAGGCTTGGCCTATCGAGAGGCTATATCTAGAGGGCCCCCTGTCCCAGGTGGCCTTGTTGTCCGACTTGACCTTGTGGGCCCATATGTGGGTGGCACCTTACACGTTGTCAATTCTTGCTTATGTCCTTTTATGGTCGGCTGATTAGGGTTCTGGTCTGGATTGGTTGGTAGATGCATGTGATGTAGTGCAAGGCTTCATTGGAATCCTACTATACGATTAGTGGCTTCCACATTCACTACTACAAAACATCACATAGGTGACACTCTATTTGTGGTGATTTTTCCGGAACCGTCACAAATAGTATTATCAGTGGCGGTTTTAAAAAAATAGTTGGAAGACTATTTGTGATAGTTTTTATTTAGAACCGTCACAAATAATTCATTATCAATGGCGGTTTTTCTTTGGAACCACCGCAAATAGTACATCAGTGGTAGTTTTAGCCAAAACGCCACTTATAATACGAGTATCTATGGCGGTTTTAACCACCGCCACTGACAGATACTTGCATTATCAGTGATGGTTTTGGGCTAAAACCGCCACTGATAATATTATCTGTGGCGGTTTTAATTTGAAACCACTAGAAATAATAAAAAAGAGAAAATTTTAAATATTGCTAATTACCTCTCATGCCTTCCAATTTGAAAGAATTGAAATTAAATAACATTGCAATTGAAATAATTGGAACTAATATTCCATGTGCAATAATTGAAAAGAACGATCGAAACAGATTCAAAACTTCGAAGGCCGTTTTGAGGCCCTAAACAACGTTTTTTTGGAATTCCGTCGCCGCGCACGCACTCGCACAAACCATCAGGATCTGACCATCTGATTTTATCACATTTATGAAATTCGGGTGTTACTTTTCGTTATCTTTCAAACGAGCCAAAAAACGCCCCGATCGGAGTTACGAGTCAAAAGTTATGGCCATTTTAACAAACATGCTTGGATTTCGTATTTGCAAACTAGAATCGGCACCCAAAAGAATATAATCGGAGAGCTCATCGTGTGATGATTCCAGAAAGCACAAGAACACCAAAATCGAAGATACGAGTCAAAAGTTATGGTGTTTTTACCAGTTTCATTAATAGTAATGGCACATATATTGCAAGCATCATTAATAAATAGTCAAAAGTATGGAAAATAAATTTGAAAGTTTCAAATTTTGCTAATTACCTCTATAGTTTGCTAATTTGAAATAATTGGAAATCGGTGTTCGAGTGCTTCACGGGGTTATTTTTAAACCCAGCCAACCTATTTTCCCTTTGGCCCAGCCGACCCAAGCCATTTTTCCTCATCTAACCCTAATCCTCCCCACGCCGCACTACCATTCTAGTCGCCTCCTCACTCATTTCCCCATCCCTCTCGCATCTCCCTACTACCACTGCTCTTACCCATGGCGCTGCCTCTAGGGTTGCAATCGGATCGAATAATTGCCAACTGATTGACCGACTGGATATGTTCGGATCAAATTTGGATAATTTTTTCGGATAGTTTTCGGATTTGGTGTCGAATTCGAATGCTTTATTTTGGATTCAGAATATCACTATCCATCAGATCGGTATATTCCGAAACTTGTTTCGGATATATCCAGTAAAAAGTTAATCGGATATCCGAGAAACTGTTAAGCCTGTTCTAAACTTTTGATCCTCTCGACTTCTCCTAGGTGTCTAGGCTTCTAGCCGTGAGCTGTCCTCCTCTCCTCTCGACGACGATGACTCTACTCCCCAATCTGGCAATCCCCATCTGATCTATCTCATCTGCCCGACTCCTACCGCCACCTGTGCCCGACGCCCGAGCCTCCCTGGCGACTCAAAGTAGGCGAGGCGATGAGGATGGGGGCGAGATATAGGTGACCGGCGATCGCATGGACGAGAGCTGGGACGGAGGTCGTTCACAGTGGCAGCGATCGAACCCCCAGATCCGCTGATGGATCGACTCGTCTTCCTGTTCTTCCTCATCTGGGTGTGTCTTCCTCTCCCAATCAAGGTATGGAACCTAAATCGCTCAAATGACTAGATTATGTGGTTGGATCTGTGATAGATGTTGGTATTCATGAACATTGCTATGTGATGGATGAATATATTAGTTGGATATGGCATAGATGTTGGTAGATCTATGGTATTTTGGTTATTCCCCATTCATGCTTGGTCGCTTGTTGTTCAAGTGAATGGTTTATTTCCTAACCCCCACAATGGTGGTGCATATTGAATGTGTCTTCTGTAGTTTTGCATCATGTCCTATGGGATTTAACTAGAATCCCTAGTAGCTCAAGTCATTGGTGATCGAGCGTAATCTGGAGATTAATTAGTTATGATCCGAGGTTATAGGCCTATAGCTATTTGAAGCTAATCGATTAGATTTTAATTTTCCAAAGAATGTTTGTTTCATTGGGCGCAGATAGAAGATATTCCGCATCCATCGCTGGTTCAAGGTGTCAAATATAATAGCAATAAGGTTTAGAAGCTAGTCTCGAACTCTTGACAAGGGAAACAAAAACGTGTGCCATGTGCATTAAGTTTGTACTTTTTAAGCTTGACAAAGCTTAACACATAGGAGAACTCTAGCAATCTTCATGTTGTAGGAAAATCAATTGCCTATGATATTATCCAGTTCATTGAAACTTGAGAGGAATTGCATAGAACTACTACAGTACTATGACATCCTGTGTGACTACTGACTAATAAACTTTTACATTGTTTTCATCCATTCAAATAACCAAAGCCACCTTTAAAAGTGTGTTATATGCCTCTAACAAGTGATTAGCAGCTGGACCAAAGCCATGCAACTGTGGGACCTCCCTTCCTGTTCTTTCTTTCTTCTTCTAATTGGATGCAAAACCAGCCGGTCTAATTGTTTGTAGTTGTCAGGTTGATTTATTTTGGATCTATACAAAGCAAAATATTCTGAAATCCATTGAGAGCGGCACTTTGATATCCCATGATTATTTTGTCAAGCCCACGTAGTGGGTTTGGTAAACCTTCTAAATTATAAGGAATTGTCTACTACTGAGATTATTCTGTCCTAATTTTTCTACTGTAGAGTTTTTCTCAGCAGCCTATTTATGTTAGCTTTTTTATAATTTAATACTTCCTACAATTGCAAAATAAGTCATCCTAGAATCCATACTAGTCAAACATTTTTAAGTTTGACTATCATTATATAAATGGTCACCTAGATCATCCATGTGAAATTGGTATTAGATAAGTCAAGACATGTGCTTTTATAATATATGCTTCATGTGATTTTTAATAACTTACTGTGACAGAAATTAGCAGTCAAAGTGGCACCTTGTAAATTCTGTTAATGTCCAAAATGACATACTATATTCGCTTAAACTGTCAAGAATGTCAATTTCTTTTTTGTGCTTTGTCCGTGAAAATCTGTTGTCTTTAACATTCATGCTTATGTTGATGTTTGTTCCTGGTACTTGCAATGATTGTCTGTTTGGTGTTGGCAAGCTATATGGGTAATACTAGTGGCCAAGTTTACCTACTTTTCTTGCCATGCAAAGTAAAAAAGCTTATCTTCTTATCGATTTCTCGAATAATTTGCGGATAAGTGTGTAAGTACATGCACCCCATTCTCCTGCCCTTTATCACACATATATAAGATTGTGTCGTTGTTGAGTCTTTTGTCATGTTATACTTAAGCACTGCACTTTTTCATTTTAGTGTTTGGATAAAACTACTGAGTTGTTTGATGTTAATGATTGTTTACAAGTTTATCTGAGTTTCTTGTCGGTGGCCTCCCACGATGCAGCCGACAACTTGGCGACCTCGACGCTATCGGTATGCAATACCGCTTTCTAATAATGAAATTTTTGGTTAATAAACAACTACTGCATGTTAATAAGTCAATATGTGGTAATCATGGTTTATTTGCTTGTGATTAAGATGTGTATGTGCATGATGAAGTACTATGTTTAATAAATGAGAGTGGATTTGAGATCTTGATGAGCGACTTATGCTTCAATTTCTCATATTAATGTGTATGCATAAAGATATAGTTGGCTGAATGAATCACTACTGATCAATGGTGATGGTGTTTTGTATTATTGAGATAGAGGGTAGTGTTTTGTTACTGTCAAGAAATGCATTTACATGTTGTTTCTCCTATGATTGAGTGGTTAAAGCTTTATTTGTGTGTGTATTGAGATTGTGAATTCTCAGGGAAGTGAGTAGTGTTGAGTTCTGTCCTTACATAGTTAAGGCATAAAAATTGGCTCTTGAATATGCATGCTGAAATATTGACCCTTACACTTGCTTGTAAGAAATAAAGCTTTGCGCTGCTGATTACCTATTCATGATTTAAACAGAGAGTGAATTGTTTTGAATGCATCTATCTGTTGGATCTTGGTTTAATAATATAACATCATGTTCTTATTAATTACAACTCTCAAATTTCGATTCACCGAAACATTGACTATTTGTGAAATTCCTAAGATAGTTTTGCTCGATCGCTAACTAGGAAAGCATGCATGTCTTGCTACACTGCCATCGAGTCACGTGTGTAATGTAATTGGATTTCCATGGCATATGATTTTGTTACATGCGTAGTTCTTACTTGCTAATGAGGCTCAGGTTAAGTTGTAATGTGGATATATGCTCTAAATTAATGTGAATGAGAAGCTTTTATTTCGTTTAAACAACAAAAGGTAAATTACATCAACTAATGGATGGTACCTTATGGTTGCAGCGAAGAAGATGTAGAGGTAAAATAGTAGGGGAGGAAGAAATGGGACAGTTGATTCAAGAACAGACAGGCAAAGGTGTGTGTGGGGTTGACTCTTTAGGGTGGTAAGAATAGTACGGTTGCAAATAACGCTAATCAGTTTGCTTTTATATAGCAGCTATTAAAGTCGGTTGAGGTGAACCCAGGTCAAGAAAGACAGCTGGGGGGTGAAGGTGGCATGCATGCAAGGCTTGGCACACACATGTTTTGGCACCGCCGAGGTGAGCTGAATGAGTGGGGCTTCTTTGGGGTGAAGGCAAGCAGGTATGGGAAAAAGAGGCACTGGGTAGCTAGTCAGAGAAATAATGATTGGAGTCAAACCTTGGGAAGGTGAGGATGCAGGTCGGTTTAGCAGTGTATACACTTGGTTTCATGTTGTTTCTTCTTAGGATTGGTTGTCTGTAATGAAGTGTATCTTTGTTGTAAAGATTTCATTTTTATTAATCTCTTGGTGCATATGTGTGTATATATATACCTGTAAATGTGATCTTGTGACGAAACATTTGTGTCACAACACATGCCACGTCACCTCATATCCTGGCTGATAACGTGGCACTGGAGTGTTCTATGACAAAAATGAATGTCCACGTGGCAATCATCTGTGACGAAACAATTTCGTCACAATATGTGCCACGTCACCTGACACCCTGGCTTTTGATGTGGCACTTGAGTGTTCAATGACGAAAATACATGTCCACGTGGCAATAATCTATGACGAACAATTTCGTCATAAATAAAATGGTCAACGCTCATTTTTGGCCGACCGGAATGTTCTTTTATGACGAATTTGATATGTTTCATGATGTTTTGGGTACAATTAATGACGGTTATATTCGTCATAGAATTGACCTCTTCGTTGACGGAAATGTAATTCGTCACATAAAAGTTGATTTTTTATGACGAAAATAGGCAATTCACCATTGAAAACTTTCTATGACAAGTTGAATTTCGTCATAAAAAACTTACAATGACGATTTCGAGACTAGTGATGACGAGTTTGGACTGTCATTAAAAATCACTTTTCTTGTAATGAACCTTTTGCTATTAACCTTGCCTTATATCTGTCAATTGATCCATCAGCTTTTCTTTTTATTTTGTAAACCCACTTGCAATCTATTATATTTTTACCTGTAGGCGCATGAACAAGATGCCAGGTCTTATTTTTTATCAATGCATCATATTCTTCATCCATGGCCTTCTTCCACTTTCTATCTCCCATAGCCTCTTGAACACATGATGGTTCTCCTATTGAACAAAAGTATCCATACCTAATGGTGCCATCGGAAGGAATTCTGGGTTTAACAATCCCGCTTTGTAAGCGAGTTCGTGGTCTTGCCTGAGCTTGTTCTTCAATTGCCGGTGTTTGGTCCAGAGTCGCAGAAGGGGACGCAGAGGATCTATCGCCTGATATGCTCAAATCAGACTCAGTGCTTGATGTGCCTGAACTTGCTGGAGAGGCCGAATCATCCTGGGAACCAACACCCTGCAACTCCATACCAGGTGACTCGTGTTCACTGATTTCATATAAATTTGAGTCGAGAGCAGCACCGTTTTGCACTGAATGATTAGGAGTAGCGCTGTTTTGCACTGGGTGGCTAAAAATAGCGCCGTTTTGCACTTCAGTTTGATCCTGCCGATCCTGCACTTCATTGTTTTGCACCAGATTTTGATCCTGCACTTTATGGCTAGAAGCATTAGTCATATGGTCATTAGTATTTTCTCCCCTATGATCAGATGATGGAAGCAAATGAGTGGGTAACATGAGAATTTGTTGACGAAGCTGAGCACCGGCATTAGGATGAAGGAATTCAAAAGGAAAAATTGATTCATCAAATACCACATCGCGAGAGATATAAACCTGACTAGATGATATATCAAGACATTTGTAACCCTTGTGAAGAGAACTATATCCGAGGAAAGCACAACGTTTTGAACGAAAAGACAATTTCTTGGAGTTGTAAGGTCTTAAGTTCGTCCAGCAAGCACATCCAAATATTTTAAGACTTTCCTAATTGGCTTTTTGAAGGTGAGCGCTCAAAAGGGGTCTGGTGGTGAATAACTTTACTTGGGAGCCTATTGATCAAATAAGTGGAAGTTAGAAAGGCTTCATCCTAGAATTTCAGTGGCATGGAAGCTTGAGAAAGGAGAGCTAGCCCTTTTTCAACAATATCATGATGTTTCCTTTCTGCCGAACCATTCTGTTAATGAGCATGACACATGATGGGCTATACCAATTGTTTGGAAAAAGGAATTTAATTTTTCATATTCACCACCCCAATCAGTCTGCATAGTCAATATTTTCTTATTGAATTGACGTTCAACAAATTTATGCAAATTTTGGAAAACTTGAAAAACGTCAGATTTTCTCTTGAGAAGATAGATTCAAGTATATTTGCTATAATCATCAATGAAACTCACATAATAGTTGTGCCTTCCAATAGAAGTAGGTGCCGGTCCCCATACATCGGAGAACACAAGCGCAAAAGGAACAGTAGACATGCTAACAGACTTAGGATAGGGTAGCTGATGGCTCTTGGCCCTTTGACACGAATCACAAGTAGTTTCAGCACTAGACTCTATAGAACAGGGCAACTGATAAGCTTGAACAACTTGAGTAACAACTGGTAATGAAGGATGGCCTAAACGACGATGCCATCTAGTAATTGATGGCATGACAGAGGTAAAAGCTTATTTATTTTTCATGGACTCCACAGAATGTGACACCAAAGGATAGAGACCACCCTCACATCTGCCTCGATGCAGGATTTTCTTCGTTTCCTGGTCCTTGAGCAAGAAACAATTAGGGTGAAATTCAAGAAAAGCCTTGTTATCAGATACCAGTTTATGAACAAAGACTAGATTCTTGTATGTTGAAGGAACATGAAGGATATTCCTATGATGAAGTTTGCTATATGGGCTAGAAATAACTGAATGACTGATATGATTAATTGTCGGGACCCGAATCTGCAAATCCGGACCATCTGTGTTTTCTGCACTAGTCCAGGATCTCGCTAGTGCACACAGGATAAACAGGTTGAAGTACCACAATCATACACAGCGTAAATAATAATAAAGTACTTCAAACATGAATATAAACGAGTTACATGACCTTATGGTCTCCTTACAATAATTCGCCATGCAGGACTATAAGTAACACATTACAATAAGTTCGATAGCGGAAGCAAAAGTAAAGCAATGAACCCCTCATATTGCCACAGGCAACTGACTAGGCTCAACCCTAATTCTCCGGACCTTCGTTAAACTCCTCCTCCCAAGCTGGTGTTGCTTCTTCTTTGTAACATCCCCAAAATTCTAATAAAGTAAAAATATATATTTTGAATTTGAAAATATATATTTCTGAGTTTCTTGACGCTATTGGTTTTATTTGGATTTCCTTTGGAGTTTTGCATTGCATGAGAAATCAAATAAAGAGGATTAATGAATGGATAATGGTAAAAAGGCAAAAAGATAAAAAGTAAAAATCTAGAAAATTGCCATGAGAACTCTGATCATTCAATTAAATTATTTGAGCTAGCAATTGAAATTTTAGGTATAAAGAAATGAAGAGATAAAATGGAAAGACAATTTTTAAATCAAAATAATGTATCGTCAGAATTTACATAAAATAATGGAACCATATTTTGGCTTGAAAATTTTATGGGAGCATTCTTAGCACAAATCCTTTTGAAAAACAAAATTTGAAAAATAATAGACTTCAATTAGTCTCAATCAAAAATTAAAATCCGAAAACAAAATATAGGAGCAGTCACTGTTGTCAGAATATTAATAATTTTTCGGTAACTCATTTTAATCTGGAATTTTTACCAGACATCAGAATATATTCAAAGATCTCGGTTGAAAAGTTTCACCATTCTCTACCTTTAGTTGACCGCCAATAAAATCGGAGAAAAGGAGAAAGTTCACCCTAATCACCGACGTGTGGGCCATTCGTTGATTTCCCGTTCCGTTGGCGCATTGGAGAATTTCCAGTCACTAGCAATGGACCCAGGCCCCACCTGCCAGGCCCTTCTCCCCCAACCCCGTTCGTTCCACTGGCTATGCCGTTCGCTCCACTGAAGAAGTCTCCCGAACCCTGAGTGGAGCGAAGCCAGCGATCACTGCCACGAATCCCACTCAATGCGCTGCAATCCTTGGCCATAAGCTGCGCCCCAGTGACCTCCAGGACCTCCTCCCTCACTCCCCTCACTCCTTCTTCTCCTCAAGCCAAAACCGTGCGCAGGAAGCCCTCCCATTGCCGCCATTGCCGAATCCTCTATTGCTTGAGCGCGAGGGAAAATCCAAGCAAGAGAGCCAATCATTCCCAAATTCCTCTCGGATACACCATCTAGAGCTTCTAGTGATCAAGTTCCAGCAAAAAGATTTGGAGTTCTTCATGTAAAAACAAGCTGCAGCCGTGCGCCCTTCTTCCTCACCTCCGGTCGCATGGTGGCCGCCTATTCCGGTGATTCTTCCATTGAAGCGACCGCAGGAATGGACTCCTGGTGACCCGTGGATACTCCCAAGGCTGTCGATTCAAGCCGAGCTGTCTTCGTCTTCTTCTCCGACCAAGCGCCATTTCCGCCGCCGCCCCTCCTCGGCTGCAGCTCGCGTGGGACTTCCTCCGGCCGAATCAACACCGCCTCCAGACTCCCCTCGCCGAGCTGATGCTCTCCATGCCCTCGCACTCGCCGGACCATCGCCGGAAGACCCCTCGCTGCGGAGCCCTAGCCGTCCTCTGTTTCTGTCTCAGTGCGCTGGAGCCATCGAGCCGAGGTAGAAGAAGGCTGAGTCCAAAAGGCGTTTTCATTGCTCCGAAAGCGTATTTTCATTTCCAACACTGAAATGAATTCATTCTTGTATATCTTGTGCAATCTTAATTAAAATTCGATGAGATAAATTTTATTATTCATATAAAATCATAAAGAACATAAATATGTAAAAACATTTAATTCTTGACCTGCAAAATAATTATTTATATTAAAATTGTGTTATGATGCAAGTATGGGTTATAACGGAAACTTGTGAATAATAAGAACTGAAATGGTGAAATAAATATTAATGCAATGCTAGGATCAGGATGTATTCAAATATCCAAAAACATTTGATTCTTGAGTCACAAAGCAATTATAAAAATTTAAGATTTGAATAAATTCGATTATGTATATTATTGCCTGCACAGAAAATATAATTCTTAAAATCATTAAATGAATTTTTCCTGTGTCTCTGGGATCATAATAAACTTGAATATACAAAAATATTTAAATGTTCAACCCAATTTAGTTTATTTGCTTTGTGATCATTAGTAAAACTTCATATGACCATTAATGGAAACAAGAGCATAAAAGCTTATAGAATAAGGAAATAATTTGTATTAGTCTCTTGAAAACAATACAAATCCATGTATGCAAATATATTTAAAATAAGATTTAATTGGTATTCTTTTAATAAAGGGAAACGTTAAAGATAACAATAAGTAAATAGTTTATCTATTGCAATTAAAGCTAAAATAATGCCAAACCAACTTTAAAACATTCCCAGGATGGTATTCTGCTGATGTCTGAAAGATGAATTAAAGATCATGTATAATATAGTTGCAAACGTAAAATGAAGTTAGCCGATTTAGCGTATTCATCATGGTCAATTAGGCTATTTCAGCAGTAGATAAAATAACTCGTCTAAACGCTAAAATATGTGAAACTAGTTTAGAAACGCTATACAAAGTTTATACTACCATATTCTATAAAAGGAATCTCATTCCATCAAAGTTTGCATATTAATCTTATCAACCTAAAACCCTTAATCGTTAATCTGTCATTTCCCCTTTCTTGCCGATTCCGAATATCGTCAACTTTACAATACCACTTAAGCCTTTTCAACAACGAATACAATGTTGCGTCTAAATGCAAAATAGTAAAATAATAGCTCAACAACATTCTATGGTATTTGTACCATCATAATATGTGAAAACATTTCATTTATCACCTTCTTCGCATATAAAACTTATCGTCGCAAATACCTTAAGTGATAACTGTTCACTACGTTTTCAATTCGATTTCTTGTAATGTAAACCTTGATATCATATTAGCGTTTTCAACAATGAATATAATGTATCGATCAAAGCTAAAATTTGTGGAATTAGCTTAGGATTGTTATACAAAGTATAAATCATCTTATTGTGAAGAAATAACCATATTTCATCATGTTTTGCATGCAAATCCTAATAGTCAAATAACCTTAAGTGTTAAGTTTCCTGAACTTTATAATATGAATCGGTAGAAGTGAAGAAGTCTATAATTAAGATATTTTTATCACCAGAACCTTCTCCAATATCATGTAAGCTAAGTCAGTAGCCTAAATCAGCAGATCTAACTTGCGTAAAACTAATTCTAAGCGAAATCAATTAAGGATAAAGAACTAATCATTCATAGTCCAAACATAATCATTTAAGCCTTTTCAATAACTCGCAAAGCAGCTCGTCTAAATCCGAATAATGTAAAGAACAGCTTAGAAATGATCTTTAGGATATAATCTACAGCAATCTAAGAAAATATTCCTATTTCGTTTTGCTTTGAATCCGAATCCTAATAGAGCAAAACCCGTAAGTGATAAGAATTGGCAGAGTTCATATTGTGAATAGTGAATCAATGAACTTGCAACTAATGATTAATTCTATTAATCCAAACAATCTTTGCATCTTGAATTCGTAAAATAAGATTAATAATTTCATAAAGAGCAATCCCTGTTCTTGTAAAGAGTTTATTTGTCTTGCTATCTATTCTCTTTTGCCTTATTGAAGTCTCTTATTTGCTATTTTTCCGTTGCTCGACGTGTAGAACGCGACGTTGCTGTTTTCGTCATCATCTTCGTCAATCGCAACCTTGTCTTCACCGTAAGCAAAGATTAAGCAAGGCAAGCATCCTTTGGCCATATTGAGCCCAGTATTTTATATTCCTTTTGTGCATCAAATTGTTTTATGCATGCGTTTACTTTATGTAAATTGCTATTTTGTGGATTGGTAGTTATACCTGTTGTCTCGTGAATCCCCTTTGATGATTATGAACTTGTGAACCTTGATAACCATAGATTAAGGTTAGGCATTACTTAATGTCATCATGGGAATATGCGTTCATATTATTCATGCTTAGCCATGCTTTAGAGTCAATGAGGTACATGATCAAATCAATATTTGTTTCCTGAAAGCATTGACAATGTCCTTTGTTGGTTCTTGGTACTTTGATTAAAACCCAAAATAAAACTATGCTTTGATGCGGGCGATTATTGGCAATAGCCGGATGTGCGAAAGGAATTGCACGTAGTGTAGGGTGGAGTATCGCCCGTGTCGGACTAAGGACCGAACATCGTGTTGTATGATCCAAGAAAATCCGTACAAACCACAAGGGTGAGGATGGGGTAGCCATAGCTTGTTATGTTAATTAGACATGGCTTTGTTCATTGGTAGGCGGAGCTCG
The DNA here is from genome assembly GCA_036346375.1 of Guadua angustifolia. Taxonomy (NCBI): domain Eukaryota; kingdom Viridiplantae; phylum Streptophyta; class Magnoliopsida; order Poales; family Poaceae; genus Guadua; species Guadua angustifolia. Next base: position 34,764,055 of record CM070511.1, on the reverse strand, counting down.
CACGACGAGTTTCGGTGTCAGTCTACCTCGACGGGTATTCGTCAGTCTACTTGCTAATGCACTGTATGCATACTGCCGTGTTTAGAAGCGTTGTGTTGGGTGTGTGAAAGTGGATCCACGGCTTGGGTGTGTGTTTCTAGTTCTACGGCGGGGGATTAACGTCCCGGGCTGGTCAAAGCCATGTCTAGGTAATGTAACGACTATGTATGGTCGAAAGATCATGACTTGTGGGAAAAGTTGTACACCTCTGCAGAGTTTAAATCTAATTGATTAGCCGTACCCGTGGTCATGGGTGTCTTGGTGAACTTGCACGAGTTAAATGTTTTATTATTTCAAAAAGGGTTGGTATCACTTTGTTTTGCAACTGTGCTTTTGTCAAAGGGCCGACAGTTATGGGATTTCAGGAATGTGAATGATTCGTCGCTCACGTCATGGAGGACTGTGAGTGTTACATATGCCTTATTTATTTGTTATCAATCAAATCTTGCTCTTATAAATTCCATTTGCAAATAACTTGATTTACAAATGAAATTCGCTTTATGCAAATTAACTGTAGCAGCTTTTCCTTTGAAATGACCTGCATGTATTGTAGGTTTTGCCCATGTTTTGCGGAGTACGAAAGTACTCACCCTTGCTTAATTATATTGTAGGTGGTTTAGAAAGCGAAGCTTCGAAGTTGTTCATCGCGAGTTGCGGGTTTTCTTGGAGTGATCTATCTCGAGTTTATACAGTCGATTACTGCTTGGGTCGGTTGGGCAAACTACAAGGCTTTGCTTCTTTGCTGCTATTTCTCTGAGTTGTAATATTTATTTGTATAATCGTTTCCGCTTAATTATTATAATGTATGGTTGTGATTTCCAATTGTTGTAAACATGTGAGTGCTAGCTACTGATCCAGGGAATAGCACAGTAATCACATGGAGGTTCCTGTTCATCCGAACGGGGTCTCACATTCTTCTGAGGTTTTTGTTGAAGCAAGGGTGAGTATACAACATACTCAACAAGTCATGCACAATGCAGTTCTATTACTACATGCATGGCTTATTCCAAAGGAAAGGCTTAAATGGTTATTTTGCATAAAGCAGTATTTCTTTTAGTAGATAATCCTATTAGATTAAAAGCGATAAAACCATTACTATTCATAATTAATTTCTCAATTATTTTCCAACAGTTTGGCACCTGACCCTAAGTTTGATTCATCAGTCCTTGGCACCTGACCACCCATTCCATATTTTATTTTGAAAATCTAACCCTTGACTGTAATCCCCGAGTATTGTCCAATACCGCGGACACGGCTATTCGAATAGATTTTAACACACACTCTGCAGAGGCTGTACACTTTACCCATAGGATACAGTCGCTCACCACACAGGTGATTGATTGCAACAAAGTCTTTCAGAGACTAACACTTAACCTGTGAACCTCTCGATGTGCCTTTCTAACACTTCCCTCACACAGAGCCAAAGTTTAGAAAGGCTAATCTGCTTGGATGGGTACCAAGCCGTAGCACGCGCTCCCCTCACGATTACACTCAAGTGTAATCTTGTCCCCGAGTGTCAAAGGAAAGATATTAGAACCCTACTAAACTAGGTCTGTCCCATTCCAGACAAGTGGTTGTACGAGTAACTCAGTTCAAAGGCTCGCAAGGTGAAGTCCTTAACTGTCCCGGGCAAGACATCCATTTTATATTTCTCGGCACACAGCCTTTACAATCTTTAACACATGCCGTTGCCACACAGGCCCACCTGGCACGAAGCCTCCTTGCCACTTGCCCCGGTCCAAATCTTTTCCCACCCCGGTTTGCATTTATGCAACACATGCCAATGCCCACTTCATTGCATGAGTAGAACCACACAGGTCGCTACCCCCAATTCCAACTCATGGCATCATCGCCTCATTCCAAAAGGCGTTCCATAATCGTCTAATCAATATTCTTTTGCAATTTGAAAGTCATTCAACGCATACAGCATACTAAGCAACTAGTCACGGTCTAGCCTCCCGTGTTGGCATTATTATAGCAACCAACGTAAATTAGCATCTTAGGGTGACAAGGTTTTTAGGGCATAATAACAACATAAACAAGGTGGCATAAACAAGATTGGCATATTAGCTACCATACCCAATTTAATCAATGGTATTTTTAAATAACATAGCATGTAATATTTAAATCAAGGTATATTTTGAAATCTCGGAACAAAAAGATCAAAGCATGACTTGCCTTCGAAAAGTAGTTGATCCTGGTCTGGCTCTTGCGACGGTTCTCCGAAATCCTCCCCGACAGTTCCCGGCAATTCGGAGTCTATGCGTATTCAAGTGAACATACAATGAATACTCAATATAGACAACAAGATCAACTGTAAAAATAAATTAAAATTCACTAATAAATAGTTTACATTTTTACAAATTTTTAGGAACTAGAATCGCTCAAATCGGAGTTAAAACGCAAAAGTTATAGCGTTTATAAGTTTTGGAAATTTTAATAAAAGAATAACCGAATTAATCCAATTATTTTTCTACTGGAAATCCGGTTAAATCCCTCGGCTTGACACGTGTCAGCACAGGAGCCAGCCACGTCGGCTCGGTCACTAACCCGTGGGCCCCTCGGGTGACGTCATGCTGACGTCAGCACACACGGCGGTCATCCCTCTAACAAGTGGGCCCGTTGCCACGATTAAGGCAACCGCTCGGCGGCGACACTTAGCACGATTCCACCGGTCCACGCCGACACATATTTTCGGCCGTTGGATTTAAATCAGCGGTCGGTATCTGCAACTTAGGCGTGCCTCTCCGCGCCACGTGGCACTACGGTGGCGGTAGGATTAAGGATCTCGACCATTTTCAACGCATCCATACGTAGCTCGTGGACTCCTTTGGGCGGTTGGATGAAGATCAACAATGAAGTTACGGCGATCTTGCGCCGCTTAGCCTACGTGGACGACGTGGCGGTTGGATGAAGATCCTACGGCCATTATCTACGCATCTACGCAGCAGCTACGTGGGCTTCTTAGAACCACACGATGATGATCTAACGGCCATTTTCAAATGTAACCTTTACGACTACGTGGCCTCACTAGAACCGCACGATTAAGATCTAACGGCCATTAGCTACTCATGCCGTTTCAGCCTAAATCAAATAGGGGGACACGCGGCTTTACCTCGGACGTTGGATGAAGATCCGACGGCAACGGTGAGCTGCGAGGCTTCGAAGAAGAGACGGCGGTGCTTGTCGCCGGACATGGAGAAGATGAAGTAGGCGCCGGCGTTTCCGAGCTTCTCCGACGTGAAGAAGTGGCCCACTGGATGCGTCTCGACACGACAGGCTCGGAATGGGTCTTGGGCGCGGCGGAGAACGACGGACAACGGCGAGAAGCGAGGAAAACTGAGGCGGTGGAAGGATGCTACTCCGGCGAGCTCTAGCGTATGCTACGGTGTACGGCAGTGCACGGGTGAGTGGGCAAAATGAGCGGAAGGAAGCTCTGCGTGCAATGGGTTATATCTCCCGCTCGGACAAGCTTTGGAATGCGTGCAAATCCCTGACATATCTTCGGCGGCCAACGGGCGACGGCAGTGCGGCAGTCGCTCCCTCCCGATGCGGCGCAATCAACCCGCACCGTTCGATCGCAATCCAACGGCTCCGAACGAATAACGGTTCGGCCACCCACGCCACGTGGCGACATCCTAGCGGCTCAGGTACTAAGATCCAACGGTCATCGCGATTAAGCGGCATTTCAACCATGACCGATTCGATCGAATCAAGACGGCGGAGCGCGTGGCGCTAGGGTTTCAGCCGGCGCGCACAGTGTTGGGCTCGGCCGACATCTGTATGCTTAACAATTTTTCCAATTTTAACAATTAAAATAATCCTAGAAAATCAAAGTAATTATTTAGGGCACTAAAAATACCCAAAAAAATTTAGAAAATATTTTAGGGCATTTAGAACTTGAATAAAATATTTCTAATTATTTTTGATAAGTACTTTTCTGATATTTAATTATTCAAGAGAAGGATAAATTTAATTTAAACTCAATTAATTTCAATTAAATCCCAAAAATCCACAAAAATTCAAATAACTCCAAAAATTTAATTTAGGTCAAATTTCGGGACGTTACAAACCTACCCCCCTTAACAGAATCTCGACCCCGAGATTCGAAGCTTAACTAAGGAATAGGTTCGGGAATTCCTTTCTCAAATCTTCTTCGCGCTCCCATGTGGCCTCACTTTCTGTGTGATTGCTCCACTGAACTCTGCAAAAACGGGTTGTCTTGCTCCTTGTTTTCCGATCCACTGTATCTAGAATTTTTATCGGTTGCTCTTTGTAAGTCAAGTCTTTCTGTAACTCAATTGCTTCCAGGCGTGTTTGTTCGTCAGGCACTCGGAGACACTTCTTGAGTTGCGATACATGAAAGACATTGTGTATTCCTGCTAATGTTTGCGGTAACTCTAGTTGATATGCGACTTCTCCCCTGTGGCTCAGGATCTTGAACGGCCCCACATATCGTGGTGCAAGTTTCCCCTTTTTGTGAAACCTCTGTACTCCCTTAAGAGGCGTAACTCTGAGATACACATAATCTTGAGCTCGGCTCAAATCCTGCGGCGATTGTCCACATAACTCTTACGCCTTTGTATGCGATTTTCAACCTTTCCTTATCGGTGCTATTTGCTCTTCGCTTCTTGGGTATGTCCGGTCGAAGACACGATGCTCACTGATCTCATTCAATATAACGGCGTCCTATAAGGTCGACCATACAATGCTTCGAAAGGTGACATCTGAAGGCTGGCCTGGTAGCTGTTGTTGTAACTAAACTCTGCGTATGGCAAACATTTATCCCAGGACGTCGTATATGCCGATGCGCAAGCTCTTAACATATCTTCTAATATCTGATTGACTCTTTCGGTCTGCCCATCTGTTTGCGGATGATACGCTGTACTGAAGTTCAAGCGGGTGCCCATTGCTGCATGCAATTTATCCCAAAATCTCGAGGTAAATTGGGTACCTCTGTCCGATACTATCTTCTTTGGCACTCTATGCAAGCAGACGATTCTTGCCATGTATAGCTCTGCCAACTTATCTCCTGAATAGGTTGTTTTTACCAGTATGAAGTGCGCGACCTTTGTCAATCGATCCACGATGACCCATATGGAATCATAACCTCCTTGCGTCCTTGGCAATCCGGTGATAAAATCCATTCCGATTTCCTCCCATTTCCACTCTGGTATTTTTAATGGTTGAAGAACCTGGCCGTCACGATGCATAACTTTGGACTCGCTGGCATACATCACATAGTGCTACGTGCTCAGCAACCTCTCTCTTCATATTTGGCCACCAGAACCTCTCTTTAAATCTTGGTACATTTTTGCACTTCCTGGGTGAATCGAATACTTGGAGTCGTGAGCTTCCTCCAGTATTAACTGCTTTAACTCCTTTTTGTTAGGTACACAAATGCGCTCTTTCATCCACAACGTGCCTTGTTCGTCCAGCTTAAACTCCTTCGCTTGGCCTTCCTCCATCTTGGATTTGATTCTCTCGATCTTCTCATCATTCTTCTGTCCTTCCCTAATCTGATCCTCTAGGGTAGGCTTTACCTCTAAAGCTGCTATGAATCCTTCCGGAACAACTTCCAATTTCAACCTCTGAAAGTCCTTGCACAATTCTGCCGACTCTCTTCTACTAACATGTTTAAGCTATGACTCTTCTGACTCAAGGCATCAGCCACTACGCTGGCTTTACCAGGGTGATAATGAATCCCCATATTATAGTCTTTAATCAGCTCCAACCACCTTCTTTGCCTCATGTTCGGGTCGGATTGGGTGAAAATGTATTTAAGGCTTTTATGATCTGTATACACCTCACATCTATTACCAATAAGATAGTGACGCCATATCTTTAATGCATGCACCACGGCTGCTAATTCTAGATCATGCGTCAGGTAATTCCCTTCATGTGGCCTTAATTGCCTTAATGCATAGGCTACTACCTTTTCGTTTTGCATCAACACGCATCCAAGCCCTTGGCGTGATGCATCGCAGTAAATATCAAAACTCTAGTGCACATCTGGTAGAACTAACACCGGTGCTGAAGTCAGCCTTTTCTTTAATTCCTGAAAACTCTTCTCACAATCCGGTGTCCAAACAAATTTCTTCTCTTTCTTCAACAGTTGCGTGAGAGGTCTAGCAATTGTCGAAAATCCTTCTATAAATCGGCGATAGTAACCAGCCATCCCAAGAAAACTACGAATCTGGGTCACCATCTTTGGTGGCTCCCAATGCAGTACTGCCTCTACCTTGCTTGGGTCTACTGCGATTCCTTCGGCAGTCATCACATGTCCTAGGAATTCTACCTTACTCTTCCGGAAGTCACATTTACTGAACTTCGCAAACAACTGCTGCTCTCTTAACTTTTCCAAAACCAATCTCAAATGTTGGGCGTGCTCTTCATTCGTCTTTGAGTAAACTAAGATATCATCGATGAACACGACTACAAATTTGTTCAAGTATTCCATAAAAACCTTGTTCATTAAGTTCATAAAGTATGCTGGTGCATTTGTCAATCCAAATGACATCATAGTGAACTCATAGTGTCCATATCTTGAAGAAAATGTCATCTTTGGTATGTCTTCTGTCTTAATCTTCAACTGGTGATATCCTGATCTAAGGTCGATCTTGGAGAAAACTCCTGCTCCTCTTAATTGATCAAATAAATCGTCAATCCTGGGCAACGGATATTTGTTCTTTATTGTTACTTCATTAAGCGCTCAATAATCTACACACATCCGAAAACTCCCATCTTTCTTTTTAACAAACAGAACCGGTGCTCCCCATGGTGATGAGCTCAGCCTGATGAATCCTTTTTCTAATAGTTCTCCTCGATCTGTTTCTTCATTTCTACCAACTCTTCAGTAGACATCCGATATGGTCTCTTTGCTCCAGTGGCATTCCAGGTAACTCCTCGGGAAAAACATCCGGATACTCACTGACCACTGGTACATCCTTCAAACTGATGGTTTCTAGACTGTTTACCAATAACTGCCCTTCTCGAACTGTCGTTGCTTGAAATTCAACTTTCTTGCCTTCAGGGCTCTCTATAGACACGACTCTTCATCCACAGTCTAATACAGCCTTGTGCTTAGACAGCCAATCCATTCCTAGTATAACATCTAAGGTTTGGGTATCTAACATAATAAGGTTCGCTAGGAACTCTATCCCTTTTATTACCAGGTTAACTCCAGAACAACCAATCTTAGATCGTAGTTCTGATCCAGGGGATTGGACTATAAGCGTATTCTTAAGGTTGACAACACCCAATTCATTTTGCACAGCAAAAACTTGAGAAACAAAGGAATGTGAAGCTCCTGAATCGAATAAAACTGTAGCTGGGACTGAGTTGACTAGAAACTTACCCAGTACTACATCCGTGGCGTTTTGAACTTCGTCTGCCGTGACATGGTTGACTCTGCCTCTTGCAACTGATTGGGGTGCAGATCCAGCTTGAATAGGTACTCTGCTCCCACCTTGAGTAGGGGTCCTTGCAGGTGTGTTTCCTAAGTTGAACCGTACGGGTGTCACACCTCCCTTCTTTGGGCAAACATTAGCGAAGTGCCCTGTCTCGTTGCAATTGTAAGCAGCGTCTTCCTGACATCTGCTGGTTGCCTCCACTATGAGTGTTAGCTCTGACTGGGGTCTAGGGGTTTTGTCCTGCTGGTCTTGGCATCGGCGACGGTGTCCTAACAATGTTTCCCTGTTGGAACCGGGAGAACTGCTGGGGTATCATCCTTGGTTTCTGCTGGCCATGGCGTTCCCCCTGCTGGGCCATGCGGCGTTTGCGATTATCATCTAGCTCCTTGCGCTTGTCTTCCAGTATAAGTGCCTTGTTACCAATTCTTGAAAATCCGAAAAGGTATGGGTAATCAATCCCACCTGCAATCCAGTGTTAAGGCCTTTCATAAAACGAGACCGCCTAGCCTTATCTGTTGCTACGTCCTCTGGGGCGTATCGTGCAAGTTGAGTGAATTTATTCAAATAATCGGCCACTGTCTGGCCTCCTTGCTTCAGCGCTCTAAACTCTTCCTTTTTCAGTTCCATAATACCTTCTGGTACGTAGTATTGATGAAAGGCTATGGTGAATTCTTCCCAGGTGATTTCCTGTGGGTTTTCCTGCGATGCGCAGTAGTTTTCCCACCACTCAGCTGCTGTTCCTTCTAGCTGATGAGAGGCATAAAGCACCCTCTCGTTTCCATCACACTGTGTTATATGTAGTTTCCTCTCGATGGTTCTTAACCAGTCATCTGCCTCTAATGGGCTAGCATTGCCTGAGAAAGTAGGCGGACGTGTCCTCATAAACTCGGACAATCTCGAGTAGGGACATGGTCCATTGTTTCTGACTTGGTTGTTGGCGGTCGCTGATTGTTGATTTCTTTGTCTGATTGCCATCATTGTTTGCATTAACTGCGTTTGCGCTGCGAGAAAAGCTCCCAAATTCTGCATGTCAACTTATGGTGCTGCCTCGAGGAAGTGATCGTTGTTCTAATCGCCTCGACGCGTGAACCATCGCCTTCGCTCCGGTGTTAAGTAGTGTTCACCATCTGTTGATTGTTTTGACGGTTTAGAGATGAGAGGGAAAGAATAGGCAAGTAAAGGAACTTATACGGGGAAATAGGTGTAACTAAAAACCCTCAAACATCAATTCATAGATAATAAGTAAGCAGGGTTTCTCACAAGGGCCTAGGGCCATGCAACCAAACCAACAATCACAATCATCATCCAAAATAGTTCATTACAACATCGTCATCTAAGGGAAGTTCGATAATTAAAGGACGCGACTCTAACAGATGGGTCTCAACGCAAAATTCGCTGACTAAACAAACTCAAGTACTCAGTCCTCAAGCCACCCTGGCTGCGGCTCGCCTATCATGTACACTGGTGGGTGAGCTGGCATTGGGGCAAACAGATCCCCATGCCCTCCCACTGGTGCTAGGGGCACCACTGCCTGCTGATCCTCTGGCACAGGCTCTGGCTCGGGCTCCTGCTCCTCTGTCTCCTCGTCCTCGTCGTCAAGCTCCATGACGGCCTCCGGCTCCCCGTGACCGTAGAGGGCCTCCTCTAGCTCGGCGATCCTCTGCACAGCGTGCATCCTGGTCTCTCGCAGGGCTGTCTCTGTCTCCTCCAAGGTGCGGTACACGGACATCAGCTCTAACGTAGCCACGTCCATGGTCTCCTCTGAGCCATCACGAACCGTCCCAGGTGGACGACAGCAGCATCGTCATCCAGCTCCAAGCGCCACGGAGCGGTCCACCCGCGTGTGGGTGCACGCGGAAAGCAGTGTCCCACAGCTCGTAGCTGTAGTCGCAGCTGATCTTCCGAAGCGCTAGCCAGGCACACTCCTGAATGCCCGCCTCGTAGCTGGCTCGCTTCACCACGAGGTGGAGCGGACGACTGGCGTGAGCATTCTCTCGCGCGTACAAGGTGAAGGTAGTCTCCTAGCCGCGGTTGATACCGTTGACCGTCCAGGTGTGGGACCGGTACAGAGGGCAGTCAAAACCTCCAAGCACCTGGAACATCCTCCAAAGCTCTGCAGCGTATCCTCCGTGATGCTCGCCGAAAGAGTGAACCATCCGCATCTGCCAAATCAACTCGTCAGTACTAAAATTTTAAAAGAATACAAAAGTAATAGCAAAATACAGCATAGGTATGAAGTAAGAAAGAAGGGATAAGTAAAGATTTCATTGATTATTCTTGCCAAATTTTATTCTTTAGAAATTAACTTTTATCCTCCCTAAAATGGCCAGTCTAATTAGGGTTACGTCCTACAGTCAGTATGGCTCTGATATATACCAACTCTGTCGGGACCCGAATCTGCAAATCCGGACCCTCTGTGTTTTCTGCACTAGTCCAGGATCTCGCTAGTGCACACAGGATAAACAGGTTGAAGTACCACAATCATACACAGCGAAAATAATAATAAAGTACTTCAAACATGAATATAAACGAGTTACATGACCTTATGGTCTCCTTACAATAATTCGCCACGCAGGGCTATAAGTAACACATTACAATAAGTTCGATAGCGGAAGCAAAAGTAAAGCAATGAACCCCTCATATTGCCACAGGCAACTGACTAGGCTCAACCCTAATTCTCCGGACCTTCGTTAAACTCCTCCTCCCAAGCTGGTGTTGCTTCTTCTTCTGAGGTTTTTGTTGAAGCAAGGGTGAGTATACAACATACTCAACAAGTCATGCATAATGCAGTTCTATTACTACATGCATGGCTTATTCCAAAGGAAGGCTTAAATGGTTATTTTGCATAAAGCAACATTTCTTTTAATGGATAATCCTATTAGATTAAAAGCGATAAAACCATTACTATTCATAATTAATTTCTCAATTATTTTCCAACAGTTTGGCACACAGCCCTAAGTTTGATTCATCAGTCCTTGGCACATAGCCACCCATTCCATATTTTATTTTGAAAATCTAACCCTTGACTGTAATCTCCGAGCATTGTCCAATACCGTGGACACGGCTATTCGAATAGATTTTAACACACACTCTGCAGAGGCTGTACACTTTACCCATAGGATACAGTCGCTCACCACACAGGTGATTGATTGCAACAAAGTCTTTCAGAGACTAACACTTAACCTGTGAACCTCTCCAGTATTGCCTTTCTAACACTTCCCTCACACAGAGCCAAAGTTTAGAAACAAAGCTATCTGATTGGATGGGTACCAAGCCGTAGCACAGGTATGCTCCCCCTCACAGTTACACTCATGTGTAACTGTCACCCCGAGGTGTCAAAGGAAAGATATTAGAACCCTACTAAACTAGGTCTGTCCCATTCCAGACAAGTGGTTGTACGAGTAACTCAGTTCAAAGGCTCGCAAGGTGAAGTCCTTAAGCGTCCCCTGCAAGACATCCATTTTATATTTCTCGCACACAGCCTTTACAATCTTTAACACATGCCGTTGCCACACAGGCCCACCTGGCACGAAGCCTCCTTGCCACTTGCCCCGGTCCAAATCTTTTCCCACCCCGGTTTGCATTTATGCAACACATGCCAATGCCCACTTCATTGCATGAGTAGAACCACACAGGTCGCTACCCCAATTCCAACTCATGGCATCATCGCCTCATTCCAAAAGCGTTCCATAATCGTCTAATCAATATTCTTTTGCAATTTGAAAGTCATTCAACAGATCTGACATACTAAGCAACTAGTCACGGTCTAGCCTCTCGTGTTGGCATTATTATAGCAACCAACGTAAATTAGCATCTTAGGGTGACAAGGTTTTTAGGGCATAATAACAACATAAACAAGGTGGCATAAACAAGATTGGCATATTAGCTACCATACCCAATTTAATCAATGGTATTTTTAAATAACATAGCATGCAATATTTAAATCAAGGTATATTTTGAAATCTTGGAACAAAATGATTAAAGCATGACTTGCCTTCGAAAAATAGTTGATCCTGGTCTGGCTCTTGTGACTGTTCTCCGAAATCCTCCCCGACAGTTCCGGCAATTCGGAGTCTATGCGTATTCATGCGAACATACAATGAATACTCAATACAGACAACAAGATCAACTGTAAAAATAAATTAAAATTCACTAATAAATAGTTTACATTTTTACAAATTTTTAGGAACTGGAATCGCTCAAATCGGAGTTAAAACGCAAAAGTTATAGCGTTTATAAGTTTTGGAAATTTTAATAAAAGAATAACCGAATTAATCCAATTATTTTTCTACTGGAAATCCGGTTAAATCCTCGCTTGACACGTGTCAGCCGCGAGAGCCAGCCACGTCGGCTCGGTCAGCGACCCGTGGGCCCCTCGGTGACGTCATCTCGACGTCGGCACACACAGCGATTATCCCTCGACAAGTGGGCGGTACGCATAGTGCACGACCGCTCGGTGGCGACACTTGCACGATTCCGCCGGTCCACGCCGACACATATTTTCCTACCGTTGGATTTAAATCAGCGGTCGGTATCTGGCAACGGTACGTGCCTCTCTGGCGGCTACGTGGCACTACGGTGGCGGTAGGATTAAGGATCTACGACCATTTTCAACGCATCCATACGCAGCTACGTGGACTCACTGGAGCGGTTGGATGAAGATCCAACGGCGGAAGTTACCCGAGCGATGCGCTGCTGCCTAGCCTACGTGGACGCATCGGCGCGGTTGGATGAAGATCCTACGGCCATTATCTACGCATCTACGCAGCAGCTACATGGGCTTATCAAAACCACACGATGACGATCTAACGGCCATTTTCAAATGTAACCTTTATGACTACGTGGCCTCACCAGAACCGCACGATTAAGATCTAACGGCCATTAGCTACTCATGCCGTTTTAGCCTAAATCAAATAGGGGGACACGCGGCTTTACCTCGGACGTTGGATGAAAATCCGACGGCGACGGTGAGCTGCGAGGCTTCGAAGAAGAGACGGCGGTGCTTGTCGCCGGACTTGGAGAAGATGAAGTAGGCGCCGACGTTTCCGAGCTTCTCCGGCGTGAAGAAGTGGCCCGCGGATGCGTCTCGACACGGCAGGCTCGGAATTGGTCTTGGGCGCGGCGGAGAACGACGGACGGCGGCGGGAAGCGAGGAAAACCGAGGCGGTGGAAGGATGCTACTCCGGCGAGCTCTAGCGCATGCTACAACAGTCGGCAAAGGACGCAGTGAGTGGGCAAAATGGCGGAAGGAAGCTCTGCGTGCAATGGGTTATATCTCCCGCTCGGACAAGCTTTGGAATGCGTGCAAATCCCTGACATATCTTCGGCGGCCAACGGGCGACGATGGTGCGGCAGTCGCTCCCTCCCGATGCGGCGCGATCAACCCGCACCGTTCGATCGCAATCCAACGGCTCCGAACGAATAACGGTTCGGCCACCCACGCCACGTGGCGACATCCTAGCAGCTCAGCTACTAAGATCCAACGGTCGTCGCGATTAAGCGACGCGGCCCAACCATGACCGTTCGATCGGAATCGCACGGCCCGGGGCACGTGGCGCTAGGATTCAGCCGGCGCGCACAGTGTTGGGCTCAGCCCGACACTGTAGCAAAGCAATTTTTCTGGTTTTAACAATTAAAATAATCCTAGAAAATCAAAGTAATTATTTAGGGCACTAAAAATACCCAAAAAATTCTAGAAAATATTTTAGGGCATTTAGAGCTTAAGTAAAATATTTTTAATTATTTTTGATAAGTACTTTTCTGATATTTAATTATTCAAGAGAAGGATAAATTTAATTTAAACTCAATTAATTTCAATTAAATCCCAAAAATCCACAAAAATTCAAATAACTCCAAAAATTTAATTTAGGTCAAATTTCGGGATGTTACATTAATCTTCATACCTGATCCATTGGCTATTTGAACTTGATCTTGGCCACCATATTTCTCACGTATGGATAGCCTGTCAAGTTCCCTAGTGATATGATCTGTTGCGTTTGAGTCGACATACTAGTTGGTGTCATTCCCGTAGGAAGTAGTTGTGGCCGATCCTGCGACCTTCTCTTCTGGCTAGAAACTAGAATCAAACCTGTACCAGCATTTTATTGCCGTGTGACCTTCTTTTCCGCAGAGTTGGCAGGAGGGTTTTGCTACTTGATTGTGCTGATGTCATGGATGGCCACGCCCACCGTTGTTCTTATAGCTACAGCTACGACCTCCATTGCCACGACCGCGTTGTTGTCCTCTGCCGCGAGCATTACTGTGCCCACGCAAAGCAATGTTTGTTGAAGATTGAAATTGTCCCCTAGAGTTTGAATCCTCCATCTTGAAGGAGCTCCAGCCGGCTATCATAACTGATCACCTGCGCATATAAATCACTCACCGAGATTGGATCTGGATGAGTGACAATCGAAGACACCAGTGGGTTGTAATCAATGTCAAGCCCTGCCAAGATATAGGAGACAAGTTCCTCATCATCAAGCGGTTTGCTAGCGGCTGCAAGATCGTCAGCTAGTGCCTTCATTTTCTAAAAATATGCAGCAGTAGACATTGATCCCTTCTAAGTGTTTGCAAGGGAGATGCACAAATTCGTCACCCTTGCACAAGACTGAGAGCCAAACATGTTGAGGATGGGCTCCCAGACTTGAGCCGACGTATCTAGAGTAGCAACTTGAGTTAAGATCTCTTTTGATAAAGAGTTTAACAAATATGCAAGGACCTGCTGATCTTGAGCAATCCACTTAACATAATCTGGATTGTCGGCATCAACTTCTTTCTTGTTGATATTGAGCATCTTGATGAAGCGCGGCGGAGGCTTGCATGAACCGTCGATGTATCCCAGCAGCAGAGAACCACGCAGTGCCGGAAGAACTTGAGCACGCCATAGCACAAAGTTGTCACGCGTAAACTTCTCAGTCACTGATGGTCCAAGAGTGGGTGGTGCAGCGGCTGTCAATGAGGAGGACGCCATAAGCAAGAACAGATCAATCTAGAATTGATTGAGGATGTGGATGGAAGAGGTTGGCTCTGGTACCATGAAAAGCTAGGAAGCGTTCTCACCTCACGCAAAGGCCGCATGAATTCATTTATATGAGCCTAGAAAAGCCCCAGGCATGGCTTACAGAGGATAGAGATCGTGATCAATACGGCAGGGAAAAACAAGATTGTTACAACAGAAAATATCTCCAACTACCTAATATAGATGGCCGTATCAATCGCAATCTTATCGGATACAGAAATACATTCCTATTTCTAACAATGGCGTGGTAACAAGGCTTCCGTGGCACAAGATGGGCACCGCACTTGCTTGGCTTTGGCACAGAGGAGAGGGCTAGGTGAGGATGAACTCAGTGACTACCAAGTGGGGCCAGAGCCCATTGCTCAGGGAGAGAGGAGGCTCACCAAATTCAACACTCTGGACAGCGTGTGGTCAAGCGCAATGAATGAGCTATCAATTTATTTTATCTGTGATCTAGAGACATTTTCCAACGTACTGTAAAATTTTCAGATTAATATCTCTTATATAAAAATTCTAACAATTCTGACAAATCTGACTTATCAATCTGCTATTTTCTGTCTTTATTTTATTTGAGGGTAAAAATGAAGTACATAATTTTGGAAACTTTGTGAAACAGTTGGATATGGGCAAATTATTCTTGTGTAAAATATTTTCAGATCAAAATCTTATATATTTATTTTCTATTAATTCTGATATTGCAGATTTCAGATTTTCATGATTTTTGTTTTTGAATTTAAAAGGTACTAACAGTAATTATTAATTTTTTTATATTTTTACCAGGGTTTAATAATGTTATGAGGAAGACTTGGTAAAATTCTCAATTAGAGATGATCTTCAAATATTTTTGCAAAATTCTGGCATGACACTAGCTGCTTTAAGGTTAAAACATGTCACATTCACTATTTTCTTCTTTTACCTAACTAATCAAAATATTTTGATAATTGAAAAGATGTGATGGACACTTATCAATATTTAATTATATTTTTTTGGCTTTTTACTTTCATCTTTCCACCTTTTTACTTTTACTCTTTCACTAATTCATTAATTGATTTTATTTAAAGCTAAAAATCTAAGAATAGTTATTAAAGTCAAAAAAAATTCAGAAAAGATGGGAAGTAAAAATAGGATTACATTTTCAACTTATTTTCATGGTTTGTTTATTTTGGGCGTAAAGTTTTAATGTAGAATCTCGTTCTTTTCTTTTAGGTTGAAATATAAGAGAATGAAGGAAAAGATGATGTTTAAAGTGAAAATCTTGGAGTTGAAATATTTGTTCAATTCTATTTTCAAATTTCAAATTTTTACTTTTCCTTCTTTCAAAATTTTTGGGATGCTACACCACAAGTGCTGGTATGGGACAGCCTTAAACTAATTAAGTTATCTAGTTTAACTTTGCACCTTGGAAGGATGAAGTAGTTTGAGTTGTTGCCTTATGGATTGTTTGAAGGGACATCCACACCAAGGTGATCATGGAACCAACGTTTACCAATACAACAATGTACACTATGCTATGGGAGAGAAGTGGGACTATGGTGTATAACCATTTGTCGTACTATATACACACATCTTCTGCTGTATAGTATGGGTTTAACGTCATCGTGCTGGTGCAAAGTTAAACTATGTAATGTAAAGGATTTCGGCATAAACATTCTGGCCACACACCCAAGGTGCGTGAAATATGCGGCAAAAAGAAAAGGTCATGACTTGTGGGTAAAGCTGTACATCTCTACAGAGTGTAAATCTAATCGATTAGTCACGCTCACAGTTATGGACATTTAGTAAAGTCATTATGTAATTAGAAGTTTTGGTATTTTCTAAATGGTTGGATTGGGAACATTTGTTTGAAGGTGATTGTTGCAGATTTGTGATACGTGTTGACAATGAATGATCCAATTCATGGAGTTCTATGAGTTATTACTTATGCTTTACTTATTTTTATATCAGTCAAACATGTTTTTACAAATTTCGTTTCTAAATTACAACTTGTTTTATAAATTCAATGTTGCTTTATGCAAATTAACCGTAGAAGCTTCTTTTGACATAGCCTCTATTTATGCATTTTGCAAATACCACCTTAAGTCTTGCGGAGTATGAAAGTACTCAATCTTGCTTATTATGTTGTTTTAGGTGGGAAAGTTAGCGAAGCTCCAAAGATATCTTTTCGTCGCAGGTTGCAGGAATTTCGATAAAGCGATCTTTTTTAGGGATTTATGTCTTGTCAGTTGCCTATGGGTTGGATGGGCACACTATAAAATTTTGCTTCTTCTGTGTTACATATATATACTCTTGAGTTATAAGATTACTTTTCATAAATAGTTTCCGCTTTAATAATATATTGTATGGTTGTGATTCCAATTGTTGAAAATGTGCGTACTAGTCACTGATCATGGGACTAGTATTGTATGCACATTAGATTTTTATTTTTGCATTTTATGTAAAAATAGAGGATTGCTACAGTCAGTATACGTTAAATGGCTATGGAGTAGAATAGACTATTCTACTCGTGTGTGTGTGTGTGTGTGTATATATATATATATATATATATATATATATATATATATATATATATATATATATTCTCAACAATAACAAGTACTTACTTAATAATACAATAGTTATTTTAATGAAACATTGTATATACCAAGCCAAGCCGAGAGCTTCTGATGTGACGCGCACATCACATATACATATATTATCAACAATACAAGCACTTACTTAATAGTACAATTGTTTTTTTTATGAAACATTGCATATACCAAGCCAAGTCGAGAGCTTATGTAATGTGTCGCTCACATCATATATATATAGAGAGAGAACAATACAAGCACTTACTTAATAGTACAATAGTTTTTTTTAATGAAACATTCCATATACCAAGCCAAGTTGAGAGGTTATCTGATCGGCCACTCGCATCCAATATACATCTTTATCACTGCCATGGTTTGCTGATACTTTGGATGGTGAAGACCAAAAATATTTCCTCTTTCTAGAGAGGAATAGGATTGACAAAATGGTCCTCCAACGTCTCCTTAATGTCCTTGCTGTATGTGTAGCCATCTCTCTTGTCAAGGAACAAGAGCGTCATGCTTTTTGCCAGGTTGGTGACCCGTTGTACAACCGGTAGTAGCGTGCGATGCTCAAACTGTGCTTGATTTATAGTTTTCCATGCATCTTCAACCAAAGAACTTATCTTGACCAGAGCAACTTCGCTTGTAACACTGTACTCCTTGATGTAGCACTCTACGGAGCTGGCTACGTCCTTTTGGTTCCTTCCATTCTATGAACAAGATCTTCTTAATTAGTAAGGTGCATCATCACAACACTCATCTTTAAAGAGTTACATTTAATTTGAAGTTCTAACTCATACCTTAAATGCAGACAAGTCATCCATGAAACGTATCACCTCTCCACAAGCCCACACAGCATCGGTGCAACCAATTGCCCACTCAAGTGCTTCCTTGGTTGCTAAATCACCCATGCCAACAAGTAGCCCGACACTAAGCAATTGAACACCCGAAGACATGACAGACACATTTACTTGATCTTTAAAGCCGGGTATATAATTACCGTGAAACCATTCAGCTTCCTGAAGATAATATCCAGATAACATTTGAAACTGCATATCAGGAAAGAAGATATATAGTGTAAGTTTGAGCAGTATTTTAATGCTTTTCCTCTTAATACAAGTTGCACAAATCTTGAAGTAAACAAAAGGGTAAGTAATCATCATCTACTCTTCATTTATGCATTAATATTTGTGCAACTGTCAAAAAGAATATTCACAATATGTGCTAGTGATGTTCGATTCCTTAATAGGATTGCAATCTTTTTTAGATAGGATGATTTTGTGATGGTCCATAATCAATGTTTTACATAGCTGTAGCGCGGAGGCAGTGTGTTTTTAGCTGCAACAAGCTCAGTTATATTTGCATAAATATGTAGTTAATCGATATTGAAGCAAAATGACTTATCTCATATTAGGATTAGCTGCTTCTATGCATATCCCAAGTCTTGGAGTAATTTTGCTTTTGTGTGTAAATAGGTTTAAAGAACATATCGTGTGTGATAATGATATATATATTGATATGTCCGATTAGTTGACTATTAACTGGCAGTATCCCAGGGCCCAAATGGGCTGGGGTGTTGTAGGTATAAAACATGAGTGATGACCTTCTCCAATATATTTTCTTGAGCAAAAAATATTCGAGCGTAGGAGTGGCCAGATTGGGCCGGACAAAACTATGACAAAGTTTCTTATTAAGTTATCAGCTATGATCCTACATGAGTATTGACGTGTATATTAATTAGAGCAACTAATATATATATTCAGAATCAAATTTATAACATCATTAAGATTTGAGGAAAATGGAGAATCTAATCTAAAAGGGAGATGGTAGTGTTGTACCGCTTTCTTATTGTAAGCATTGCGGTACTTCTCATTTGGTTCCAATTCATTCTCAAACTCCTCGAAGCTGCTTATCACCTTGAGGAAGTATTTCTTTAGGTACTCCGGTAGAGCAGAAACAACACTCTCATCCCAGCTGCATGGTGAATTTTCTTACAAATTAATTTATACACCTTACTATTTATATGCACGTTGTTTAAGCAAAAAAACTAAACCCAACCTCTGTATGGCCTCATTGAGCTTTCGACACTCCTCCAAAGTTGCACGCACATCATAAGTGTCATCTAACAGTGTTGCTAGCACGAAAAGCCTGGCAAGGATCATCCTTGCACGTGTATACTCCTGCTCATAGTACACAGAATAAGACCAAAAGTAACACTCAACCGCACGATCCCTCACGTAGTCGAGTTTAATGTCCCTTGAAAGATCCTTCCACCACCTGAAATTAATATGTATGTTTATTTACATAGAAGTGAGATTAGAAATGCATGTTTTCCCATAATGTACGTGTGCTATTTTTTATATACGACATTATCAGTAACGAAAGACATATTCTATTAGACTTTTGATATCTTGAGTTCATTATCAGTCTTTACAAACTTATGGACTGTTTAGAAGACCTACTGAGTAAATTCCTTGAGCTCCTGTTGGTGAAGACGTTGTAGAAGGTTAAAATCTAGCTTGGCAAACTCCAGTATGGAGTGGTTGTACGTTTGCTCACGTATGTACTCTGGGATATAAGAGAGCGCTTCTACTCTTTTCAAGGTTCTTGGTAATGGTACTTGAAGGGCGCGTGCAACTTGCTCAGCTAGTGGGGGCTTGAGGCTGCTTCTCATTGATTCTAAATGATGCCTTGCAAATAAGATAGCTTCTTCAAGCACACGCTCATCGTGAACTAGAAGATTAGCTGCGTTGTATAGACTTAAAAGGCCCTTTGGGTCATTAGTTATGTCAGTGATAAAGCCCCCATCTTCATATCTAAACTTGTTGAATTCATCTGCAAAGTGCACAAATCTTACAGTCAAACAATTTGAAATGTTTGTGCTACACAAAATATCAATTTGATATTTGTGACTACTAGATCACCTAAGTGTGTTATCAAGATATTGTGTTTTTACTACATACCTGGAGAAACCCAAAGAGCTTGTTGCCTAAGCAGGCGAAACCGAAGGGAAACTTCATGAAGACTAGGGCTGTTGAGTTCAGCACCATGGATGCTGCTCAGGGTGTTGACAATAATATCCTCAAAATGATGACCTATTCCCAAACGTTGGAGCGTGTCAACTAGTTTCATCTTTTCTACCACATCCTTGAAACCATCAAATAGCCCTGTTATCTCCTCTTTTAATTGATTCGACCTCTCGCTCATCCATTCCTCTGACTGCTGCTACAGTAGATATGTACGTTACGTAAAACAAAGCAGAAAAGAGAAGCAAGTCACATCAAACTATTTGATCTCATGATACATGTCGAGTTTATAACCCGAATTTCTTTTCTACTTTATCTCAGTTCAACTACTACTCGAAGTCCTCTATGCACGCCTTATAAATATAGCTATATAAATTCATAGGATAGAGTAATAGGTTCATTATATTCTCATATAATGATATAGTCTTTGTGTACCTATTATTTTTCTTGATGTGGTTTTCGACCATCCCAATTTCTTTATGTACTATTTGCAACAGTATAAAAACAATTATATAGTGCCAGCAGCTCGTACAATCCATGACAATCATAGGGTGTATTACATGAAATGGTTGAGAGTACTTGTTGATGAGCCAAAATACTGGAATAAGAGATAACATGTTGGCGTGTAGAAATACCGGAATATTGATTGCAAAGGATCAAGAGCAAATCACATATTGGATTAATACTCATTTGGTTAAGAAGAACGATACATGCATGCTCGATCTTAACCAAAAAAATGAACAGCTAGCTAGCTAGCCACAAATAAATGCAGTTTAGGTCAACCCGATGACCTTCATCAAAAGCAGGCAACAGCGAATTTAAAACAATTGAGCATGCCTGCAATGGCTGTGGGCGATAGTTGATAAAGAAGTCACCCCACACTGTAGGGTGGAACACAGGTGCCGTCTTAGGAGCTGCCGTGCTGCTGAAGCTGGACGCCATGTATTCCTTCCAAAACAACAACAAACTAGCTAGTGACAAGTTTGTGCATGAAGAACAACAGCTCAGCATCCGATGTCTTCTGTTTTATAATGTCTAGTGAAGATGCAACCGTATGACAAGGATGACAATCCAGAAAGTTTGACCAGTCATGTAGTGCATGCGATGACGCAGCGCAGGACAATGCATAATGCTCGCTTTGCTTCCATAATTGAGATTCTAAGACTTTTAATTGGGCTGTCATTCATGTCTGTAAATTTTTGAAAATTATTGTACATGATCTGGAGGAAATATTTATCATTCTATAGAAATTTTAGAGTATGATATGACTTGTATGACTTTAAAAAATTCTGGCAATGCTACTGTATCTGTTTCTGGTTTTCTGATTTTTAATTTTTTAGAGTTTCAAATTAACTGTAATTCTTTTGAAACTTTTTATGGGTGATCCTATGGGTATTTATAGGTTTTACTAAAATTTTCAGATGATAATCACATATATATATTTTTATAAAATTCTGAGATTGATCTATTGGGTTATTTGTATTTTCAGTTTTTGATTTTGCAAATGTACCAAATGAGCTTTTGTTTTTTCGAAAATTTTTATGTCAGTTACCTGGGTACTTTCAGTGCTGTCATAAAATTTCCAGCAGGTTATCTCATTAGTAAATTTTTAATAAATTCCGACATTGCTACTATACTCTGCCACCTATCACTGTTTCTGATTTTACATCTGTAATAATTCTATTTTAAACTTTTTATGATGGTTTATTAGAGGTTGTATAAGTTAATCATGTGCCGCCGGAGAAAAAGAGAGGAGAGGGGAGAGGAAGAGAAGGGAGATAAGGAGAGGAGGAGGAGAGAAGGAGGGAGAGGAGGATTTCGTCGCGGGTTGAGGTAAATTTTTTTGTCATTTTTTTTAATGTTCATTGTAGTGATCAAATTAGGATTAGCAATATAGTTTATGAGGATTGAAATATAGCGTTGAACTGTATTAGAAATTAGAAAAAGATTGTATTAAGAATTAGGGTTAGCAATAGTTTATTTCGGTTTTATTAGTAGTTTTATAGAAAAACGATTTAGTGATTTTGAATTTAGCAGGGTTAGCAGTAGTTTATTTAAATTCACGATTTAGCGATCAGATTGTGTAGAATTTTAATTATTTAGTAGCTAGTATACGGGATTTCGGTTGTATTAGTAGTTTTATAGAAAAACAATTTAGTGATTTTGAATTTAGCAGGATTAGCATTAGTTTATTTAAATTCATGATTTAGCGATCGGATTGTATAGAGTTTTAATTATTTAGTAGCTAGTATACGGGGATTGTGCCGTGTGTTCCCAAAACCCGCACAATGCTCTTTCGGCACGTGGTAGGTTAAGAGTATCGGCGCGGCGCCAGCCAACCTACGCAATAGCAAAAATATTCATCATAGAACAAAACGATATTACCTGTTGTAATACCGGGTGTATAGTATGTCGTCGTATGAGTAGATTAAGAGTTGAAATGTGGTAGCGTTTTGTCGTGCCATCATTAAAAATCAATGAAATGTTTGATAGGTATGGATGAACGAGTAGAATTTAAAATACACTATGGAGAAGGGGTTCCGCAGATGGGTGCACAAGGGGTGGAACTTAGTCATTTCCCAAGTGTTATGGCTGGCCTGTCACGTGCTGGTGAGCGTTCATGGGGCACAGTTAACAGATGGTTGTACAACATGTTCTCCTTGGATAGGAAATTGCATGATCTGAAGCTACACGGAGTGGGGTCTCGGAGACGGGATTACACGTACTAGGAGTTAGTAGAACTGAAGGGGCCGAAGTCCTGGAGCTCGTACATAAGATTGGCAACTGAAAATGGTTGGCCATTAGTGTTGTTGGCGCAAGCATTTGAGAAAACCAATACTGACCATACAATGCAGGAGGAGGTTGGTGGTGATGAAGCAGAGGAAGTTGGGAAGAGTAGCCGAACTGAAGATGTGCGAGATGAGGAAGCTGATGTTCCAAATCCAGATGTTCAGGAACCACTGGGCGTGGCAGACGAGGGAGAAAACATTGAATCGTTGGTTGATGCAATGGAGGCAGAGAGCCAGGAGTATGAGAATTTGAGTAACGACACAGACGACGAAGAGCATTTCCCTACGGAGTGGGATGCATGTCAGTTCGATAGATTGGTGGTCAACGAGGGTGAACACTTCTCGTGGCAGTCAGATAGGAATGAGGTGAGGCAAGGTGCTATTTACAAGAATAAGTATGAAGTTCGAGAAGCGGTGGCGGCATGGGTAAAGGTCGCCGAACCTTTAAGGTTGCGAAGTCAGACCAGCGGACGTATGATGTCAAATGCTAGATGGAGGGTTGCCAATGGCGTGTGCATGCGTACCAGCCTAAATGGGATACCGTTTGGAAGTGTTCTATAGTCGTCCCACACACGTGCGTGCTTACGGAATCTGCCCAATCGCATAGCAACATATCTTCAGGTTTTGTTGCAAATGCAATGTATGGAGAGATTGTGGGCAACTTGGATTTAGAGCCACGTGCCATCATACTTGCAATAGAGCAGAGGTTTCAGTACACCATAAGCTATGCCAAAACATGGAGAGCGAAGCAGAAGGCTTTGAAAACTAGATTTGGTACATTCAAGACTCATGACGAACCTACGGTATGCTTGAGGTGATCAAGGAAAGAAATCCTGGAACTTATGTCAATATTTGTGAGCGGCCCTCGCAGCGCTTCGCTGGGAAGATGGTACTTCAGCAGGCATTCTTTGCTTTCGGTGCATGTGTCAACGTGTTCAAGCATTGCCGTCCGTTGTTATGTGTTGATGGGATATTCTTGACTGGGAAGTACAAAGGTCAGATATTGACTGCCATAGGAGTTGATGGCAACAATCAGGTTCTTTCAGTAGCGCTTGCATTCGTGGAGGGTGAGAACACAGAAAGCTGGCTCTGGTTTCTGAGGAACGTGAAAGCTGGGGTTGTGGATCAGCGCCCTGGAGTTTGTGTTATACACGATCGGCACCTCGGGCTGTTGAAGGCGGTCGTGCAGTTGCAGAAAGGTGCAGAAGAAACACATCCATGGCCTGATATGTGAAGTAGGTAGTGCAAACGGCACATGGGTGCTAACTTCTACAAGCAGGTTAAAAACAAGGACCTTACAAAGCTTTTTAAGAGGTTGTGCGACCAGACCCAACAGAGAAAGTTTGATGCACTATGGAAGAAGTTGGACGAGTTGACATCGAGGCATACCGCAGAGGCAATGAAGAGGCCGATTCCTAGCACAGAGGAAGCCCCAGTAGCACTAGAAGTGTTTCCCACAGACCCTCCGCACTTGGTCTGGAGGAATGGAAGATCGACGAAATACTTCTCCGAATGGATAGAGCATGAGCCTAGGCAGAAATGTGCATTACTTTACGACACCGATGGTTCCCGGTATGGGGTTATGACGACTAACTTGGCTGAAGTTTACAACTGGGTCATGCGAGGACTAAGACCCCTTCCTCTTGTTGCTATAGTGGAGGGTGTTCTTCATGGTGTTGTGAAGTACTTTGTGGATCGTCATGTTAGGGCGATAGCCCGCATGAGTAATCCTGATGTGATGTGAGGTCCCCATTTTTGATAAATTAATACCAAAAATGGATACCATGTGCACACAGTACTAGTCCCATGATCAGTGGCTAGTACGCACATTTACAAATTGATATCACAACCACACACATTTTATTATATTAGCGGAAGCAAAATTACAATATATTCTTACAATACCAAAAGTATGAAAACAGCAGTGGAGACATAAATCTTGTAGTATGCCTTTCTAGCCCAATATCCCCATAGGCAACTGACAAGGTGAACCCTAGTCAAACTCATCATTCACATCCCCGTATCCTGCATCGAGATAAGCGTCGTCGGGGAAATCTGATTCTTCACCTAAAATATCAACAGTGGCAAGTTGAGTACTTTCGTACTCGCAAGACTTTTTCAAATCCTACCATACATGCAGGCTTATTCAAATGGAAGGCTTTCATGGTTAATTTGCAGAAAGCTAAATTGCGAAAGAATTTTACTGAATTGTAGAACATAAACGAAATTTAAATAAAAGCAGTGTAATAAGTAAATATGAATCATAAAGATCATGAACCTCAGTTCTTTTAATCAACTCCATGAATCAATCAATACCATTGCATGGTATAAATCTGAAATGAATCATTCTAACAGGGGTATTCAATCCAAATCACAATGCTAGACAGCATATACCATCATCCACATTTTTATAAAATAAAACAACTAACTATGTGATGACTTTACCAAATGCCCATGACCGCGGGCGCGGCTATTCGAATAGTTTTTACTCTGCAGAGTTGTACAGCTTTACCCACAAGAAATGATCAACCCCTTTTGCTAGGCCATTCGACACACTTCCTTTGGTGAGTCGGCAAGGCGATCATAGCATAACTGTTCAATTACTTAACCCTAACTTTGCACCAAAGACGGACGTAAAATCCATACCCGAAGAAGAACTCAAGTGCATAGAAATGATGGAACTTCCGAAATCTGGCGACACCGTTGTATCAAGAACGTGACTCCCAACACCTCGGTGTGGGCGCCCCCGAGCAATCCATTAAGAAACAGCTCAGACTACTCCGCCTACCAATGTGCAAAGCTAGTTTTAAGCAATTTAATTAGTTAAGTCTGTCCCATACCAGCACTTGTGGTTGTACGGTTACTTTGGCCTGAAAACAACACATAATTCGGTCCTCAATCCGACACAGGCAATAATCTCCCCCCTAATCTACGTGCAAGCACTTCTGCACACCTGGCTATTGCCAATAATTGCCTGCCTCAATATTATAATTTTATTTTCATTTTTAATTAAAATAACCAAAATCATCATCATGCCTCAGCATGCCCAAGTATCATCTGATCAATGTCTCCAATTGAATTATCCCAAATCATCAAGATGTCATGATCAATATTTCTAACAAATCCTTACCAAGTCTAAAGCATGGCTAAGCAACATCGTGTATACCCAGATTGACATCATATATTGTCTAACCATGATTCTAAGGTATCAAGGTTCACAAGTTCATTTATATCAAGGAGGTTTCAGGAATCAACAGGTATAACTACCATTACCCACAATATAGCAGAATTTAATGAACATACGCATGCAATAAAAACATTTAATGAAAAGATTTATAAAACTGGGATCAACATGGTCAAAGGAGGGTGCTTGCCTTGTTGATTGATGTCGAGGTCGTACTCACGATCGTCAGCAACAAATTCTGATTCGTCGGGTTCTACTCGTCAGTCCAACAATAATAATAACCCAAAGAAATAATAAGTCTTAATAAAGCAAAGAAAAATCCAAATAAAATAATTTCATATAACATACATGAATCTTGATTTAAATTATTTGAAGTTTCATATGTTCATCATAATTAATATATGTACATGTATGGTTATTAACGTATATGTGTATATATGTATAAGGTTGCATACTTTCAATTATTGAGTTAGTTTAACATGGTAATATGAGATCCTTTGAAGTATTTATTTTAAATTATAATTTCAGCAAAACAAAGTAATGAAATTCATGTTCATGATTTAATATTGATGCACATACATTTAATAATGATTTATTGTTCTTCATATAATGACTTAAGCATTTTCCATAGTGAACCCTATATATTTTTACATATTCAGGTTCCTAAAATCATAAGGATTTTAACAAAATTGGTTTTAGGTAATTTCAAGTTCATTTGCACAAATTCCATGTATAGCGCATTTAAATTCTTCATTTAAATTAATATTCAAATTTTAACCAGAGTTGAACTTTTAAATATTTTTGCATATTATGAATCTACAGGAATTTATACGAATTTAGAAATTTATTTCATTAATTTTTTATTTACGGTTTAAAAGTTATAAGCATTTGAAAATGCTAAAGTCTAGAAATCAATGAAAATTGGAAAATTTACTGTTTTCGGAAAGTACGCTTTCATATTCAAAATGCGCTTTCCATTTTTAGAATCGGCTCATTTGAGGCACTATTGGGCCGGCCCAGATGGCAAGGGGCAGAAGCGCCGTAGAAGCAACCGACAAATTCTAGCCCGCACAATGCAGAAGATGTAACAGAGTCTTGCGGTTTTTCGCTGCGGCGACAAACGACGGCGAACGGCGGCGAATCGGTACCACCATGAGCATCAAGACATCCGCGCATCCAGGGACCCGCTTATTGGTTATGAACGGCGGAATTGGCGCGCCACCGTGAGCATGCGGCGGAGGCCATGGCCGTGAGCAGCAAAAGCACTTAAAGCTTAACTCTTCTATCGATTCTCTACTGGAATGAGCATCGATGGGTACTAGATATCATGATTGAGCACTTTATTTGAAAAGATTTCATGCGGGATGGTGTTCTCACGCGCGCGGCTCAAGCGGAGGAGAAGAACAATGCGCGGTTCAACGAAGAGGAGAGCTCAAATTGGCGCTGGGTTGTGTTCCTGTGGTCACAAGGAAGCTTCAGTTCAAACGATTCGGGCTAATTCGGAATATTGAGCGTCACAGAAGTTTCTTCCTTTGGCGACCTTCTGGGACTCAAGAGGATGACCGGAGTTGGCACGCACGGAAGAAGCTCAAAAATGGGTTGGTCTGGGTGTGTTGATGCTCTGGAGTGGGTTTGCAGTGGCTTTTATAGAAGAGAGAAAGCGGTTAGCTCTAGCTGGGCGCGGAAGAGAGGGACAGAGAGGAATGGCGCTGGGGTGGTGCCGTGGCAGCGAATTCGGAGCTTATCACCTGCCGGGGCAACAACTGGGCGGCGCACAGGGGAGATGAATTGGCTGGTCAGAGTCGGCTTGAGTCGTGGCAGCATTTGCACAGGCAAAGCTTTGCCGTGGCAGCAAGTGGGCAAGGCGGCGGGATAGAACCGAGACGATCACGCGAAGACTCAGCTTTCCTCTGAGTTGCAGTGACCAAGGCGAGGACAAAGAGGTGTCTTGGGCCCCGGGATTGAAGTTCTACTGGAGAGATGAAGAAGAGCGGCGGTGAGGCTGTCTCTGTCTTTGGAGAGGAGAGAGCGAGAGAGAAGAAGGAGAAGAAGCATCCGGCGCAGCAGCTGGCTCGGAGATGAATCGAGCGGCTGAAGCTTGGCCAACAATACATGGGCTAGGCCCACAAGTCGGCGTCTAAGCGATGAACAGGCAGTAAAAATCCTAAGAGGCTGGCTTAACTGATAAGGTTCGATCAGTGAACCGACTTAGAAATTTACCAAACTTTTTCTGAGTGTTGGTCAGGAAAGGATAAGTGTCCAGTAAAAATTCTAGATAAAAACTCTTAGCATAACTTTTATTAAAATTCTGACAATGCGATAATTAAATTTCTGATCATTCTGTTTTGATTTATTAAAGTATTCTAATGATTTATTTTATTTTTGAAAATTTTTTTTCAGATTTATTTGATCTAATAATTCTCCTGTAAAATTGTCAGAATTTTATATTTAATATATAAATTATTAAAATTCTGACATCCCTTTTTCAGTTTTTCTGTCTTTTCTGTTTTCGAATTTATTAATGATTCAAATGCAAATATTTATCCTTGGTATTTTTACCAGAGGTTGATAAGATCATCATGTCGGCAAGGTAAAAATCTCAAGGCCAGGTTCTTACTGGTTTCTTCTACACAAATCTCACATGGTAAATTTCAGCTTTTCCTTTCGGCAGATATTTTATATTTTATATTTATTTTAATTGCTAACTGATCTCAAGAGCCATGATTAAGGTTCTGGACATATCTAGCAGACAAACACGATTTTTTTCTGATTTTTATTAATTTAGTGTTTTTACCCTTTTTACTTTTACCATTTACCATATGGCATTTATGGACTTTGCTTTAATAATTAAAGCCAAAAATATTTTCAATAATTCAAGGAATTCAGGAAAATGCAATAATAATCACACATAAATTTTCATTTGTAATATTCTCCTTTTATTTAATTTAGGGCTGTTACATGTGAAATACTCGAAGGTGATCTGTACATACATGGAGGAGAAAGGGAAAAGGGGGAGATGCATAGAGCATTGAAAATGGGTACGAGGGAGCTTCGTATCGAGGTACTATGCAAAGAGAAAGCAGGACGTGGGACGAACCGGTGTAAAGTTGCTCACGAATGCATTCTACATCGGCAAACATGTGTATGCACCTGCAACAAGCCTGCGCTGTTGCATAAGCCATGCTCACACGTAATGGCTGCGTGCTCGACAATTCGTATGGACCCAGGTATATTCTTGTTGCTGTTTTTCAGTAAAGAATTGCGGTGACGGCAACTTGGAGTGGAGAAATATACGGCTTTCGAGTGGTGGGTTTGTTCACGGAGCATCAGAGATGGGAGGATATACGGTGGGTTCCTGATGTCAGCAAGCTCAAGGGCGTAGGGTGATGACAAACAAGACATATAAGGAACGACATGGACGCTGCAGAAAGTGGGCATCGTACGAAGAAATGCTCCATTTGTAAAGAGATGGGACACTCTTTCAAGTATTGCCCAACAGTTCAGAGGCTGTGAAATTATTGTACGGGCTCCGCGTATGTAATTGTTAGGTCACATGTCAATGTGATATGTCGAATTCCTATTTGTAATGCATTTATGGTCATATGATGTGTAATGCTTGTATGGACGTTGGGTATATTATTACCGAATTCTATTTGGTTCGAATTTGTATATTCGTTAGATGTGTCATGATCGCATTCTAGTTGTTAGCGCTTTTGGACTGTAAAGTGTGGTAGCTTGTATTCAAATTCTATTTGTAATCACTGCATTAGTTTAATTGTTCATTTAATTTTGTACTAATATTGTTTTATTCAATTGCAGGTATGGCGATGGAGTACGAGTTGTTGGACCCAGTGATCGACGTGACTCATCGGAGTCGCTTGGCCACCTTGCCACCTCCAGATGGGGAGGCACCGTTCGAGCTGAGTGCCCTTCACTTGCGGACCCCGATGAGGGAATGGCGGGTCGACCCTCGATGGGTTCCCAGGTTTGCGCACTTTTCGCAGACTTCCCTTACTAAATCTTGTTTATTTGAACTAATAGTTGTGAAAATATCTTCCTATAGGCTGAGAGCTGCAGGGCTACTACCCATAGCACGGATGGTGGAGGCGACTACGGCCGATGCGCAAGACGGGCGCGGTGCCTCTAGGAGGTTCCCGTACGACAGGAGCTTGCTTACGGCTTTGGTAGATCGCTGGCGCCCGGAGACACGCACCTTTCACCTCCCGTGCGGTTAGATGGCGCCCACACTGGAGGACGTGACCTACTTGCTTGGCCTACCTTGCACCGAGGACGCGGTAGTGCCTGAGGACGTCCACCCGGAGTGGCGGAAGGAGCTCCTAGCCTGTTTCACGGACGTGCTGCTAGCTGACAATGACTACACACCTTTCGCTTCTAAGCACGGTCCGATGCAGAAGTGGCTGATACAGTTTTACGTAAGTGACATTTACTTTATGTAAATTCTAGTTCATTATGTCTTAAAGTTGTGAAACTGACCATTACTTTTTTTGTAGCCCAAGAGGATGGCACCCGGAGCAGGGGAGTACGTTGTCAGTCGCCACTTCGAGGCGTACCTATTGTGGCTATTCAGCTGGGTTCTGTTCAGCTCCACCCACGGAGACACCGTCGACAAGCACTTGATCCAGTACGCGAGGTCGATCGCAGACGCCGAGATCGAGGAGATCCCGCAGCTAGCGTGGGGACTAGTTGTGCTGGCTGCGACGTACCGAGGCCTTTGCGACGGTTGTCGTCGTGTGGGGGACTGGTCCATTCTCACGGGCTGTCCTCTCCTACTTCAGTTGTTGTCATTTGAGAGGTTCTAGATCGGCCGGCCGCACATCGATCTGAGACCCTACGGAGCTGAGTTCTACGGCGCCCCCGGGGATGACATCGACCGTCCTACCATGGGGACGTTGTGGTGCTACTAACGGGTTAGTAAAATGATATTTACCATGAGTTATGCAATTATTTCAATTTCTTTCAAATTGTTTTCTCTAACTTTACCATTACTTTTTTTTGTAGCCGATGTACGCGGCTGTGACGTCACACGCTTCGTACCCCGAGTACATAGCGATGTTTGACCAGCTGACAGATGATCGTATCATCTGGCGTCCTTACCTCCCCTAGCTGGTAGCGGTGCGAGCACCTCACAGCCTCTCCTTGCAAAGGCACACGGACGCCGCCTTTTGGTTCACATCGCCACCTTGTTTTCGACGTACGCCGAGATTATGCGTGCACCGCGTGATGAGGCAGTTCGGCCTCCACCAGGTCTTCCCCATCCCCACTGGTGAGGTGGTCCCACCTCACGTGCACATGTAAGTGCTCTTCCATGTCTATTTCAGTTGCATTTTTTTTCATGTTTGTGCTACTAACATCATTGCTCATGTTCTCATGCAGGTCACACATAAAGGGGTACATTGGTGCCGCTTATCGGGCAAAGACGTATGATCCCTCATGCTCAGCAATGGGTGCAGGCGTTGGCGGACGTTCACGAGGAGGATGCCCCGTACGACCCCAGCACGTACGACGAGTACATCTAGTGGTTTGCACCACGCACACGCGTTCAGGTTGTGCGCATCGTTGACTCGCCTCCGAGGCACGAGCCCTCCGTTGCGGACACCTATCCCACCCAGCCGGACTCAGTGTTTCACCGATCGGTCAGTACTTCTTCCACAAGCCTTGCAATGTATCGTTACTGTAATTGTATGAACTAAGTGGCATTTCAATTCGTGTGCAGAGCGACCTTGCTAGGGAGACTATAGACGAGGTAGATGCACTGTTGGCACGAGTAGGCCAAGGGGATAGGCTCGAGGTCGCGATGGAGGTGGTGAGAGGGGCGTTGCAGCGTGTACGCCAGAGGGCCGTCCGCATCGTCCAGCTTACGTCGTGCAGGAGGCCTAGGGATGACGACGTCGTACAGGTTCACGGGCGTGCCTCTGCTGTACGGGGTCGACACGCGGTGTAGGCCACAGCTGCCACACCACGCACGCAGGTGGCTCCCCCTCCTCATGTCCCAGGGGGATCTAGTTGGCAGCCCTCCGCACCGTACGCCCCTATGACTGCAGGTATACCGCGCTTTCTCCTTTCATCTTTTATGATCTTAATGTTATGTAATGTACTAACATGAAAACTTTATCAACAGCAGCCTATCCAGCACCAGAGCAGAGCGCGAGCACCTCTGCTGAGTTCTCTCCACTCGGCGACGTCGACTTGGACTTCTTTGTAAATCCACCCCAGCAGCCGATGGGTGCGGTCCTTAGCCCCTCGCAGCTCGCCGATGAGCCCGGTCCAAGCCACCTGTCGCACGACGTCTTCGCTACTCCTCCAAAGACCACGAGACTGCTAGGAGTACCGTGAAACAGCCCTGACCACCGACGTACTCTCTAGGCATGTGCAGCCCCGTAGGAGGCCTGGGACCACACGAGGAGTAGCACCGCGTAAGAATCGTAGTTAGGTGTTTTTTTCTCATATTATGTAGCAAATTCATGTATGGTACTTTATTTCCTTATGTTCTATTACGATATCAATTCATCCAATTTGTTCATTCGAAATCTATGGTTCTTGGTTGCTACTACATGATTATGTGGTGATTTCTATGTTGCAGGTACTTTCGTTAAAGCTTGTAAACTCAAATATTCATATAATACGACCCCAGCAACATTATCGTTTAGGGTGCTTGCGCTATCGGTTTTTACATGATAAGCAAGTTGAAATTTGGATACTTTTCTATAACTTGGTTGTCCATATACTAAAGTGTGTTTCTGAATCAATTCCCTCAAAATTTTCTTTTACACGAGTTGTTATACGAGTTGCCAAAAAGCTTGAGTGATATAGATTTAGTACAGCTTGTGATCACTTAGGGTTTTTATTGTGATTGGATTCGTATGCAAAGAAAGTTATAAATAATATATTTTTATAGATTATGATAGTATACATTACGGAGGGTGTCACTGGGCCATTCTTTATCATTTTTACATTTGTCTAAGGTATTTTACAAACTGCCGAAAATGCTTCAGTGGTTTAAGTTGTACGCGTTTTGCATCCTGTTTTTGCTTCTAGTTTGTGACTGCACTTTGCGGAATATTTTAACCATTCTTTATGCATTAGTTGGGGATGGCTCTATGAGTGTTTTCAAGCTATTCCCGTGATATTTGGCTTTCATCCGAGATGTTTTCCATATAATTGATTGTTACTGCCTTGTATTAAAATATCCAGCACTAGACCTTAGAGTGAAGTGACAACACTCCACAGCCGCTTTTTCGGTTTTGTCAGAGTTATGTGACAGCACGTTGATATCAACTTTTCTCAGTGCGATGTGATAGCACGCTGCTATCAGCTTTGTTAGAGTTATGTGACAGCACGCTGCTATCAGCTTTTGGTAGTGCGATGTGACAGCACGCTGCTCTCAGCTTTGTTAGACTAATGTGACAGCACGCTGCTATCACCTTTTTCAGACTAATGTGATAGCACGCACGTTACATAATAACTCAATTGTTGGTGGACGACAGATGCAGCACGCCCAACCCTATATAAGGGTGATACCTGCCGTTTATACCACCCGCCTGCCTTCCTTGTCATCGAGCGAGACCAAGAGTAAACGCATAAACGAGAGAAGAGAGAAAATAAGAGAGAAGGGAAGGAGAAGAGAAAAAAAGAGAGGGATAAAAGAATGCCGAGGCGTGCAAGTGCTAAGGGGAAGGGGAAAGCAAAGGAAGAGGGAGGTGTTTCGGCCTGGCCGCGCAACATCGCGTACTAGGACCTCTTCGTACCTCACGGGGCCGTCCCACCGATGTGTTTGTGCGGAGATCCTTGCAGGCTTGTCCGCTCTTGGGAAATCACAACTTGGAAGAGGAGGTATTGGATGTGTCGCAACTACGCCTTCGACCCGTCGGAGAAGAGCCTGAGAATGCGCCAGCTGGTAACAATCATACGTGTTTTGTAATATTTCTACATGACACTTTGCTAATATATGTTTCGTGCAGTCACCTCCACCACTGTGTGAATTTGAGCAGTGGTTTGATGTGGAGATCGATCCCAAAGACCAAAGGCTCCTCGATCAAGCCAACCGGGATGAGGAGTTCAGGCGGCAGCTTCAAGAGCAGCGTGACGCCGCACGCGAGGAGGCACGTAGGAAGGATGCGGAGGAGAAGGAGGCCGAGAGAGAGAGGAAGCAAGAGAGGGCACGTCGTGCCAGAGAAGCCCCACCAGAGGCATGGGCGAAGGGGAAGTGGCCTCGATGCACTCAGTAGACGTGAAGTTATGCTCCTTCTAGTTTTAAGTTGTAATAAAGAGTGTGTCCTACCTTATTTTCCTTAGTAACTTCTCATTTTAGAATCGTCTTCTCTGTAATCTCCATCTCCCACCCTCGTTTTGTGACATCTGAGCGGCAATCAAATATCGTCACTTCACATAGAACATAGAAACTTTGACTGCAATGCTCATAATAACAACCAAAGGCTCAGAATGTTGAATCATAATAACTGCAATGCTCATAATGTCAACTGGATTGTAGTCATAATAACTTCGACTGCAATCATAATAACTTTTACTGCAATGCTCGTAAGGGCTTATAATAACAACCAAGGGTAACGTTTTGTGAGTCCAAGTTTGTAATCCTATCACTCTCGTACCATACTCTTGGAGCCCTTCACAAAAAAAATAGTAGGGAGAAAAAAAGATCGTATCAACATAAACAAATGGGACATCATCGTCACATCTTAAATCTACATTGAAAATTGTATGATGGTAAATCTCAAATATGTAAAATAAATATATAGAGCTAAACGTTGTGTCTAATGAAACTGACCACTCCAAACATTTCTTATGTGCATACATTATATTTGATAGGTTGCCCTCGTCACTGGACACAAGCCTTCCATTTAGGTAAAGTACCATCGGACCATGAAACTGAAATAGTAAATTAAAATATTTTAATGCCACTGCGAACTGCGTCAACAGATCATCTCAGCCTTAAAAGATGCAAATGATTTGCTTGTATTTACCTCGCTGGTTCTACCTGAATGCTAGAAAAAACATTTATCTTCAAATAAGTATATTGGTGTTTGCAGCATCTTCAATCCAGTAGCACCTTCATTCTCTTACGACATGTCGCATTTTCTAAAACATTGCTTTCTATATAGGAATGTTGATACAGTCTAGTGTTACTTACGTTAACGCTAGGCGTATTGCTTTTCATTCCATATATAAAGCAGGTATCCACTCATAACGTTGAAAATATATCTAATCCCTGGCAAAAGAAAAATAATACACATCTAATTGCCCTCATCTCAGAAGCATTACACATCTAATGTCTTATAATATTTATCGAGGATTAGATATATTTTTGCAAATTCTAAATAAATGAATTAGTAAAAAAATCATCTAACTGAATTATTACAAAATTTTAAAAAAATTCAATTGATTTAAGTCGCAATTCCAATTTGCGACAAAGGGAACTGCGACTAAGTCTCTGTCGCAAATTGAAATTGCGACTAGGTTTCTGTCGCAATTTGGAAGTGCGATATATGTTTGTCGCAATTCCAAATTGCGACAGAGACGTGTGTCAATTTGGAATTGCGACTATTGGGTATTTCTGTAATTTTTTTTGACATATTATTTCTGTATTTTTTTTAAAAAATATATTATTTAAAAAAAAATTCGGAGAATGGGGGAGTTGTGATCATGTGGTTCACGCCAATGTGTTGAGATAAGAATTTAGAAACCGTGTCTGTCGTACATTAGGGAAATTCTGATAGATGGATAGATAGAACGTTTCTCCTAAAAGCAGTCTTGCCAATGTGCCAACCGTATGATCCACACAGTCAATACCAATGTTAACGAAATCGAATCAAGGATGAAAATCAAAGATCCATCAGCACCGATTTATCACGAAAATTGAACGAAATTCACCAAAAACCGAAGGGTTTCGAAATCATACTTTTTGAAAACTTTTTAAAGAAATTCAAAAATCTTTGGCTGTTGATTTTTGAGCAATTTTCGTTGATCTTCCCTATGGGTACTCAATTAGTCATTGCGGATGCACTCCTGTATTCTCAATCGAACTGTACCATCATTGATTTTTTTTATGTCTTTCGCATCAAGGGTTTCCATCTGGAAACGGATTGTGAGAGCAATGAAAGATATTCACTCTTAATCAAATACAGTGGATGCAAAAAACAAGTGGTTGGAAAACTTCCTCAATTTTAATCCGAATTGTACTCTTAATCAAATACAGTGGATGCAAAAAACAAGTGGATGCAAAAAACGATTGGTTTTCATTGAAAATCGGGCCAATTGAAATTGTTCAGCAGTCGATTTTTAAGCAATTTTCGTAGAAAATCGAGCGATTTCACCGATTTTTGACCGGTCTACGTTGCACATAATTTTTTGCATTTTTTGAATTTTTGTATAATTAGACCAGTTTATTGACTGATTTTGAATACCGAACTAGCTAGATACGGTCGAAAACCATGATAATCGAACTGATTATCACGATTTTATTAACCCTGGACAATACACAAGGTCCATTTTGCTTATCTAGTAACAGAATGGATAACAATAATTCTTTTGAAACTTTTTATGGGTGATCCTATGGATATTTAGATGTTTTATTAAAATTTTCAGATGATGATAACATATATATTTTTATAAAATTTTGAAATTGATCTGTTAAGTTATTTGTATTTTTAGTTTTTGATTTTGCAAATGCATAAAATGAGCTTTTATTTTTATGAAAATTTTTATGTCAGTTACTTTCAGTGCTGTCATAAAATTTCCAATAGGTTATCTCATTTGTACATTTTTATTAAATTCCGACATTGCTATTGTACTCAGCCACCTATCACTGTTTCTGATTTTACATTAGTAATAATTGTGTTCAAATACCTTTTAAAGTTTTTATGCTAGTTTATTAGAGGCTTTATAATGCTCCATAAAAATCTTAGAGAATAAGCATGCATATATATTTTTAAACGACTTTGACAAATTCACATTCTTAGTTTAAATTCTGTTTTTCATTTTATTGATTTACTAAATGCAATAAAATTCTTTTAAGATTATTTAGGGTTCATCCAAAATTTTCCAGATTTTTCTATTATGTGATTTTGGCTTTTGCATTTTGAATGAGAAGAAAACAATCAATATAGAAGATTTTCTTAAGAACCAAAATTCCAGAAAAATTAATAAAATATATAAATTCATAATTAAAATTATTTTTTATATTTTATTTATTTTGGAAGAAAGGACAAATGTTTTTTTTTCCAAAGACCAAAATTCAAGAAAATGAGGAAAGTGATGGAAGTTTAGATTAGATTCATAATTCCAATTTAAATTTTTTGTTTTATCCCACTTTAAATTTTAAATTTTTATTTTGTCTGTTCTTAAATTTTAACGCCAATCTGTTAGAGATAAGAATTTAGAAACCATGATCGTGTCGCTGGCCGAACTCTAACTTGGCGTGAGAGCTGGTCGAACTCGTATATCCATATAACTACACTTGAGGTTTCTTTCTTTTCTCTCGCTCGCCTGTCAACTTTTGCAGATACCACCTTATGCAATTTTTAAAAATTCTGATAATACTATCAATATATTTAAATTTCACTGATTATTCAAAAACTCATCTTCAAACAGTACCATGGTGCAAGTGCAGGGTGTAGCGCTGCGTGTACACATCTAGTACCTCACAAAGATAAAGGACAAGCTAGAGTTGCCGCTTATCCATAGCTAGCAATTGAAACGACGCCGAATTGATCGAGCTACCTATCTGATTCTATCTTCGCAGGCGCCGAAGCCATTTTGGGTAAAAATGAATATGGGTAAAAAACGGTGTACGTCATGTTACGGATATACTTAATCCTTTACTGTATAGTGAGTATACAAACATTTACACCATAGCATAGGTTTGTCGTCACGAGCTGGTACAAAGATAGGGCTAGGTAATGTAACGATTATGTCATGATATTTTCTTGCTGACACACCAAAGGAAATGTGTCACTAGCCTGGCAAAAAGGGATGGTCATTTTTTGTGGATAAAGCTGTACATCTTTATAGAGTGTAAATCTTTTTGAAAACCTGTTCCCAGGGTTATGGGAGTCTTTGTGCGCCAGCACGAGTTAGATGTTTTTATTTTCATAAAACTCTGGTTTCTATCATGTGTTGGTAGGAAATGATTCGTGGATATGGTCATATCATCTAGATTCGTAAATTTTCTTATTTGTACTTACATACTGTTATTTTATATATTTAATTACTTTTATTTAAATTCTATTTGTAATTTACTATTTAGTATTTATATTTTCAAATTGGTTCTATGCAAATTAACCGTATAGGACTTTTCTTTGAAATGGTCTGTATATATTATAAACTTTACAAAAGTATTGCTGAGTATGAAAGTACTCACTTTTACTTATTTATCATTTTTTTTGTGAAGAATTAGATTAGCCCGACGAAACTTACTTTGACGCAAGATGCGGGAATTATCTTAGCGAGTTTACTAGGGTTTA
Organism: Guadua angustifolia; assembly: GCA_036346375.1. Taxonomy (NCBI): domain Eukaryota; kingdom Viridiplantae; phylum Streptophyta; class Magnoliopsida; order Poales; family Poaceae; genus Guadua; species Guadua angustifolia. The sequence goes on along the minus strand of CM070511.1, from coordinate 34,725,523 downwards.
TGTCTTGTCAGCTGTCTGAGGGTTAGATATGAACACACTACATGACTTTTTCTTCTTTCGCTACAATATATTTTGAATTGTAAGACTACTCTGTATCAATAACTTCCGCTTTAATAATATTGTGTATAGTTATGATTCTAATTATTGTAGATGTGCAGACTAGTCACTGATTATAAAACTATCATTCTTCTTAGTACTTTAAAAAAAATCATTGCACAGATCAATGCATACATGGCCCGAAAGCCAGTACCAGACTGTCCCTTCTCGTCGTCCTAATTAATTCTCGCAAGTGACAACTGACAGCCAACATTTTCAGGCATTTCCTTCTTCCCTTCATGATTGCCAGCTTGACCGGCTTGACTGATATGTGCGTCAACGTTGCCATGATCGTGTCGCTAGCTTGACGTGAGAGCTGGCCGAACTCGTATATCTATATCATACGTATTCTAAAGTTGGTAAAGTTTCTGGGGAATATATCCTGTGCAACCAGAGAGTTGATGAAATCACGGTGTAACCTAATTAGAAAAAGTTTCAAAAAATTCTAAAAAAAATCATGGATGTACATCTCAGCTTACCCCATCTACATATAAAATTTCATGATCAAATTCGTCCTGTGCTAAGAGTAATAAAAAAGACAATGTTGATCATGATTAGCACAGGACGAATTTGATCATGAAATTTTATATGTAGATGGGGTAAGCTGAGATGTACATCCATGATTTTTTTCAGAATTTTTTGAAACTTTTTCTAGTTAGGTTGCACCGTGGTTTCACCAGCCTGTCTGATTGCACAGGATATTTTTCCAAGTTCCTGTCCGCTCACCTATAATAAGTTTTGTCTTTGCACGGATGCTTCTTACAAAATATAATTATGTTTACATCCTTTTAGCGTTTTTTTAATGAAAAGCACCTTTTCGTTTAGCAAAACCATAGATTTTTCGTGGAAGGACCCTAAATAAATACTGAAAAGAAGTGTAATTACGTTTAGGTCTTTTTGCCAGTTTTTTACGAAAAGAACCTTTTAGTTCAGCAAAATCGCGAGTCTTTGATGAAAGGACCCTAAATAAATGCTGAAAAAGAGCGTAATTACGTTTAGATCGTTTCAGCTATTTTTCGTGAAAAGGACCTTTCGATTTCACGCAATCGCGACCAATTTTAAAAAAAACACCGTTGAGAAAAATGAAATTTTATTTTTTTCTAGAAAAAATCCGGATCAAATTTTTTCAGCAAAATCGCGAGTCTTTCGTAAAGGACCCTAAATAAATGCTAAAAAGAGCGTAATTACGTTTAGATCGCCCCAGCTATTTTCCGCAAAAAAGGACCTTTCGATTTTGCGCAGTCACGTCCAATTTAAGAAAAAAAATACCGTCGAGAAAAACAAAATTTTATTTTTTTCAGAAAAAATCCGGGTCAAATTTTTTTACCGGGCGCGGCATCGCACGATTTATGTCCCCCGTCTGCGAGCGCCCCTCAAAAAAATATAATTACGTGTAGGTCATTTCAGCAGTTTTTTGCGAAAAAGACCTTAAAAAGATCTTTTGGTTCAGCAAGATCGTGAAACTTTCATGAAATGACCCTAAATAAATGTCAAAAAAGAACGTAATAGCATTTAGATCATTCCAGCTCTCTTTTGTGAAAAGAACTTTTTGTTTTGGCACAATCATAGGTGCGTGTGACGTGTCATACCGTGAAAACAATCATAGTATGTAACTATACTTGAGGTTTCTTTCTTTTCTCTCACTCTCCTGTCAACTTTTGCAGATACCTAGCAAAGATCAACGACAAGCTAGAGTTGCCGCTTATCCAAAGCTAGCAATTGAAACGACGCCGAATTGATCGAGCTTACCTATCTGATTCTAACCGTGCAGGCGCCGCAGCCATTTTGGAAAAAAAATGAATCAGCATTAAGAGCACGCGCGCCTTGATTAAGGAACTGCCTGCAGGAACTTATATATCAGAAAGTAGACCGAAACGTATGGAATCGAGACAAGTTGAGACATGCGGATAGGCCATATCCAGTTTGCTAACCAGATTGTAAAAAAAAACTTGAGGCTCATCATCTATTCAAGCTTAGTTTGTGAGAGATTCGGTTTGAACTCGGTTCGAACTCGGCTCGAGCTCCGAACGACCTGAACTCAAGCTCGCGAGCCTAACCGAGTTGAGCTCGAATAGCTCGCGAGGCTACTCAAGCTTAAACCGAGTTTCCTTGAGTCGAGCTTCCTTAAACTTATTACCGAGCTTACTCAAGCTTATTACGGAGCTTATCAAGCTTACCCGAACTTACCAAGCTTACTCGAGCCGAACTCGAGCCTACTCGAGCTTAAACCGAGCCGACCCCGAACCTGAGTCGAGGCTCGAACCCTCTAGCTCAGCTCGAGCTTTACTGAGCTCGAGCCTAGAGGCCCAAACTCGATCGAGTTCGGCTCGTTTACAGCCCTAACCACGAGTAGCTAGACTTTAATTCATGCTCATTAACATTTGTATCTATCCAAATATTCAAATGACACCGTCTAACTTTGCGTAATAATGTATAATTCTATTATTCTTGTCTTTGTGACTTTGCATATGAATATATAAGGGGTATAAGCTAGCATATGCAAGATCAAATTCATATATATTCTAGAATTTTATCAAGGGAAAATGATTGACTGCTTATTATTTACCGGATACCTGGTCAATTGAATGGTAAATTCACCTAATCCATATATATATATATATATATATATATATATATATATATATATATATATATATATATATATATATTCATCCTTGGTGATGTACGGCAAGGAGTGCCGCGGCCGTCATGTGCCTCCCGTCACTACAAAAACGACAGTGACTGGAGCTACAGTATTTTTTGGATTTGTCAGTTACCTGGGTACGTTCAGTACTGTCATAAAATTCCAGCAGGTTATCTCATTCGTAAGTTTTTATTAAATTCTGACATTTCTACTGTACTCAGCCACCTATCACTTGTAACATCCTAATTTTTGCTTTTTCTAGATTTATTATGCATTATCCTTTTATTTGAATTTTTTGAGATTTTATTTAATTCTTTTTGTATTTATTGAAATTGGCCATTTGCTATATTTTATTTATTTAGTGCAAAGTATTACGAATCTTTTGCTGGAAATATTTTAATTGGTTTCTAAATGTCTTAAAGTATTTTTTGGATTTTCTTGCTATTTATTTTGGCTTTAACTATTTTCTTGAATTATTTTAATTCGAAAAGGTAATTAAAATCCTAGAATAGTGTTTGGGCTGACTTCCTTGGTCCGGCCCATTTTCCCGCGTGTAGCCCAGCCCGCGTCGGCCTGCTAGCCGTAAACCCTAGGATTTGGACCATTCGATCTAAATCTGACGGTTTTGGTTAAGCCGTGCCGCATGTGTCTTGGATGCCGTCGGATCATGTCCCCATGGAGGGTCGTGATTGCGTCACGTCCTCACCACCGTAACTGATTGGATCTCCGCCGCCGCCGCTGAATCCGCCATGGATTCCTCGCCCGTCACGCCTCCCTAGGCCCTTATTTATTGTGCTGCCTTGCGCATCGGGTGGCCCAAGTCAAGCCGCACCTTTTGCCCTAGTGCATGTTGCCCAAGACGCTCTCGTCCACCCGTGTGAGCTCGCCGAAGTTGTCGCCTCTGCCGCCAGTGTGTTTGCGCATTTTCGTTGCCGTTGAGCCGTCTCCGCCATCGCCACAGGTACCTGTGCACTCGCCGAGTCGAGGTGCGTCGAACACGCCACCTCGTGTCCCCAGAGAAGCCCCAGAGCGTTGTCGCCGTTGTCTTCTTCTCCATCTCCGGTAAGTCCTCGCCGCCTCGCCGCCATCGCCGCCCTCGCGAACAACCTCAGCCATCCGATCGCCCGTGTGCGCCACCGCTTCACCACCGCCCGCCGTTGGATGCACCGAGCTGTTCAGATCCTACCGCATCGCCCACCACTGCTGCCGCCTTGGATCCATCGGATCGCGATTGTGCGGTTGCAATTGCCCCCACGTTGTCGCGACTTGTGGCCGTCTGATGGGATCCGTGCGAACCAGATAGCACCGGTGCCGCGACCAATCACGTGCCGCTACGTGTCAAGCACGCCTCTCAAAGCGCCGTGGACTGCGTCCACCGTGCGCCTGCTCCGTGCCGTGGACCAAGTCGATACGCTCGTGACACATGTCGGGATGTGGATCTGCCACGTGTCCGATGACGTCATGCTGATGACATAATCCGATTTGCGGTAGAAAAATAATTCAGTCAAAATTCATTTCGGTGCTGACGTCATCATTGGTCATGCTGACATCATAAATGCCAATTGCCCGTATAAAATTTATTCGATTAATTCGGAATTGATGATTTTTGTGATTTATCTTTTATTTCAAAACTTTGAATAGCTATATCTTTTGCATCCGAACTCCGATTGAGGTGATTCTAGTTTCTAAAAAATTGTAAAATCATGCTCTATTTATTGGTGAATTTTATTTAATTTTTGGAGTTGATTTTGCTCTCTATTTTAGGTATTTATTGCTTTCTCTTTTTACGCGTAAAGGTTGAGTTGTCCGGTGAGTTCGTGGTTTAGGAGTCAGCGCCCGAGCAAGAGTCAGACCTAATTGAAGGCAAGTTATGATTTGATCATATTGAACCTATGTTTACAAAATCACTATATTGTTTTACCATATTGCATACTACTTCATGTGTACAATTGTTTCAATTAAATTGGGACTTAGCTATTGTACCGAATTGATCCATACCCTACTTTGTCACTTGTATGCCATGATCAATTGTCACCCTAGAATGGTTTGTCATTAGTTGGTTAATATTAACAATCAACAATGGTTGGTTAGACCGTGTTAGTTTGCTTAGCCACGCCACGTCCATTCATGTATTTGGAATACCAAAAGTTAATCTTGACTAATGGAATATAGAACATGATTATAAATTGTTGTGTCAGGTGTTGTCATACAATGATGTTGAGTTGCGGTGACGAATGATGTCACGCAACGATGTTGATTTGTTGATGGCACATGGTGCATAGTAATCAACTGGAGTGGTAAAATGATTTAGACTGAGGCAAGTGACAGGGATATATGGTGGGCCAATGTGGCACCTGGGCGGTCGTATTTGCTTTTTATGGTAACTGATGGTTTATGGTGATGATGATTTTTTTGTTAGTCTTGCCTTGGTCAATTAAGGACTTAACCTTGCAAGCATTTGATCTGAGTCAATCATGCAACCACATGTCCGGTATGGGATGGACCTAGCTAATTAATTTGTTATGTCTAAGCTTTGGTACTACTAGTGGTGGTGTGAGACCCGGGTAGTGGTAACCAGTCCTCGTACGGGGTGGTTCACATGGCGCAAGAGGGGGCCCCTGGATGTCGTAACCAGTCCCACCAGTGTTAAAACCTTAGCGAGTAGTACTAGGTTTAGACTTAGCATTGTAAAAGTTTTGTCATGATCTCTCTGCCGACACACCAAAGGAAGTGTGTTAATAGCTTGGCAACAAGAGATGATCATGTCGTGTGGGTAAAGTGCATAACCTCTGCAGAGTGTCAAACCTATTCAAATAGCCATGCTCGTGGTATTGGATGGAGGCTGTATGCCTATGGAAGAGTGGAATTTGATTTAAGGGTTGAGTTGATTTAATTTGGGAAACAACTGAGAAATTTATTACTATTATTATTTGTTTCACTGTCTTTTCAATCTATCTATACTATTCTTTCATAAATACAGCTTTATTGCAAATTAACCATATTAGCCATTCCTTTGGAATAAGCCATGCATGTAGTATGATAGACTTGCATTCTGTGCACAACCTGGCCTAGTGCTGAATACACAGAGAGTCCGGATTTGCATATTTGGGTCTTGACAGAGGTGGTATCAGAGCCATACTAACTGTAGGTCTTGACCCTAGATAGAATGGTCGTCTCTATAGGATCTTCAAAATTATTTTCTAAAGAAAAGATTTAACTCGGAAGAATAATATGTTCTCGACTTATCACATTCTTCTATTCCTTTCCTTGCCAAAGCTTCTCTCTTTTCCCTTGCTGAATTTCTTTCTCTTTTCCTTGCTGAATTGAGTTAAAGATCTTACCTGAGTTGTCTTGAATAGATGACGATGTAGCACACATTAGGAGGAAGCGTTGAGTGCCTCCTATTATTCTAAAGATCATGAAGGAAGAATCATCGAGCTCAAGAAGGAGTGGATCAATGAACTGTTCCAGGAGATAGAAGGCTAGTTCCTTGAGTAGTCGTTGAGACTCATGTGTGGGAGTCGCGTCTGTTTAAGATAGGATTGTCGCCCATATAGGTGGTAATTTTGTGTGCTTAGGTTGATTTGGTTCTTTCTTGATTGCTGAATGTGCAGTATGTGTTGTATAGCTTTTAGGTTTATGTAAGCAACCATACCAAGTTATTAATACTACTTGTTTAAGTTGTTGGGTTAAACCTATCTCCCCTGCATTAGTATTCCTACTTCTTACCTATGCTTTTTCCCTCTCCTCTAACCCCTGTGAAGCAATCAAGCAGGTGGTTCAGACTGGTGGGAGCAGCAGAGTCAGTGGAAGTGGAAATCAACTCAGTGAGAACCCCAATCAATGATGGATCAGTTCTTCAACCGTTATCGCGGATGGATATGGAAAGTTTTAGAGTGTTTATGGCTGATCAGACTCAATTGATGCATGCAATGATGAAGCAAATGCAGTATATGATCAACCAAGCTGATGTCAATACAGCTATAATACTGCAAGCTTTGGCTAGAGTTTTGGTCGGTGTTGTTTTTGTCTTCTTAATTTTTGAATTTATTTCGATGGGAGATAAGTTGTGATGTCGCGCAATTTGCAGATTTTATTAAAAAAATTTGGAGTTCTTTCGTAAGCTTCTTCGGAAAAAGGGTGTTTCTCCGAGCCGTAATTTTTCTGTGGCAAGTTTTACTCAAAGGATTTTTCTTTTCGCCGTAGTTTTGAAATTTAAATCTTTGGAGATTGTGGGTTTGTGGTCTCTAGAATTTTGTACAGTTTTTATTTTTCCTAGCCTTTTATTGGTTCATTCACTTATTGGAGTATATAAAGAAAAGGCAGAGGGGATGAAACCCTAGAAAAAGAGAGAGAGAGCCAGGAGGACTCCCTCCAGCCGCCACCTCTGGGCTCCCCTCGCCTTGCACCGCTCACGTCACCCGTGTGCCGCGCCTCCCGGCCATTGCTTGCCAGGCTCCTCCCATGGCGCCGCGCCTTCCTCCAGCCGCGCCTCCCGGCTCGCCGTGCCTCCCTCCGGCCGCCGCCTCCAAGCCACCATTGCGCCCGCCACGTCGCACCTCCTCGCGCTGGCGCCGCCCGGCTCCTCCCACCGGCGCCGTGCCTCTGGCCGCCTCCAGCCCTCGTCGCTTGGCCTTGACCGCCCCCTTCCCGGCCGCGCCCAGACTACCGCGCTCCGTGGCGCCCTCCTCTCCTCGCGTGTGCACCTCCAGCCCGATGGCTTAACCGGCGCCTCCTCCTCTTCTTTGGTGTGTGAAATTTGAGGTATATCTTCTTGGGGTCTAGCTTGCATGTAAGGTGTTTGATTAAATGCCTAGCTAGAATCTTTGTTTTGAGATGCAATTAGTTGAGTGGATCCTGGAACCTAGATACATGTATGCTTGCTATGAACATGTAAATTCTGTATAATGTCATCCTTTATGAAACCTGTCAAAATATTGTGGTGAGCAGTGCCTTATTGATGTCATAAACCCATAAATGCTAGACTTGTAACTCTAGATTAAATTGCTTTCCTTCTGATGCAAATTGTCTATTTGTCTGCCTAATTAAGATTTGCTTTGACCTAATATAGCTTAATTCTAATTTTCATTTAATGTCATGAGGCATATCATCTGGTTCAGTGCTTATGGTTTGACGAGACACTTGTCGTTTCGTACTATAAAACAAACTTAACTTGCTTAAACATTTATGTTTCTAGTTCTTTGATGAACTTCTTTTCTGATGCGATGAACCATAGGCCAATCATCTTTGCTTTATTATTTAAAGTCGTGACTGGGAAATGGGAATCAATAATTCTATCATTTGAGCTTGTGCTGATTTATATTAAAGTAGACAACCAACACCAATGTTTGGCTGTGGCGTGGACTACTGGAGTAGATCACACCTGTAGAAAGCTCTGGTTGGTGCAACCACTGTTGCTTGAGAATATTTAGGGTTTCGATAGAAATTGTGATCTTAAGCTATTGTGTAAGTTTTGCTAGATGTAACATCCCAAAATTTTAATAAAGTAATTTTTTTTTAATTTGAGTATATTTATTTTTGAGTTTCTTGGCATCATTGGTTTTTAATTGGATTTCCTTGGAGTTTGTATTGTATGAAAATTCAACAAATGGAAATAAAGAATGAAAAAGAGGAAAAGGCAAAAATGTAAAAAGTAAAAATTTAGAAAATCGCCATGAAAACCCTGATCATTCGATTAAATCATTTTAGCCAGAAATTGAAATTTTACGCATAAAGAAATGAAGAGACAAAATGAAAAGACAACTTTTAAATCAAAATAATGTATCGTCAGGATTTACATAAAATAATGGAACCGTATTTGGACTTGAAAATTTTATAGAAGCATTCCGAGGTCAAATCCTTTTGAAAAACAAAATTTGAAAAATAATAGACTTCAATTGATCTCAATCGAAAATCAAAATCCGAAACAAAATTTAGGAGCAGTCACCGACGTGTGGGCCATCCGTTGCTACTCCGTTCCGTTGGCGCATTGGAGGAGCTCCCAGTCACTGACAGTGGTCCCAGAGCCTTGCTGCCAAACTCATCGCCCTCGTCAGTTCCGTTCGCTCCACTGGCAAACTCTCCGGCTTTGAGTGCCACATCGCGGCGATTGCCGCCACGAATCCCACTCACTCACTGCAATTCTTGGCTATAAGCTGCACCTCAGTGACCGCATTAAGCCTCTTCCTCATTCCCCTCACTTCTTCCTCCCTTTCCCCAGCCGAGACAGCCAAAATCCCCTCCCATTTCCTCCATTGCCGCAAGCTCCAGAGCTTCGATCCGAAACCAAATCGGGTGAACGAGCAACTCATTTCCAAATTGCCTCCGGCTGTAGCTTCTATACCTCCTAGTGATCAAATCCCCTCAACAATATCTAGCCTTGTCCACACGAAAACTCGCCGCCACCGAAGGTCATCTTCCTCAGCTCAGGCCGTTTGTGGGCGGGACTCCTCAGCCACTCTCCGGTCAGAAGAAATACCGAAATGGACTCCTGGTGACCCGTGGATGCTCCCAAGGCTGCCGATTCAAGCCGAATCCTCTCCGGTCATCTCCTTCGTCTGGTCACCGCCATGGCCGCCCCTCTCTCGCAAGGCCACTGAGGCTTTCTCCGGCGAATCGACTCGAGACCAGCTCGCCTCGCCGAGCTCTCCCTCCTGGTGCCATCGCATTCGCCGGACCACCGCCGGAGCGCCGTCGCCGGCCAGCCCTAGCCGCTGCTCTGCCTTCCCTCACTGACGCCGCGGGTCCTAATGGTCAGCCAGAGCAGCTTCTTCAGTTCAACCGGAGAAGATGTCTCCTTCCTGTGAAAACGTATTTTCAATTTTCCCAGTCAATTACAAACCGAGTAGAATTCAATCTTAAATATCTTTTGAAATTTTAATCTAATCTCAGTAAATCAAATTTGTATATTCATCTAAAATCAGAAATAGTCTAAATATGTAGAAAGATTTAATTTTTGAATTACGTAATTATTATTCAAATTTAACTTCGATTATAATGCTAAGATGGGTTTTAATGAGAATTTGTGTATAATAAGTAATAAAATGATAAAATAAATATTCATATGATTCCAAGTCCGAATGAATTCAAATATATAAAATAATCAATTTATGAGTTATAGAACAATTATTGAAATCAAGAAAGAAACAAACACACCATTATGGACAATATTGCTCACGTGAAAAATATAACTTATAAACTCATAAAATAAATGATTATGTGCTTCTGGGATTTCAATAAGCCCAATCATGCAGAGATATTAAATATTTGAACTAAGTTTAATGTATTGCATTGCGACCATTAATACAACCCTAGTATGATCATTAGTAAGAATAGTGCAGAATACCTCATAAGGCAGTGAATTGATTTATATGCAGTTCCTGAAATCAGTAGGAGCTTGTCCGTATCAAGATAAACTTAATTTGCATTCTTTTAATAGAAGAAAATGATAATTATAGTAGTAAATAAATAGATAATCTATTGCGATTAAAGTCAAAATAATGCAAAACTAATTTTATCACATTTCTAGGATGGTATTCTGTTAATTCCTGAAAAATGAATCCAGAATCATGTATAGGTTAGTTGAAAATTAAGATTGAAACTTGGCCGATTTAAGGTTTCAAATATGATCATTTAGGCCATTTCAGCGATAGATAAAATAACTCCTTTAAATACTGAAATCAGTAAAACCAGTCTGGAAACATTGTGCAAAGTTTATACTATCATATTCTATAAAAAGAATGTTACTTTATTAAAGTTTGCATATTAATCTTATCAGCCCAAAACCCTTAAGTGTTAATCATTCACTTCACATTCCTGCCGATTCCGAATAACGTCAACTTTACAATGCCACTTAAGCCTTTTCAACAATGAATACAATGTTGCGCCTAAATGCAAAATAGTAAGATAATAGCTCATCAACATTCTATGGTATTTATACCATCATAGTATGTGAAAACATTTCATTTATCATCTTCTTCGCATATAAAACTTATCGTCGCAAATACCTTAAATGACCACAATCTGCACCGAAACCATAGTGCTTAAGCATTTTCGACAGCTTGTAGGATAGCTCGTCTAAATGAGAATATTATGTGGGATAGTGCAGAAATGATATATAGGATATGTACTACTATATTCTAGGAAAATATTTTATTTACAAGCTGTTCTTTAGTTAGTTTTCACTAGTACAATAACCTTGAGTGATAATTGTTCACTACACGTTTTCAATTCGATTCCTTGTAATGTAAACCTTGATACCATATTAGCATTTTCAACAGTAAATATAATGTATCAGCCAAAGCCAAAAATTTGTGGAATTAGCTTAGGATTGTTATACAAAGTATAAATCATCTTATTATGAAGAAATAACCATATTCCATCATGTTTTGCATACAAATCCTAATAGTCAAATAACCTTAAGTGTTAAGTTTTCTGAACTTTATAATATGAATCGGTAAGAATGAAGAAATCTGTATAATTGATAATTGTATCACGAAAACCTCCTCAAATGTCGTGGAAATGTTATCAGTAGCCTAAATCAGTAGATTTAACTTGCGTAAAGCTAATTCTAAGCAAAATCAATTAAAGATAAAGAACTAATCGCTCATAGTCCAATGTGATTGTTTAAGCCTATTCATTAACTCGCAAACCAACTCATCTAAATCCGAATAATGTGAAAAACAGCTTAGAAATGATCTTCAGATATAATCTACAGCAATCTAAGGAAATATTCTTATTTCATCTTGCTTTGACTCTGAATCCTAATAGAGCAAAACCCATGCGTAATAAGGTTGCCAGAAATGTATTATGAATAGAAAATTTATGAACTTGCAACTAATGATTAATTCTATTAATCCAAACAATCTTTGCATCTTGAATTCATAAAGTAAGATTTATAAATTCATAAAGAGCAATCCCTGTTTCTTGTGAAGAGTTTTATTTGTCTTTCTATCAATTTTCTTTTTGCCCCTATCGAAGTTGGTATTTTTGCTGTATTTTCCGTTGATCGACGTGTAGAACCCGACGTTGCTGTGTTCGTCGTCATCTTCGTCAATCGCAACCTTGTCTTCACCGTAAGCAGTGATTAAGCAAGGCAAGCATCCTTTGACCATATTGATCCCAGTATTTTATATTCCTTTTGTGCATCAAATTGTTTCATGCATGCGTTTATTTTATATAAATCTGCTATTTTGTGGTATTGGTAGATATACCTGTTGTCACATGAAACTCCTTGATGATTATGGAAATGTGAACCTTGATAACCACAGAATAGGGCTAGACATCTCTAAATGTCATCTTGGGTATATACGATCATATTTACCTGCTTAGCCATGCTTTAGTATCTGAGGAACAAATGATCATGATTAAAATTGGTTTTGAAATGTTTTATATGAAACCTGAATGGTCCTTTTTGGGAATATGGTTGCTGGTACTTTGATTAAAAACCCAAAATAAAACTATGCTTTGATACGGGCGATTATTGGCAATAGCCGGATGTGCGAATGGAATTGCACGTAGTGTAGGGTGGAGTATCGCCCGTGTCGGATTAAGGACCGAGCAATGGGACGCTATTGATCTAAGATTTCCGTGCAACCACAAGGGTGAGAATGGGGTAGCCTTAGCCTATTAAGTTATTTAGACATGGCTTTGTTCATTGGTAGGCGGGAGCTAGCACAGGTATTCCGGTCAGGTCTACCTGACGGGGTTTCTACTTGCTAATGCAACGGTGTACGCCCTGCCATGTTTAGAAACGTTGTGTTGTGTGTGAAAGTGGATCCACGGCTTGGGTGTGTGTTTCTAGTTCTATGGCGGGGGTTAACGTCCCGGGCTGGATCAAAGTCATGTCTAGGTAATGTAACGGCTTTGTATGGTCGAAAGACCATGACTTGTGGGTAAAGTTGTACACCTCTGCAGAGTTTAAATCTAATCGATTAGCCGCGCCCGCGGTCATGGGCACTTGGTGAAGTCATTCCAATGTTAGATGTTTTATTATTTCTCAAATGGGTTGGTATCATTTGTTTTGCAAATTGTGATTTATGTCAAAGGGCCGACATTGAGGGAATTTCAGGAATGTGAATGATTCGTCGCTCACGTCATGGAGGACTGTGAGTGTTACTTATGATTTACTTATTTGTTATCAATCAAATGCTCTTATAAATTCCGTTTGCAAATAACTTGATTTACAAATGAAATTCGCTTTATGCAAATTAACTGTAGTAGCCTTTCCTTTGAAATGGCCTGCATGTATGATAGGTTTTGCTCAAGTCTTGTGGAGTACGAAAGTACTCACCCTTGCTTAATTATTATTTAGGTGGATGAGAATGCGAAGCTTCGAAGTTGTTCATCGCAGGTTGCGGGTTTTTCTTCAGAGTGTTCTATCTGGAGTTTATGCCTGGTCAGTTGTCTGTGGAATTGGATGGGTACACTACAAGGCTTTGCTTCTTTGCTGCCATATTTCTCTGAGTTGTATTATTTCTGTAATTAATCGTTTCCGCTAATTAATTTAATGTATGGTTATGATTCCGATTGTTGTAAACATGTGAGTGCTAGCTACTGATCCAGGGAATAGCACAGTAATCACATGGAGGTTCCTGTTCATCAGAACGGGGTCTCACACTAGAGATTGAATTAGAATTTTCGAATACGCAGATTTAGTGGGAGAATTTCGTGTAGATTGTGTTAATGTCTTCAAATGCTTAAATCAGAATTGTATCAAACTAATTAGGAGAAGTTGAAGTGAGTTGTTCCGAATGTGAGTAGTTGCCTGTGATTGCTGTTTTCAGGTAGTGGGTCTTCGGGGGTTACCTCGACCCCGCGTCACTCCGTCTTCAATAAAAGGCAAGTGCATCCCCTAGAGCGTTATTAGGGTATTAACTGGTTTGCTTGCGTTAAGAGTATGAAAATTCTAATGATTTGGTTATGTTTAATAGCATATCCAGGAAGTTGTTCTTAGTGTGATGATGAAAGATTTGCATAGGAGACATTGGAATAAGATTTACCTCTTGTATGGGCTTGAGAATTGTTATATATACTAATCGGTTAATCTTTGGTATGTTCAAGAATTTCCCTATTGTTTCTATGTTTATGTGCCATGTTATCCTACGTGAGTTTGCTTCATTTGCATTCATGCGCATGGGCCAAGTCAGTTATGGTCATATGACTAGTCCGGAGAGCCTTGGGCTAGGTCGGTGAGGAAGCCATATGACCATGACTTGAGCTAATAAGACCTACGGGAGTAGGCACTCCACGGGAGTGGAATACATGGACCCCGTATGAAATAGGACGGGGCGAGAAGGTGTGGCATCGACGGGTGGGCACCTAGCTATACCGGTATAGGCTAAAAGGTTGTATTTTGAGCATGAACGCATAAAAGCATTGCATTGCATTGCATTGTGTGTTGCAATTGTTAAATGTTGATTGATGAGAATGGAAAGAACAGGTTGAGGATTGAGTCGTGGGCTCATCCAAAAATGATTACTGAGGCATGGGTAAGGTTTTATTACGTTTTCGAGTTGGTTGTGGTAAGTGGAGTTAGTTACTGTTTCGGTTACCGAATGATTTCAATTGAGTAATGGTTATGTTAAATGATGAAGTAATTGTATTCCTACGTTTTGGGTTTATATGAATTCAAACTGCTTCTTTTATTTACGGATATCAATTAAAGGAACTGTTACTTTATGTCTTGAAGTAGTTGTATTTTTGTCGAATTACTTACTTTTCATACTTGTTGCACTCTGCTGAGTCTTGGACTCACGCCTGTTTGTTCCTTGTTTTAGGTACTTTGAAGCTGGCACGTCTGGTTGGGAGTAGTGTCACGTGCACGACTTCGGTCTCCAACAATTTATTTAACCAATTCGTTAAGTCTGGATGTAATTAATGTGGTTGTAATGTGTTGTTCGTCGTGGTGAAGTTTATTAATTTCTAATGGATGTGTGATTGGTTAACTAAGGGCCTGCTAGAATGATACCATATAACTGCAAATATTTTCTGTCTGCTGATTGGATATCCTACTTTCTAGAGAGGTCATGCCGAAATTTTGTAAATTTCGATGGCTTAGTTTTAAGCCAGTTTTAAGAGTTTAGAGGTTGTCTTCGGTCTTTTCGTAGAGGTGTCATTAGTTATTTAGAGGGTTGGTAGCATCCGTGGCGTGCTTGGCGTCGGGGTGTTACAACAGCGTCCCAGGTTGATGTTAGTGATCCGTGTTCATACTCAAGGTTATCAGAATTCATAAGAACTCGTCCGACAACTATTTCTAGAAATGTTTTGCCTTCAGAAGCGGATGATTGGCTTTAAGACCATTGAAAGGAAGCTGTTTATTGCACAGTGTAACAGTGATGAGAGGGTCTTGTATGCTTCTTACCTGTTGGAGGGAATAGGTTATCTCATTCGTACATTTTTATTAAATTCCGACATTGCTACTGTACTTAGCCACCTATCACTGTTTCTGATTTTACATTTGTAATAATTGTGTTCAAATACCTTTTAAAGTTTTTATGCTGGTTTATTAGAGGCTGTATAATGCTCCATAAAAATCTTAGAGAATAAGCATGCATATATATTTTTAAACAACTTTGACAACTTCACATTCTTAGTTTAAATTTTGTTTTTTATTTTATTGATTTACTAAATGCAATAAAATTCTTTTAAGAATTTTTTAGTATGCCCTTGAGATTATTTAGGGTTCATCCATAATTTTCCAGATTTTTCTATTATGTGATTTTGGCTTTTGCATTTTGAATGAGAAGAAAACAATCAATATAAAAGATTTTCTTAAGAACCAAAATTCCAGAAAAATTAATAAAATATATAAATTCAAAATAAATTCATAATTAAAATTATTTTTTATATTTTAGATATTTTGGAAGAAAGGGACAAATGTTCTTTCCCAAAGACCAAAATTCAAGAAAATGAGGAAAGTGATGGAAGTTTAGATTAAATTTATAATTCTAATTTAAAATTTTACTTTTATCCATTTTAAAATTTTATTTTGTCCATTTTAAAATTTTAACACCAATGTGTTAGAGATAAGAATTTAGAAACCATAACTGTCTTACAGTAGGGGAATATTGATTGATAGATGAATAGATAGACCATCATTTTCTCTTAAAGCAGTCTAGCCAACCTGCCAACTGTGTGCTCCACACAGTCAATACCAAGGTTAACGAAACTTAATCAAGGTTGAAAATCGAAGATTCGGCGACACAGATTTATTGCGAAAATTGAACGAAAATCATCAAAACCGAAGGGTTTCAAAATCAAACTTTTTGAAAAAAAATTAGAATATTAAAAAATCATCAGGTTTTCACCGAAAACCGACCAGGCCAACTGAAATTGTTCAGCGGTCTATTTTTGAGCAATTTTTGTTGATTTTCATAGAAAATCGAGCGATGTTTACCGATTTTCGACTGACTTATTTTGCACATAATTTTCTAATTTTTTTAATTTTTTTTTGAAAAAGGTAGTAGAAAGCATGAATGGATCTCAAATAATCCATTTTTAAAAAAAAAGGTAGTAGAAAACATAATTCATGCATGTACTTTCTCTAGATCCATAAAGAAGTTGGCTTACATGTGTAGTAAATAAATCACTTAGACATCAACCCTGGTAGCACCATATCACCGGAGAGGGGAAGAGGGGTAGAGTAGCACTTAGCCCATGGTCGATTGGGGATGGATGTAGCTGGTCATAGCTCAAGTCGATTGGGGATGGATATGGATCGAGACAGGTAGACATGCGGATAGGCCATATCCAGTTAGCCAACCACGAGTAGCTAGACTTTAATTCATGCTCATTAACATTTGTATCTATCCAAATATTCAAATGACACTGTCTAACTTTGCGTAATAATGTATAATTCTACAATTCTTGTACTGGTGACTTTGCATATGAATATACAAGGGGTATAAGCTAGCATATGCAAGATCAAATTCATATATGTATTCCAGAATTTTTTCAAGGGGAAATGTTCGACTGCTTATTACCAGATACCTGATCAATTGAATGGTAAGTTCACCCTAATCTATATCTCTACTAATATAAATTTGCAGTTGGTGGCAGCGGTCTGTTCTTCCTAGCCCCCCGGCTATATCTCCAATAATGATCGGTCATTATAGCTAATTATTCTTTCCTGATTTATAGCCAGCCATATCTTTCTAAATATGGCTGATTATTATAGCAAAATCCCTGATTATTGCTGGTAATTAATAGCAAGTCAATCATTCTTTTTGTACTCTATATATGCAGTACAGATTTCACAGAATCAATCAAGGGAATTCATTCAAGATCTCTCATGTCGTGCCGCCGCGACGAATGAACTCGATGAACTCATCAATAAGTGACGGACCGATGTACATGGCCGCGAGGCATAGGAGGCCGAGCGCCGCGGTCAGTAGTAACTGCGGACAGAAGGACAGCTAGAGCGTGATGCCCATCAAGTGCCGTGACCCTAGCGCTGGCCAGTTGGACGTGAACAAAGTGTACGACGCTTCGGCGCGGTTGCCCGGCGACACCGGTGGGACGTCGTCGGCGGTGAGAGAGTCATTGGCATACCCGTTGGAGAAAACAAGTTGATCTAGCTGAACATCTGTAACATCCCAAATTTTGGCCATTTTTAAATTTCATAAGTTATTTTGAATTTTTGAGAATTTTTGGAATTTATTTGGATTTAATTGGAATTTCTGGAATTTAACTCTTCTTTGGAAATTAATTAAATAATGATTAAGTTTCTACAAAATATAAATGAAAATATTTTATTTGAGTCCAAAATGCTCTAAAATATTTTTTAGAATTTTTCTAAAATTTTTCTGATATTTTAAATGCCTCAAATGATTTAAATGAATTTCAGGAATTATTTTTATTCGCAAAAGGATTAAAAATCCTCTAAACAGTGTTTGGGCCGAAACCCAACAGTCCGGCCCATCAGCTCAGCCCACTCGGCTGGAAACCCTAACGTCATCACCTCTCAACCGTTGGATCTTAATCCTGCGGCTAACAAGCCTCCGCGCCGCTTCGCCGCACCGCATCATTCGATCGTCGCCGCGTGTACGCGCGAGATGCGTCCACGTCGCCTCTGCCATTTCCGCCACCGCCGCCATTGCCGGTGAGTAACCGTCGCGTTTAAACGCCGGTTGAGCTCGCCTTCCGAGGCTATAAAGCCAGCCGATGACCTCGCGGGAAAGCTCTTCGCTCTGCGCTCATTTTGCCCTGACACTCACGCCGTAGTTCACCGCCGTTCGCCTGCAATCGCTCGCCATAGTTGGTTGTGCGCCACGCTTCGGTTTCCTTGCATTTCCGCCGACGTTGAGCTCTTCCGCCGTGCACCGAGGTCATCTCCGAGTTCCTCGTGTTGCGGCGCGTTTGGACCGCTACTTCACTTCGCCGGAACTGCGTCCAAACGCCGCGCGCGTGGTCGTCTTCCCCAGCTCCGATCATCTATCTCCGCGGCGCCGTAATCAATGCTCACGAGCATCGTTGACCGTCCAATCTCTACCCGACGTGCGAGGTAACGCCACGTATCTTTAGCCTTGTACCGTAGGATTAGATCTAATCCCGGCCGTTAGATTTGTTATGTGCGGTTTAGATTAAGCTACATCTCCATTCAACAGTAAAGCTCATTTTCATTTCTCAGCTGTTAGATCTTGATCGTGTGGTTCTTGTTTCGTCGTGTAGTTTAATTAACTGCAGCCGTTGGATTTACATTGATAGCGTAGGATTGAATTAATCTGAGCCATTAGATCTAAGATGTGCGGTTCGAATGTGTCCACGCGTCGCGCACCGGAGTAGCCACGTAGCCGATCACAACGTGAATGATAGATGTAATCTAGACCGTAGAAATTTGAATGGACGGTGTAGATCGCGCCGTGCACCGGGTTAGTCCCGTGTTGATGCGTGTCGCACAGAAGCTCTAGCGTTGTTGAAATCACGCCGTTGATTTTAGCGTGCGGTCGAGATTGAGTCGCGTGTCGCGTGAAAATCGAGGCGTCGGTGCAGCCGTCATTGTCGATGTAGCCGATTTACTTCCAGCCGTCCGATCGGGATCCAACGGTAGATGTTGTACCACGTGTTGACTCCGGAGTAAACCAGAGCCGAACCGTCATGTCAATCGTGGCCGTCTATTTTAAATCGGAAGGTTGAGATCAGATCGAGCCTTCGGTTGATAGTTTGTCGCCACGTGTCACGGCCAGATCATGCCACGTGTCATGCTGACGTCATCAGTGGAACCCACATGTCAGTCATGGCACAATAGATGTTGACGTCAGCAGTGACGTCATGCTGACGTAATAATTCGATTTTCTTTAGGAAAATAATTCGGTGGAAAATAGTTTCGGTGCTGACGTCATTATTGGTCATGCTGACGTCATATTTCCGAATTTCCCGTATAAAAATAAATAAAGAAATTCGGTTTATTCTTTTTGATTTGTTTTAAATTTCAAATGGCTATAACTTTTGCGTTTTAACTCCGATTTGAGTGATTCCAATTTCTAAAAATTTTAAAATCAAGATGTATTTATTGGTGAATTTTATTGAATTTTTAGAGTTGAGTTTGCTCTCCAGAAATTTTATTTATTGTGTGTATAATTGATTTGAGTAGTCGTTGATTTGCCGGAGAGCTACGTGGGAGAATTTCCAGCGCAAGACCAAGCTTCGGATCAGGACCAGCACCTATTTGAAGGCAAGTTGTGCTTTGACCATGTTGCTCCTAAGTTTTGAAAATATATTTTGTTTCAAACTATGCATGCTAATTCAACTAAAAATGAGTTTAAATATTTTGGGTGAATTAGCTAATCAACCTAGTTGTTATTGCCACCTTGTTATTATTATGGGTTAATCAGATATATGCCACTGTAGGAATCGGTTATTCGAGATTTGCCATCGTTCCTTTCGTATTTCTAGATTTGCCATTCTGAAACCGTGTTTATTCTAAATATGCCATTGCAGCGACACGTGTCACTTCGGTCAAACCGAAGCGCATGACTCAAATTTATCTTGACGATTTTGCCCTCCGTCTATTTTTATTTTATATTTAATTTAAGGCTAAAATGGTATTAATATTTTATGAAAATTTTTCTCAAGATCTGAAATAGTATTATTAATCTTATATAAAGTTTTAAAAATTTTATCTTTTATATTTAAATTTTAAAAATTCTGACATTGCTATTTTCAACTTTATTTTTCTATTTTTGAATTTCCAAAAGTTTTAAATGTAATTTTTAATTTTTATATTTTTACCAGAGGTAGATAAGGATCTCGGGTCACCAAGGTAAAAATCTTAGCTTCAGATCTTTTTGGAGATTTCTACAAAATTCGACAAGACTTTGATGCGGAGGGCAAAATCGTCAATTGCGCTCGGTTTGACGAAGTGACACGTGTCGCCTGCAATGGCATATTTAGAATAAACACGGTTTCGTAATGGCAAATCTAGAAATACGAAAGGAACGATGGCAAATCTCGAATAACCCATTCCTGTAGTGGCATATATCTAATTAACCCTATTATATTCGTATGCCATGATTCCTTTAATAACCTAAGTGGACAATACTAGTTGGTTGTAATGACATGCCAACACGGGAGGCTAGACCGTGAATAGTTGCTTAGCTTTGCAAATATCGTGAATAGTCTTTTTTAATACAAAAGCAATATTGACTAAAGAAATAGTGAATGCATTTTGATAAAAGGTGTAATGTTGTTGGTAATGATGTTAAAGTGTAGAGACCTATGTGGTTCTACATGAAGGATGATTACGGGCATGTGTTGCACTGTTAAGTAAATTGGGATGGATGTTGATTTAGACTGAGGCAGGTGGACCGAGGCTTCGTGCCAGGTGGGCCTGTGTGGCATTTGGGGGGCTGAGTGATGTGAGGGTTGTGTGCCAAATTTTGAGAGAAGGATGTCTTGCCTTGGTTAGTTAAGGACTTCACCTTGCAAGCCTTTGACCCGAGTCTCTCGTACAACCACATGTCTGAATGGGAAGACCTAGTTTAGTAAGATTCTGATGTCTCACCTTGGATACCTTGGGGTGGCAGTTACATGGGGGTAACTGTATGGGGGAGCGTGCCTGTGCTACGGCTTGGTACCCATCCAACGGTGTTTGTTGGTCCTATACTTCGGCTCTGAGTGAGGGAAGTGATAGTGAAGGCAACCTGGAGAGGTTCCTAGGTGGAGATAGAAGTCTCTGAAAGGCTTTGTTACGGTCAATTGCCTTTGTGGCGTGCGACTGTATCTTGTGGGTAAAGTGTACAACCTCTGCAGAGTGTTAAAACTGTTCGAATAGCCGAGTCCACGGTAATGGACAATGCTCGGGGATTACAGTTAAGGGGTAGTGTTTTGAAAATAAAATGGGGTGGAAGGCTGTGTGCCAGGGTTAATGATGAAAGTTGATTAGGGACTATGCGTCTAAAATTATGTGGAAAACAATTTGAGAAGTATAATATATTTATAGGGTTTTGATGCTTTCAATCTAAATTAATAATAGTTCAAAATATTGATGCAATGCAAATCAACCAGTTGAACCATTCCTTTGTAACAAGCCATGCATGTAGCAATAGAACAGCATTCTGTGCATGATTTGTTGAGTATGGTGTGTACTCACCCTTGAGGACAAAATTTACCAGAAGAGGAGACTACGCTTGCGTATGAGGAGGAGTTCGTCGAAGAGCCAGATAACTTGGGAGCAATCCTCTGTCAAGACGCCTGTGGCCAAAGATGGATCATCACGACTTTTATTATTCCGCTGTTGAACTCTATTTACTCTGATTATTGTAAGCCCTGCGTGGCAAACTATTGTAAGGGACCATAAGGTCGTACAACTCATTTATATACATGTTTGAAGTACTTATTTGTTATTCCGTTGTGTATGTTGTGGTACTTTAACCCTGTTTAGCCTGTGTGCACTAGCGTGATCCTGGACTAGTGCAGAATACACAGAGTGTCCGAATTTGCAGATTCGGGGCACGACAGAGGTGGTATCACGGCATACTGACTGTTGGACTTGACCCTAGATAGATTGGCCGTTCTTTATGAACTTCAAAATTGTTTTCTAAAAAAATTTAACTTGAAAGAATGATAAGTTCTTGACTTGTCTTATTCTTCTATTCTTTTCTCCTTGTTGAAAATTTCTATCTTTCCCCGTTGTTTTAAATAAAGATCTTATCTGAGTTGTTCCAAATAGTTATCGTTGTTTCACACTTAAGGAGAAAGCACTGGGTGTCGCTGCCAATCCTGAAAATGGTGAAGACAGGAATCGTCGAACACAAGAAAAGTGGATCGATGAAGTGTTCCAGAAGCTTGAAGAACCAGTGCTTTCGTAGCCAGTTGAGACTCGTGTGTGAAGAGTTGCGTCAGTCTAAGATAGAAGTGCTACCCTCTTAGATGGTAGATTATTGTGGGTTTAGGTTAATTTGGTTTTCTTTGATTGCTGAGTGTGCAGTATGCGTTGCAGAGCTTTTAGGCTTGGATAAGCAACCATACCAAGTTAGTAATTGTTTGCTTAAGATTTTGAGTCAAACCTTTCTCCCCACACTAGTTTCTTGTGTACTTGTCTTCTCTATTTCCCTCTTTCCTATAAAACATTATTGTTCTTCAGATGGTGAACACTCGTGGAAGCCGTGGAGCGGGAGGAAGCGGATCACAGCAGGGCGGAAATCAAGACAATGCACTGAATCCTCAACCAGCACCGCCTGTTGATATGGGTAACCTAGGAGCTTTCTTGACCGCGCAAACCCAACTCATGCAGACGATGATGCAACAGATGCAGCAGTTGCAGAATCAGGCCGCAGCTAACAACAACAATCAGGCCATGAATCATGGAAATCATTCTAGACTGTCAGATTTTATGAGGACCAGGCCTCCAACCTTCTCTGGGAACGTCAACCCCATCAAAGCGGATGACTGGCTGCACACGATTGAGAGGAAGCCGCACATATCCCAGTGTGTAGGCAATGAGAGAGTCTTGTATGCCTCTCATCAGTCGGAAGGGACTGCCGCAGAATGGTGTGAAAATTACTGCGCTTCCCACGAGCATCCTCAGGAGATCACCTGGGATGAGTTTACTATTGCCTTCCACCAATACCATGTACCAGAGGGTATGATGGAGCTTAAGAAGGAAGAATTTAGATCTTTGATGCAGGGAGGCCAATCAGTGGCCGATTACCTGAACAAATTTACCCAGCTTGCACGCTATGCTCCGGAAGACGTAGCAACGGATAAGGCCAGACAATCCCGATTCATGACGGGACTGAACTCTAGGCTTCAAGTGGGACTGATCACCCACATATTTCCTGATTTCCAGGAGCTGGTCAACAAGGCTCTAATCCTTGAAGACAAGCGCAAAGAGCTGGAGGATAATCGCAAGCATCGCATGGCACAACAGGGAGGACGCCAGGGTCAGCAGAGACCAAGAGTGGTACCTCAGCAGTTCACCAGGTTCCAGCTTGGGAGCAGCGCGAGAACACCATTACCTGCACAGCGACCTATTGTTCAGAATCCACAGACACCAGCAAGAGCAATCAACCAAGCTGGAGGAAACTCATCGATGGTTGGAAGATTTGTTATAAGCTACCAACGAGATGGGGCACTTCGCCAATGCTTGTCCCAAGAAGGGAGGAGTCACTCCTGTCCGTTTTAATTTGGGAAATACTCCAGCTAGAACTCCTGTTCAAGGAGAAAGCCGAGGACCTATTCAAGTGGAAGCTACACCCCAATCAATTGTGCGAGGAAGAGTCAACCACATCACGGCGGATGAAGTTTAGAATGCAACGGACATTGTACTGGGTAAGTTTCTAGTTAACTCAGTACCAGCTACAATTCTATTTGATTCTGGAGCTTCACATTCATTTGTTTCATGGGTCTTTGTTATGAAAAATGATTTGGACATGGTCAACCTTAAGAGTACACTAATAGTCCAAACCCTTGGATCAAAACTCCGAACTAAAGTAGGGTGCTCTGGGGTGAAATTATTAATAAATGGAATAGAGTTCCTAGCGAACCTAATCATACTGGATACCCAGACCATAGATGTTATTTTGGGAATGGATTGGTTATCCAAGCACAAGGCAGTGCTAGATTGTGGCCGGAGAGTAGTAACAATTGAGAGCTCAGATGGTAGGAAGGTGGAGATTCAAGCAATGGCTGTTCAGGATGGCCAACTGATGGTCAATAGTGTGAAGACTGTTAATATGGAAGATGTTCCCGTAGTTAACGAGTATCCGGATGTATTCCCTGAAGATTTACCTGGAATTGCACCAGATAGGGATATAGAGTTTGTAATTGAGTTAGTACCTGGAATAGCTCCAATAGCTAAGAGACCTTATAGGATGTCCACCGAGGAATTGGTAGAGATGAAGAAGCAAATCGAGGAATTGTTAGAAAAGGGATTTATAAGACCTAGTTCATCACCGTGGGGAGCACCAGTGTTGTTTGTCAAGAAGAAAGATAGAAGTTTTAGAATGTGTATAGACTATCGTGCACTGAATGATGTGACGATAAAGAATAAGTATCCATTACCCAGGATAGATG
Source organism: Guadua angustifolia (assembly GCA_036346375.1). Taxonomy (NCBI): domain Eukaryota; kingdom Viridiplantae; phylum Streptophyta; class Magnoliopsida; order Poales; family Poaceae; genus Guadua; species Guadua angustifolia. Next base: position 34,701,270 of record CM070511.1, on the reverse strand, counting down.
ATCTTTTTGATCAGCTAAGAGGAGCAGGAGTCTTCTCCAAGATAGACCTTCGATCCGGATATCATCAATTAAAAATTCGGACTGAGGATATACCAAAGACAGCTTTCTCGTCAAGGTATGGGCATTACGAATTCACGGTCATGTCTTTTGGATTGACCAATGCCCCAGCTTATTTCATGAATATGATGAACAAAGTATTCATGGAATATTTGGACAAGTTTGTCGTTGTCTTTATTGATGACATTCTTGTTTACTCCAAGTCAGAGGAAGAGCATGCTGGACATTTAAGGAAGGTTTTGGAAAAGCTAAGAGAAAACCAACTGTATGCAAAATTTAGCAAATGTGACTTTTGGAAAAAGAAGGTTGAATTCCTGGGTCATGTAATGACTGCCGAAGGAGTAGCTGTTGACCCAAAGAAAGTAGAGGCAGTGTTACATTGAGAACAACTAAAGACAGTTACCTAGATCAGAAGTTTCCTTGGAATGGCAGGATATTACCGCAGTTCATTGAAGGTTTTTCATCAATTGCGAGACCTCTTATGCAATTGTTGAAAAAGGAGAAAAAGTTTATATGGACACCTGAGTGTGAAAAGAGTTTCCAGGAATTAAAGAAGCGTTTAACTTCAGCACCTGTCTTGGTGTTGTCGAATACTAAGGACAATTTTGATATCTACTGTGATGCTTCGCGTCAGGGACTTGGTTGTGTACTGATGCAGAATGGTAAAACAGTAGCTTATGCATCAAGGCAGCTAAGGCCACATGAGCAGAATTACCCCACTCATGACCTAGAGTTAGCTGCTGTAGTGCATGCCCTTAAAATATGGTGTCACTATCTCATCGAAAACCGATGTGAAATATATACTGACCACAAAAGTCTAAAGTATATATTTACCCAATCAGACCTGAATATGAGACAAAGGAGATGGTTAGAATTAATCAAGGATTACAATATCGGAATTCACTACCGCCCTGGGAAAGCTAATGTGGTGGCTGATGTCTTGAGTCGGAAAAGCCACAGTTTAAATTTGATGGTTGCAGAAAACCAATTCGAATTATGTAAAGAGCTTCAGAAACTAAGATTAGAAGTTGTACCGGAAGGATTTGTAGCTACTTTGGAAGTAAAACCGACCCTTGAAGAGCAGATCAGGGAATGTCAAAAGAATGATGATACGATTAATAGGATCAAATCCAAAATGGACGAAGACCTAGCCAAGGACTTCAGAGTAGATGAGCAGGGTACCTTGTGGATGAAAAATAGAATCTGCGTACCTCATAAACCGGAATTGAAGCAGTTGTTACTTGAGGAAGCACATGATTCCAAGTATTCAATTCACCCCGGCAGTGCAAAAATGTACCAAGATCTTAAGGAGAGATTTTGGTGGCCGAATATGAAGAAAGAAGTAGCTGAGCATGTAGCGTTGTGCGATGTGTGCCAAAGAGTCAAAGCAATGCATCAGAGACCAGCAGGACTGCTACAACCGTTAAAGATACCGGAATGGAAGTGGGAGGAAATCGGGATGGATTTCATCACTGGTTTACTAAGGACTCAAGGTGGATACGATTCCATATGGGTCATAATAGATTGTATAACAAAGGTTGCGCATTTCATACCAGCAAAAACAACTTACTTGGGAGATAAGTTAGCAGAGCTATACATGGCGAGGATTGTCTGCTTGCACGGAGTACCTAAGAAGATACTATCAGATAGAGGTATTCTATTTACCTCAAGATTTTGGGAAAAGCTGCATACGGCAATGGGACCCGTCTGAATTCAGTACAACATATCATCCGCAGACAGATGGTCAAACTGAAAGAATAAATCAGATACTCAAGGATATGTTAAGAGCCTGTGCACTATCATATACCACATCGTGGGATAAATGCTTGCCGTACGCAGAATTTAGCTATAATAATAGTTATCAAGCTAGTTTAAAAATGTCTCCATTTGAAGCTTTATATGGTCGTTCATGTCGAACACCATTAAATTGGAACGAGACGGGAGAACGTCACATTTTTGGACCGGACATTCTTGCAGATGCAGAGGAAAAGATTGCTTTGATTAGAGAAAGACTGAAGACAGCACAATCGAGGAAAAAGAGCTATGCCGACAACCGATGCCGTGATTTGAGTTTTGAGCCAGAAGACTATGTTTATCTCAAGGTCACGCCACTCAAAGGAGTTAAAAGGTTTCATACCAAAGGAAAACTTGCTCTAAGATACGTGGGTCCATTCAAGATTTTGAGCCGCAAAGGTGAAGTTGCATACGAGCTGGAATTGCCGCAATCTTTGGCAGGGGTACATGATGTATTTCATGTATCGCAATTGAAGAAATGTCTTCGAGTACCGAAGGAACAAGAACCTATAGAAGCTATTGAACTGCAAGAGGATTTAACTTACAAGGAACACCCAGTGAAGATTTTGGACACCATGGATCGTGAAACAAGGAACAAATCAACCCGTTTCTGCAGAGTCCAGTGGAGCAACCACTCAGAAAGCAAAGCAACTTGGGAGCGTGAGGAAGATTTGAAGATGGAGTTTCCCAATCTCTTCTCTAGTCAACCCTGAATCTCGGGGTCGAGATTTTGTTAAGGGGGGAGGTTTGTAACATCCCAAAATTTGGCCATTTTTAAATTTCATAAGTTATTTTGAATTTTTGAGAATTTTTGGAATTTATTTGAATTTAATTGGATTTTCTAGAATTTCAAAATATTTTCTAGAATTTTTCTAATATTTTAAATGCCTCAAATGATTTAAATGAATTTTGGGAATTATTTTTATTCGCAAAAGGATTAATAATACTCTAAACAGTGTTTGGGCCGAAACCCAACAGTCCGGCCCATCAGCTCAGCCCGCTCGGCCGAAAACCCTAACGTCATCGCCTCTCAACCGTTGGATCTTGATCCTACGGCTGAGAAGCCTCCGCGCCGCTTCGCCGCACCGCACCATTCGATCGTCGCCACGTGTACGCGCGAGATGTGTCCACGTCACCTCTGCCATTTCCGCCGCCGCCGCTATTGCCGGTGAGTAACCGTCGCGTTTAAACGCCGATTGAGCTCGCCTTCCGAGGCTATAAAGCCAGCCGATGACCTCGCAGGAAAGCTCTTCGCTCTGCGCTCATTTTGCCCCTACGCTCACGCCGTAGTTCACCGGCGTTCGCCTGCAATCACTCGCCGTAGTTGGTTGTGCGCCACGCTTCGGTTTCCTTGCATTTCCGCCGACGTTGAGCTCTTCCGCCGTGCACTGAGGTCATCTCCGAGTTCCTCGTGTTGCGGCGCATCTGGACCGCTACTTCACTTCGCCGGAACTGCGTCCAAACGCCGCGCGCGTGGTCATCTTCCCCAGCTCCGGTCATCTGTGTCCGTCGCGCCGTAATCAATGCTCACGAGCATCGTCGACCGTCCGATCTCTACCCGACGTGCGAGGTAACGCCACGTATCTTTAGCCCTGTACCGTAGGATTAGATCTAATCCCGGCCGTTAGATTTGTTATGTGTGGTTTAGATTAAGCTACATCTCCATTCAACAGTAAAGCTCATTTTCATTTCTTAGTCGTTAGATCTTGATCGTGTGGTTCTTGTTTCGCCGCGTAGTTTAATTAATTGCAGCCGTTGGACTTACATTGATAGCGTAGGATTGAATTAATCTGAGCCATTAGATCTTAGATGTGCGGTTCGAATGCGTCCACGCGTCGCGCACCGGAGTAGCCACGTAGCCGATCACAACGTGAATAATAGATGAAATCTAGACCGTAGAAATTTGAATGGACGATGTAGATCGTGTCGTGCATCGGGCTAGTCTCGTGTTGACGCGTGTCGCACAGAAGCTCTAGCGTTGCTGAAAACCCGCCGTTGATTTTAGCGTGCGGTCGAGATTGAGCCGCATGTCGCGTGAAAACCGAGGCGTCGGCGCAGCCGTCTCTGTCGACGTAGCCGATTTACTTCCAGCCGTTCGATCGGGATCCAACGGTAGATGTTGTGCGCGGTCGACTCCGGAGTAAACCAGAGCCGAATCGTTGTGTCAATCGTGGCCGTCTATTTTAAATCGGATGGTTGAGATCAGATCGAGCCTTCGGTTGATAGTTTGTCGCCACGTGTCACGGCCAGATCATGCCACGTGTCATGCTGACGTCATCAGTGGGACCGACATGTTAGTCATGGCACGATGAATCTTGGCGTGGCGATGGCGTCATCTTGGCGTAATAATTCGATTTTTAGGAAAATAATTCGGTGGAAAATAGTTTGGTGCTGACGTCATTATTGGTCATACTGACGTCATATTTCCGAATTTCCCGTATAAAAATAAATAAAGAAATTCGGTTTATTCTTTTTGATTTGTTTTAAATTTCAAATGGCTATAACTTTTGCGGTTTAACTCCGATTTGAGTGATTCCAATTTCTAAAAATTTGTAAAATCAAGATCTATTTATTGGTGAATTTTTTTGAATTTTTATAGTTGAGTTTGCTCCCTATAAATTTTATTTATTGTGTGTATAATTGATTTGAGTAGACGTTGATTTGCCGGAGAGCTACGTGGGAGAATTTTCAGCGCAAGACCAAGCTTCGGATCAGGACCCGCACCTATTTGAAGGCAAGTTGTGCTTTGACCATGTTGCTCCTAAGTTTTGAAAATATATTTTGTTTCAAACTATGCATGCTAATTCAACTAAAAATGGGTTTAAATATTTTGGGTGAATTAGCTAATCAACCTAGTTGTTATTGCCACCTTGTTATTATTATTCGTATGCCATGATTCCTTTGATAATCTAAGTGGACAATACTAGTTGGTTGTAATGACATGCCAACATGGGAGGCTAGACCGTGAATAGTTGCTTAGCTTTGCAAATATCGTGAATAGTCTTTTCGAATACAAAAGCAATATTGACTAAAGAAATAGTGAATGCATTTTGATAAAAGGTGTAATGTTGTTGGTAATAATGTTAGAGTGTAGAGACATGTGTGGTTCTACATGAAGGATGATTACAGGCATATGTTGCACCGTTAAGTAAATTGGGAAGGATGTTGATTTAGACTGAGGCAAGCGGACCGAGGCTTTGTGCCAGGTGGGTCTGTGTGGCATTTGGGGGGCTGAGTGACGTGAGGGCTGTGTGCCAAATTTTGAGAGAATGATGTCTTGCCTTGGTCAGTTAAGGACTTCACCTTGCAAGCTTTTGACCTGAGTCTCTCGTATAACCGCATGTCTGAATGGGAAGACCTAGTTTAGTAAGATTCTAATGTCTCACCTTGGGTACCTCGGGGTGGCAGTTACATGGGGGTAACTGTATGGGGGAGCGTGCCTGTGCTACGGCTTGGTACCCGTCCGACGGTGTTTGTCGGTCCTATACTTCGGCTCTGAGCGAGGGAAGTGATAGTGAAGGCAACCTGAAGAGGTTCCTAGGTGGAGATAGAAGTCTCTGAAAGGCTTTGTTATGGTCAATTGCCTTTGTGGCGTGCGACTGTATCTTGTGGGTAAAGTGTACAACCTCTGCGAGTGTTAAAAGCTGTTGAATAGCCGAGTCCACAGTCTTGGACAATACTCGGGATTCTGATCAAGGGGTAGTGTTTTGAAAATAAAATAGGGTGGAAGGCTGTGTGCGGGGTTAATGATGAAAGTTGATTAGGGACTGTGCGTCAAAAATTATGTGGAAAACAATTCGAGAAGTATAATATATTTATAGGGTTTTGATGCTTTCAATCTAAATTAATAATAGTTCAAAATATTGATGCAAGGCAAATCAACCAGTTGAACCATTCCTCTGTAACAAGCCATGCATGTAGTAATAGAACTGCATTATGTGCATGACTTATTGAGTATGGTGTGTACTCACCGTTGCGGACAAAATTTACCAGAAGAGGAGACTACGCCTGCGTATGAGGAGGAGTTCATCGAAGAGCCAGATAACTAGGGAGCAATCCTCTGTCAAGACGCCTGTGGCCAAAGATGGATCATCACGACTTTTATTATTCCGCTGTTGAACTCTATTTACTCTGATTATTGTAAGCCCTGCGTGGCAAACTATTGTATGGGACCATAAGGTCGTACAACTCATTTATATACATGTTTGAAGTACTTATTTGTTATTCCGCTGTGAATGTTATGGTACTTTAACCCTGTTTAGCCTGTGTGCATTAGCGTGATCCTGGACTAGTGCAGAATATACAGAGTGTCCGAATTTGCAGATTCGGGGCACGACAACATCGCGAGAGAGAGGAACGACGCGGCAGCGCACGACGTGGCGGGTGCCTCGGCACTGATGTTTTTTGGTTCACCTTCATGGGCTCCGACGTCATGGCCGGTGAAACCAGTGATGGCTAGGTACGCCAGAGGCATGGAGACGAGTAGGCCGGCAAAGGCGAGAGGGTCATCTGGGAAGAGCAGTGAACTGTGGCGTAGTAGACCACCGCCGAAGCGGAGAAGAGCGTGGCGCCGAGGGCTGTTGCGATCCAGAAGATGCAGAGGTGCAAAGGCTGGGTGACAATGGTGTCCCCTTTCTCCGAGGTGATTGACCACGTGGCCATGGTGTGCACGACGAAGTGGGCAGAGAGGAAGGCGAACTCCACAGCACGCCATGGCGTGCTGTGGCTGGAGGAAGAACGCGAGCACGAGGAGGACGACGGACGCCCCGAGCGCGACTGCGTAGTGGCCAGTGGTCCGGAATGGCGGTGGCTTCGGCAGCAACACCTCATGCTCGGGGGAAGCCCCGTGTCGCCCCTGCGAAGGCGGTAGATGACGAGGACAAGCGAGGCGACAAGGAAGACGAGGTCAACAACGCCGAGGAACGCACGCTGCGGGCATGGCAAGAGGAAGAGGAACACGAGCTGGTAATATAAATTGCAAAAAGAGATAAAAATGATTGATTGATTGATTTTTGAGATTGGTAATATATATTGCTACGTACAATATATTTGGTTTTAATTCATACCGCAGAAGAAACCATAAAAACTTTTGTAATCGGGAGAAATAGATGTTTGATCTTGTAGCACAATTTTCTTTTATTGTTTGACCTTTATGTTTCGTTACCAATTTTATTTTTCGTAGCAACGCACGGGCATTGATCTAGTATATATTCATCCTCAGTGATGTACGGCATGGAGTGCTGCACGCCGCCACGGGCCCTCCCGTCACTGCAGTTACAATAGTTTTTGAGATTTATTTTTCCTTTTTATTTCATTTTCCCCCTCTCTTCTGTTAAATTGAGCTACAGTTTTTTTAAATATATTTTCCCCAATTTTTTCTTTTTCTTTTGAATTTTTTTCTTTTCTTATGTTTTTATAGCTTTTTATGAAAAATGTCCCTCTTTCTCTGTTAAAATTGAGCAACATTATTTTTATTTTATTTTGTAAGATGTGCTTGATCTTAAAGAGAAGCACGGTGCATGATATGTATGCTTGAGTGCTTGTCTGTATATATCTTCGGTGCACGTGTGAAAGTGGTGATATTGAATGTATAGAAATGACATATATAGCCTGCTTCATAACTCTGTTCTTACCGTGATAATGTTTTCTATATTGAAACAGAGAGGTTCTCATATTGTCAGATAACTACGTAAATAAATTCATTAGCAAGAATAAGTTGAGGTCAAGAAAGTAATAGATTGAAAAGTCATTAGCATGCAAGAATTCTGAATTAATGCAACTCCTTACTGGTACCCTGAAATGCATGTTTCTTTATAAAAGAACATTCTTAGTATGAGTTGGTCAATCTAGAAAATGTCAAGTTCCGGATAGACAGATAGTAAATGTATTTGTTGGGCAATGCCCCTCTATGCTGCATGATCTGTATTTGCCATGTCAATGCCATGCTGAGAAGAATGTCATAGTTGAGTTCTATTTCCTTGACAATATCTTGTTGCAAGTAATTGGTAATTAACTAAAGAATAAATTGTCAAATTATCAAACCTGGTGTGGTTGATGATACCAAGGAAAGGACAATAACAACTATTTTTGCAAGTTATTGTTGTCTCATTCATTTTTGCAAGTTATTGAAAATTATTTGTAGACTGCACTAACTCTTGTCAAATTTGAGCAGATGAGTATGTTCAGCATCAAAGTTGACAAGCTTAAAGGCAAGTTCGTGGTCGTCCTCCGAAGGTCGAGGAGCGGGGTTCGATGCCCAGACTCGGCGGCGGCATAGGCCATGTTTCTTTGGGTCTGCAGACAGACAACGGCAGGAGCAGCTCAGAGGTGCTTTGATGAGCAAAGACGAGGAGTGCAAGTGGAGCGACCATAGGAGGACGAGGGGCCGGTGGGGGTTGAGGCCGAGGGGCAGGTGGGATGTGAGGATGAGGACTTGAGCGAGGCGGACGACGAGGAGGTCGTTGGGGGTGGTGGCGGTGGGATGACAGATGCAGACGCCGAGGCCGAGGCAGCAGCAGATGCAGAGTTGGTGGCAACCTTAGATCCAGTTGAAGAGGGCGGGACTACTTCGGGTACCATCAAGTATATGCGTAGTATTGGATTATCATTTAATATCCATATTTACATTGTAATGTCTATGAACTAATGATTTGCATTTTAGGTTTCGTAAAACCGTCTCAGTTCGTCCGAGATGCAACCCGGCCGATAGGAGGTTGATAGAGCTACACGGGAGTAGGTAACAGTTATATCTTTCATGTCTTTTCTTTTAGCATGAGCTAAGTGACAACTTATTGTTTTGATGCATCTTTGTCTTGTATTTTGTTGTAGGCACTGGAAAGAACCGGGTTGGACTGGGATGGGCCACATTACAAAGGTTAACGCCGTGCTAGGAGCCCTTGGCCGCTACTACTACCCTGGCATGGTTGAGTCAGGCAGGGATAGATTCGCGGCCCACAATTGGAAGCACTGGGCGTTGAAGAAGAGCGTGGAAGGAGGCGAAGACAACCAAACATGTCGTATGCATGATGGGTAATTGGCCACGGGTGAGTTTGCGTTATGTATTTACTCTATTTGAGTATTGCTTTAAATGCAAATACAATTTGACAATGTGTAATCTATGCAGGAGAGGTTCCGGCTTGAGAACGAAGACGATTACAACACTTTGAAGAAGGCCAAAAGCGTCTTCAATAGGGCAGCACAAAAGGTTGTCGGAGATTCATTCAGCAATGCACGGATTCAAGCTATCATCAATTTTCACAAGAGGGTGAAGAAAGTGAACATGAGAAGACCAGAGGCGAGGAGGATACACCTAACAGAACAAGAGTATCTCCAGAGCTCAGTTGATTGGATAATGAAGGACATGGAGGCTTGGAGGTGGATGTGCCGGTACTGGGCGTCGGTGGATTTTCAAGAAAAATCAAATAGAAATCGAGGGAACTGAAGAAGTAGATTGGGGAAGCACAAGTACTGGTATGACGGACACATTGGCCTAGAGCAACGCATGGTAAGTATCGGTATTATAATTGTTAGTGAATTTGTCACTATGTTTCTAACTTTGCACCGTAGGAGGCTGAAAGTGGGAGTACTCCCACTTTTGTGGAAGTTTACATCCGGGGGCACCAAGGCGAGGATCCACAGAACCCAGATGTTTTGTGCGGCGGCCAAGACTCTGCGAGGATGGTAAGTATAAATGACACAATATGTTTGTGCAAATTTACATCCGGAGCACCAATATGCTGTTTTGCGAGCGTCATATCAGAAGAAATGACACAACGTCATGGGCGAGTTTGATTGGAGGGCAGCCACCGCCGATGTGGAAGCGTTGTACCATCTTTGGAGGGCCTAAAGCATGGGAGGTTAGATAATAAAACTGATTTTAATTGTTTTCGCCCTATGAATAACAAAAATGTTGCATGGTCACATTTCAGTATATATCGTTTGTAGGTGGGCCATGGGGGACAGAGTTGTGGACTGTGATCGTCGTCCACGAGGCTCGACTTCCTCACAGGGGAGTACTGCTCGCTCGTCGAGGTCCACACGGGAAGCACAAGCGCAGGAGGAGGCTCGTCAAGTGCGAGAGGAGGCTCGTCAAGCGCGAGAGGAAGCTTGCAAATGCCGAGAAGACTTAGAATACATGAAAATGTATCTGCAGGTACAATCTCAACTTTAAACAAATCGCTCAATTGTACATTTGTGATTAAAATCTAACAAACAATCTATATCAAAGAATCTGTCACAATCTCTTGGATCTCTTGGACCTAACGTGCCAGTGTTTCGCCCTCCTGTTATGCCCCATGTAAAGATACTTGAGTTCATTACTCTCTAATTCACTTAGCTCGTAAAATCACGTTCCGCACATTTGCAGCCACCACCACAAGGAGAAGCATCACAGGGTGCTCAGCCTCCCCCGGCGTCCTTCATAAACCCTCTTGGGATCGTGCACCACCCTAGGAGATGCACCTCGGGTTATATGAAATTCTCATGCATTCTTTATTTTTAAAAACTCTATTCTATATACTTTGTATCACAAACTATGATCCAGAGCTCCGGCCTCCTCGTCCTTTCTACATGTTCACTCCACAGATCCGGCCACCTTCAGAGGGAGAGGCACCACAGTAAAGACGGATCGGTTCAATTCGTTATTCAAAATTTGAACTAATGATTTATATATGGCATAATGTACTGTCTATGCCTTACAGGGGCTCCCACCTCCAAACCCGTTCTACATGTACCCACCACCTATGCCGGGCCAAGGAATGCCTATGTACTTCAACCCGTGGGCCTGCAGCCACCTCAGATGACACCTCGGGCGACACCACGGTATTTGTCTATTCATCGATGCTTAGGTGCTTATGATGGTATGAATATCAAACATCCACATCATTACTTTCTTTAACAGTATACTTCATTTGTACGGTTGGATAAATAGACCATGCTTTTCCTAGCATGTTGTATGCCTATGTATAGATTGTTTGGTTGTCATGCCCTCCTGTTAGCGCTACCCATTTCGATCCCAACCTTCCGCACATATCACTAATGGATCAATATGAAAACTATGAGTCACGATAATGAAAAACTACTAGTTAGATGCATTTACTTTGTATAATGTAGTACGAGAGAAGGATATATGAGAGCTTGTGCATCATATGGGGAAATCCATAATGAAATCGGCTACAATGAAAGGATTACTTATATTAAGGAATGAAGACAGATAAGCATCATATAATAGGAAATGAAATACAATGTGAGGGCCCGAGAGGCTTTGTTAAGTTGTTTTTTAGATGTGATGGGGTAAGACCGGCCGTTAAGAAATGAAGGATGGAGGGGTTCTACTATGAAGAAATTTGAAGTGCTTTAAAGGAAGCTTCGACATGATGGAATAAGATCGGGGAGTTAATTCTAGGAACTCAAATCTTTTTAGCTCAACGTGCTTTATAAAGATTGGCATTGATTTATTCATAAAGTTTTATCTATTTTTAGAAGTTGCAACTCTATTTTATTGAATGTAAGCCGTGTCAATTATCAAACATCAAGACAAACATTTCTCCTTTTTGGTTGGATATGCCCCTAATGCAACCATTTATATATCAATGTACCCATGAAATTTGGTGCCAGTATAATCTGCAAGATTATGTGTTTTAACTTTCAACATTTTAAGCTTAACTGTTTGCTAGAATGTTAACGCCAAAATAATTACTTTTAAAGCGTAACATGCACAAAAAGATAAACATAGGGGGATGTATTTATTTAAGAGACACATTTGAATGAAAATGATGAGCCTTGCAGTGTTAATATAGGCATGTTTTAGTGTTACTTGCATGAGTAGTCCACTTCCATCTCATTTAATCACGACCTACAGTGTGTTCAAACTTCGAACTCAAAAAGGAACTTGCCCCTTTTATTTGGGTTCTGACATTGTAGTCATTTTCCTTCATATAGATTGTTGCCACTGCTTCTATTGAATGCTTAAAAGATTAGTCTTGAACTTGCAGGTTTCTGGGTCACGCCCTCCAGCACGTACTAACGACGACATCATAGAAGACATCTTCAACAGCGTCGGCGGTGGTGGTAGCGCCCACAACTCCAACAACCCCGAGGCATGAATTCCATTGTAAGCTCAAGTGGTGTATTACTGTTGGACTTTATTTATGACTTGTTGTGATGGATAGCTTGTGATTGACTTATTGTGATGGACTTATTGTAATGAAATGTGGATTGTATCTATTGCGGTTGTAATATGTTGTACGTCATTGCGTAGTTTACAAATTACCGTTGGATGTGTGATTGAATATCTAAGGATCTGCTAGAATATGTCCTTCTGGTTTGAGATATTGATATATATATATTATAACTGCAAATATTTTTTTGTTTGCTGAGTGGATGTCTTATTTACTAGAGAGGTCATGCCGAAATTTTGTACATTTCGATGACTTAGTATGAGTATGGTCAAATTGAGTTGCCAATCCGCTGAGATGACGCAAGTGTGGAATTTGTGATCAAATTGAGTGAGGAAAATATGAACATAGCTAAGGAAGAAAGCTTGGAGAAGAAATTCAAGTTGACAACTACAACTGGAACGACAAACATGCACTTGTTTGACTCAGATGACACTCCGGAGGAAAGTAAGTATCTAGCATCTACCTATTTTGTTGCTCTGAGACTCTGCTTGGCATCAGGTCCTTTGAAATTATGTTGGTACAGATCTGTTCTTTATATATGTTATTCTATTTGCGAATACCACATTAACTAATTTATGTTGTGCAGAAGCTTTATTGGAAAATATTAAGCTGGAGCTCCACAAGAATAATAACAAAGTTAGGTTTATTCCTTTGATGCCATCTCCAGGACTGTCCATGGCGTCAAAATTTGTTAACTAGATTTTTCTTGCTGATGGATTAAGAGTCTTGAATTCTTTTTGTGTGAATGGACAATGTCAAAATGTTAGAGAACCTTCTTTCTTATTCCTATCTATCTACTTGCAATTGAACTCATCATGGAATTTATATCAAAGTTAGTGTTTTGTTTTGTTGTGCGTGATGTATTAGAAATACTTCCCTTTGCTCCAGTTCCTCTGACTTCTTTTTGGTATTTTTCCTTTAGGCATGGTGTTAGTCCGTTTACTCCACTTAAAGGACTCATGATACAAGGGCCAGTATTCATGAGCTTTTTCTTTCTTTGTGAGTTACACACACATCTTTCGCCTCTCCAATTCATCTCTTGTACATTATTTACCCTAGTTTCGTAATGGTATCCTTATTTTCTTCCAATTGTAGATATCAAACATGGTTGAGAAAGTCCCTTCATTGAAAGGAGGTGGAGCATTTTGGTTTCTTGATCGACAACTCCGGATGCTCTTTACATCTTTCTGTGTTAATCGTGACCGACCTTTTCGGCTATAGTGGAGGTAAACCAAAATTGCTTCGCTACGATATAGGCATGTTTAGAGTGCAGGACTTTCAAGGAACTTTGCAAGAAGTAGTGCGATTCTCATAGGAAACTTGTGAAATTACCACCTTCTAAACAAATGATAGTTATTGAAAGATATTATTCAAAATTACATATTGAAAATATTTGCATTCTTCCTTACTGGGACTGTCCCATTGTTTGCATAGATAGCAGAGGGTCATCTTAAGATGTATTTTATTACTTGATTAAAAATCTCATTCCTTGCTTTCTTCATAGACCCACAAGATCCAGAATTGAGGAAAATTGAGACTTCCTTTCTGCTGGGACCACTTTTAGTCTCATGCAAGGTAATGGTTTCTCATCAATGGCCTCACAACTTACTATTTTTGCTCTGTTGTCTTGGAAACCATGTTATCTGCTCTGTTTTGCTTTTGTGTTTGTGTTTGCATCTTTGTTGTGTGTCGATGGGCTTGTTTGTGCAAGTATGTGTATAAGTGATTTTGCATCGTCGACCGAACAATGCTCAATTTTTCGCCATCCTCTCCTCTGTTAAGAAATATAGTTTGAATGGTGTCGTTGAGAAATATAAAGCTTTCATGTAGATTTATTGAGGCTTTTCCTTCTATACCCTATCTATTCTCTCTAAATCATATGCATTTATTCATTACCACCCACACAAAATATTCTCTCATCTTTCCAACGCAATTACGAGGTGTCTAAGTCATTTTCCTCATGCCTTTCTCAATTTTACTACCACCTTAATCCTCGTGCAAAGTCAATATACCTTATATTTCTCAACAGAGGAGTATTATATATAAAGAAATAAGTAGCCAAATAACCATTTTTATTTTTTGGCATTATTATCTATGCTTTGGTGTGACTTAAATCATTACGGTCTTTTGGCAGCACTTTACCTAATAAAGGAGCTCATGAATGTTCATATAAGTTGCCAAAGACAGATTTGGTCGCTTTTCGATTTTGGAGATTCACACCCTGTAAGTTGGTTGATAAACTTTTATTATGCTGTCTTGAATACTATTCTAGAACCAAGTTTTATTTATGAATGAATAATCATATAGGATTTGCCAGTGCTGTATTAAACATGTTTGTGAAGCAATACTTCCTGTGGGCCTTCCCATTAAACATGTTTGTGAAGCAAGTTGGGAGGATGATTTGTCACTAATTATCGCACTGGATGAAAATGGTACCTTTAACTTCTGCCTTGAATAACTTAGCTTTGTGATTTGTGGTTTATTGGGAGGTTGGTTATATTCAAATGCTATTCACAACCAAACCTCCTGTTACCCATTGTGAAGACCAGATCTAGTTACTTTGTGATCTGTAAACGCTCATATTTGTTTGAACGGATAAGATAATTCACTCTAACAAATTAATCTGGACTTATCATTACATCTCATGTTTTGCTGCATTAGTTAGCCTTATTTTTCGTGTTCAAGCTCTCGACTTAAAACATTATGTAATTTGTGTGCATATGTACCGCTCGCACCATGACTTGTTTTGAGTAAAGTCAAGGTATCCTATTCAAGATTTGGGGATGGATATGGGTTCACGCAGGGAACTTTCTTTTGACTTATTATGTTCTTGAACTCCACACATCTGTGGTTCTGTGAAGGTTCTCAAAATGTATGATCTTGGAAGAGACCAAAACGTAGCTTAAACATAAGTATATTGCTTGGTGGAGGTGCTATGGTATGTCTATTGATTTCCTACATTCTTGTCACACCAAGACATGAACAGTCTTGATTGTAAGTGTTTTAATTATTATTTTGTGAATTGAGATAAGTTCACATGGTGTTGATGGTGAAGAAGTACATCTTACAATGCCTTCTCGAGTCCAAGTGTCCGACTTAGTAGTGACAAGTGAACTTGAGCACAAAAATGTTTGGGTATCTATCCTATCGCTTTGATATGGTTTTAATATTCTAGATCCGCAAGTATGTCTTTGTTTATATTAGTTTTAAATGTCGACCTCGGCTTAGATTGGTATCTTGTGATGTTTGTACAGAGATGATTCGCCTATACGATATAGATGAGCCATCGGGATAGGAAGGTCTTGAGCTCTCAAAAATACTGCCGATTTGAAGAGTGGGGACTGGTTGCTTAAGGTTGTACCATGGATCGTGGTCAGATCATCTCGATGACACATCTTCCTTCCGGTATGCTTCATCTGGGTTATATGAATAATGGATTCCCATTAGTTTAGTAATCTGTGTACTAAGATATGCTATTTGAGAAATAGAGATTGCCTTGAATTGTTGATCTCTTGAGTACGAATGAGTGAAAAAGGTAAAATTGAAGTTGTTCGAGATACTTTGAAGTTTGAATATGTGGTCGCACCGCATGTATATCCTTGATGATTGCGAATGAATTGTAAATAGATCCAGCAATTATTTCCTTATTATCATAAGTATCATTTATACTTGAATAACTTGATCTCTGCAGATTCCTAGTGACTTCATAGCAAAATTGAAATCAATGGTTATGAAGAATACAGTGGGACTGAATATTTCATGGTGTAGTAGTTCATCTTGTGTGTTACTTTGATTGTTATCGTTATCCGTCACGTACCATTAAGGAAAGCATTCACTTCGTTTGGTTTTTTTCAGAGGCGATTGACCTTATAAGAGGAAAGAATTTCGGTGTTGATGGATTCTTGCTTGAAGGCCATGTCTCCACTCGATGGAACCGACTTGATGCGATTAGCATCCCGTTGTTTGCAATATGAAGCTCGTGACCATCCAAACCTGAAAGCTGTGGTGTCTGCTCTTGTAAACCTCCAGAAAGATGCTTCTATAATGTTCTTTATTTTATGTGCACACACACGTGATTGATTATCTAAGGATCTGCTAGAATGTCTCCTTCTAGTTTGAGAGATTGATATATATATTATAACTGCAAATGTTCTTTTGTCTGCTGAGTGGATGTCCAATTTACAAGAGGGGTCATGCCGAAATTTTGTACATTTCGGTGACTTAGTTTAGACTCTTGCAAATATTTTCAGATTTAGTTTAGTACTCAGATTGTGCTATAAGAAATTGTCGTTTGTAATTAGTTTAGTTTCAGAATTAGTTAAGTTTACTTCATTTGGTATAACAACCGAAGTTAACATTTCATATTGAGGCTATTAATGATTTTGCTAAGTTTTACATTTAAATAAGTTTTCAGATTTTGCTATAACACACTGCATCCATGCTTGTTGTGATATCATGAAAGTTGGTGGTTGTGTCTCTTGTGTACAACACATAGTCAAGCATACTCATAATGTCCTAAACGTCACATGTGCACCACTTAAAAAGTAGTGGTTATTAGCAAAATATATAACTAAATGTGTTTAAAAATTACAGGATACTATTACTTCCGTTCTTATCTTTAGTAGAATATTCTTACATATTGTTCGATTTCTTTTCTTCAATTCTACAACTATGGTTTTTTTTCTCCCAACTATACGCCATTCTATGACTTTGAGGTAAATATAAAGATCTTTCCCAATACTTCGCTTCATATAACAATGCTCCAAACAATTGAAGTTAACTTGTCCAAGACAACAAAATTTCAAGTATGGATGAACACTAAACAAACCCTTGAGTATAAAACACAAAGTTAAATTAACCCATCACACCATTAATTTTTGTTCAGATATATGTTATTTCTGATTTTCTAGGTTTGGAAAATGGGCTAGTAGCTTCCGCTATAATTTGGGTATCAAATTACCAAAATAATGATCGGTGACATCAATGAAATACAAGTTTGGATGGGTGGTCACCACCGTGATATATATATATATATTTTTGTATAATGGTCGATAAATTAGTGTAATACTTTAAAACCCACAATTTATGATTAAATTCGCTTTTTCAAATTTCATGAATTTAACAGATTAAATTGTGGTTTTAGCTCACAATTTATGATTAAATTGTGAGTTTTGGCCTAAATTCGTGGGTTTTTGGCCCACGAATTTTTCCCTGTTTCTTGTAGTGTTCTGCCATTTTTTTAGTGTACTATGTGTTGACTTCTGGAAACTTGCTAGAATCTGGTGAAGTAAAATGAGGGAGTAGATGTTTAAGTATTGATAAATAATCAAGTTACATCTTTACTTGTTTTCATGAAACATATTCTGTCCATAGTAGCAAGTGCCAGATTGCAATTACATGGAGGATGTATTAATCCTCGAAAGAAAAGGTAAAAGTAAATTTGTTGATTATCGAAGACATGGACAGCATTGGTATTATTTCAAAATTTTAGCTAATATTGGTTTTATACTCTATTGAGTTGAATTTGCGAAATATCTTAGCAAATTAGATACAGCCAAGTTTCTTAAGTTTTCTGCTTCATGCTTCAAATATTTAAGCTACATGCATTCTTTCTTGCTCTGGAGGCATATAATTGTCACTTCGGGGGTTATCACTTCAACTTTCATTATGGGCTCCATGAAGGCTGATACATGTGCATTTTGGGTTTTTCTGCAGGCTGTTCTTTGGTGGTTGTGAACTGAAGGTCTGCGGGTGAGGGAGGAACAAGAAGTAGAAGGAATGCTTGAATGAAAAGGCATAGTGGGTTGCCAGCATTAGTTCTGCAAGCGGTGAAGGAATGTCGATGTTCATCAAAGTAGCAATTTCTGGCATAATCTTTCTGGAGAACAAAAGGAAAGAAAAATAGGGAAAAAAGATATGCTGTATCTCTACTATTATAAAGCACGACTTGGTGGACGATCCGTTCTTCCGCGGACCCCACTCTCCAGTCCCCCAACCCCCTCTCACTCCACACGTACACAGCAGCGCTCCCACTCCCAACCCTAATCTCCTCGCTCCTCGCGCTGCCCCTCAATCTCCTCGACGGCGTGTCCCAATCTCTCTCGCGCCGGCCCCGACCCCTCGGCTCCTCGGCCCCAGCCCTAATCTCCTCTCTCACGTCGCCCCCCCCAATCTCTCGCGCGCGCCCCAATCTCTCTCGCGCCGCCCCCGACCCCTCGGCTCCTCGGCCCCAAACCCAGACGCAATCTCCTCCCCAGACGCAATCTCCGCTACGAGAAGCGCAAGCCCCGCGAGCGCCGGCCCTACCTCGCCTCCGAGTGCCGCGACCTCGCCGACGCGAAGCGCTGGCGCTCCGAGATCCTCCGTGAGATAGGCGCCAAGGTCGCCGAGATCCAGAACGAGGGCCTCGGTGAACACCGCCTCCGCGACCTCAGCGACGAGATCAACAAGCTCCTCCGCGAGCGCGGCCATTGGGAGCGCCGCATCGTCGAGCTCGGCGGTCGCGACCACTCCCGCAGCTCCAACGCCCCGCTCATGACCGACCTCGACGGCAACATCGTCGCCGTCCCCAACCCCTCTGGCCACGGCCCGGGCTACTCCATGAAGAGCGCATCCTCGTCCGGGTTCGACAGCAGCAACTACAGCGGCGTCATCACTGCCGTCATTGACAGGTCAGGCGTCTCCGGCGGAGGGGTAACCGACGCTGCCATCTCCAATCCCTACCCTCCTCAAATAAATACTAGGGAAGGGGAGGCCATAGGGAGATTGGTTTGATTTGTCTACGATGACGTCCGTACAGCGCCAGCGGGACCAGGAGCGGCGCCGGCGGCAAGCCCAGGCCCCCCGTGTCCGCGGTAAGCCTCCGCCGGCCTCCTCCTCCTCCCTCTCTCTCTCTCTCTCTCTCTCTCTCTGAATCGGCTTGCGTGCAAAATTCCCTTAATCTGGTGTCTGGTGGATACAAAGGTTGTATCCTTTTTCTAGGCTAAACTTCCGCAATACCCATCTCCTTATTGTTCACACACGCACGCAAAAGCAACAATTTTTTGTTTGTTTTTGGGCCGAAAAGAAATTTCTAGAACAATAAAATATCCCAGTGATCAAATAATGATCTATTCAAGTGATCATGGAAGCCAATACCTTTCTAATCCTGTCATTAACTGGTATAAGTGAGATCCGAGATGAGCCTCATGGTTGTGGATGACCCGATGGCTAATGGCCTCCACCGTCTTGTTCTTTTTGCTTGGATGCCCAATTCATTTCAACTTGTTGTTAGTGTTTTTTGCACAAGAGAGAAAAAATTGATCTTTATGTGCGTTGGTGTGCTCGAGTTTGCCGTTTTGCTTCTCAAATGTCTGCATTGTTCATAACCATGTATGACGTGTTGCAGATGGATTGATTGCTTCGCCAGCTAAAAGGGAGGGCTCACCTTGCCAACTAAATGATGATTCCCTGGGTGGCGAAATAGAGATGTATTGAGGACCAACCCTTCCAGAGGTATGGCATAGAATTTTCATAATAGAAGCAAGTAAAATATCACGACGACTGCTTGATATCCTTGTGGGATGGCGTTCTTTCTGTCCAGCCTATTGCTCTATTATCTCATCACACTTATGTCACCAAGGTTTATGTCACGCATATTGTACTGTAGCTTCCAAAGTTGTTCGATTCTTGCATAATTGGATGGGCTTTTGACTATTTAATATTCAGATGCATCATTGGTATGTTCTTTCTGTTCCTTTCCTACCGATCTAGCATTGATTAGCACACTACTGTACAATAGAGCATCATCCTGTCAATCTTAGTTGGCATTTGGCAGGAATACAATAAAAAACAACCCAGTACTGTTGGGCATTACTTGTGTGATTAGGGCAGTAACACATTTTTTTTTGGAAAAACGGCACTTACAATTTTTTTGAAAAGCAAGGTACTTACAAATTTCATAGTACGTAATCAGCTCTTGGCACTAACACTGACAGTATTTTTTAAGTAGTCACCACGAACACTTTGTGCAATCAAATGCATTGGACCTAGAGATATTTTTCTGTAGTCCTCTACATCTTGAGTAGCCTTTACAGTTCTAACACTGAACTTTTTCCAATGCTTTTGCATGCAGGATATCTGGTCCCATATACATTCACTGATGCCAATGCGGGATGCTGCACGAGCTGCCTGTGTGTCCCGCTCTTTTCTATGTTCCTGGAGACACCATCCCAACCTCATTTTTTATTTTAAAACATTGGGGTTGGATACAAATGCATGTGGAAATGATGAGATTGCTGAAGATTTCCCCATCAAAGTTGACCAAATTCTGAAAAAGCACTCAGGCATTGGTGTGAAGAGACTCAAGATTCAGCTTAAATATTACAATGCAAAGGACTCTTGTCATCTCAACCATTGGCTTCAGATTGCTGTTACACCAGGGATTGAAGAGCTCGTGCTATCACTTCCAATGAATTCAAAGTACAGCTTCCCATACTCACTTTTATGTAGTAGGAGTGGAGACTCAATCCGATCTCTTTGCTTGTTCAGTTGTTCCTTCAGACCCACGGCTGAACTTGGTTAGATTAAGAAGGCTTACAAGATTATATCTCCGTGATGTCCGTATCAAAGGGGACGAATTAGGGTGCCTTCTTTCCAATTCTTTTGCTTTGGAGAGGTTGGAAATCAGCTGCTGTGATTGGATAGTTTGCCTGAAGATACCTTGCCTTCTGCAGCAGCTCAGCTACCTAGAGGTGTGTAGCTGTGACAGGCTGCGAATGATTGACATGAAAGCTCCAAATATATCCAGCTTTTGTTACTCGGGAGATCCTGATGTTCAGCTATCACTTGGGGGAAAATTACAAATGAAGGGCCTACGCGTTTTCTTTTCTGGCGCAGTTCATTATGCATGTGTTGAACTTCCATCCAGCGTGCCAAACCTGGAAACTCTTACCATAGTTTCATACAAAGAGGTATACTGTAAAATTGACTGGACTTGCGATATGCATATGATGATGCTACATCAGTCTTACCTTGGGTATAACTATCTGGCATCTTTTATGCAGGTGACTAATACACCAATGCTGCATAGCAAATTTCTTCACCTCAAGAAGCTAGGCATTGGTCTTAATGGAGCACCCTTTTCTCCGGCCTATGATTATTTTTTCGGCCTTCTCTCTTCTATTTGAATTATAGCTGCTATTTTTCCAGATTTTTTTTAAAGATTTTCTGCAAGTTTTGACGAGATTTTAGCATTAGCATCCTTCCTAATCCCCATAGCCAAAATGTGTGATCTGGCTTTTTCTGTTGAAAAAAAGGGTCAAATACCCTGTGCGCCGAATGGTGAGTTACAAACAGCTCATCCTTCACACGCAAAAGTTGACCATTTCGTGCCGCTTCGAGATGCCTTGTGCGCCAAATTAAACAAAACCGCAAGCTGTTGCGTTGTCCTGTCGGCGCGCCAAGTTTTTCCCTTTGCTTGTGGGGTGTCTTCAGAAATGCCCACGAGCAAGCCGATTTCAGTGGGGTGTGTGTGTGTGTGTGTGTTTTTGCACCCATGATTTAGTGCTGATGGTAGCTTCTTAATGGCTGGTTCTGTTGCATTGTGTCCATTCGAAACCTCTGCCGATCTGCAAATGATTTTCCAACCCCACCAATCATGGTGGCATCTCAGTTCTCTGTAGGTGGCGATCTGTTTAACAATTGTTGTTTTTACAGTTTGCTGATTCAGCATGCACAAATCGTTTTTCAGAGTTCTGCGAGGCGGAGTTTTCACGGAGTATGGTGATGCAAACCGTACAGGATCCAAGAAGTCATTGGTAAGGGAAGCTATGGGGTTGTGTGCTCTGCCATTGATTTGCATACTAGACAGAAAGTGGCGATCAAGAAGATACATAATATTTTTGAGCATGTATCTGATGCCGCTCAGATTCTCCGTGAGATCAAGCTTCTGAGGCTCCTAAGGCACCCTGACATTGTTGAGATCAAGCACATTATGTTGCCCCCCTCAAGAAGGGACTTCAAAGATATTTATGTTGTTTTCGAGCTTATGGAGTCCGATCTCCACCAAGTTATAAAGGCTAACGATGACTTGACAAAAGAGCATTACCAGTTTTTCCTCTATCAATTACTCCGGGCCCTCAAATACATTCATACTGGTAGGAAACTATTACCTTCAAGTCGATCATTGCTTGCAAAAAAAAAATCTCGTGAAAATGGTGTGCGATGTAGCCTGTGTAGTAGGTCTGGTCAGATTCCATTTTATCTCTTTTTACATTGCAGTTCATTCTGTGATTGGTTAATGTATATTGCACTTGCATTATTGCATAGAGGGCAGTCACCTTGCCCTTCAATCACTGTCACCAGGGGGTTGTGCTTTGATATGAGAAAGTCAAGTGGTGGGCCAGTTATGGTTGCCTCGATGACCAGAGTTAGACAATCTCATAATCAGCAATTCTCACTTGATATTTGTAATTGCCAAAATGTGGTTTGCTTCAAATGCAGTTAATCCAGAGCAGATAATTAACCATATATGTTTACAAACCATGTTAGTAACAGGATTTTTTTCCTTGATGATATAAAAGTTATGTGTGTTTTCACCTCTCAACCAAGTACAGTTTGCATATTATTTCTGTGGATGCTTTTTACATATTGCATCTATTAATCTGGTACGTGTTGGTGTCTAGGTGAGTTTTACTTGATTATCTCTTCCATCTAATTAAAAGTACATCAGATGTTTAAATAAATCTTTTTTTAGATTCAAGAAGTTCGACAACATTGAATTTGGGAATATATACAGATCTTGGAGCATTTGTGTCTTGGTAGATGTAATTAAAGAAAAGGTACTTATAATATGTTGCTTTTAAAAACAGGTTATGTGGAAACTACCCAGTACACGAAACTAGCATTCGCTCCAGATCTTCCTACACAACATACACTTTAGAGTCGTGTTGCAATGTAACTGTTTATTTTAAAATCTTTCGGGACGTATATCAAGAATCTATCATCTCTAAATATATTCTAATATGATGAATGCTGATGTACTACAATATTAGGTTTTAATTCAAGCCGGAAGAGAAACCATAAAAACTTTTGTAATCTTGATCTTGTAGCACAATTTTCTTTTATTGCTTAACTTTTATGTTTCGTTACCAATTTTATTTTTTCGTAGCAACGCATGGGCATTGAACTAGTATACATGAAAAGTTCGCATCAGAAATTTACTGCTTGTAACATTGTACCCTGATTACATCCTGTGAAAAACTCCCATAATCCAGGTATGTGCTGTAACCTGTTATGCACGCTCTGTAATGTTCTTGGGATAATGGAGGTCTAATTCTCCCCCAATATTATTGTTTATGGCTGGTTACTTGTTAATTTGTTCTGGTGATAATAGAGATCTATTTGTCACCTGTGATATTTGTTTGTTGCTGGTTTCTTACTACTGGCAACTTGTTTTTACTCTTGTATTGCCTCATCATACATTATGTGGTTTGATTGCTGCAGCCTACAAGTGATAATTTATGCACTCTATTGGCAGTTTGGTTAGTTGGTGATTATGTGGCAGTAAAAATTGAAATATATTCTCTTGTTTGTGTTTCAGTTTAGACATTTCTTTATGAGCTGAACTTTCTTTCCATTTTGGGGGTTGTATCATCAGGTTTGTTTTGGTTATTTTGGTGGCTCTTGATATGACTTTCACCAGAGTTGAGACTGAGACAGCTGAGCTGTCTATGAACAAGAGTATGAACAAGCCTTGCTAAAATAACCTGGTAATTGAATAGTTGTTGAACAATGACAGTATGTTGTTGCAGAGGAGAAATGCAATACTACCATGTAGAGTCCCCTATTTCTCTAGACATTCTAAAGAGACATTCTAAAACAGTACAAGAGTAGGAAGTGGCTACAGAAATGTCTTTCGAGTAACAATTGATATAAATATATATTATATTTATGCTTCTATAAAAAATTCATGTGCTTTATTTGAGTATCCACCATGTATTCTCTTAAACAAGCAACAAAATAACTACAAAGATCATATGTATATTTCATCACCATAGAGCAATAAAGGCCTAATTTGAATTAAACAGTACACAGACAGTTTAATAGACAATCCACTGTACGAGCTGTCTCTTCTACTGTCTGTATGCAATCTTCAAAGCACTTGTAGACGGTAACCGTCTAAACCATTGTACATGCCTAAGAGGCTATAACAAGTCCATGGCGCATAGGACTTTATTCCGTACTGACGTCTGGTTGGCCCATCGTATTCTCTTTCCCAACTCTCCGTGGGGCCTCTTGTTAAAAAAAAAATGTACAAGACTAATCGCTCCGGCCTCTGGCCCACGCACGTCGCACGAGGAAGAGGCGTGTCTCGGCCAGCCTCACCCCCAACCAGCTGGAGTAGCAAGGAACTACGATAATACATGCAATTTTGATTCGAGTTCTCACTATTTGTTTTAAGCCGGTCCAAGCTAGGGTCTCTTCGTTTCAGTTTAAATACAGTTTTTATTTAAAATAAAAATAGATTGTACACTGAACAATAAGATTCTAGACAGTTTCTCTAAAAATCAGAATCTGATTTATACACAGAATCAGAAGCTGTCACCCACCTGATTCTGCGGATTCTGACTCAGATTCTGCGAGTTTCGCCTTCCACGAGCCGTCACAGGCACAAAGGGCTTCCGCCGTCGTTCCTAAACCCCTCCACCACCCTCATCTGCTCATCTATCACCGATGCTGATCAACAATCAACACAGACAATCAGGATTGCCGAACAACCAGATTCTTCAGACAATCGTTTCTCCAGACAGCAGCAGACTATAATCCAGAATCTGCATAATCAGAAGCTGTCCCGAAGGGGGCCTATGTAAGTACACCCCTGGCTCAGGCAGAGCACGGGCGGTGGCCACTTCCAGCCCACAGCAAGGTTCAAAATCCCGTGAAATTTGGGATTTCGGGCTGAGGCGAGGTTCCAAATCTCAACGGAATAAAAAACTTTAAAAAAATTCAAACTGCTAAAATGATTTCAGAAATTTCACCAAATTCTTGGGTATTTTGACCGAATTTCATCATTTTGGGATAGGATGTAGCGCTAATTGTTTTGAGAATTGTAATGCCTTTTTACGAGGAATACATATAAAAATACTTGAACAGCTTCGTAGTTCACTTAGTTAGAGCCACCCGGCCGTTTAGTGGACCAGAGGTCTCAATTTCAAATCTCCACAGAGCATTTATCATTCTCTTCTCTTTTTTCCCTGCTTTCTACATCTTGTTTCTCTTTTGAAAGATGTGCTTAAGCATTACATGTGTTAGGAGATTGTGTATTTGCTAAAGTGTGCCAGAACGTATTAGATTATAACTATGATATTGGTACTCTTTTGCAACATTGGATTAGTGCTTGCACTGGTTGCGAGTTCTGACCAAGTGCATCATATATATTTAAGCGTGACCATGAGTAGGGAGGCACGCAGCAGGTCCTTTTCTCAACTCAATCATGAAGCTCACCTGACCAATCTTTTGATTATGCACATGGAGATTTCGCCTCTTTTGACCGTTGTATTACGGATGATTAGCTTTAGATGCAATTACTGCTGTACACTTTGTTTTTCTCACTTTGACCATAAGGTACTATGTTTACCTGATACTTACCTTTTTGTACGATATCATGCATACTTTAGTATTGCAGCATCAAATGCTTTAAATTACTTAGTATTTTGCATTCAAACAAATAAAAAATATACATAAATGGTTGCATGATTTTTTCATATTTTTTCCCAATTTTTAAGAGCCTTGGGTGACCTTTTTTCGCTTGCTTAAAAAATTTGAAATTTCACCAAAATTTTAGTATTTTGACAGGATTTAGCACAATACCTCTTAAGAATATCGTCTACCGATCTAGTATTTTTATCTAGTATGTAGCCAAAACTGCATTTTACAGATATTATTAAGGTGTTGCCCATTCTCTGGTTAGAATGCGAGGCCTCTCTAGCTTGTGCTCTGGGATCTAGGGTCCATGGTAGTTTTGGATTGCAAGCACTAGGATGAAGCCAGAACATGTTACTGCATCGTGTGCCTTGGAGCTGTTTGACGAAATGCCTAAGCTAGATACATTTATAAAGAACTTGCTTTCTTCCATGATTGTTCTAGTTGTTTCTACTTTGGATGCTTGCATCTGCCCGCTTAGCGAAACAGCAAGATTCTACTGTGGCCAATGTGCATATTAATTTAGTGCAGAATAATGCGCCATATTCAATTTGTATTTGTTGCTTATTATCATAAGCTTACACATTAATAACCAAACTCGTTTAAAGATGTATATTCTACTGTGGCCAATGTGCGGAATACTCGTTTAAATTTTGACTAACTAGGATATTTTTCGCGGCGTCACACGCCGCGCGTGCTATTTTTTCATAGAAAAAATTTTCTTTTTTCCGGCGGCGTGTTTTTTTTTAAATCGTCGAGAAAATGAGCGAAACGGCTGAAAGGACACAAACGAAATCACGTTTTTTTCGTATCTATCTAGGGTTCTCTCACGAAGAATCTGCGATCGTGCTAAATCGAAAAGGTTCTTTTTGTAAAAAATAGCCGGAATGATGGAAACATCACTACATTTTTTTCGGTATCTATTTAGGGTTCTCTCACGAAAGATCCGCGATTTTTTAAGATCCTCTCCGTAAAAAAACATAAAAAGGACCAATACGTAATTACGGTTTTTTTAAGGATTTAAACGCAAAAAAAATTGAGCCGAATTGGGCTCAAAGCGAGCAGAGGGTACGACTCTTTCAGGAAATAGGAAAGGTAGTACGCCTACTCTATTTTCTCAGTACAAAGGGTTGGATTGAATTGGATGTTCTGTCCTTTCCATTGATGCAGGGATGGTCGATGGTGTCCCTATTCTGCTTGCCAAGCCTCAAGCATATATGAATCTCAGTGGTGAATCTGTGAGCAACAATTCTGGAAGACTTTTCAAGTTTAATATCCCGTTTATATTTTGCATATTTTTTCCTGCTATGTGATTCATTTTAACTAATTTTAACAGACACCCCCTTTTTGAAGAGATTTAGTAATTTTGGTGTTTTGGCTTCATAATTGTCATCTTCTAATCCTAACTTCGTAATTGTCATCTTCTAGTCTTAATAGTATACTTTGGCAAGACTGACAATCAACTTTTAACACGTGTTGCATTTGCAGAAATCATTTGCTCATGTATCAAATATCTGTGCAGCTCTATTTTGGTTGGTGCAACTGGAAGGCTATCAGATATATCTGCTGCTACAACTTGAAATTGGAATATGAAAACGTAACATGAAAGTCATACCCATGTCTGTTTTGATTTTACATTTCTTTTACAGATTATGGTTACTTCATCATGTAGAAGTTTCTTTATCTGGACAAGCAAAATTGGTAATACAACTCTAATTTGAGGACTACTGGTAATCAGTCTCCTTTTTTTGCTTATTGCCGGCTGGGCCACTTGCTGCATATTATAAACTGCCACTTAATCGTGTCCTAGTGGTAAGCATTTATTTTCTAATCTTCGCTAGTGTTACGTTAATTATATGGCAATCTGATTTCTCTGATGTGTGAGTTTCAGGCATTTGATGACATGGACCTGCCATGTGAAGTTCTATGTTTAACGTCTAAGAGCATGTACAATAGTATAGATGGTAACTATCTATAATATATTTCCATATCATCCATAAACATCACTAAAAATAACTCATACAATAGATCTTCTATATAGTTGGCTATAATAGTCTCTCATCCAATTAACAGACACTACTTTGAAAAAGATCATCTGTGATGGTTCATAACTGTCATCAGTAGCGGTTTTTGAACCGCCACAGATATAGTGCCACTGATAATCGAGGATTATTCGTGGCAATTTTCGAACCGCCATAGATAATATTATCTGTGGCGGTTCTAGCCACAAACTGCCATAGATACTCATATTATCTGTGGCGGTTCTAGCCACAAACCGCCACAGATACTATTATCTATGGCGGTTTTATCAAAAACCGCCACCCATATTCATATTATCAATGGCGGTTTTTAGATAAAACCGCTACAAATAAAAACCAAGATTTGGGCTAGCCTCAGACAGCACTAACCATGCCCTCTAAAACAGCATACACAAAGAACAGATAGATCATACACATTGTAATAGATGTATACACAATGAGCCTTCGTGTTTGTTGGAGACGCGTGATGTGTAACATGAGTATGGATGACTGGATCATTGTTATCTTTGTCATAAAACTCGTCTTTTTATTGATGACTTCTTTTATGATGAAGTAGGCGAGCTGTCCCTGAATGGCTTGAATTTCAATAGGAAGCAGTCCTCCCGTAGGCAATTTAAAGCGCTATAAGTGGGGAAAATAAATCTCAGAGAGTATATAGAAATTGAGTGGTGCGAATCAATGTGTGATGTCAGCATGACAAACCTTTACGTCACTGTCTGTTATTGTAGAACTTATGATTTCGCGTATGTATTGGTACACGAAGTACCCACATAAATTTATATCTCGTGGTTTCTCTGCTTATTTTGAATCTGTTAATAAATGATAAATGAATTAAGTTTCTTATAAAACTTTCCAGAGGCTAAACTGAGAGCATTTAGGGTTTCAATAATTCTATTCCAGAGTTTGTTGTAGATGGAGAGTTTGGGTTTGAAATTTTTATAACCAATTTTGAGTTACTTAAAATGCCTTTTTGGCAAAACCAATAAAATCCAGATATTCGAGAAAGGCAACTAATTCAGATGAAAATTAGAGATTAATTCAAATATTTGTACTTTTATTTTCACCTGATTCGGGATGTTACAAACACGCAGCTCGATCGGTCTGCGTTGACTGGCTGGGGAGTATAATAGGCTATATATATTGTATAGCTGCGTGTAGTCTACGCGCTAGCCAGTTACAGCAAATCGACTAAGCCCCATTAACACAAACCAACAGAGCCATTCAATAATCCGTGTAGCGAAACAGTCTCGCAACTAGTAAATGATTAATAAATGCTTCTTCTTGTTTGTGCGTAAATCTTTCTTTATTGATTTAGCCATAAATTTCAAATGACATTGATTTTGGTCTTCAAATTTTATAGGATTATAGAATCTCACATCCTCTACGTATGGTAATTTTTTGAGAATTTTTGAAAATATGTACATATGTTTTTTATGGATTTTTTAAAACACCGTATATGTTGCCTTTTACTATTGAAACAAATAACATGTTATTAGCTATTATACAAGATGTTACTATACTAAAATATGGTTCAATTCATTTTAGTACAGTAATATCTTGTTCAATAGCGAGTAACATGTTATTTCCTGGATAATAAAAGGCAATATATCTCAAACCATTCTTACCTTGTAAAATCCATGAAAACTACATGCACAACTTTTGAAAAATTATCAAAAAATTACCATATATAGGGAGGTGAGATTCTACAATCCTATAAAATTTAAAGATCAAAACCAATTTCAGCTGAAAGATATAAAAAAGACAAATTTGGTTGAATATAAATTTTTAACTGTTTAGCGCATTGTCAATTTCATATTTTTCAAATGCAATTGAGTTTAGTCTTCAAATTTTACAAAGTTGTATAAGCTCATCTCCCCTATGTATAGTAATTTGTTGAGAATTTTCAAATATTTTACTACAGAGCCAACAAACAGAACTAAATTCTTATTCATTAAAAATCACGTCTACAAGTTCAAGAAATTACCATATGTAGGAGAGTGAGATTCTACAATCCTATAAATTTGAAGACCAAAATCAATATGAGCTGAAAGATATGAAAAAGACAAATTTGACTAAATAGTGATTTTTACTATTTAGCGTTTTGTCAATTTCATATCTTTCAAATACGATTGAGTTTGGTCTTCAAATTTTACAGAGATATCGAAACTCACCTCTACGTACGGTAATTTTTTAGATTAAACATTTTATTACAAGCTCGATAGACAAAACTAAATTCTTATTTTAATAGTTTACTTCATTTTAGTATAGTAACATCTTGAGTAATAGACAGTAAAATATTATTTTCTAGATAATAAAAGATAACATGTCCTGTGTAAACTATCATTATCATCTAAAATCTATAAAAACCATATGTACAAGTTTTCAAATGTTCTTACAAAATTACCATATGTAGGGAATGTGAGATTCTACAACATTATAAAATTTAAAGACCAAACTTAATCTCAGCTAAAGAAATGAAAAAGTCAAATTTAGCTTAATTGTGATTTTACACTATTTAATGCTTTGTCAATTTCATATCTTTAAAATACAATTGAGTTTGGCCATCAAATAATATTTCTATTAAGCCTGGAAGGAATGCAGCGCATGCATCCCACAAGGTACATTTTTTTGCGAAAAGGCCCTCTAAAAATTTTGAAATCGCGGACAGGTCCTTCCACCATTTATTCTACAGAAAGGACCCTGGAAATTCTGAAATCACAAACAGGTCCTTTGACGTCTATTTTTCAAAAAGGCCCTTGTAATTCCAGACATTCAACCCGACGCTGGTTTTTTCGCCCCAAGAGATTTTGAATTCACGAATAGGTCCTTTCACCAATTATTTTGTAAAAAAGACCCCACATAATATCTCTATTAAGCCTGGAAGGAATGCAGCGCATGCAGCCCACAAGGTACATTTTTTTGCGAAAAGGCCCTCCAAAAATTTCAAAATCGCGGACAGGTCCTTCCACCATTTATTCTCCAAAAAGGACCCTGGAAATTCCGAAATCACAGACAGGTCCTTCGACGTCTATTTTTCAAAAAGGCCCCCGTAATTCCGAAAATTCAACTCGATGGTGGTTTTTTCGCCTCAGGAGATTCCGGATTCACGAACAGGTCCTTTCACTAGTTATTTTGCAAAAAAGACCCCACAGTTTCGCGAATTCAACACGCGCGCCGGTTCTTTCGCACTAAGAGATTTGGAATTGCGTTTTTTTTTGAAAAGGCCCTCTGAAAATTTCAAAATCACGGACAGGTACTGTCGGGGATTGGATAAATTACCATAAGGACCATCAAGCCCCGGCAGCCCTTCTTCGGCCGACCATGCTTCTCTTTGGTGTCGTCCCAAAGGAGGACCCTCGAATGGGCCAGCCGCCAGCCATGCCCGTCCACGAGCATACGGCTTAGCCCTCCGAGCATGGTTGCTCGGGCTGGCAGCCAAGGTCGGCCACGACCGCGGAAGAACCCCGAGCACGCCCCGAAGGCCATGCTCGGGCTGTAAGGCGACGTGGCGGTAGTTGCGATAGCCGTTACCCGCTACGCCATGATTCGGGCCCATCATATCCACGACGCCGTGTGGCGAAAGTCAAGGGATAGTTGCTGCCACGCAAGGACACATAAGGGCGTGGCATTCGGATGTGGTCGTTTTAGACCTCCTATAAATACCTCCTCAGAACACGCCAAGAGGAGAAAAAAGACATTGAACGTAGAGGACACATACGCGTAGAGGGAGAAGAAAGAAAGAGGTGCGCGCTAGGAAGAACCATCTTAGAAAAGGCATGTACAAGTATAGTAGTGCCAACACTTTTTGTAACTGGGCATGGGCAAAAGCTAATCCCTGCCAGGTCCTTGTAAGCATCAAGATAACAAGCAAAGAAGCACTGGACGTAGCGTTGTTATTTCGATCGTGAGAGGCCCGAACCAGTATAAAAATCCCCTTGTTCGCTGCCCTCTTCGGTAGCTCGACCTCCTTTCGCGGCATTCTTCGGACGCTAGCCCTCCGCGGGAAAAGGGGCTCGGTTGATCCCTCAATCAATAAGTAAGATCGGCGAGGGGCCTGTTCCCCAAACGTCGATAATAGTCTTCGCGGTTTGCTCTCCATTCCATGAATATATGTTTTACTACAGACTAAGAAAGATTTAGTCTGGCGCAGAAAGTGCTTCATCACGGACCCAGACCGGGGTGATACTCTTAGGCATCGAACCAACCATGAACCAGATCGTCACACACCATTAGAATCGGTTTTATATGGGAACTGATTCAGATAACATGTAATCAGAATCGGTTTTCTATGGGAACCGATTCAAATGATGTATCTTCATAAT
Organism: Guadua angustifolia; assembly: GCA_036346375.1. Taxonomy (NCBI): domain Eukaryota; kingdom Viridiplantae; phylum Streptophyta; class Magnoliopsida; order Poales; family Poaceae; genus Guadua; species Guadua angustifolia. The sequence continues at coordinate 34,669,197 of CM070511.1, read as the reverse complement.
CGGTTTTTCTATGGGAACCAATTCAGATGACTTGTCATCAGAATAAGTTTTTTGGAACCGATTCAGATAATCCTAAGAATGAATATTTTCACGGTTCACTCTCCATTTCATCTGGTCTTTCGCGGTTTTGCCTCATTCCTCGCCGTCGCCGCCTCCTCTCGTCCTGTCCCCTCCCCATCACACGCCCTCCTTCCTTGACGCCTCCATCGCCTCCCCCCACCGCCACCTCCTTCCCCGATGCCACCGCCTCCTCTCCTCCTATCCCCTCCCCACCGTGCACCCTCCTTCCCTGACACCTCTGTCGCCTCCCCCCCACCGCCGCCTCCTTCCTCGACGCCACCACCTCCTCTCCTCATGTCCCCTCCCCACTGCGCGCCCTCCTTCCCTGATGCCTGCGTCACCTCCCCCCACTGTCGCCTCCTTCCCCGACGTCACCGCCTCCTCTCCTCCTTCCGACCAGCTCAGAGTGTTGCTCCTTTGTGAGTATATATATCTATATATATATATATATATATATATATATATTGCACATTGCTCTCTATCTATCCTCTGTTGCTTGTGGGACTTGCTCAACGATGATAATGGGTATCTTGATGATTAAGGAAATTAATCTTGCGAAATAGGTCTTGAACCGGTAGACTTGCATGTAAAGCTTCTAGTAATCTAATTTTGGCAAGAAATTAATGAACTGTTATGTACGTGCTGGTAGAAAACAGTTTGCTACTGATCTGCATAGTTCCTGGTTTAGTTACAGTATTAGCTAGCTATTGGACTTCACTATTTTACTTGATTTGGTAGCTACTGTTAAACGAGCTCTAATCTGAGATGAGCAAATATATATTCATACAACAGATTATTCATTATTCATCAAATTGTTTTACTAGACATGATTCATTGCAAAAATGACATAAAGTTTATTTTATGCTGTATCATTTTGATTATGTCATTGCTGCTATCTTTGGATTATATGATTTTCATATTGTTATTTGAGATTAGCAATTTATTCTTGCTCTTATTATCAGTATGATGTTAGAGTTTAGGTTGCGTAACCTACGTCTCCCATTCGAGAATGCTTGTTTATGAATATGCCAATTGAAATGACATATTTATCAGCAAACAGTCTCGAATTGTCCATATTTTTTGGACAGTTCGAGGATATGTGATTCGAGCAAGTTCTTGATCTGTTGTATAACTTCATAGTATATTTCGGTAGTGTCTCCCTGGTGTTCTCCAGATACACATCCCTCTTGACCTGTTGTCGAGACATGTATCTGGAGAACAACGTGGAGATGCTGCTGAAATTTTCTCTGTAGTTGTACAACGGTTTAGGAATTTACCCGAACCACATATCCTCGAATGGGATTAGGACCTAACCTATTTAGAGATTAGGAGTCATCGTTGGTATGTATTTAGTTGGTCAACAGATATACTTTTCTTGAAGATCATTTGTTCATCTCATACTCTAATGCAATATGCTACAATAATTACATGCTATGAATTATCCATTCAGTTGTTGCTTCACATGATTTATTGTCAAGTTCACATAATAGCTACGAATTGCTTTCTTTCTTATCAAATATATGACCATGTCAGATAAAAAACTCAAAATATCATAATTAAAGAGCATCGGCTCATCGCCAGACAGAGTTCAAGGTGCTCCTAAGGGGCTGAGCCAAGTTCCAAGTGTTGAGCCGAGCCAAGTTGCAAACGTTGAGGCTCCGAGTAAGGTAAGGAAGGCTTGAGGACTGAACAAAGGGGCCAAAGGGAGAACGCTATAGGTTCTCCACTTCAATGCCATGGGGGTCTACACGGGTCCTTCTAAGTACAAGGGGCAATATCGATCATTTCTCGGCCAATTGGTGAGAGAGAAAGTGCCCATCACGGTTAAGGATTGGAGAAAGGAAGTCAGCGCCAAGCAGAAAAGTTGGCTGTGGGACAAGGTTAAGGGCAAATGGATTATAGAGGAGGAAGATAAATGCAACACGAGGCGGTACACCATGAAGAGGATGGGTGTGGCCTTGAGGCACTTCAGGGTCCTCATGCATAGATAGTACGTGCTAAAAGGCCATACACCATTCAAGAGGTATCCGTTCGTGACTCCTGATGTTTGAGAGTTCACGAGGATGAAGGGCACGCAGGAGGCAGAGCAGCTGAGAGAGAGGAACACCGCTATCCAGAGGCATAACACGCACCCGCACCACCTCGGTACAGGCGGCTATGAGGGGAAGAAGGCAGAGTGGGTGCGACTAGCCGAGGAGTGCGTGAACTTCGGGATGGTGATGCCTTACTCCCACATATGTGAGGAGCAGGCATGCGACTGGGTATTAGTGAGGATAAAGAAAACCGCCGATGGGCAGCTTGTACTTGCAAACCCCGATATCGCGCATGTCATTTCCATCATCGTAAGACATCTAACTTAGTGCGTTACAGTAGACCCAACTTGTATTTCAGATCTAATTCATACTCGCTTATTGCAGGAGGAGGTAAGCTAGCAAAAAGAGCAGGGGACCTTTTAGAGCCAAGGGTCGAATGGCATCCTATCATCTACGATCGGGAAGCCCGACCGTAAGAGCCGGGTGCTTGCCGCAGGGGCAGGGCATATGAAGAATTCCTACTTCCAAGATGGCACAGCGAGTGCCATATCAAGATCATGGGAGGCACGTGTGGAGCGATCAGGACACGCCAGGAGGCGGTGAGGAGTAGATCAAGGAGGAGATGAGGGGGGAGATGATGGCACGTGAGGATGAGATAAGGGGGGAGATGATGGCACGTGAGGAGCGCCTGAGGGCCGAGATGATGGCGATGATCTCCCTGAGTCAGAGCCAGATGCCCTTGCCTTCCGTAGAGAAGCCTGAGCCCTGACCCAACAGCGGTGGTTCCAAAAATGATAACACTGGTCCCCAGTTAAAGGTAATAATTAAATTTTCCTGACTTAAAGCTACAAGTGTAACTCTCACAATATTTTTTCTCAAGTTCCGCACTTCTTGCAGGCACCTGCCAAGTGCCAGCTCACCCTGACGGAGGACGGATTTCTCTTGGAGGCTGCACGCGGGGTTGCATTTCCATACAAGGAGACTAACACTATGCATGGTCAGCCCTTAGGGAAGGGCTACATGAGGGTGCAGATGGACTACGTCCACGAAGACTTCATATCACATGTGCTGCGGTCCCCCCAATGAAGATATCACCACTCTCAGGCAGACACGCATGTCGTTTATCAAGTGGCCCACGACGGGTGTCGTATTAGTCAAGGTAAAAATTCACCCCATCTTCTCTACTATTCCTGTAGTGCTTCAACAAGTTACATATGCGTGTGCTTTGTAGGTTCCTACCGTACCTGCGCCTACTCATGCATGCTCCTACACAGAGTGCAGAGCTTGCATGTAAAAGAACTAGCATGACAACCACTGAACTGCAGGAGGCCTCGGTGACTCCTTCGAAGAAGGCAAAGCAAACAGAGGCCACAGCGTCCCCTCCAACACAAGCAAAGCCCCTTGCCCCGACCTCACAGACTTCTTCTGCATAGAAAGGAATGTCGGCAGACAATACGAAGACCTCTCATGATTTCAAGGCCTACGTACATGAAAAACCCTTGATTGCATCCAACCTATTGAATACTCTAGGCAAATTTAGTCGCTTGCTCCATGGATGGTACATTGATAAGGTCAAAGAGGACGAGAGTCAAATCGACTTCACTGTGAGATATAGAAAGGGGCATTTCCACTGCGATGAGGATGAGACATTCCCAGTTAGTTTTGAGGATCTATTCCATCTGTACCAACTGATGACCGTCGATATTTCTACTTTACGATCTTAGACGCTGTGAGTAACGCACCATACACCTGATGACTTTCATAGGATTTCACATTATGCTTTCTAACGTTCAGTACGAGTTGCAGGGCAACGAGGCAGCGAGCCGCGACGCATTAACAACCAATTGGGTTTTTCGGCCCCGAGCTGGTGTCTACAACTGTGGCACAGCTTCACCCAGACTTCCTTGCCAGCTACATCAAGTGGGCTTTGATTGCTAAGTCGAAGAAGGACTTCATTCTATTCCCATACCACGAGGAGTAAGTAGTATTTTACCCTTCAATTATTTGTACGCACTTACACCGTATGTGAACTTATTTCCTTGCACTGCATGCCATTTAATAAGCAACCATTGGGTTATACTCATCCTCACTCCGAGTGAAAACACAGTCTACATTTTAAACTCAATCGAGAAGAGACCGATGGCCTACGCGATCAAGCCTCCTTTGGAGCAGTAAGTATATTACTGTAACCTAACACGTTCTGAATTTAACTACATTCATTTTTTTTACTCAATGGCATCTCTCCAATGTATGTATGGGTTTCTCGGCCTATGTTGATGGAGGAGGGAAACACGCTGCTAAAAAAGGCAAGACGCTGTAGTATAAGAACTTCAGGGTACAAGTGCTTACTATATATACGATTAATTTTTTCTAACATGTAATTTTTGTGTGTTAAATTCTTTCTCTCTTCACAGTGTCATCAACAGGGCAGCGATGACCTGTGCGGCTTCTATGTCATGCACCACATGGCTCTCCTGATCGACAGCTCACATTTTTTCCCTAAGGTATATGTACATGCATAATAATACACTTAGCCTTTTACATACAAATTTTAAAACTTAAATTACTGCACTACATTCTGTTTTGCAGGAGCTCATTATCCCCTAGAAGAGCTTAGACAACAAAGCATTGAATGCCATACGAGATCACTTATGCTAGTGGTACTGGTTAGAAGTTATATCGGAGGACGGCAGGTTTAGAGATCCTGAATCATCATACTAGTCCATATGTAAACAATATTAATTAGTACTGATTGTTAAGCATGCTTATATTGTATATTGTTGTTAATGATTGTTAAGCATACTTATGTTGTACTGATTGTTAAGCATACTTATGTTTGTATATTGTCACCGAATGTGATATGTGTTGTAATTAAAGTGTTTGTGTTCTGTGAATGTGATATATGCATTTTGCATTTTGTATTGCGAATGTGATATATAAATGTGCATACTGTCAATATGTGCTGTTTTGGAGAAGAATATGAAATAAAGCACACCGCTATGGGGTCATCACAATCGATTCTTATGTGGAACCAATTCTGATGATAGGGCCATATTGTGAAACCGATTCTGATGATCTTATCATCGGAATCGGTTCTTACAATGAACCGATTCTGATGACAACATCATCGGAATCAGTTCTTACATGGAACTGATTCTGATGACCCCATCATTGAAATCGGTTGTTCCATGTAAGAACCGATTCTGATGATATGATCATCAACATCAGTTCTACGTAAGAACCGATTGTCATGATTTCTCATCATAATTGGTTCCTATGTGAAACCGATTGTGATAATTGAGTCATCAGAATTGGTTCTACATAACAACCGGTTGTGACGAGAGATCATCACAATCGATTTCACATAACCGATTCTAATGACAACCGATTTTGATGACCATATCATCACAATCGGTTTATAAAAAAAACTGATTGTGATGAGGCTCTATCACAATCGGGCCAAAACCGACTGTGATAGTACCTCCTCATCACTATCTAAAGACTTTGTATCGCCACTAGAACCAACTGTAATGAGAAAAGTGAACCGATTCTGATATGCAATCCTGTAGTAGTGTATATACACATATACGTGTGTATATATGTATGCATGTATGTGTATATATACACACACACTCTCAACAATACAAGAACTTACTTAATAGTACAATAGTGATCTTAATGAAATAATGCTTATAACAAGCCAAGTCAGAAGCTTATCTGATGTGTCGCGCACATCATATATACATATATTCTCAACATTGCAAGCACTTACTTAATAGTACAATACTTTTTCATGAAACATTGCATATTTCAAGCCAAGTTGAGAGATTATCTGATGTGTCGCTCACATCATACATATATGTTCTCAACAATACAAGCACTTACTTAATAGTACAATAGTTTTTTTTGAAACATTGCAGATACCAAGCCAAGTTTGAGAGGTTATCTGATGTGTCGCTCACATCCAATATACATGTTTATCATTGCCATCGTTCGTTGATACCTTGGACGGTGAAGACCAAAAGTATTTCCTCTATCTAGAGGGGAATAGGCTTGACAAAATGGTTCTCCATCGTCTCCTTGAAGTCCTTGCTGTATGTGTATGCATCTCTCTTGTCAAGGAACAAGAGCGTCATGCTCTTTGCCAGGTTGGTGACCCGTTGTACAACCGGTAGTAGCATGCGTTGATTTATAGTTTTCCATGCATCTTCAACCAAAGAACTTATCTTGACCATAGCAACTTCGCTTGTAACACTGTACTCCTTGATGTAGCACTCAACGGAGTTGGCTACATCATTTTGGTTCCTTCCATGCTATGAACAAGATCTTCTTGATTAATAAGGTACGTACATCACAACGCTCATCAATAGAGAGTTAGTTTTAATCTGGAATTCTAACTCATACCTTAAATGCAGACATGTCATCCATGAAACGTGCCACCTCTCCACAAGCCCACACAGCATCGGTGCTACCAATGGCCCACTCAAGTGCCTCCTTGGTTGCTAAATCACCCATGCCAACAAGTAGCCCGACACTAAGGAATTGAGCACCCGCAGACATGACAGACACATTTACTTGATCTTTAAAGCCCGGTATATAATTACCGTGAAACCATTCTGCTTCCTGAAGATAATATCCAGATAACATTTGAAACTGCATATAAGGAAAGAAGATATGTAGTGTAAGTTTTCAATGAAGAATATTCACAATAGGTGTAAATATTACTCGACTGAAAAGGAGCTCTGTGTCCACCTTAATTGTCGGTGATGAGGAATCAAAGTGTATAACTGATGTTTGTGATGTTCGCTTCCCTTAACATGATTGCAATCTTTTTTAGATAGGATGATTTTGTGATGGTCCGTAATCAATGTTTTAGATAGTGTGTAGCATGGAGGCAGTGTGCTTTTATAGTGGATAGCGGGTGCGGCAAGCTCAGCTATATTTGCATAAATATGTAGTTAATCAATCGATTTTAAAGTAGAATGACTTATCTCGTATAGGATTAGTAATTTCTATGTAAATCTCAAGTCTTGGAGTAATTATTTAAACCGGACAATTGCAAGAATATACAACAAAGGGTCATATGAAAATCTCAAATGTATTTGTACTAAAGCGTACTGCTATACACCATAAGATATATCGGTTGTAGCAGGTTGTAGCAGATGTAGTGAATGCTACAATGCCACAACTCTACTGAGTGCTTTAGACAGCCGTAGTGCATGTATCTCGGGCTATTTAAAACATTGTCAGTAATTAATTTCTTTGTAGTTCTTGTTTAAGTGGATTTCTAGGAAGTTCCTTTTACTTAATGTTTGGGGAGAATTGGTCAGTAACACTACAAAAAAATAGCAAAATAGGAGAATGCATGGCATAATTTTGTCACTAACAAATGTCCCCTAGTTAAGTCCCACTTGTTAGCCTCATATTGGATGTTATTAATTGTCTAATTTTACAATCTCCAATTTTGCCTTTGTGTGTAAATAGGTTTAGAGAACATATCGTGTGATAATGATATATCGATATGTCCAATTAGTTGACTATTAATTGGCAGGCACCCCAGGGCCCAAATGGGCTGGGGTCTTGTAGGTACAAAACACGGAATTTTTTTTGTTTAATATTTATTTTAAATCTTTTTTACAAAACTAATTGGCAGAAGTAAAAATTCAAAAATACCTCCTGTCCGCCTCATCGAGGCGATCGCCCTACCGGGTGACAGGAGGCCAGCCCTAACGGTCGAGAAAACGGCCGCTCCGACCGTTTGCCGCGCAATGCCACGCTTGCGGCCGTCGCTCGCCGTCGCCCATATATCGGGCGACGCCGTGGTTGGGGCGATCGGCGCCATTTAAAACCAGCATGAAAGCAAGACTGTTGCTCATTTCAACCGGCAAGAAGAGAGCAAATGAAAGCAATGACGGAGAAGAAGGGAAGAAAAGAGAAGAGAGGAGAAGAGAAGAAAGAAAAGAAAGGAGAGGGAAAAAGAGAGAAAAAAAAGTGAGAAAAAAGAAAGTTGATTCTTCGGTTTTGTGGTAAGTTCAAAAATTTTATATGTAATATTTAGAGGTTTAATATAGTATTTAGTATTGTTTAGTATTTAGAAATTGTAGTATTTAGTTTATATTTTGTGTGGTGATTTTTGTAGGTAATATTTAGAAATTAATGTAGTATGTAGTGTTTAGAAATATTAGGACTGTGTAGTATTTAGAAATATTGAGATTCCGTGTAATAGAAATATTAGTCAATATTTAGAAATGTAATGTGGTAGAAATTTAATATTATTAATTTAACATAGTAGGTTAGGCATATGTTACGCGGGCAATGTTTCGAAAATTGCAACGTAGAAATTAAAGGAAGTACGATATATCATGTATATATACAGTTTTTAAGATTAGGACAAACGAATAATATATAGTAGTAATTCCGTAATGAAAAAATGGGTAGTCGGATTACTTATTTATAGTCAATCACCGTGCTACGCTAGAAATTAGTATATTTAAAAATATGGTAGACTAGCAACATATCATCAATCACCGTACTACGCTAGAAATTAGTAGAGTAAAAAGTTGGAAATGTCGCAATCAGTTATAAATCAAGAGAGTAAAATTTGACAATATAATGTAACATTTATATAGCGGTTAGATGGAGAAATGATGATTTTTTCAGTTCGACGTTGTAGGCAGCATGTCGGAGAAATTGTATTTTCAAATATTCTATGGAGATGGGGAGATAGCACAGGGGCCGGATGGAGTGGATTTGTCGGCATTTTCAACAGTTATACGGGGCATATCTAGGCCGAGAGATAGGACATACAGGGGTTTGTTGGAGTGGATGTTTCGGATATTCAGTTTGGATACCCAGAGTGTTCGGCTGCAGGTTAGAGCAGTAGTAAGCCGTGCGTAGGACTTTTTTTATGGAGAGCTGGTTCCTATTAACGCGACATCGTCATGGAGGAGCTATGTTGGTACGTCAGAGAGCGGGCTGGCCGCTCATGTTGTCGGTAGATTGGTACCAGGTACCTCCATCGGTGTCGAAGGTTTGTGATGTCAGGGTAGATATTACGGAGGAGGGGAAGACAGATATGCAAGAATGTGATGATGAAGGTGGCGAGGACCCCGGAGACGGGGGACACGAGGTTGGCGGTGGCGACGTGATCGGGGGGGGCGAGGAGGCAGTCGTGGAGGCGCGGGGGGTGGCCGACGAGGTGGAGGAGGTGGAGCACATAGTTGACTTGATGGAGGAGGAGGACCGTGCGGATGAGGAAGTCCCTGATGGCGAACGCTCGGACGAGGACAATACTCCTGAGGTGCCTGTCCCTGGTGCGTGGACTAATTATAATTTCGAAGACCTAACAATGAATGAAGGGAACAGAGATGCATGGGAGTATCATGAGAACGAGGTCGCGCAGGAGGCCATATATAAAGACAAAGAGGCTGTGATGGATGCTGTGAAGTACTGGTCATTGGTCAATGTCTCTTCGGCGGCAATTCAGGGTAGTGAAGTCTAGCGAAAAAGACTACGACGTGCAGTGCGTAGTTGATTCGTGTCCATGGCGGGTGCATGCATACAAGGGGAAGTGGAGGGACTACTAGAAATGTTCCATAGTGACGGAGCATAACTGCCAACTGGAGGAAGCGGAGCAGGAACACCGCAATCTGTCGTCCACTTGGATGGCAAATGTGTTTTATGGTCAGATCGTGGACAATCCGCACCTGCAACCTCGATCCATTATCAGAGCCGTGGAAGAGAGGTTTCAGTACAAGATTAGCTACGGAAAGGCATGGAGAGTAAAAAGAACAGCTTTGCAAATACGGTTCGGGACATACGAGGCTTCTTACGAGAATATTCCACACTTGCTCAGGGCAATATCAAGTAGGAATCCCGGTACGGTCATCGACCTTGCGGAGTTTCCCGCGGATGGTGTGTGCGTTGGTAAGTGGGTCTTGCAGCGGGCCTTCTTCGCCCTGGGCGCATGCATAAATGCCTTCCGACATCGCCGCCTTGGCCATTTGCATGGACGGCACATTCTCACAGAAAATACAGGGCCGATTCTAATCGCAATCGCGGTGGACGCCAACAACCGTGTTCTATTTGGCCGATTGGCCTTCGTGGAGGGGGAAAACACGAAGAGCTGGTATCGTTTCTTGAAAGAGTCAAGATGGCGCTTGTCCGTAACCGCCTCGATGTATGTGTCATCCATGACCGACATGTAGGGTTACCGAGGGCAATCGTGGATATGCAACAAGGGTCCGACGCCGTGGGAGCAAAGAAAGTGGCTAGACTCAAGAGCGGTGGTATGAGGCACATGGGTGCCAATTTTTTCGTCGGGCTCAGAACAAGGAGCTTATGAACATGTTCAAGTGGCTGTGCAAATAGAACCAGCGGAGGAAGTTCGACTCGCTGTGGAGGACGTTGGATGAACTAACCAAGAAGCAATCACTGAATCCAAGGGATGGCGCTAGTTCATCAAGGAACCCTATGGTCTACCACGAGCAAGGAGATGACCCCACAGACCTTGTGTGCGCCCCGACCGACGCACCAAACATTCGGGCGAGGCTGTGACAAGCATAAAGAGTTTCACAATTTGGATACGACACGAGCCGTTGGAGAAATGGTCCTTCGCGATGACGAGGGCGGTTCCGCTATGGAATAATGACAACCAACCCGACGGAGATTTACAACCGGGTAATGAAAGGCGCGAGATGCCTCTGCTGGTGGGCATTGTTGAGGTGTGTTACTAGGCACCCAAAGATATTTCGTTGAGCGGTACAAGGCCTCCGCTGCATGTATGTCGGACAATCGCTTGTCCTACTCGATGGTTGTCTCTACGTACATGGCCAACAAGACACGGAAGGCACAGACGCGATCGCTAGCACGGAGAGTGGCGTGGAACGGAGGTACCACGCACCGCGGTGACCGGGTCAAGAGGTGCCCACCGGAGAGGACTTCCCATCTCGGCATACTCTAAGCTATCGATCGCGAGTGCTCTCGCCAGGCCACGCCGCAGCACACTTGTCGTGTTTCGCGACGTGATTGCCGCAAAGAAAGTAGACACACCACCATGTCGTCCGACATCTCCCACTAGTACTACAAGCAAAGTGTTTTCAACACGCGGCATAACGAGGTGTACGGGTTCCGAGTCGATGGATCATTCACGGCCCCCCTCCAGTGGCATCGGCGGGTACCGACATCCGAATGTTGAAGGTAAGGTCGAGCATCGGCGACACGCGATAGGGAACGATATGGACGAGTCAAGCATGTCGAATTGTGGATAATGTAATTCTATGTACCAGCTTATTTGTTGTCCCGCCATGTAATTTTTGATTCTATATACCGCTTATTTGTTGTCCTCGTCAATGTAATTTTTGATTCTATGTACCAGTTATTTGTTGTCCCGACATGTAATTTTTGGTTGTATGTGCGCGATCGAACATATATTTGAATATGCAACATTTCATTACTTTTCATTTAATTTTTGGTAGTTGTAACGTGTACCATTTACTTATTATCCGGTTTGTTTTATTTGCCTCCTACACTTACTTATTGTCTAGTTTGTTTTATTTCCTTTCTAACCATGAATTTGTTTTGTAACCATGCAGGCACAGGCGACGATGGCGCGAGTTGGGCGTGCTGCTGAGGCTTGCCCCGAGCTGCTAGACCAGCACGTGGATAGGACCCACCAGTCTAGGTTGTCCGCAGTTGAGGGTCGATTACCGGGGACATCGCGGTCTCGGTGCCAAGGAGTTTCTTTGGATCGACCCACGCTGGGTTCCACAATGAGCTGCCAACTTTTCCTATTGTTTTACTTACCTGTTAATGGAATTTTAACGACGATACACACTACGAGCAGGTTACGAGCGGCCGGCTTACTTCCATTCTGCAGGATGGTGGAGCAAACGACTGCGGATGGCCCGCACGTCTCACGGTTCTCGACGACAGTCCTCGCCGACCACGCCAGGACCGGTGGAGACCGGAGACACACACGCTCCACCGCCTCTACGGAGAGATGGCTTCACGCCGCAGACGGTCCTACCTCCTAGGGCTTTCGCGCTGGTCGGCAGCTTGTGCCGGGCGACGCCCGCCAAGGTGGCTTGAGCACTTGGAGGCGCTGTCGCTTAGGTGCGGCGACACCACGCAGCCTCGTGACGCGTCCCCACAAGACGGATGAGCAGCACGGTGTGCAGAAGGCGTGGCTGCTCCATTTCACGGTTAGTACCTCGTTCATTGCAACTTAACGGATACACACTGAGCTGCTGACAATATTGTACCGAATGCTGCAGGCTGAGCTTCTCCACCCGGACGCCGACGAGGAGGACCTGGCACGCAACCTGGAGGCGTACCTGCTGTTCCTGTTCGGTTGGTACCTGTTCCCATCCTCACATAGGGACACGGTGGATCGGCACCTGATCGAGTTCGCCCAGTTTATCGCCGACACCCCGGCGGAGGAGGTAACACATTTCGTTAAAATCTCTTATGACAGGACATGTCTAACTTTGCCGTTGTCATGTCAACAGATGGTGCAGTGGTCGTGGGGCTCTGTCGTGCTCGCGCACGCACAGGGTCTTTGCAGGTCGTCTCCGGTGTCGCCAGAGTCCGCGCCGATACCCTCTACGCCGCACAAAAGCAGTCAACGTGGAAGTCAACGTGGCGGCCCCACGTGACATCCAGCAGGTGGGCGAAGCACGCCGCCGCCCGGCGTCGGCCCACGGGCGCCGGCGGTGTGGGCGAGCACGCCGCCGCCGGTGGTCACCCACGGGCGCCGGCGCGAGTGTGGGCGAGCACGCCGCCGCTGGCTGCGCCCGCCCACGTGGCCCCGACGGCAGGTGGGCGAAAGCACGCCTCGCCGCCGGGCGTCGGCCCACGTGGCGCCAAGAAAGCAGTGGGCGTGGACACCCCGCCGCCTCGCCGCAAGACAAAAAGGTGGTGCGAGGTGGTTTCACCAAGTCTCCTTCCCTATCGCACTGCTCAGGCGGCAGTTCAAGGAGTCGATCTATCAATTGCGAGGATTTACGCATAAGCCCATTCCCTCGACGCCTCACCAACCCGCAAAGGGGTCACATCCCGGCGGATCGGGCGGCCAAGGCCGGCATTTAATGAGGCCGAGGAATGGGACAAGATGTATGAGTAATAAATGCATAAGGATCAGCATGATGACCTCCCTTTTACCTACTCCCGTTAGCCCGGCCTATATAAGGGCCTTCTGGTGCATGGGAAAGGGGGACGACGAGTCGAGCAAGCAAGAGTTCCGTAGTAGAGCCTAGGGAAGAACTTGTAACCCAAAGACTCTGTACTGCACTAGTTCAAAAACACTCTATAAACAATCTAGCAGGAAGTAAGGCTATTACCCAAGGCAAAGGGGACCTGAACCTGGGTAAAATCTTTGTGTCATTCCTAGTTCATAGACGCCGGAATCCTTCGCGTGGGGGTCTCTAGGGTTTTCACCTCTAGGTTAGCCACCAAGACGCCTCCTTCCGAACCAAACCCGGTGCTCAGAGACTCGGCCTGCCAAAGTGAATACGCCGACACCCGGGTATCAACAGAGGCGACGTTGACGGGCTGCGTTCTACTACTGCAGCTGTGATCCTGGGAGCACTTCTCCATTGGTAGGCCCGTTGTTGACCGGTCGCTGTACTCACAGGACCTATACCACCACCACCACCAGATCGACTGGCCCACTATAGGCCTTTACTGGGTTCAACGACAGGTATGCCCCTTGTATCTAACCCCCTACTTTGGACACTTTAATAAGATGCACTACTTTTTTTTCGCAGCGGATGTACGCCCACTTGCAGGTCAGCAGGTCGTACGTCGAGTTCGTTCAGGAGTTTGACAGGCTGCACGACGAGGATGTGTGGTGGACACCGTACAGCACGTGCGAGGTCCAGGTCCGAGCACCTCACGGGCTGTCCGAGCTTTGCTAGCGTGACCATCGGCTCTGGCTTACCCGTAAGGTCCTCCTCTTTGACCTGTGCGTCGAGGATACTCGCCGCACCGAGTGCTGCGGCAGTTCGGCCTCTGCCAGACTTTCCCCCTGCCGACTACTCACGCTGTCTCACGTGGCGTGCATAGGTAAGTGTCCTGAGCACAATACTTACCATTCCCCGGAATGCATGTTGTATGTAAATTGCCGCTTTTGTAATGCAGATGACCGGGCGGGTATGTGGGCACTCCGCTCGCCATCGCATGATACCGTGGTGTTGCAATGGGGACGAGGCGGAGGCGACACGGTGGACGAGACCCGCCGCATTTACGATGCCACGCACGACGATTACATGGAGTGGTTCACAGGCCATGACTCGCTTAGGGTTGGGTACACACCACAGAGTATGTCGCAGTCCGCATCGGTGTCTGAGACGCATCTTCACAGATGTCCCAAAGGGAGAACTTTATGTAAGGGTCACCCCATCACCCTACACATGTTTTTTTATGTAAATTACCTCATATCAAGTCGGCATTACTTGCAGTGCACATCTTGCGTAGGTGTGTACGGGAGGCGGAGGTCGGTTGGCGGCCTCGACGCTGACATCGCGCCACCCCCGCTCAGCAGCGGGAGACTTTACTCGGATCCACGGGCGCGATGTCGCGGATGTGTCGCCTACTCACCTGCCGAGGGGGCCGAGACATGGTGCGCAGCTGCAAAGACGCCCCCCGTCAACAAGATCTCCCCGCCTAGTGGAGCTGCACCCATACCTCGCCCGGCCTGGGTCAAGACAAACCGACGTCACCCAGTACGAGCCCTCGTGTCCTCCCGCATGGGGTGACGAAGGCCAGCCTTTGTCTCTCGTGACACCAAGAAGGGCTGTGGTGGGGTGACGCGGGCGATCTTGCCTCAGTCGCAATAGGGCCCCACGGTGCTTTTTGGCTACTGCCACGACGACATTGACGAGGTGGCGTGTTTCGACATGGACCAGTTCATGTCCACCAAGTACCTCGCCCACCACCCCAAAGAGACACCCGAGTCGCCGACATACTACACTACCCTCGAGCCGCAGGTCGGGCTAGGAGGGCCGTCCGTCATTGCCGCCACTCACGCACTCCCACCAGCAGATCAGAGGCGCTGTCGGATCGAAGTTATTGTACAATTGTACTTTTGTAATTTATTTATCTTCACCACCATGTTGTCTAACTATCTCGAACTAAGTGCTTGCATTTATGTGAGGTTATCTTTTTCTTAGCCATGTCGCATGCCTTATTTTTTCTCGATTTTCGCAACTTCGCGTCAAGCAACGCCCATCTAGCTCGACAATAGATAAGTGGTAGCTCGCAATGCGAGGTTTCGTGGGCACTCTTCCGATTTTAACTCTATATCGGCTATTAACTCTATAATCGCAAGCAAGGGAAGAATCTTTATCGTCATTACTCCTACCATTTTATCGCTTTTACTTTTACCACTCTATCCTTTACCACTTCATTCACGCCTTTGACTGACACATAGATAAGTGCTAGACCACGATTTCTCGATCATAAGTTATCATGAAAATATAGTAGACCATACTCTTCATTACGACATAAAGCTAGGATGCACATCACGAACAAGAAAAATAAAGGTTACAACTTCTCGCTCATCGAGTGCATCGAGGCCACTTCCCTTTCGCCCATGCCTCGTGGGCTCCTCCGCACGACGTGCCTCTCTCGCTTTTCTCTCTCTCGACCTCCTTCTCCTCCGCTTCCTTCCGACGCGGCCTCCTTGCGTTGCCATCACGCTGCGCTTGAAGTCGCCGTCAACTCCTCGTCTTGACGCTTTGATCAAGGAGCCTTTGGTCCTCCGGACGATCTCTATATCAAACCACGTCTCAAATTCACACAGCGGCGGAGGCAACTACATGAAAAATAAATTAGCAAAGTCTCACGTACAAATATTACGAAACACGTATGATTGTTACCAGCTGGTGAATCTTCTGGGCCTTCTCCGGCGGGTCGAATTCGTAGTTGCGGCACTTCCAATACCTCCTCTTCCAAGTTGAAATATCCCAAGAGCGGACGAGCCTGCAAGGATCTCCGCACAGACATATCGGTGGTACAACCCCAACAGGTACGAAGAGGTCCTGGTACGCGATGTTGCACGGTCACGCCGAAGCACCTATCTCTTCCTTCGCCTTCCCCTTTCCCTTTCCACTTGCACGCCTCGGCATTTTCGATTGAACCTCTACTTATCTTTTCCTCCCTCTCCTTCCCTTCTCTCTTTTTTTTTTTCTTCTTCTCTCTCGGGCTTTATGTAGGTCATGAAGCGAGAGCAAAGGTTATAAAGGGTAAATATCGCCTAGGTATATATCGCTTCGATATCGATAGGGCCCACCATATTTGTATTTAATATTTGTTTCAAATTGCCAGATAATAAACGAGAAAAAATAATCGTTGTCAAAAGTCAGAGGCACACCGCCGATGGTAAATATCGCCTCGAATGGGGCGATCGCATGGGCGATATTTACCTTCGGCCAGTGTGCCTCCTGACATTTCCACAGCAGGTTATTTTTTTCTCGTTTATTATATGAAAAAGATTTTGAAAAAAAATATTAAATACAAATATGGTGGGCCCTATCTCCCCAGTATCGGAGGGCCCGAACCTCGACGCGGTGGCGGTGGAGCCAAAGGCCGAGGAGGACAATGGGCACATCCAAGTTGCCAACGACAACTGATAGCCCGGGCCTACCTCTTCATTTTCTTTGTTTCTTTCTGTTCCTACTTTTTGTATGCCAGAATAATCTTAGCAATTGTAATGAAGTTGGCATTTTCTGGTTTTACCTGTGTATGTTTGTCTGTTCGCGTTTTGGTTGTGCTTGCTCAACTCAATCAGTGGGCAATCAGCCCCTAGCCTTGTCATGATGCAAACCTAAACACTCAGGTTAGATCGACACTTAGGTGTTTTTTGAGTGACCGCAATAACGCGAACGAAGATTACGCAAAACATGCAGGATATAAACAAGTAAAGTCTTAAGTCTTTGCGCAAGGTTGTCACTGACTCCGGCCCTTTTGGAACTTATATCCTTATGATCTCTTGGAACCTGACCGTAGCGTCGCGCAACAAGGCGAGTGTTATTTGAGCACCAAACATTATTGCATTTGAGCAAGTGTTATTTTTATTTTTTCAAAAGTTAACAACTTCTAAAGGAAATGGTCAGTAATTAAACAGTAAACAGAAATACTCACTAGAGCTGGATGGCTGTTGATGGTCTCAATTATGTATTTCTCATGACCCCACTCAAGGAGTCGCCTTGCACCAATCACTAGTAACATTTTTTTTGAAATGTTTCGATGAGTTGACCCTTCTCCAACTAATGCCTGAATAAGACAAACAAGAAAAACACGTAAATAAATTATAAGGATACAAGGAAATATCATATAGTAGATATTGCAACATGAACAAAACTGTTTGTCCTTACCCTACAATACAGTTAAATACAATTGTGCATAAACAGATATGAATTTACCATAATAAAATCAATGTTATTACCCAAATCAAATGCCACACTTTCTGCATGGTGACTGATTTCGTCCCAGTAGCATCAACAGACAATGACTCATAAGCCCTCAACGTCAGAGTACTTAACAAATAAGGTCCCGAGATTTCAGGGTCCGGACGAAATTTAAAATGGGGGGCCCTTCTAAATAATATATATATATATATATATATATATAAGTGTTATTAATAAACACTCAAGATGCATCCAAAAAAATTATTCGTATCAAGCAACAAGTAAAGCAAAAAGTACATATTACAGTATTACCTTAAAAGTTTCTTCTAACATGTCTAGATGCGAAGTCATTGATGATGGTGTCAATATCAATCTCATCCAATAATATCTTCTCGATGCATAAAATAGCCAAACCATTTAGCCTTTCTTGAGACATTTTGGACCTCAAATAATTCTTCAACAACTTCAACTTTGAAAAACTTCTTTCAGCTGATGCCACAGTGACAGGCACAGTAAATAAGATCCGATAAGCAATAGAAATATTAGGATAACAATCCACTTCTCTGACATACTTAAAAATCTCCATGTCAGACATTGGTTCATTTGATAAAGTCAACTGCATAATACTAAGCTCTGAAATTAGATCATTTAAATCAACATCAGATGAGCCATCAAAAGAGAAAGTGTTTGCAAATTTGGTGTAACAGTCTCTTAGTTCAATAGTATCCAAAGACTTCAAGGTTGTCGAGCTTATCAAAAACCCAAATATACTTTTGAATGATTGGAGTTCTTCAAATCTACTTATTAATGAACTAATTGCAATATCAACCATAACTAAAAAGTAATTAACTTCAAAAGCCTTCTCAGCTTCGAGATTTGCTTCCTCACAATCAGTTTCATCATATTGTTTCTTCCTAAAAGCACGACGCTTTACTGGAAATGATGGCTCAACACCCAATTCTGATGCAATCTCTTTGGCAATGATCAAACTAGAAGCAAACCCTTCATTTCTATAGTTTTCAAAGAAACTGATTGTATCTTCTATGTTCTTTAAGGTAGCGTCAATGCACATGGATGGTGACTGTAACTTCTTGCTCACATTGTTTACAGTAAATAAAATGTCATACCAAATAACCATGCCAAGTATAAACTCAAAGGTACCAAGCACTTCAAATAAATTTTTTGCATCACTCCTATCCTTGGGTTCAGTATCCTTATCTTTACTTAACTGAAGCAAAGCTGATCTTATCTTAGAAGCTTGAAATCTAATTGCTTTGACACTTTTGATCCGACTCTCCCAACGAGTATTGCTCCATGATTTCACAGTTAAGCTTTCAACATGGCCACGCAAAACATCCCATCTTTTGGTAGAACTAGAAAACAATACATATATCCGTTGCACAATTCCAAAAAATGAAATAGCTTTGCCACAAGATTTAGCCATATCACAAAGAGTAAGATTAAGACTATGACAAGCACATGGCATATACAAAGCTCTTGGATTTATATCAAGCAATCGTCTTTGCACCCCCTTGTTCTTTCCTTTCATGTTAGATCCATTATCATAACCTTGACCCCTAACATCTTCAATATTTAGACCAAAGGACTTAATGGAATCAAGCAATGAATTGAAAAGCCCCTCACCAGATGTGTCATCTACCTTAATGAAACCCAGAAAATACTCCTCAATTTTGCCGCTAGACATATTAACACATCGAACCAACAAACTCATCTGTTCTTGATTACTCACATCTGGGGTACAATCAAGGATAATAGAAAAATATTTGTCCTCTTTAACAGTCTTTATGATAGATTTGGTAATGTCAGAAGCCAAAAGAGAAACCAACTCATTCTGAATTTTATGACTAAGATAATGATAATGAATCTCATTATTTCAATGCGCCTAAGGTGATCTTGCATTACCAAATCAAATTCAGCAATCATCTCAACACAAGCTAGAAATTACCATTTCGATCATTGTAAAGTTGCTCACTTGAACCTCTAAAAGCCAAATGCTACTTACCAAGAAATTTCACAACAAAGAATTATTCTTAATAAGACTTGCCTAATACGCTCTTTTCTCCTTTGTGATTTGGTGCTGAAATTCTTTGTCAATTGTTTCATGCTTATCGAGTCTAGCTCTCAGCTCATTCCAAGAGTTCATGTTGGTAATATGCTCCATACTAGCCTCATGTTCTTTCAAATTTCTCATTGATATACCTCCAATCTCTAAACCCATCGTGCCCCAATGAACTCTTGCATTTTTCTGAATTAAAAATCTTACAACAAAAACAAAACACTCTATCAACATGTTTTGAATAAACCAACCATTTTCTATCACGAACTTCTCCATTGCTCATCTTTCTAGAGTAATGAGTATATGAAAAATGTCTCCCATTGCCATCCAAAGGAAATACAATATTTTCTTCTCTTATAGGCCCCTTCTCCACTAATATGTCCCTTGACTTGTTATCAAGATTACCCCAATTTCTTGGATCATAGATATCCCAAGTAAAAACTGGTTGTTCATCAACACTAGCATTATCTGTAGGAGAAGAATTAAATATTGGCTCATGATCACTCACATTGTTACCATCCATGTTCATGTCAACATTTTCTTCCGGTGTAGGGCCCTGATCTTCTGGATTAATATTAGGTTGTTCCACCACAGAACTATAGCCAACTCATCTCGCATTTCTTGAAGTTCTCGACCATCGTAAAGAATTTGTCCATGGCTCTTCTCTGTGATTCTATAAACTCATCTCGCCTGCTTTCTTCCTCTTCCTTTTCTCACCGCCGATGGATACCTTCTAGACGACATGACTATATGTTGAAAATTAAAATAAACAATTATTATTTGAAAGCTATCGCAAAGCTACAAAGGTACTAGTTCAACTCAAAAAAATTATTACCGATTATGTAGAACTCTCAAATCCCAATATCATATATGCATCAACACGGTCCAATCAAATAATTACAAGTGGCCTACTGCAAATTCATAAACCAAATATGAAATATCAAATTATCGATCCATCTAATTAATATGTTAAACATAATACATGTAATCAGTAATCACGTTTGTTAAGGTAATTAACAAAATCAATACGACAATACCTAATGGCTCACGGATGAAACGTCGGCGCGTCGGCGTGGGCACTGGGAACAGCAATGATGAATTGCAGAGTTGCGCCGCGTGGGCCGTCACCTCCTCACCGGATTTGTCGTCTCGTCCCGCCTGATGATGATTGATGACCGCCTCGCCTCGCGTGCGCATCTCGTTGGTCGTTGCGGCGTCGGCCGATCGGCGCGTGACGGCATGATAGCGTGAGCGTCGCCCGTGGCCTGCCGCCTGCAGCAGATGGAGATGGTGGAGCCCTCGGCCTCGCCTCGGGCGCTGATGAGTCCACAACTTGCGAGTCGCGAAGCGTCACGCGCAGGACTCCTCACGCGCGGAGGCCCGAGGGACGTTTCGTAACTTTCGTTTGATGTTTCCCAGCCCAGGTAAAAGGTAACTGAGGTAACATACAGTACATGTATGTACGCCAGGGTGGTGGGGCCCCATGGGCGGGGGGCCCGGAGCGGCTGCCCTGCTGGCCCCCCTGTGGCCAATACTGCAACTAACCAAAACATGACCACAATAAGCATTAGTGGAATATAGTGCATCAACAGAATATAAAGGCTGTACAAAAATAGGTACTTAAGATATTTATCAAAATTAAATTATGTGGAGAACAGAACTGTGAATGGCGTAAATTTATAATCTACATATGCCCTGAGGTGCTAACATGTTGAATATTGACATAGAAGTTCAAAGCTTACACTAAAAGGTAGGCTGCGTCCTCTAGCATCATTGAGATCCCTCACAACCCCAGCATAAACTGAAGATTTATTTTCAATCATAGTCTTGTTAGGTATGGGCATGACTTCCAAAGAGGGTAGGCCTGATGAAGCTTGAGGACTGGAAGCTGAAGATGGAATCGGAGCAGGTCGAGACAGCCCACTTGTTAAGAGATTGGTGTTTCTCTTTGGTAATGTAGAAAGTCGGCTTAGACTCTGCAAGAAGTCTCGCTTCTCCTTCTGCCAGTCATCCTACAACAAAGATATTATACAAGTTTAAAATTGAACAGTAAAATCATTCAAAACACGCATGGCAAGCAGACTATAATAAGTGACCAATGTATAGAATTGAACAGTTCCCTGAATGTCTTAACAGTGATGAGACATCAAACCAAATTACAACACTATCTCAAACACTGCTGCTTTCTTAAAGGTGCAACATATTAAGACAAATAGCAAAGAAAGTTTGGATGGTACAGAAACTTGACAAACTACTCTTAACATATACCAAGCTGATCCAAGAAATTGCAGTCTAAAAGGCATTATCACAGCTACCAGCCCTGGTCAAATGTACAATTCAACAGAAAAGCAGGAAAAAGCAACCAACCTCAAGGACTTGCATCATATAATTGTTAAAACTCCTTAAGTTGTCCTTTTGTGCTTCTTGGATGGATGAGACAATTGCCATTTCATGAAGCTGAAAACATAGAATTTATGATACATTCAATGAAATTCAAGATTATGCATTAACAGACATATGTTAAGTGTTCACCTGCTGCAGGTACTCCTCGACAGTAGTTGCTTCAGATGGAAAAACATCCTCAAAGGTAGTCTGCAAAACATCAAATCTATCCACTATTATGTATACTTGTAAGTCATAAGCAGTCCAGAGAGTGATATTCAAGAGCTGTAAATCTACAATAACAAGCAAGCTGCAGACACATATAGAGCAATAGGGCAGAAAATGGTATTAAGGTAACATGTACTTGATAGGAAAGGAGGTTTGATTGTTACACTATAACAAAATATGTGACCAGTACATTATCTGCATTTGAGTAACCAGCTTTTTTAACAAACGAAAACACTACATTGCCAGAGCCTCAATTAGATGTCTGTACTACCATGCATGGTTATTAAAACGTAAAATGAGAACGAAACGACACACCCCCTTTTTAACTTTTAAACGTTTAAACGAGTGTTGAAACGTAGTTTTAAACACCATGGTAAAACGAATAAGGGAGCAAAGTGTAGTAAAATTTGATGTTTTGTCTTGGCTTTTGGAGAAGGAAATTGAGCTAGCCTGCTTTTGTTCTGGGCCATTCGTCAGGCCCACTAGGGTTAAAAGTATCAAGAGGCGTACATTCTTTGCCTCTTCGATAGTTTTGACTAGGGCGGCGCTGTCTTCTGCATGGCGTCCGGTTTTACACGGGAGCACGAGAAGGCCGGTTCAGATCTGGATCGAGGCGGTAGAGATCACGGGTTTGTTCATTCCGCTTTCCTCTTCTCACGACGCGTCTGCTTTTTCCCCAAGGTTCCTTCCTCCGCCCGCTCGCCGCCGCCGCTTCCTCAGATCGCGGCCGCCGCCATGGAGGTCGACGCCGATATGGTTCTTCCGCCTCTACACCCGGATGCCAGCGCAATCGCTATACAGGAAGCCCTAGTCCCCCTCGCGGCTTCCCCCGCCTCGCCCCAAACCCTAGCCACGGAGATCGACGCCGGTAGGGTTCTTCCACATCCGCTACCGATGCCACCGGTCGCGGTACGGAATCCCTAGCTCGCCATCCGCACCACGCTTGGAGGAGGCGAGAGATCGCGACGCGGATGGAGGAAGGTGGCGGGCGCCGACGGCGATCTGCTCCTGCCGCGCCATCGCTCAACGGAGTAGAGATCCTCACGCGAAGTTTTCGCCCGACTCGCTTCGCTTCTTCCTCCCGATTCCGAAGTTCGACTCTGCTTTTGCCCATTTTTTTGCTTTTGGACGCCTCAACGACGTTTTCCAGACGCTCAACGCGCTGTTAGTTTGGGCGTAACGCCGGACGTTCTTCAACATCTGAGCGTTTTATCTTTTAAACGACGTTTAAACGTCGTTTAAACGACGTTTTAATAACCATGCTACCATATTGCTGCAATATTCAATATGGTTTAAGAAAACATGCACTTTGCACTATCCAGACAAGGAAATGTGTGTCTAGAAGGAAAACTGAGAGCTTACATTGATGTTGTGATCTATAAATTATTGTGATATAATACAGCTAATGGAAGAAAAGAGGGAAAAGCTTCAATAGGAAGTTATGTAAACCTCGTATATGCATATGCTACCAATGAGTTGGACATAGAATAAGTACATATTGAATGAGCCCCATTACTAACAATATATGGTCCGTATGTTACACATTGCAATTTTTCATAATAAAAATAAAAACAAAATTGAGGCAGGGTAACTGTTTGTCTACAGTGTGAGGTGAGTCTCGCACTAGTTTGGAACAGTAGAATTGAACTCTGGAGTTGTTTGCAACATAGTTCTTGTCAAATTATTTTATGAAAACTGCTGAACTCAAACTCAGTATGTTTTGTTATGATTTATGAATAACTATGAACTATATATAAATTAGTCCAAAATACACTTCTAATAAAAGTGAAGACAAGATAAGATGTGTTACTTAGCAAATACGAGCATCTCTTCCTCAGTTCTTCATTTCAATTATTTTCAGGATGTTTTCAACAACTTGTGCAAGGAGTAAAATCATGAGTATCATTAGCTGTTGCCAAGGTGCACCAAATTGAACTCAGTTCCATCTACTTGTAATAACCCTAGAGTATAACAAACAGTAGCACAAAGTGCCTAAACCTTTAGAAAATTAACCGCTCAATTTAACAACCACCACATAAGATTAGCCATATCATCCTTTGAAACGAAGCCCTGAATCCGTTATTTCCAGTTTTCACGGTAATCAAAACACCATGATTTCAAATGACTTGAGGTCCCTAGCGAGCTGTTCAAGATTGATCCTCAAGCGCCAGCAACCTGCAGAAGCACAGCCAAACTCTTAAGTCCCCCAAAACCCCGAAGCGACCATTCCGATTCACACGAAACATTAAACACATACAGGCGGCGGCAGAGAGACTCTCAACTTCTAAAGGTTAATTAATGGGCTCCTGAGGCCTACAGTGGCGGAGAGCGATCGCGACGGCGCCTCGGCGCGGATTGTCTTGGTCTTGAGCTTGGTAGAGAGCACCTCGAGCTGGTCCAAGGTCGACCCTTTGAGAATCCGAACTCAAATCACCGTAAGAAACCAAAGAACAGAGAAGGACCACCGCCAAAGAAAAGAAAAGAACACCAGAAGTAAAACTAGGGCTAAAACGAACTAGAGTAAAGTAACTAGGTATATGAGGATTCTTGTCTTCTTTCTTCTCCATCACGGCTTTTATAGCCGGTTTGTTACAAAGTGCCGCACAAAAACAGATGACAAAAGTAATGACCAAAGTAACAAGAATCGCATTAACAATGAGCTGCATTAAACCGGTTCACCAAAAATGTTCCCCATCGAATGACCGTCCGATGCTCCTTCTGTTAGATGATAGCAACTGAGCCATTGATCTCTGTGAAGTGAAATCGACAAAACGGTATGGCTGCTGCCATCTTTCCCCTGTTCTTCTTCCTCCTGGAAACATTTCCTGACAATTCCCCCTTCTGAAGCTACAGCTTGTCCTCAAGCTGTGAATGATGGAAAGATACTCCTGATGAAACTGAGGTCATCCCAGGTGGCACCCCTTTTCGATAGATTAACCCTTGAACTAGCCATTGAGTCACAGCAATTCCCTTCCGAGGCTCTAATCTTCGATCCATAACAGCTTGCTTTGCCGCCATATAGGCGTACTTCTGTGTTTCAGCTATCAGAACGCCAATATTTTGACCAGCAAATTCAGCAATCGGATCACCTAAAAGCACTTCGTCTCCTAGCATTGAGAAGCCGGACCCAATATTTTCTCCACCGCGTGGAATGTCCTTTGCAGAGATAACCATGATGATCTTCTGTGAAGCCAAAGATGATCTGAAGTTGAGACCCTTCCTAACCATTCTCTGCAGCTTGGTGTCAGATGACTGTTCTCCTCCTCCTGCCATTGTAACCTTCTTAACAGGAACAACATTGAATCCAAAGCCATTGCTGACTGCATGTTCATAATCCATTACTATCTGTGGCTCAACAACATTACTTTCTGTTTCTATTAGATTGACTTGTACGAAATATCCATTTGCCATTTTCTCAACCATATTCTCGCACCAAGTAGTATTCACATGAAAATCAAGAATTGGAGGAGTATGATCGGGATATGGATAAGTTGACTATTTTTCCCGATGGTAAGTTCTTTCTTCTTGAGATCTAATACAATTGGGCTATGCACATATATCCAATCGCACCGAGGATAATATTACAATTACCCGCTTCAATAATTTGAATGAAGTAACAAGAGTCAGATCAGATTTCATATGCTAAGTTTTCAACTCTAGCTTCGAGGTTAATTCTCCTCCACCAAAGATCCCGAACTTTTCGGCATGGCATTGAACTCGAGTGAATCCATTTTTAACAAGCAGTAGTTATAATCCATAAAGGAGTGAGGGCTACCACAATCAACCAGGCTATTGCTTGTTTACCTCCAATCGCAACATCAATGGAAAGGTCACCATCACGTATAGTCCTTGGGCAACATGTAATGAAATCTGCAGAATGATCGCTTTGTTCTTCATTTTCTTCAACTGCAGAATCGTCGGTGCAAAGTGACAAATCCATTTGGTTCATCCTGCTTCTACCTCTTCCTCCTTCCCATCCTGCTCACCTTGTCTCCCAACTATATTCCCCTTCTGAGTTTCTTTCTTTTCAGTTTTCAATACAGTTGGTTGAGAGTTTTTCATTGAAGGAGATGACTTCTGCTTGCCACCACCACTGTATTGACTAATCCTTCTGGCAATGGCACATTTCTCTTGCAAATATGAGTGGTCTCTCCTCACCAATTCCACACACTCCTCAAAATAGTCAACATATGTATCTATGTTTCAGTGCTTGATGCCCTGCAGCTCTCCACCGCCTCCCGGCATTTGACTCAAAACCTTTCACACAAGATTTTGCTAAACTGTGGCCGCTTTAACGATCGCCAAAGAATACCGTGCTATGTAACCAAACACCACCGCAATTGAAACATATGATCACAGCCTGCTTTTGGGGTAATCCTCCATATCAAGCAAAAACATCCTCAAATTCCTTGAGCACCACTTCTATCTCGGATGTAACCGGTTCATCAGAATCTTGTTCTTCTTGCTCTAATAGATTCATTTGAATCATCAACTCATCCATTCGCTTCCATGCCATCCATCCCAAATGTCCAAAGATTAAGAATATCCGCTCGAATCGGGCCGAGTATAGTCTGAAATTCTTTTCAGTTTACCATCCTTGCAAATAGTTAATAACTTTTCCTTAAGATCCAGCTTAAGACTGTATTTATAAATCCAATCACCCCTCATAATTATGTCATAATTTCCCAATTTGAGTAACCTGAAGTCTGAAATATATTCTGTACCCTGGATGATGTGATGCAAGTTTGCGATGATAACATCAGAAAATAATTCACCCCCACCAGACACGGAAACTTTGCATCCCGGTATTGGTTTTAGTGGGTACCCATTCTTAATTGCAAATCTGTAATCTATAAAAGAGTGGGTACGACCGCCATCTACCAAGACAATAGCCTTCCAGTTCTCAATACTCATCAACAAAGCAAAAGTCAATAATCCCTTGATGCCATGGGCGCCATAAGCAGATATCTGCATTACTTGCTCTTGGGTTTCAACTGCCTCCACTTGTTCAGAACTCACGATTTCAGTCAGACACTCGGTCACTGGTTGGGCTGAAACTTCCTCGTCTGGTAGCTTGGCTATAGGCTTTAATGGCTCAAAGACTTCGGCATCAGATGTGCCATGACCATTGCTTGTTCCAAAGATCAGAACAGCAAATGGGCCGCCATGGTTCCGATTATAGGTGATGATTCTCGCTTTGCCTCATGTGAGCCACTTCCAAAGACTTCGTTGAGTCTTCAAGGACTTGATATCTCGTAAACTTCGCTTATGTGAGGTAAAGGCGATGTCAGAGTGGCTAGAAGTTGTGGTTGACTCGCATGACTTGGACCAACCAGGTAAAACACCTTGAGCAGTAGGCTGTATGAAAGGAGAAACTGATGCAGATAAAGAAGTTCCAATACCATTTACTCCTCCTTGATTACCATACAACCCATCTCCTCCATACCCACCATACCCATAGCCCTGGTTCCCATAGCATGCAGCTGCACCAGCGGCCTGACTAGTGGGTACCTTGTCGCCAGCAGAAGAGCTGTTCCAAGCGCCATAGCCTGCATTGCCACCATAACTCCCAAGGTCAGAATCAGATGGAGCTTGATCGCCCCAAGGTCCTCTATTTGTGCTCGAGGACCACCTTGGTAACGTAACCAACTGCATTTGGATTGCCATAAGGTCCACCATACATAACAGAACACCTCCATATACATTCCCTGTGAAACATAGGAAGATAATGCAGGTGGCAATAACTGTGCACAGTCGACTACCAACTCCCAACAGAGAAGTTCTAATAGCAGGATAAAAGATAGAATAAATAGGGTTACCACCTGGTGACTTCCAAGAATAGCCAAGCTTCCATGATGCCACCAGGAATCCCAATCAGAACCCTCCTTGATTCAACTCGCTTGAAGTCCGGGAATAACGTTTTCAAAGATTTACCGATGGGCTCATTGATTCCCCACATGAATCGCCAAGATCTACCGATCAACAAATTTTGATTTCGCCACATCCGCCTTCCATGTTTCCAACCCTGCCGACATGCTTCTCACAAATCCACAACAAAGTCTGAACAATCAGCCCAAAACCAGAAAAGAACTAGAAGAATAGAGCAAGAACTCCAGAACACCAAGAATAGAGCAAGAAAATTTCCACCGATCCAAGATTCACCAAAGATTGGGGATTTTCTGAACAACCAACCCCATCCAAACCCAACTCAGATCTTCCAAGCCGAGGAACAAGTTGCTCGATACCACTTTGTCGACCCTTTGAGAATCCGAACTCAAATCACCGAAGAAACCAAAGAACAGAGAAGGACCAAACCGCCAAAGAAAAGAAAAGAACACCAGAAGTAAAACTAGGGCTAAAACGAACTAGAGTAAAGTAACTAGGTATATGAGGATTCTTGTCTTCTTTCTTCTCCATCACGGCTTTTATAGCCGTGTTTGTTACAAAGTGCCGCATAAAAACAGATGACAAAAGTAATGACCAAAGTAACAAGAATCGCATTAACAAATGAGCTGCATTAAACCGGTTCATCAAAATGTTCCCCATCGAATGACCGTCCGATGCTCCTTCGTTAGATGATAGCAATCGAGCCATTGATCTCGTGAAGTGAAATCGACAAAACGGTATGGTCGCTGCCATCTTTCCCTCGTTCTTCTTCCTCCCGAAACATTTCGACATCCGTGTTCTCTGCGGGCTAAAAAACGAAACCGCTGTGGAAGCAACGGGTGGATCATGCGAGGCGGCGGAGATGGATGCGGTCAAGGGAAGCGCGGATAGTACGACGCCGCACCGAGGGGAGGGAAATGCGGGTGGGGGCGGCTCGCCGAGGAGCTTGGTTGAGGTGTGGAGGAGCTCCGACCACCGCCATCTCGCGTTGCCTCCGACGCCGCCATCGCCACCGGAGATGGGAGGTTTCCGTGCTGCGGCGCGGCTCGACCAGGGGTAGGGGTGCAAACGGATCGGATACGGATGGATTTCGCTCATTCCGTATCCTATTCCAAATTTTTTCTCGGATATAGAATCGGATACGGACAAGGCCGGATTCAATACGATATCTGAATTACCTCGATCGCGAATACGAGCTTAATACAAATCGTTCCGGATACGGTTAGTCTCGATTACTTAATAGTTAGTCTGATAATGTGTGAAAGCAGAATCATATATGTCGCAGATATTAAATACACAAAACTTTACTAGAACCTTGGAGACATGTAAGTGTTTCAAATTCAATAATAGTTGCCTTCCTATATAAGAATAATATGCACCAAGTATAATTCCAATCAACATATGAACTTATATGATGTAGAATGTTTATGTTTATCGGATCTCATATCGGATATCTATTGCACTCATTTACACCGATATTTTTCGGATATCTCGAAATACGGTATGGATCGGATACGGATCGGATACTTTCTTCCCATATCTTACCCCATATTTTTTTCGGATAAGCGATTCGATCGGATCGAATCCGGATATAACCGGATATCATTTTTTCGGATTCGATTCGGATTTTAAACGAATTCGGTCTTCGGTCGGTCGGGAATTATCCGCTCCGTTTGCACCCCTAACCAGGGGTTTTTGAAGGAGAAAATTGCATATATGCCCCCAAAATTAAGTAGCCCTCGTTATTTTGCCTCGAAGTTAGACGACCTCGTTATTTTGCTCCATAGTTTGTGTGACCCCTTATTTTTTTAATTTTTTTTACTTTTCTAGATTTTTTTTCTTTTCTATTTTCTTATCATTTAGGCACATATCATTTACTTCCGTTTGCTTCCGGATTTATACCATTAGTATTAGAAGGCAACATACGTACAATCAGAAAAAATATTTTTTTCTTTTCTACTCTTTTAGGCTTTTACCCTTCTCGTCACATGAAAAGCGGCATGGGCAGCATAAATGCTGCGTGAACATGAGGCTAAAAAGAACTTAAAAAACTTTCAGAGAAAGAAGAGCCACTTTCCAAATTGGCCGAAAAATACGACAAAAGCTTTCGAGAAAGAAAGGGAGCCATTTAAATGATAAGAAAATAGAAAAAAAAAGAAAATCCAGAAAAGTAAAAAAAAAGGTAAAAAAACAAAGGGTCACACAAACTATGGGGCAAAATAACGATATCGTCTAACTTCGGGGCAAAATAACGAGGACCACTTAACTTTGAGGCATATATACAATTTTCTCGTTTTTGAAGTTGGGGGAGCCGAAGGGGAGGGAAGCGGTGGTTGGGCCCGGGGCTTGTGTGGCTTTTGAATGGGAGATATTGTATAAACGGTTGCAGAGGCCATTTTGCCCGCTGAAATCGTGTTGGGTTCTCCAAGAGTGCATCTGGTCGACAGCATCGACCAGGAGGCTGAGTGTCTCTCTAGACCTAGACCTCGCCGAGGCAACTCGCAAATGGGCTTTGCTACGGTTCGCGGTTTACCTACAGGCTCTTCGTAGGCACGCGGCCAAATCAGTTCGACCAAGGACCTTGCAAGTTGGTGACCTCGTCCTACGTCAAGTCCAGGACTTGTCAAAAGCTAAGAAGCTGACCCCCAGGTGGGAAGGTCCGTACACGGTCGTCTCAGCAACACGCCTGGGAGCTATTCGCCTAGCGATGGAGGATGGTCGGGTGCTCACCAGTACTTGGAACGTCGACCAACTACGTAAGTTCTTTGTCTAGTTTTTTATTACTACTTGTTCTACACAAGATCAGTGAGTTTTTTCTATAAAATTCGGTTCTTTTGCCCCCGTGATTTCCATTCTTCCCAAGATTTTGTGAATGTCTTTGAAGTCCCTGCCCGTTAGTAATAAGCCGACTCAGCTTCGCACAAGGGCACACTCTCCTCCTCACAGTCTTGATGATGGGATGAGCGCGTGTGGGCAAGGACATTTGCTCCAATTGCATTATCCTAAGGTTTGGCTAGTATGCGCGAGAGCGACAAAAGTGCAAAGACCAACGCTGGACCACTAAACTCGCCACCAGAGGCCTCAGTCTACATAAGCCGATTATTGTTTGCAGTAGTGCTTCGCTGCAAGTTTACAATCACATACAGACACCCTCTTGTATGGTTCAGAGTTCTAGTTCGATTCATGCGTGCTTGGTCGTTGTGCGCTTTGTCGAGCAACCACATGTTTTTCCCATCCTCGTCAAAACCATGTTCGCAACTTAGGGGCATGGGTCAAAACGCCTGGGGGGATAAGGCTATGCGTGTATTTCTTTCTCCTAACCTAACCCATGCTCGCAACTCGGAGAAATGGTGTTGGATCATTAAGAGAAAAATATGTGCAATTTTTTCTAACTCTCCTGTGAATGAGTTCGTGCTCGCAACTTAGGTGCATAAACTTCATTCACAGCAGGGGCTTAGTAGGGATAAACTACCGTGTTTTCCTAAAAAAACGCACGTTCGTGTCTTCATCCTTTACTATTTAAGTTACTTTCTTGTTCATTCTGCTTTGTCTATTTTTGCAGGCCATTCATCGGCAACGGGCAAGAAACAATCTAAGCAAGAAATAATCCAAGCAAAACAAGCAAGGGAAACAAGTCATTTCAGAAAAAGCTTTTCTTTATTCATTCAAGATGATTACATATGAAGTGCTTTACAAAGGAGTGCTAAGGGAGCTATGTTCCGCCGAGCTTCGCCTCTTTGATGGTCGAGAGTTCTTCCCTCACCTCATCAAGCTCAGTCTCGAGCTCGAGAACCCGCCACCGGGCATCTCGTCCCTCACTAGCTTCTTGGCGGAGTCACTTCGCTTCTCCCCTGCACTGGTTGACCAGCTCGGTGGCCTCTCGTGCAGATCTACTCAGCTCCTCCACGTTTTCCTCCAGGGCCGCAGAGCGTTGCCGCTCTTGCTCAAGCTTCGCCTTGGCCTGGAAGATTTGTTCTCTACACTCCATGGTGTAATCTTCAAATTGTCGTCGCATCTCCTCGTTTGACGCCTTTAGCTCAGCCAACGCTTGTTCGAGCTTTGCTATCTTAGAGTCTTGCTCGGTGTTGTGCTTTGGCCACAACCTCAGGAGGTATGGTCGCTACCTTGAAGTCCACCATGGTCGCGTCGAGCACCTGCAAGGTAGAAAGCTTTAGCCCTTGCTTGTTGTAAAAGAAAAGGACTTAAAAAACAAGTAACCTTACCCAGCGGAGACGATCATGCAAGTTTTCTCAAACTTGCTTGATGACATCCCTTGACCAAAGGTTAGCAAGACCTTCTGCGGGGATCTCTGGCCGAGAGAATTCGTCTTCTCCCCAAGCATGCGCTTCGCTCGGGGGCTCCTCATTTCCTTCCTGAACATGCGCTCTGCTCCGGGGAGTAGTGTTTTCCTCCTGACCCCGAGCATCTGTCATGCTCGGTGGCTCAAGGGATTGCCCCGGTAGTGTTGGCTCCATCGGGGCAGGATCCTCCCGGGGATGTTCCTCCTCAGGGGCATCAGGGCTTTGGCTCGCGAGCTGCCTTCATGCTTAAAGACCATGCTCGGCTTTAAAGTCTCGAGCTGCTGGCCTTCCTAGGGAGTTTGTTCCTCCAAGGCATAAGGCTCCGCGACTTGTTGGTCGTGGGGACCCTCGTCAATATCTTCGGCCATCACGAGGTCGGCAAAATGGGCAAGCTCCTTTTCTATTACAGAGTCAAGGATTTCGTCAGCCATACCCTCTAAGTCCGGAGCTCCCCTATTAGCTATTACGCCCACAACGGCAGTGTAGAGTTAGCTTGGACACTCAAAACAAAACAAAAAAAGAGGAGAAAATGGAAAGAAAAAAGTAGTAGAGTTACCTTTGCCAAGCCTCTCGCTGTCATCCTCGGTATTTTTGGCCTCTGCCACGGAGGTATTGCCCGTGGAAGCCTGGGCCCCGACCACGAGCTTGGACCTCTCCGTGGCTGTGTGGCTGGTCCTCGCCATCAAGGCATCGACCTCGTCTAGGTTGGCCTCCTTCAAAGTCTGCTCTGGGCGCTTCAGCGTTGCGCCCGGCGACTTCCAGCGCCTCAAGACGAAGGGCATCGGATCTTCCTCCTCTTCCTCAGGCCCATCTGTTGGAGAGCCCGAAGTTACCCACGCTAGCTTGGCTTGGAGGGCGGCGATCTTCTCCTCTAGCCGCTCCTTGTGCATGGAGCCCTTCACCGCCACCTTCACTCGCTTCGCCTTCTCCACGAGCTGGTATAGATGAGCCATCAAGTTCGGATTTTTCTTAGTGTACTCCTTCAATCATAATTTCAGCTCCCTTACCTCCACTTGTCGGCATATTCTAAATGCCGCCGGGGGGGCTCCTACTCGAAGTTGCCTGCCTCTTAGGACGCTGGGTAGGGGACGACGTGGGTGGTAGCGCTAGTCGCTTGCGCTTCGCCTTCTTGGTTTTGACGGCGGCGATGACTCCCCCTTGGTCACGCGTCAATGGCTTGATCTTGGCCACCGCGGCTGCAAGGGCGATCTTCACATGACCAAAGTAGCATAGAATGTCAAAGATGCTCGGGATGTTTTTCCTCGAGCATGGTTCACGAATTCACTTACCGCTTCGCCCCGCTCGAGCACGTTGCTCGGAACTTGTCGCCCAGTCTTGAGCTCCTTACCTTTTGGGGTACTGAACATCTCGACAACCCACTTTTCGACCTAGGTCTTGCTCGAGGTTGCAACCCGACCAACACAAGTATTAGTACAAGCAAGCTAATCCTAAAGAATGGAAATTACTTGCACAGTTTTCGGAGGCTTACCCGAATCAACATCACGGGTGAAGTTCTGCCACCCCGTGATTTTGAAGAAGAGATGCTCCCTCCTTCTTAGTGAAGCCACCTGGTCCTGAGGAAGTCCCAGGCGATGTCCCGACCAGTGAGCCCCAGATTCGTGAGCTCGCTGATCGTCATCAACACTCGCTCCTCCTCAGCTTGCACGGGAGGACGCGGGGTCTCAATCTCTGGAGCCGCCGCTCCGATGTAGCGGAGAGTGCTTCTCTCCGCCTTCTTGAGATAGAACCAATGGTTGGCCCAATGCAGCACCGAGTCCTTGAGCGTGAAGCTCGGATACTCGAATGGTCGGTTGGACCAAAGACGAAAATAGATGCAACCGGCGGGGGAGGTCCCTCCAGTGCTGAACAAGGAATAAAAATAGAAAAAAAGGCTCGCCGTGGGTATGGTGCCCACGTATCCCTCTGAAAGATGCGAGAAGATTACCAAGACAAGAATGGAATTAGGGTTGAGATTGGAGATCTCGCACTCTCACTGGGCAAGTACGGATTTAAGGAACTCACTTTCGGGCGTCTGCAGCCCGTTGATGGAGTAAAGTTCGCAGGAGACGATCTCACCTTCCTGCGGCACCGGAGCTTCCTCGCTGTCGGGTGCACGCCACGACTCCTCGTCGATAGCCGAGCTTCACGAGCAGTTGGAGCATCTCCTTGTTAATCTTGCTTGCTTCGAACTTCTCCATGGATTTGGTGGAGGAGGAAGATGCAAGCATAGAAGAGTACGAGACTTGAGAATTCCTAAGGGCTCAAATGCGCAATGCAGGTGAAGAGTTTCTCATCACCGCTACTACCCTATTTAAAGAGGCGGAGAAGCCGAATGGACACGACCATCTAAAAACCGCTCCCGCCCGTTCGCAAAACGGTGTGTGGAGGCAAAATTTTTGAAACCGTCCAATAAAGGCGCGGTTTCCGAAAGATTGTCCAAATCACTACCGTGAGGCTTCGTGGAGAAGGAACCGACGCAAACCTTTGATCTTCTCTTGCCTGAGCTTCTATTGGGCGGAGGCCGAGCTGGTAGCTCAACTCTTATCAACCATGCTCGTCCGCGAGCGGGACTCGCTCGGATGCTACAGTAGTACTTTGCTACAAGATTCTAATCCCTCCGTTGAGTCTGTAGGCTCAAGGGGAAGGCCCCGCCAAGTAGTTTTCCACTTGAGCCTCGGGGGCTACCTGTCGGGGATTGGATAATCTCCATAAAGACTGTTATATCCTGGCAGCTAGTTTTGGCCGACCATGCATGCCTTTGGATGGTGTCCCCAAGGAGGACCCTCGGATAGTCTAGCCGGTGGGTCCGCCCGACCGGAACAAGCACCCAAGCTCGTCCCCGAGCATACCAGCTCATCCCCGAGCATACCAGCTTGTCCCTGAGCATGCAAGCTCGGGAACGTGCGAGAATCGGTCAAAGCCAGGGGAATCCTCGAGCATGATTGAAAGATCGTGTTTACCCCACAACGTGTACGTGGCGATAATTACGCCACGATCTAGGGCTGTTATGCCCACGATGAGAACGTGGCAAGAATCAACGCTGCAATTACGGCCACGGTTAATCGCGCATTATTCAGCTGCAGTTATTTCAATTATCCTGTAAGCTATAAGAACCCCCCCGATAGATCGGTAAAGGGAGACAGACGAAGAAAAACACACAGATATACTTGAGCCTTCCTGTAAGAGTTCATCAGCAATAGTGAAAACCACTGGAGTAGGGTTGTTATCTCCGTTGTGAGAGACCCGAACCAGTATAAACTCCTTTGTCTATTTTCCGAGTATCCGGTGCTAAGAGCATTTTTCAGACGCAAACCCTTCACCAAAAAGGGGCCGTGTTGATCCCTCATTCAACAAGTAAGCTCGACGGGGACCTGTTTCCCAAACATCAACACTAAGAATATACAGATGCATATACAAATTAGAAAACACATTACAGAAGACATTTTTACTAGTCGGTCATGCATCACTAATAAGGTGTTTCCTTGTTTGAATATGAATCTGTTTTTTCTTTGATTTAGCCATAACTTTTTATTGACAGCTCTGATGCATGAACGCTTCTTACCAGTAGCTTACTGACGATGACAACAACATAATGATATAAGTCTTGCTAATAAACAATAATTTTACAGGCTAGTAAAACATTTTACTACATCTATATATAGAAATTATTACATTTCTATATAGATTTTACTATCATACAATTGTAAATCAATGTACATTTTGCAGTAAAATTTTATTTATGCAACGTTTGTTAGCGAGACTTATATAATGTTGTTCCTCTCTTCATCAATAATCTAATAGTGAAATTCGTTCGTGAATTGGAGCTACAAAAAAAAAGCTATGGCTAAAATAAATAAAAATTAGATTCATGTATAACTAGGAAACACATCTTTGCATGTCTCGGTCACACACATGCATGCAAATTTTTGTAGTTTGTATGTGATTATGTTTTTTCATTGATTTAGCCATAACTTTTTATTGACAACTCCGATTTATAAACTATTTTTACCAGTAGCTTACTAGTCAATGAGACCAACACATTGATATAAGTCTCGACGCATAAAACAGACTTTATTATTTGTATACATAGATGTTACTATCAGTATACATACATTTTACTATCATATAGTAGTAAATTGATGTACATTTGGCAGTAAAATGTGATTTATGTGACGTTTATTAGTGAGACTTATATCATGTTGTTCCTCTCATCATCATCAGTAATCTAATGGTGAACTTTGTTCGTGAATCAGATCTGCGAATAAAAAGTTATGGCTAAAATAAATAAAAATCAGATTCATGTATTACTAGGAAACGTATCTTTGCATCTCTCGGTCACACATGCATGAAAATTAATTTTGGACGATTAATCTTCCTAGGTTCGGTCATGAATTCCGTAGCTCTAATTAGTGGAACGCTTGGCTCGATTGAACTGCAAAACTAACCGGCATGTAGAATGTCCTATTCTACACGCACACATAGAATAGGACACACACACACACACACATATCCTTTTCCGTACTCTCGGGAGTACATACTCCCACCTCTAATATACCACTTAAATAAACGCTTTATACTCTTTTATCACTTTCAGTATACTACAATAATAATTCTAAGATACTCCAATACAACATGATTAAAAAAATTTCATCAGACCCTCTATTTTTTTTTGCTACATACCCTTTTCCATATGTATAAGGAATATGTACAAATTATACTATAAAGGGTGGATTTTAATGAAATTTTTCATGGAACTCACTTTGGAGTATCTTATAATCAGTATTAGAATATACTCAAAAGGATAAAGAGATATAACAATATCATTTAAACGGTATATTAGAGGTGGGAGTACATACACCCAGGAGTATGGAATCATTTTCCTATATATATATATTCTCAACAATACAAGCACTTACTTAATAGTACAATAGTTAATTATCTTAATGAAACATTCCATATACCAAGCCAAGCCGAGAGCTTATCTGATATGTCGCTCACATCATATATACATATATTCTCCACAATAAAAGCACTTACTTAATAGTACAATATTTTTTTATGAAATATTTCATATATCAAGCCAAGTTGAGAGATTATCTGATGTGTCGCTCACATCATACATATATGTTCTCAACAATACAAGCACCTACTTAATAGTACAATAGTTTTTTATGAAACATTACAGATACCAAGCCAAGTTGAGGGGTTATTTGATGTGTCGCTCACATCCAATATACATGTTTATCATTGCCATCGTTCGTTGATACTTTGGATGGTGGAGACCAAAAGTATTTCCTCTATCTAGAGGGGAATAGGCTTGACAATAAAATGGATCTCCAACGTCTCCTTAAAGTTCTTGCTATATGTGTATGCATCTCTCTTGTCATGGAACATGAGCATCATACTCTTCGCCACGTTGGTGACCCGTTGTACAGCCGGTAGTAGCGCGCGATGCTCAAAGTGTGCTTGATTTATAGTTTTCCATGCATCTTCAACCAAAGAACTTATCTTGGCCAGAGCAACCTCGCTTGTAACACTGTACTCCTTGATGTAGCACTCTATGGACCTGGCTACATCTTTTTGATTCCTTCCTTTCTATGAACATGATCTTCTTAATTAATAAGGTACATACATCACAATGCTCATCGATAAAGAGTTACATTTAATCTGGAATTCTAATTCATACCTTAAATGCAGACATGTCATCCATGAAACGTCCCACCTCTCCACAAGCCTGCACAGCATCGGTGCTACCAATGGCCCACTCAAGTGCTTCCTTGGTTCCTAAATCACCCATGCCAACAAGTAGCCCAACACTAAGGTATTGAGCACCCGCAGACATGACGGACACATTTACTTGTTCTTTAAAGCCCGGTATATAATTACCGTGAAACCATTCTGCTTCCTGAAGATAATATCAGGATAACAGTTGAAACTGCGCCATACAAGGAAAGAAGATATATAATGTAAGTTTTCACCTTCGTAGTCGGTGACAGGGAGTCAAAGTGTATAACTGATGTTCGTGATGTTCACTTCCCTTAATAGGATGGCAACGTATCCTATATATGCACACAGGCTTCCCGTGTACACATCGTGCACACCAACTAACGAAAGTCATGAAAAATTCTGAAAAAAATTATAGATGTACTTCATAAATTACTCTACCTATGTATGAAATTGTAGGTTCAAATTCATTATATATCAAGAGTTATAAAAAAGAGAAAATTCTGACAAGTTTAAATAGTTTAAACTTGTCAGAATTTTCTCTTTTTTCTAACTCTCAATATATAATGAATTTGATCTTGAAACTTCATACATAAGTAGAGTAATCTATGAAGTATATCTACAATTTTTTTCAGAATTTTTTATGACTTTTATTAGTTGGTGTGCATGATGTGTACACGAAAAACTCTGTGTACACAGGATACGTTGCCTAGTAGGATTGCAATTTTTTTTAGATAGGATGATTTTGTGATGGTCCATAATCAATGTTTAGATAGTGTGTAGCGAGGAGGCAGTGTGTTTTTGTAGTGGATAGCAGGTGCAACAAACTCAGCTATATATATTTGCATAAATATGTAGTTATTCAATGATTTTGAAGTACAACGACGTATCTCGTATAGGATTTGTAATTTCTATGCAAATCTCAAGTCTTGGAGTAATTATTTAACAACAAAGGGTCATATGAAAATCTCAAATGTATTTGTACTAAAGCATTGCTATACACCTAAAGATATATCGGTTGTAGCAGATGTAGCGACTGCTATAGTGCCACAACTCTATTGAGTGCTTTAGACAGAGCACTACGCCCTGTCCGCTATATCGGGGTTATAGTGACCTTATATCGGGCTATTTAAAACAATGTCAGTAATTACTTATTTGTAGTTCTTGTTTAAGTGGATTTCTAGGATGTTCCTTTTATTTAATGTTTGGGGAGAATTGGTCAATAACACTACAAAAAATAGGCAAATAGGAGAATGGCATAATTTTGTCACTAACAAATGTCCCCTAATTAAGTCCCACTTGTTAGCCTCATATTGGATGTTATTTTCTAATTTTACAATCTCCAATTTTGCCTTTGTGTATAAATAGGTTTAGAGAACATATCATGTGATAATGATATATTGATATGTCCAATTAGTTGACTATTAATTGGCAGGCACCCCAGGGTCCAAATGGGCTGGGTTGTTGTAGGTATAAAACATGAGTGATGACCTTCCCCAATATCTTTTCTTGAGCAAAAAATATTCGACCGTCGGAGTGGCCAGATTGGGCCATGCAAAACTATGACAAAGTTTCTTATTAAGTTATTAGCTATGATCCTACATGAGTATTGACGTGTATATTAATTAGAGCAACTAATATATTCAGAATCAAATTTATAACATCATTAAGGTACTTCTCATTTGGTTCCAATTCATTCTCAAAGTCCTCGAAGCTGCTTATCACCTTGAGGAAGTATTTCTTTAGGTACTCCGGTAGAACAGAAACAACACTCTCATCCCAGCTGCATGGTGAATTTTCTTACAAATTAATTTATACACCTTACTATTTATATGCACGTTGTTTAAGCAAAAAAACTAAACCCAACCTCTGTATGGCCTCATTGAGCTTTCGACACTCCTCCAAAGTTGCACGCACATCATAAGTGTCATCTAACAGTGATCCTAGCATGAAAAGCCTGGCAAGGATCATCCGTGCACGTGTATACTCTTGCTCATAGTACACAGTATAAGACCAAAAGTAACACTCAACCGCACGATCCCTCACGTAGTCGAGTTTAATGTCCCTTGAAAGATCCTTCCACCACCTGAAATTAAATATGTATGTTTATTTACATAGAAGTGAGATTAGAAATGTATGTTTTCCCATAATGAGTGCTATTTTTTATACGAAATTATCAGTAACAAAAGTCATATTCTATTAGACTTTAGATATCTTGAATTCATTATTAGTCTTTACATACTTATGGACTGTTTAGAAGACCTACTGAGTAATTTCCTTGAGCTCCTTTTGGTGAAGATTTTGTAGAAGGTTAAAATCTAGCTTGGCAAACTCCAATATGGAGGGGTTGTATGTTTGCTCTTGCATGTACTCTGGGATATAAGAGAGTGCCTCTACTCTTTTCAAGGTTCTTGGTAATGGTATTTGAAGGGCGCGTGCAACTTGTTCAGCTAGTGGGTACTTGAGGCTGCTTCTCATTGATTCCAAATGATGCCTTGCAAATAAGATAGCTTCTTCAAGTGCACGTTCATTGTGAACTAGAAGATTAGCTGCATTGTATAGACTTAAAAGACCCTTTGGGTCATTAGTTATGTCAGTGATAAAACCCCCATCTTCATATCTGAACTTGTTGAATTCATCTGCAAAGTACACATCTTACAATAATCAAACAATTTGAAATATTTGTGCTGCACAAAATATCAATTTGATATTTATGACTACTAGATCACCTAAGTGTGTTATCATGATATTGTGTTTTTACTACATACCTGGAGAAACCCAAAGAGCTTGTTGCCTAAGCAAGCGAAACCGAAGGGAAACTTCATGAAGGCTAGGGCTGTTGAGTTCAGCACTATGGATGTTGCTCAAGGTGTTGATAATAATATCCTCAAAATGATGATCTATTCCCAAACGTTGGAGCGTGTCAACTAGATTCATCTTTTCCACCACATCCTTGCAAGCATCGAATAGCCCTCTTATCTCCTCTTTTAATTGATTGGACCTCTTGCTCATCCATTCCTCTGACTGCTGCTACAATAGATATGTACGTTACGTAAAACTAAGTAGAAAATAGAAACAAGATCATTTATCTCAGTTCTACTCTTACTCGGAGTCCTTTTTGCACGTCTTATAAATATAACTATGCAAGTTCATAGGATAGAGTAAGAGGTTCGTTATAAACATGTTCTGTATCCATTGTTTTTCTTAAAGTGGTTTTTGACCATCTCAATTTTTTTATGTATTATTTGCAATAGTATAAAAACAATTATATAGTGCCAGCAACACGTAGAATCCATGACATTCATAGGGTGTATTACATGAAATGGTTGAGAGTACATGTTGATGTGCCAAAATACTGGAATAAGAGATTACATATATGTTGGCGTGTAGAAATACCGGAATATTGATTGCAAAGGATCAAGAGCAAATCACATATTGGATTGATACTCATTTGGTTAAGAAGAACGTGACATGCATGCTCGATCTAAACCAAAAAAATGAACAGCTAGCTAGCCACAAATAAATGCAGTTTAGGTCAACCCGATGACCTGCATCAAAAGCAGGCAACAGCGAATTTAAAACAATTGAGCATGCCTGCAATGGCTGTGGGCGATAGTTGATAAAGAAGTCACCCCACACTGTAGGGTGGAACACAGGTGCCGTCTTAGGAGCTGCCGCGCTGCTGGAGCCGGACTGTAATACTGCAGCGCCTCGCTCCAAATTTTTGACCTTCCGCTGTGAGTATTTTGGCCGTTCGGCAGGTATTCTCATGGATGGTTGGCCATTTAGGGGTGTTAGGATGGAAAATAGTCCTGTGCGGGAGGGGTATTGTTGGAATTTCCCCTCCCCACCTACCTCTCCTCACCTTTTTCCATTTGTGGCTGAAATTTTGTGTGGGCTGCAGTCTTCCCCAAAAATATCCAAGCATCAGTTCCTGGCTCCTCTTTTCCCCAGCTGCCTCTCCCGATTCCTCCTGCCTGCCGATTCCTGACTCCCTCCTAGCGTCCCCTGGTTTCTCCTGGCGCGCGCCCTCCGCCCTCCCTGGTCGCTGCCCCTGGCTTCCTCTGGCCATTGCTCCTTCCCAAAGAAGAAACCAAGCCAAGAAGCAGCCCAGTCGATGGAGGCATCGGCCAAGACCGGCCAAGACATTCTGGCGATTCCTCCTGGTTTCCCTCCTAGCGGCAAGACTGAAGCAGAAGAACGCAGCGGACTCCCTCCTGGCGCGTCTGCTCTCCCCACCAAGTCATCCTGGCGCTCTAGCCTCTGTCGCTCCCTCCCCTGGTGCCTTGCCCAGCAGCCATGCGCCTCCTCCCAAGAGTCCAAAGAAGAAGAAGAAGCCATTCCGGCGGTGGCGATGGCGACTTTCCTCCTCCGGTCAAGTGCCTCCCTTGCATTCTTGTGGTGAGAACTCAAGCAAAACTGAAATTGAGGTGTTAGCTTCTTTGTGCATGCAGTGCTTGATGAAATGCCTTCATGAGAATGAATTGATTTTGTATGCTTGAGTTTTGATTTGTTTGATTTTATAAATCATACGGTTATTTGTTGTCCGAGCATCATGAGTATGAAGTCTATATGTATATATACATATGCACATATTTATACATGATTTTGAGAACTCAAGGCAGAGAGATTGGAATGAATGTTTGTGTTCTGCAACAATATGTGGTAAGGGTTGCGAGGCTCATATGAAAATATATTAATGTTTTGATGTTCGATTCAATTCATTTATGTATGCGTGTGCTTTATTATTGGAATGGAGCTTAGGAAATGTGATAAGTTTGCTAATTTGATATGTGTGCATTTTCATACATGCTTGTGCTGTGATTCGCTAAGAAGATACATGCATGAATAGATGTCAATATGCTTTGACCCACCATGCCTTTCAAATTTTCTTGAATCAAATGATGAATGAAAGTATATATATATATTGTGCATATAGTCTGATCCACTTGTTATGTTCAACCCAAATGAGGGTACTAAGGTATCTAATTTTGTAGATTGTTGATCATAAGCTCGGTGTTTATGTTGTAGGTATAATGGTTGAAAAGCTTGCTCATGAGCCTGCTTATTCAATTATTTCTTTTCTTCCAACCAAATTAGATGTTTAGATTATTAGTAGCCTTGATCAATATAGCATTTGTATGCACTAATTCAATAAGTGTGGCTGCCATTACTCCTCTTGCATACCTAAAAATGCTAAGTGTAGCTTCCACTTACTATTCTCGCTTGTCAAAGGATGAATAAATGCCTTGCACCTTTTGGCCGCTAGTTGTCCGGAGAAGAAGAAAAGAAATCATGATCACAGAGGGTGGCAGAACCTCTTGCTACCCATTCTTCCCATGTTAAAGGCAAGTACATCATGGGGTTGGTTATGGCGTGAGTAATAGGTGATACTTCTGTTTTATATTATGTGATAATTTCTGCTTTTATAATAAACGATGCTTCCTAATTCATTTATTGCTCGCAAATTCAGATGAATTATGATTGAAAGAAGGCCTTTGGAAAATGAATGGTAGAACAATAAGTGAATCGACGATATTTAATATTGAAAGCACTCAAGATTTTACTCAATATCTTTAAGTGATCATTCTGTTTTGGTACTCTGTGCTAATGCTATCAGTTAAATCGTCTTGTTATGAGTAAGCTTGTGCGTTACTACGTGTTGCTTCCTATTTTAATTATTGTTCTGTGCAATTAGAGGAAATTTTAGTTGAGGACGGGCTTTTGGCCAATGCATTGATTAAGGAAGTATACTAGTATGGGCTTGAGTCTGGTTTATGAGTATGGTCCAATCATTCTAACCATGTGATTAGTTTCCTTACCTTGAGGCTGCACGTAAGAGCAATTGTGTTGATTGTGCTAAGGAGTATGACTATAATCTGTAATAGGTCTAAAATGTTAAAAATGTGACGATGATACAAGTGGAGTGCGATGCATGTTGTTTGACCCGCATGCTTACTTGTTGTGTGATCTCGCCCACTTTGTAGAACTTATTGCGTTGTACCCTGGTTTTATCTACTCATGAGTTTGAATAAACAAAAGTAAGTGTTAAGTTATGTACGTGAAAACTAGTGGATGATTCTCGTAGTTAGATACGACTATGCTATGATTGGAAACGAATGAAGGTTGCATTTTATTCATGACAATTGCACTTGAGCATTCCTCAAGATGTTTGCATTGCATGGCGTTACACGCAATGGCTCTTGTAGTGAGTGGTAAGGTGTGGAGGTAATTTCCCCAAAATTGTTTAAGTAAGTTGCGTGCCAAATCCCTTGTATATGTTTTGCTGGATGCATTGCATGGTAAAGCTAA
This sequence comes from Guadua angustifolia, assembly GCA_036346375.1. Lineage (NCBI taxonomy): Eukaryota > Viridiplantae > Streptophyta > Magnoliopsida > Poales > Poaceae > Guadua > Guadua angustifolia. Next base: position 34,624,787 of record CM070511.1, on the reverse strand, counting down.
TGGTGAATGGCAGCAGATGACCTTTGGGTTGAAGGTGAATTACTGAGTTAAGAATGGATCGGTCGTGTACTCGCTCAATATTGTCTAATGAGGTATGTGAAATTCGTGAACAAGGTAGGTGATGAGGTAACTAATAGTGATTTCTTCTTTCTATTATATGTGTAATTTAGTATTCCAAAATATGGACATGATTATGATTTACACATGTTAATTGAAAGTGATATTTCTACTTTGTTGTACTTGCTGAGTCTTCGACTCACGTTTCTTTTTGTAAATATATGTAGGTTCCCTGAAGTCGGCATGCTGGGATGGGAGTAGTAGCACGTCACGGCTTATCACCATAGTTTCAGTTTAGCCCTTGTGCTTTCAAACTTATTGAGCTCATGTTTTGTAATAATTAAGTCTGTGGGAGTTATTTCGTGCTTGATCGGTTCCTTTAGTTGCTTATTATATTGTTATGATAAATGCTATCTTCTGTCTGCTGAGTGGATGTCCTAGATTTAGGGGAGGTGCTGCCGAAATTTCTAATAATTTTCAGTTTGTTGCTAATCAATTTAGTTGTAAGGCTAATTGTTCTAGTGCCTGGTGCTATCCGTTGGGTTCGTGAGGGTGTAGCATTCAGGGCACGGGGTGCCGGGATGTTACACGGACGCCATGTATTCCTTCCAAAACAACAACAACTAGCTAGTGACAAGTTTGTACATGAAGAACAACAACTGATGTCTCCTGTTTTATAATGTCTGGTGAAGATGCAAACCGTTTTACAAGGATGGTAATCCAGAAAGTTTGACCACTCAATGTAGCGCATGCGATGGCGCAATGCAGGACAATATGCTCGCTTTGCTTCCATGATTGAGATTCTAAGACTTTTAATTGGGCTGTCATTCGTATCTGTAAATTTTTGAAAATTATTGTACATGATTTGGAGGAAATATTTATCATTCTATAGAAATTTTAGAGTATGATATGACTTGTGTGACTTTAAAAAATTCTGACAATGCTACTGTATCGGTTTTCGGTTTTTTAATTTTCTAGAGTTTCAAATTAGCTGTAATTATTTTTATTTTTTATTTATTTTGGAAGAAAGGAACAAATGTTCTTTTCCAGAGACCAAAATTCAAGAAAATGAGGAAAGTGATGGAAGTTTAGATTAAATTCATAATTCTAATTTAAAATTTTTGTTTTATTCCATTTTAAATTTTAAAATTTTTTGTCCGCTTTTAAATTTTAAAGTGAAGTGAGCTCTTTTAGGCTAAGTGGCGAGTGTGTGGTGTGGGATTGCGTGTAGAAAGCTAGCAGTACTACTAGCACTGAGCCTGTGAGTGACTGTATCTGATCATGGATGGCAGTTTGATGATGATGATGATGGCAGAAACTGCAAAGCCATTTTGGCTGGGATGAGTCATGAGTTAGTGTGAGAAAAGAAGGGGGGCAGTGAGCGTCGTATATACATGCTTTTTTCCTTGAGATGTTGTCATGCATATAGGCTTTTACATTTGGTTCTTTCTCCTAGTGACCACTCTTACGATGCAGGGCAGAAATTCTGGAAGGAAAATGGGGGAGCTGTAATCGTGTGGTTCACGCCAATGTGTTGAGATAAGAATTTAGAAACCATATCTGTCTCACAGGAGGGGAATACTGACTGAGATGGATAGGCAGACCATCTGTTTCTCCTAAAGCAGTCTAGCCAATGTGCCAACCGTGTGTTCCACACAGTCAATACCAGGGTTAACAAAATCGAATCAAGGTTAAAAATCGAAGATCCGGTAGCACCAGTTTATCACAAAAATCGAACGAAAATCATCAAAAATCAAAGGGTTTCGAAATCAAACTTTTTGAATTTTCTTTTAAAAAATGAAAATCGATTGGTTTTTATCGAAAATCGGGCCAATTGAAATTGTTCGGAGGTCGATTTTTAAGCAATTTTCGTAGAAAATCAAGAGATTTCACCGATTTTTGACCGGTTTACGTTGCACATAACTTTTCGTATTTTTTGAACTTTTCTTTCATTTAGACCGATTTATTGACCGATTTTAAATACCGAACCGGCTAGATACGGTCAAAACTTCGATAATCAAGCTGATTATCACGATTTTATTAACCTGGTCAATACACAAGGTCCATTTTGCTTATCTGATAACAGAATGGATAGCTTTGAAAATCGTTGTCAAACATGGGCGCAGATCAATGCATGCATGGCCCGAAAGCCAGTACCAGATTATCCTAGGTTCAAAATTTCGTTTAGCCAAAAAATTTGAACATCCTTGAAATCCGAAATTTCGGCGAAATTTCATTTTTTTTCCAAAATCCATTCAAAATTCAAATCCGGCTTGTTTGGCACCAAAATTTCCCGAATTTCGCCGAAATTACCGAAATTTTGGTAAAAATGCACTGAATGAAAAATAGTTCAAACGATGTCGAAAAATTTTGAAATTTTTTTTGAAGGTTCCTGACACATTAGAGATATTCTCATAAAATTTTTATATGATTATAATGTCCATGTAATTTTTAAAAATTCGAAGAATGGTACTATACAGATGAAACATTGATCGGCAAGTTTGAACCGGATGAAAAATAGTACAAACAACGTTATAAAATTTTGAATTTTTTTGTACATGATTATGATGAATCACTAATGTTTCCATAAAAGTTTCGGATAGTGATCAAGAATGAAGAATTTTTGAAAATTCGGACAGTGCTATTATGCTGATAAAAGCCTTACCGTATATAATTTTTGATTGAGCAATCAAAGCGGGTTGAAATTATTTGAAACTTGCACACAATGTTTATGAGGGAATTAATGATCTGTCATAAAAATTATAGGTCATGATTAAACTTGAAAAAATTTATAAAATTCCAACATGGTTACTACCTCGTTTATGCTAATTCTGTTTTTTATTTTTAAAATATAACAAATGAAGTTAAATTATTTTGAAAAATTTTGTGTATCATCCTAGACTTCCATATATAGTACCATAAATGTTTCATAGCATTATTTAGCTTATTATATTTTATAAAATGCTGTCAGTGTTTGTACCGATATTTTAAAATGTGTCAAAAAATGAAGTTCAATGGTTTTATAGATTTGATTGACCAAACAAAAAAATTTTAAACTTTTTGAAAATTTTATAGAATAGTACTAAGGCAATTATTCATCTATCATAAAAATTTTAGATCATGATCACACTCGAGAAAATTTAGAAAAATCTAACAAGTTTACTGTCTCAATTGTGTCCTTTCAAACATAACAAATGAAGTTCAATTATTTTTAAAATTTTTCTGTAAGATCCTACACTACTAAATATGGTACTATAAATTTTTTAGATCAGTATCAAGTTTGTACAATTTTATAAAAATCTGACAATGTTTCTACCTAAATTTTAAAATGTCTCAAAACATTAGTTTTTCAACAAATTTTCATGTAATACGACTTTCTTAAGGGTTATTGGACTAATTCCGGTCAAATCCGGCCATAAAACATTCAAATCCGGTTTTAAAACCCAAAATTTCGCCGAAATTCCGGTAGCAAATTCAATTTCTTTTATAATTTTAAATTCGTCCGGTAGTTCAAATCTCACCCTACCCCGAAATCCGAAATTCGGCAAAATTTTGAACCTGGATTATCCCTTCTCGTCGTCCCAATTATTTCTTGCAGTGACAACCGACAGCCAACATTTCAGGTATTTCGTTCTTCCCTTCATGATTGCCAGCTTGACCGGCTTGAATGATATTGCTTCCACGTTGCCATGATCGTGTCGCTAGCTTGACGTGAGAGCTGGCCGAGATTGTAGATCTATATATACTAGTCGAGTGTCCGTGCGTTACAACGGAATAATAATTGTTTATATAGATGAATTAAAATAGTAGAAAAACAATATTTAGCAGAAATCTAAAAAACTAAACTGTGATAATAAGAAAAGTTTTAAGATGCAATTTGCAAATTTTCATATACAAAAACTTTTGTACTTGAAACTATAAGTTACAGACGAATTAAAGCAGCAGAACAATAATTTTTAGTAATTATATAAAGTCTACAAGAATAAACTATAATAATCAAAAAGATTTTAAGGTGCCTTCTGCAAATTTTCGTATGACGGAAGGCTTCATTCTCGAAGCTACGTTATAGGGTCTAAGTTGCAGTTCCATGTGTCCGTGCGTTGCAACGGAAACTCAATTTACGATAAAAAGTTTATTTGCAAAGAGCACTAATAGTGGCAAAGACGAGTAATTAAAGAGCCGTAGTAAAGGTGGATAATTAAAGAACAGTGGCAAATGTGGATAATTTTGATGAAGTAACAATGGTAAAGATGGATAATTAAAGAGTAGTAGTAAAAATAAGTAATTTTGATAAAGTGATGTTGAAAAAAAAACATTTATTTTATATAGCAGCGATAACTATACTTGAGGACAGAGGTATCTTTCTTTTCTCTCGCTCGCCTGTCAACTTTTGCAGATACCTAACAAAGATCAACGACATGCTAGAGTTGCCGCTTATCCAAAGCTGCCAACTGAAACGTACGGATGGATCGAGACAATAGGCCAAATCCAGTGAGCCAACCACGAGTAGCTAGACTTTAATTTATGCTAATTAACATTTGTATCTATCCAAATATTCAAATGACACTGTCTAACTTTGCGTAATAATTTGTAATTCTACTATTCTTGTCCTTGTGACTTTGCATATGAATATATAAGGGATATAAGCTAGCATATGCAGGATCAAATTCATATATATTCCAGAATTTTTTCAAGGGAAAATGGTTGACTGCATTATTCACCGGATACCTGGTCAATTGAATGGTATATTCACCCTAATCTATGTATATCTTCATCCTCGGTGATGCACGGCATGGAGTGCCGCACGCCGCCACGGGCCCTCCCGTCACTGCAGTTACAGTATTTTTTTAGATTTATTTTTTCCTTTTTTATTTCATTTCCCCCCTCTCTTCTGTAAAATTGAGCTACAGTTTTTTAATATATTTTCCCCAATTTTTTTCTTTTTTCTTTCAAAAAATATATTTTTTGTTTTCTTATGTTTTTACAGCCTTTTTATGAAAAATTTCCCTCTTTCTCTGTTAAATTAAGCAACATTATTTTTTATTTTATTTGTTTTTACCAAAAATTCCTCTCTCTCAGTGTTAAAATTGAGGTGCCACCCGCGGCAACGCACAGGGTTTTAACTAGTATCTCTATTCTCAGTGATGTATGGTAGGGAGCGCCACACGCCGCTATGTGTTCTCCCATCACTATGGCAACTACAGTGCCAGGATCAACACTATTTTTTTAATTTTATTTTTTTGAAAAATTATTATAAAATTTTCATTTTTTGAAAACTAATGCCCTCTCTTCCTTAAAATTGAGCTGCAGTGTTTTATAATATTTTTCCCAATTTTTTTCTTTTTTTAAAAACTGTTTTTCTGTTTTTATTTTTTTTCATTTTTTGCTTTTTCTGAAAAAAAATTCCACATCTCACTGTTAAAATTGAGCAACAACACTTTTTATTTTATTTGTTTTTCTCAAAAAATTTCCCCTCTCTCTTAAAATTGAGGCGCCGTCTGTGATAACGCGTGAGGATTTAACTAGTTGTGAAGAATTGGGAGCTGGAAATATATTAGCAAAACGACAGGAGTATATCTGTGCATGTGTTCCACGATTGAGATTCCAAGACAATGCGATGGCACAAGACAATGCCCAACAGCTCAATTCGCTTTCGATTGAGATTCCATGCGTTTCACATGGATGGTAATCTAGAAAGTTTGACAAGCCAAATGATTAATATGTGTAAGATTTTCTAGTTATATTGTATAATAGTAATTTCTAGTTGTAACTGTGGTAATTGTATGTTATAAAAATAATAATTTATTTTACCGGTCAGCAAAATTTTTGTTTAATAACGAGACTTATATCATTTTATTCCTCTCATCATCAGTGAGCTATTGGTGAAAACCATTTACAAATCCAAACTACGGATAAAAAGATATGGCTAAAATAAAGAAGAAACAGATTCATGTACAAACTACAGTACACATTAACTAGTAACTGATTCAGTAGTAATTGTATCAGTTGTTTTATAGTAAAATGTATTCGTGATTTACTACTGAATTGCTAGTAATCACTACGGTGTGCACAGTGATACGGCTCGCATGTAGAATAGGCAATATAGCGCGCACATGTAGAATAGCACATGTAGTAATCAAATGACAAGGTAAAGATAATGCATACAATTGGAATTTGCTACAAATACTCACAACATAGCAAGTTTAAAACATATATGCATGCCTATAGTTTGATAAAACAACATAACTTTATAAAATATGGGATCAACATGATCAAAGGAGGGTGCTTGCCTGATTGCTCTTCGTCGGGGTTGTAATCAAGATCGTAGTCGGGGTCATTATCAATTGACTCCAAAACATCATCGTTTACACGTCGGATATTAAAAACCACGACAAAGGCAAATAACATCATATCAAATAGGCCAAAGAGAAATTAGATAGAAATACCAAATTAAAACTTACCAAGAAGAACAAGGTGATTTTTAGTTCTCAAATTGTCTTTTGCTCAACAATTCCGTTAGTACTTAATGTATGTAAGGCCCTTTACATGAATGTGTTATTTTCACTTGTTGATTACAACAGCTATAGTAATGAGCTTACATGAGGTTGTTTATGAATTCAGAAAGGCTATAATTATGTATCTTTGTATCTATAATTTTGAATTCAAGATGAAAAAATTATTTGGATTAGTAGAAGGAAGTCACTAGTTATAGTGTTATGCATAAATAGTACTTAACCTTATGTGTCTTTGTATAAAAGCAATCTCTACAAGTTGGGTTTGTAATTCTAAGTTATTGGTTGCTACTATATGGTCATAAGATGGTTCTTACGTTGCGAAAACTTTGGATGAAGACTTCTACTCCCAACTATTCATATAATACGGCTCCGCGACATTATCATTTAGAGTGTTTGCATTAACGGAATTTATATGCTAAGCAAGTTATAAATACAATATTTTTCTAGAATATGGTAGTCCATATGACAAAGTGTGTTTCTCAGTTGGTCCCACCAAGATTTTCTTTTAGACGAGTTGTTCTACAGGCCACCGAAATGCCTTGGTTGGTTTAGTCTCCTGCATGACTAGTTCATGAAGGGTGTTTGCAGTAGTGAGATTTATATACAGAGCAAGTTCTAAGTAGACTATTTTTTTAGATTATGGTAGTACATATTATGTAGAGTGTTTTGGGCCATTCTTTCTAATTTTTTTTATTTGGTCAAGGTATTTTACAGACTGCCGAAAAGGCTTCAGTGATTTAAGTTTTACACGTTTTGCGTCCTGTTTTTGTTTCTAGTTTGCGACTGCTCCTTATAGGATAATTTGACCATTTTTTAGGCATTAGCTGGCAACAACTCTAAGAGTGTTTTAAAGCTATTTCTGCAATATTTTGCTTTTATTCGAGATGTTTTTCACATAGTTGAACATTAGTGCCTTGTATTAAAATATTTTAACATAGTATAAATATGAGTTATTCTTACATAACCAGAAAGGATATCACTTCCTAGGGTCTTAGAATATGTTTCGCCAAATTTGAAGTCCATTTGCACAAGTTATGGCTATTTGGATATTACCCGTATTGAAACTTCAACTATCGAGTAAACATCGTTACCTATGGCCAAACTTAAATATTTTTGTATATTTGTGATCCTTATAACATCAGTAGTGTAGCCAAACTAGTTTTGCTCAGATTTGGATTCGTTTGGTACAAATTTTAACTACTTGATTTCCTTATGCAAGAAAGGTGTTCTACATTCAGTTTTATTGTTCAAACCTAGTTCAAATCCAATTGTTTTTGCAAAAATAGAACATTAGTGACCACAGGAGCATGCGAGAATAATTTCATGATTTGAGGCTATGGTTTTTATAGTTGCTTCATGGTACATAAAAAGAGCTTTAAACAATTTTGAATCCAATAATAAAATCTGTTGGAAACATATCAATTTTATTGTATATTCAGATTTTACTTGATTTTACATGGATTTAGAAAATTATTAGACCTAGTTTGGACCTTCCTAGCAGAAGATACAATAAGTAGAACTTGGGTCGGCCTGAAAATGAACTGAAAATGAAAGATTTCTAATTAGGGCAAGTACGCTTTCATTAAATGAAAAGCGCCTTTCCTTTTGGTAAGGATTCTAATGACGTTTCCATGATCGACATGCGGGACCCTTTAGGCAGTTACCGCAAGAGACAAAAGAGAAGAGAGGTTGACGGCCTGGTCCCACAAGTCAGCGAGCGATAGTAGAGGAGCTCAGAGCTAGCCGGTGAATGGGAAGCACTGCCAGGTTGAGGAGGTCAATTCGCACCTCTGGGACCAGTTGTTCGTGGCAATTCGGCTGCGGAGCAGGCCAACGGCAGGAGGAGACGGCCCTCGGTGAGGTCACTCACTGGAGAGGAAGAAGGAGACGACACTGGCTCGGCTCGATGATGGAGAAGCTTCCGAGGGTGGTGGAGGAGTGAACCGGCTACTGCGGTGCAACGGAGATGGCTCGAGGGAGCTCGCCATCGAAAGGCCGGAGGCGGAGAAGAAGGTCCCTGCGGCGGTGACGATACAAGATTCGGGGCTGAAAAAAAGTGTAAGGAATGGTGGTTAGGGCTTGCTCCAGTTGCTAAAGTTCTGCGGATTTTAACTAACATCCACCAATTCGTTGGATTGAACTTTGGCCTGTTCGGGAGCTGGAGCTCACGGAGAAGGAAATGGCGCAATGACTTGGACTGGGCGGAGAAGAAAGGGCAATGAAGCGCAATGGCTAGCCTTTATGGCAATGTTGGAGTAGGTGGAAGGAATGGGCAAGGCAAAGCTCACGAAACTGGCTGGGCCGAGCCGTGTGGCAAGCAAGACCTGAGCGCCCATGTGCGTGGCACGGCTTGTCCTTGCTCGGCATGGGTAGAGGGAGAAGAAGGGAGAGGACAAGGACTTCGACAGAGCAATGGTGGTGCATGTCAGAGGCAATGCACGAGCTTCTCTGCTGGCATGGCATGGGTAGGCAGATCGGGCGAAGCTATGAATGGCCACGGGATGGGCGAGTGACGAGGCTAACGAGGCACACCATGGAAGACGTCAGGCCAGCGATGCCGCGTGGAGGAAGGTTTCTGCCGCGACAGCAAGTCCAGGTCGATTCCAGTGTCTTGGCAGCAAACTCGGGCTGTTTATGTTGCGATGGCAGCATTTGGCACACAGCGAGCTTGGCGAGACTTTATAACTGCAGACGTGTGGTGGCCGTCCTGTAAGGAATCGGATGCCCAAGAGGGGGGGGGGTGAATTGGGCTTCTTCAAATTTTAATCTTAAAACCAATTGTTTACCTTTGTCCAAATCTTAATGTAATGAGGAAGCTAAAAACTGATATTTGAACACAGGTTATTATCCTAGGTGATGGCAAGCAAGATAAGCACCCTAGAATAAGAATTAACTAACTCTTGGTTTGCAATCCTAGGGAGACAAGCAAGCAATTCAATTCTAGATATGAAGATGCTAGCAATAAAATTGCTCAAGATAAATTAGTTAGCACATACAAGTCAACACATGACAAGGGCATAACTAGTAAGGTGCTCAGATCATCATATAAGTCATAAGATGCATAATGGATAAATATAAGTAAAACAATCCATAAAGGAGACAAGAGATACCACAAGTGACACAAGTATTTTTATCCCGTGGTTCGGAGCCACGCTCCTACTCCACGTTGAGGCAAGTCCTTGCTCCTTACAAGGACCGGCTCCCGCTCGAGCCCACGCCTCGTCTCCACTAGGGTGACTCTTCCACCACAATGGTGAGGTGAGCCCTAACCTCTTATAGCACGCTAGTTCCAAGAGTAAATAGGCCGTTCTCAAGCTCTGTCTCTTGCCTCACTAGCACTTGATTCGCCCAGGCCTTCTCACAACCTTCATTGAAAAGATCACTAGCTCACGACGCCTTTCACGCCGTCTAGGTGCTCTCAAGCACCAAGAGTAACAAGCCTGAAGCTTATTTGATCACACTGGATCAAGCTCAAGAGAGATGCACACAGGACACTCTTGATCACACACTAATCTCACTTAGGATTCTCTTAATCACACTCAAAAGATTAGTGTTTTGGACACTCCTAACACATAGGAGTTCCTCTCACACACCTTCAGCTCAAAGATGATGAATGGGTTGCTAAAAGTTAGTTCCCAACAGTCTGGAGGGGGTATAAATACCCAACACCCTCAAAACTAACCGTTTGAACCCAAAACTAGCCGTTGGGAACAGTACCAGAGAATTTTACATTCGCCACAGACTGGACTATGCAAAATCCCATGTATGACGGACCAAATATTTTGGTCCGTCACTGCATGTACAGCCTGCACGAAAACGGCGATATCTCTCTCGTCTGAACTCGGAATTGGGTGATCTTAGGCTCTATGAAAAGCTAAGAACAAGGGCTATCTATCTAGCTAGGTCTCAGCACCCAAATCCCAAAGGATGAGTGCAGAATTTATAAGGAATCAGAAGACACCCAAAACCTCACATTTTTGGACAGCACTAACTTCTCTCTCTTTTACTAAACACTTCTAACACCCCAAGACACCTCACTAGGCTCACTTAGGGGTAAGAAGACTCAATGTGTATCACTCGAGAGCTTAGAAACGGTCCGATCAATATCGATCCGGACTCCTCTTGATAGTACGGCAACTATCCTATCAATCCAGTCTTTCCACCAACACCAAGACCGGTGAAAGATTAGGAAACATCCTTAGTCCTATACTAGCCATATCTTGGCCTTGAGCATCTTTAGGTTCACTTCTAAGTTTCATGCTTTTTACTTGATGTGTTGTGCATGATGACCGTTATAATTGTTGAAGTCTTCGTCTTGTCAACATTGACTTGATCACCTCATGAGGCTCTTCTGCCCTATCGACTTTGATTCGATCATCCTCCCGATGATCCTCTCATCAAATCGATCTTGACTCGTCCTCAGCTCTTGGTGAATCCTCATCTAGTTGATCTTGACTTAACAATCAATCCTTTATCACACCTTGGTCATCACACATGCTCTTAGGACCTAATTCTCTTCAAAGCATCTCAAGAAAGACATTAGTCCCAAAAGCTCAATAGATTTGCATGGATATATTTGATAGTCATTAAATTTTAAGCTCAACAAGTGTTTGATAATGAAACCCAATATATATGAAACACTTGACATAAGAATGCTCCTACTAAGTGCACCGAGATGTATATGCATTTGATTCATACACTTAGTGAGAATAATACCAAAAGGTATTTAAATTAATTGCAAGGAAAATCAATTTAAATTACACAATTAATCTTTTATCTTCTTAATAATATGCACATGAATGAATATGAATGAGGAAGACATGTGCATTGAAAAATATTTACAATTCCAACACCAAAGAACATAAAGATTTCCTTCACAACACAGCAGCCAACTTCAAGAATTTTTATGAATTTTTCAGTAGCTCAAATGAGAAAGTTGTCAACATGAAAAAGATTCGTCTCGAAATTCTCTACAACTTTCATATATAAACTTTATTTTTCTAAGCACAGAAAGACCCTTAAAAATACAAAATATCAAGACCCTGTCAAAAGCCTGTGTATGACGGACCAAATAATTTGGTCCGTCCCACACATAGAATTTCAGTCTACTTCCTGAATTTTTTTATAATTTGTTCGGTTGCTCAAATGAAAAAGTTGTCAACATAAAAAAAAGATTCATCTTGAAATTCTCTACAACTTTCATGTAGACACTGTCAAAAGCATGTGTATGATGGACCAAAAATTTAGTCCGTCATACATGGGAGTTTAACATGTATGCCAGACCAAAATATTTGGTCCGTCATACATGGGAGATTAAGAGAGTTTGGTCCTGCACAAAAGGGAAACTTACTGTTAGATTGAGTGGGTGATCCAGTGCATATTCTAAGCACTAAATCCGGTCCGTTCCCCATGAAAGGACTTCTGAAAAAGTGTCAAACATCCAAATCCAAATCGATTACAATCAAATTCAATCACCAAAACACAAATTATCAAATACCCATCATAAGCTCTCTAAAAATCAAGGCATGAAGATATATTGATCCAATGAATTAAACACACATCGATACAAGGATTAACATCGAAGCAAATGTTTAAACTAAATTAGACTCCACGAAGGTTGTGCATGATAGAAACATTCATGGTGAGCTTATATGTACAAATATGATCAAGCATGGTGAAGTCTATAAAGAAGCAACCAAAGGATCACTAAAGAATAGTCATATAAGATCAAAGATCCAAAGACAAGCAAACCACGTTCATGCCGAACTGAGAAGAATAACTAAAGTCCGGTCCGGCACACAGGCAAAAAACATCATTTTAAGAACCAACTTGGGAATCACTAAAGAACTAAATAAGAGCATGATCCCAAGAGCAAAATCCGAACAGTGCGGTAATGTTTATGCCCAAATGAATATGACATGATATGAATGGCATAAATGCAAAACTATTAGCATGTGCTTGCATATTACAAATGCACTAATAAATAGGAGTGGAATACCGAGCACATACCTCAAAGTTGCATACTCATTCTTTTCATATATGATTTCCCTTTAAATAAGATGAGACTAAAACAATCTTCACAATGAACATATTAGTCTCATATCAATAAGCATATTAGAGGTTTGTCATTAAGCACTATTTTTAAAATAAACATTGTAAATAACTATGTTTGTTATTAATCACAAAAATCATACAAGGGCTACCTTGAACTTACACGTCCCTTGCCGCGGCAGTGATGGCGAGGTAACCAGGCTGCCATGGCACAAGATGGGCACCGCACTGGCTTGGCTTTGGCACAGAGGAGAGGGCTGGGTGAGGATGAACTCAATGACTGCCAAGTGGGGCCAGGGCCCACTGCTCAAGGAGAGAGGAGGCTCACCAAATTCAGCACTGGCTTGGCTTTGGCACAGAGGAGAGGGCTGGGTGAGGATGAACTCAATGACTGCCAAGTGGGGCCAGGGTCCACTACTCAGGGAGAGAGGAGGCTCACCTTATTTGAGAGTCAAAATGAAGTACATAATTTTGGAAACTTTGTGAAACAGTTGGATATGGGCAAAGAATTCTTGTGTAAAATTTTTAGATCAAAATATTATATATTTATTTTATATTAATTCTGACATTGCAGATTTCAGATTTTCATGATTTTTGTTTTTGAATTTAAAAGGTACTAACAGTAATTATTAATTTTTTATATTTTTACCTGGGTTTAATAATGTTATGAGGAAGACTTGGTAAAATTCTCAATTAGAGATGATCTTCGAATATTTTTGCAAAATTCTGGCATGACACTGCTTTGAGGTTAAAACATGTCACATTCACTATTTTCTTCTTTTACCTAACTAATCAAAATATTTTGACAACTGAAAAGATGTGATGGACACTTCTCAATATTTAATTATATTTTTTTTGGCTTTTTACTTTCATCTTTCTACCTTTTTACTTTTACTCTTTCACTAATTCATTAATTGATTTTCTTTAAAGCTAAAAATCTAAGAATAGTTATTAAAGTCAAAAAAATTTTCAGAAAAGATGGGAAGTCAAAATAGTATTACATTTTCAACTTATTTTCATGGTTTGTTTATTTTGGGCGTAAAGTTTTAATGTAGAATCTCGTTCTTTTCTTTTAGGTTGAAATATAAGAGAATGAAGGAAAAGATGATGTTTAGAGTGAAAATCTTGGTTTTAGTTGAAATCTTTATTCAATTCTATTTTCAAATTTCAAATTTTTACTTTTCCTTCTTTCAAAGTTTTTGTGATGTTACACCACAAGTGCTAGTATGGGACAGCTTTAAACTAATTAAGTTATCTAATTTAACTTCGCACCTTGGAAGGATGAAGTAGTTTGAGTTGTTGCCTTATGGATTGCTTGAAGGGATGTCCACACCAAGGTGATCATGGAACTAACGTTTAACGATACAACAATGTACGCCATGTGATGGGAGAGAAGTGGGACTATGGTGTATAACCATTTGTCGTACTATATACACACATCTTCTGCTGCATAGTATGGGTTTAACGTCATCGTGCTAGTGCAAAGTTAAACTATGTAATGTAAAGGATTTTTTCATAAACATTCTGGCCACACACCTAAGGTGTATGAAATATGCGGCAAAAAATGGTCATGACTTGTGGGTAAAGCTGTATACCTCTGCAGAGTGTAAATCTAATCGATTAGCCACGCCCATGGTTATGGACATTTAGTAAAATCATCACATAGTTAGAAGTTTTGGTATTTTCTAAATGGTTGGATTGGGAACATTTGTTTGAAGGTGATTGTTGCAGATTTGTGATACGCGTTGACAATGGATGATCCGATACGTCATGGAGTTATGTGAGTTATTACTTATGCTTTACTTATTTTTATATAAGTCAAACACGCTTTTACAAATTTCGTTTCTAAATTACAACTTGTTTTATAAATTCAATGTTGCTTTATGCAAATTAACCGTAGAAGCTTTTTCTGACATGGCCTGCATTTATGCATTTTGCAAATACCACCTTAAGTCTTGTGGAGTATGAAAGTACTTAACCTTACTTATTATATGTTGTTTTAGGTGGGAAAGTTAGCGAAGCTCCAAAGATATCTTTTTGTTGCAGGTTGCAGGAATTTCGATAAAGCAATCTTTTCTAGGGATTTATGCCTTGTCAGTTGCCTATGGGTTGGATGGGCACACTACAAGACTTTGCTTCTTCTATGCTACATACATATACTCTTGAGTTATAAGATTACTTTGTATAAATAGTTTCCGCTTTAATAATATATTGTATGGTTGTGATTCCAATTGTTAAAAATGTGTGTATTAACCACTGATCATGGGACTAGTATTGTATGCACGTTAGATTTCCATGTTTGCATTTTATGTAAAAATGGGGGATTGCTACAGTCGGTATACGTTAAATGGCTATGGAGTGCATATAGAATATATATATATATAGGAAGCCTTTTCCGTACTCCTAGGTGTACGTACTCCCATCTCCAATATACCACTTAAACGAACGTGTTATACTCTTTTATCACTTTCGGTATACTCTAATAATAATTCTTATATACTCCAAAGCGTCATGGTTGAAAAAAATTCATTGAAGCCCTTTATTTTTTTGCTATATACCCTCTTCCTTATGTAAAAGGTGTATATATATAAATTATGCTATAAAGAGTGGACTTTGATGAAATTTTTCATCAAACTCATTTTGGAGTATCTTATAATTAATATTAGAGTATACTCAAAACAATAAAGATGTATAACAATATCATTTAAGGGGTATACTAAAGGTGGGAGTACGTATTCCCAGGTGTATGGAACCATTTTCCTATATATATATATAGGCACACACACACACACACACACACACACACACACACACATATATATATATATATATAGGCGTATTCGGTGCAAACCTCACTTTTGGTGCAATCATGCAAACTTCTAATCTCAGCTCTTAGATCTCTCCTTAATGGCTAGATTAAAATTGGTGGGATTCCCCTAATCCACTTATAGCTCTTTTCCACAAAACCCCTTGGAAACCTTTTCTTCTCCCCACTTCCCTCCTCTTCAACCTAGCATCCAGTCCAGTCCAGCCTGTCCAGGAGATGCCGCCGCCGCCGCCTCTCGATCTGATTCTTTCTCTCCCCCCACCATTTGGTGCAGGCTCCTTTAAAAGAAAGAACAGAACATCAGGATTCATCAAACTTCTTTATACTGAAGGTTCTAGGCTAGTGACTACTGACTAGGACCTCTTGTTCTTTGCAAAGAGAAAAATGGGCAGGGAATGTTACTACTCCTGCATTGTTTTTCCAATAATTGATGAAAATCTGAACTTTTGCGCCTTTATTAGCTGATCTGGGAGGACTCCATGTATCAATGAGATTATGATATAGTATTATTCATTCTGGGAGCAAAAGGATCTTCCAAGCAATTGTCATAAACAACATGTACTGGAACCCAGTGAAAGTTCCATGCCATATTCAGGAAAAAAAATTAATTCTCGGTTCTGCAAAGGCCTTGATGCATCGGTTTTTTTTCTTAATTTTGTCAAACATCATTGAGGCTACGACTTGGATTTGTAATGGCTATATATGTGTGATTTACTTGTGCACTAATTGTGAATTGCTCCAGGTGGAATCTGCCATGACTGCTTTATATATGCAAATGGATTGCTACAGGTGCATGTCATCGCTCTAGGCTGCTGGATAATGTGAACTTGACACAAGCAGAAATCTGACTTGCAATTGGAACTAAAAAGCAAACTTTGACATGGGCATAAATTAATTCTCCAGAATGCCAAAATAGGTAATCCTGTATTCAAACAAACTTTTGACACAGGTACAAATCTAACTCGCAATAGGAACTAAAAAAATCTCCCTGTTGAAATCAAACTTTCAATTCAAATAAATTAACACTCTTCTTCTGCAGTATTCTTCTCTACTTTTTCTGCAATGAAATTAAATATTTAGTGAGTCAGTATGTAAAATGAACATCTTCTATTGGCAATGGGTCCTTTGAGCCAATCCGAGCATGGATGTGTTGCACGATTGGAGGATCATGATCAGGGGGCGCTGTTGGTGGATCATGGCATGAGGGCTCTGTAAGCACGAGGGATGCTAGTATTTGATCTGCAGGGCTAACTTGCTCTGTATTGGACGAGGAGGACGTGGCCATTCTATTTACCAAGGACGCCATGGAGTAGGGCTATGGAAGAGCAGGGCCCAGCAGCGGCAGCGTCCCAAATTCACCCTCACGATCTGCTTATGCCTAGGGGATAGCGGCGGCGGAGGAGCACGATGAGGCGGCTATGGACGAGCAGGAGGCGGCGGTGGCACAACCGCACGAGTTCTCCCCATCTAGATCATGACTATGGGCATGCAGCAGATCAGTGGGAGGAAGTTTAGGGGGTTTTGCGCATAATGGAGTAAGTGGATTAGTGGAATCCCACCTGTTTGCATCCAGCCATCCGAGAGGGATCCAAAGGCCCATGTCTCGAGTTTGCATGATTGCACCAAAAGAGAGGTTTGCACCGAATACACCGCACACACACACACACACACACACACACACATATTCTCAACAATAACAAGCACTTACTTAATACTCCCTCCGTTCCAAAATAGAGGGCATATTAGAATTCAGAAAAGTCAAATTACATATATTTTGACCAAGAATTAGTCAAATTATGTGCATATTTAATTTACAAAAGATGTATCAATTGATTCATATTTCACTTATCTTTCAATTATTGTTGGTTTCATAACAATTCATTATATATTATAACAGAAATTAATGGTCAAAGTTTACTTCAAAAGACTTTTTTGAATTCTAATACGTCCTATATTTTGGAACGAAGGGAGTAGTACAATTGTTATCTTAATGAAACATTGTATATACCAAGCCAAGCCGAGAGCTTATCTGATGTGTCGCGAACACCACATATACATATATTCTCAACAATACAAGCACTTACATAAATACATAATAGTACAATTGTTTTTTTTTATGAAACATTGCATATACCAAGCCAAGTCGAGAGCTTATGTAATGTGTCGCTCACATCATATATATATTCAGAACAATACAAGCACTTACTTAATAATACAAAAGTTTTTTAATGAAACATTCCACATACCAAGCCAAGTTGAGAGGTTATCTGGTCGGTCACTCGCATCCAATATGCATCTTTATCACTGCCATGGTTTGCTGATACTTTGGACGGTGAAGACCAAAAGTATTTCCTCTTTCTAGAGAGGAATAGGATTGACAAAATGGTCCTCCAACGTCTCCTTAATGTCCTTGCTGTATGTGTAGCCATCTCTCTTGTCAAGGAACACGAGTGTCATGCCCTTTGCCAGGTTGGTGACCCGTTGTACAGCCGGTAGTAGCGTGCGATGCTCAAAGTGTGCTTGATTTATAGTTTTCCATGCATCTTCAACCAAAGAACTTATCTTGACCAGAGCAACTTCGCTTGTTACACTGTACTCCTTGATGTAGCACTCTACGGAGCTGGCTACGTCCTTTTGGTTCCTTCCATTCTATGAATAAGATCTTCTTAATTAGTAAGGCGCATCATCACAACACTCATCTTTAAAAGAGTTACATTTAATTTGAAGTTTTAACTCATACCTTAAATGCAGACAAGTCATTCATGAAACGTATCACCTCTCCACAAGCCCGCACAGCATCGGTGCAACCAATTGCCCACTCAAGTGCTTCCTTGGTTGCTAAATCACCCATGCCAACAAGTAGCCCGACACTTAGGACATGACCACCCGAAGACATGACAGACACATTTACTTGATCTTTAAATCCTGGTATATAATTACCGTGAAACCATTCAGCTTCCTGAAGATAATATCCAGATATCATTTGAAACTGCATATCAGGAAAGAAGATATATAGTGTAAGTTTTCAATGAAGACTATTCACAATAGGTGCAAATATTACTCGGCTGAAAAGGAGCCCCGTGTCCACCTTCATAGTCGGTGATGGGGAATAAATTAAAGTGTATAACTGATGCTTGTGATGTTCGATTCCTTAATAGGATTGCAATCTTTTTTAGATAGGATGATTTTGTGATGGTCCATAATCAATGTTTTACATAGCTGTAGCACGGAGGTAGTGTGTTTTAAAGCAGACTGCGGGCTCAACAAGCTCAGTTATATTTGCATAAACATGTAGTTAATCGATATTGAAGCAAAATGACTTATCTCATATTAGGATTAGCTGCTTCTATGCATATCCCAAGTCTTGGAGTAATTTTGCTTTCGTGTGTAAATAGGTTTAGATCAGAACATATCGTGTGTGATAATGATATATTGATGTGTCCGATTAGTTGACTATTAATTGGCAGCATCCCAGGGCCCAAATGGGCTGGGGTGTTGGAGGTATAAAACATGAGTGATGACCTTCTCCAATATCTTTTCTTGAGCAAAAAATATTCGAGCGTAGGAGTGGCCAGATTGGGCCAGACAAAACTATGGCAAAGTTTCTTATTAAGTTATCAGCTATGATCCTACATGAGTATTGACGTGTATATTAATTAGAGCAACTAATATATTCAGAATCAAATTTATAACATCATTAAGATTTGAGGAAAACGGAGAATCTAATCTAAAAGGGAGATGGTAGTGTTGTACCGCTTTCTTATTGTAAGCATTGCGGTACTTCTCATTTGGTTCCAGTTCATTCTCAAACTCTTCGAAGCTGCTTATCACCTTGAGGAAGTATTTCTTTAGGTACTTCGGTAGAGCAGAAACAACACTCTCATCCCAGCTGCATGGTGAATTTTCTTACAAATTAATTTATACACTTTACTATTTATATGCACGTTGTTTAAGCAAGAAAACTAAACCCAACCTCTGTATGGCCTCATTGAGCTTTCGACACTCCTCCAAAGTTGCACGCACATCGTAAGTGTCATCTAACAGTGTTACTAGCAAGAAAAGCCTGGCAAGGATCATCCTTGCACGAGTATACTCCTGCTCATAGTACACAGTATAAGACCAAAAGTAACACTCAACCGCACGATCCCTCACGTAGTCGAGTTTAATGTCCCTTGAAAGATCCTTCCACCACCTGAAATTAAATATGTATGTTTATTTACATAGAAGTGAGATTAGAAATGCATGTTTTCCCATAATGTAAGTGTGCTATTTTTTATACGAAATTATCAGTAACGAAAGTCATATTCTATTAGCTAGACTTTAGATATCTTGAGTTCATTATCAGTCTTTACAAAGTTATGGACTGTTTAGAAGACCTACTGAGTAAATTCCTTGAGCTCCTGTTGGTGAAGACGTTGTAGAAGGTTAAAATCTAGCTTGGCAAACTCCAGTATGGAGTGGTTGTACGTTTGCTCACGTATGTACTCTGGGATATAAGAGAGCGCCTCTACTCTTTTCAAGGTTCTTGGTAATGGTAATTGAAGGGCGCGTGCAACTTGTTCAGCTAGTGGGGACTTGAGGCTGCTTCTCATTGATTCCAAATGATGCCTTGCAAATAAGATAGCTTCTTCAAGCGCACGCTCATCGTGAACTAGAAGATTAGCTGCGTTGTATAGACTTAAAAGGCCCTTTGGGTCATTTGTTATGTCAGTGATAAAGCTCCCGTCTTCATATCTGAACTTGTTGAATTCATCTGCAAAGTACACAAATCTTACAATCAAACAATTTGAAATGTTTGTGCTGCACCTAAGTGTGTTATCAAGATATTGTGTTTTTACTACATACCTGGAGAAACCCAAAGAGCTTGTTGCCTAAGCAGGCGAAACCGAAGGGAAACTTCATGAAGGCTAGGGCTGTTGAGTTCAGCACTATGGATGCTGCTCAGGGTGTTGATAATAATATCCTCAAAATGATGATCTATTCCCAAACGTTGGAGCGTGTCAACTAGATTCATCTTTTCCACCACATCCTTGCAAGCATCGAATAGCCCTCTTATCTCCTCTTTTAATTGATTGGACCTCTCGCTCATCCATTCCTCTGACTGCTGCTACAGTAGATATGTACGTTACTTAAAACAAAGTAGAAAATAGAAGCAAGATCACATCAAACTATTTGATCTCATGATACATGTTGAGTTTATAACGCGAATTTGTTTTTTTAATTTATCTCAGTTCTACTCTTACTCAGAGTTCTTTATGCACGTCTTATAAATATAACTATGTAAGTTAATAGGATTGAGTAAGAGGTTCATTATAAACAAGTTCTGTATCCATTGTTTTTCTTGAAGTGGTTTTTGACCGTCTCAATTTTTTTATGTATTATTTGCAACAGTATAAAAACAATTATATAGTGCCAGCAGCACGTAGAATCCATATGACATTAATAGGGTGTATTACTTGAAATGGTTGAGAGTACATGTTGATGTGCCAAAATACTGGAATAAGAGATAACATGTTGGCGTGTAGAAATACCGGAATATTGATTGCAAAGGATCAAGAGCAAATCACATATTGGATTGATACTCATTTGGTTAAGAAGAACATGACATGCACGCTCGATCTTAACCCAAAAAAAATGAACAGCTAGCTAGCCACAAATAAATGCAGTTTAGGTCAACCAGATGACCTGCATCAAAAGCAATTTAAAACAATTGAGCATGCCTGCAATGGCTGTGGGCGATAGTTGATAAAGAAGTCACCCCACACTGTGGGGTGAAACTCAGGTGCCGTCTTAGGAGCTGCTGCGCTGCTGGAGCCGGACGCCATGTATTCCTTCCAAAACAACAACAACTAGCTAGTGACAAGTTTGTGCATGAAGAACAGCATCTGGTGTCTCCTGTTTTATAATGTCTGGTGAAGATGCAAACCGTTTTACAAGGATGGTAATCCAGAAAGTTTGACCAGTCAATGTAGCGCATGCGATGGCGCAACGCAGGACAATGCTGCTCGCTTTGCTTCCATGATTGAGATTCTAAGACTTTTAATTGGGCTGTCATTCGTATCTGTAAATTTTTGAAAATTATTGTACATGATCTGGAGGGAATATTTATCATTCTATAGAAATTTTAGAGTATGATATGACTTGTGTGACTTTAAAAAATTCTGACAATGCTACTGTATCGGTTTTCGGTTTTTTAATTTTCTAGAGTTTCAAATTAGCTGTAATTATTTTGAAACATTTTATGGGTGATCCTATGGGTATTTATAGGTTTTATTCAAATTTTCAGATGATGACCACACACACACATATATATAATTAATTCTGAGATTGATCTATTGCGTCATTTGTATTTTCAGTTTTTTATTTTGCAAATGTATCAAATGAGATTTTGTTTTTTAAAAACATTTTATGTCAGTTTCCTGGGTACTTTCAATGCTGTCATAAAATTTCCAGCAGGTTATCTAATCATTAGTAAATTTTTTAATAAATTCCAACATTGCTACTATATATATTCAGCCACCTATCACTGTTTCTGATTTTACATCTATAATAATTCTATTCAAATCCCTTTGCAACTTTTTATGTTGATTTATTAGAGGCTGTATAGGTTTCATAAAAATCTTAAAGAGTAATCATGCATATATATATATATATATATATATATATATATATATATAAACAACTTCAACAATGTCCACATTCTTAGTTTAAATTGTTTTTTTTATTTTATTGATTTACTACATATAATAAAATTCTTCTGAGAATTTTTGCATATGCTCTGGATATTATTTAGGGTTGATCCAAATTTTTCCATATTTTTTCTTATGTGATTTTGGCTTTTGTACTTTGAATGAGAAGAAAACTATGAATATAGAAGATTTTCTTAAAACAAAAATTCTATAAAAATTCAGAAAAATATATAAATTTAAAATAAATTCATAATACAAATTTATTTTTATATTTTATTTATTTTGGAAGAAAGGAACAAATGTTCTTTTCCAGAGACCAAAATTCAAGAAAATGAGGAAAGTGATGGAAGTTTAGATTAAATTCATAATTCTAATTTAAAATTTTTGTTTTATTCCATTTTAAATTTTAAAATTTTTTGTCCGCTTTTAAATTTTAAAGTGAAGTGAGGTCTTTTAAGGCTAAGTGGCGAGTGTGTGGTGTGGGATTGCGTGTAGAAAGCTAGCAGTACTACTAGCACTGAGCCTGTGAGTGACTGTATCTGATCATGGATGGCAGTTTGATGATGATGGTAATCCAGAAGGTTTGACCAGTCAATGTAGTGCATGATGATGATGATGAGTCACGAGTTAGTGTGAGAAAAGAAGGGGCCGGGGCCAGTGAGCGTCGTATAGACATGCTTTTTTCCTTGAGATGTTGGCCCTGTTTATTTCAGCTTAGGTTTTTTGGCTTTTGATTTAAAGTTAGCTTTTGGTTTAATGAGCTTTTAAGCCATTTGCTTTTAAGCCAAGGCACGTTGGTCTGTTTGTTTCAGCTTAGACTTTTTGGCTTTTGACTTAAAACCAGCTTTTTGGCTTAATGAGCTTTTAAGCCATTTGCTTTTAAGCCAAGGCATGTTGTTTGGCATCTTGGCTTTTTTATGGGTTGCATAGTGTAGCTTATTGTTGAAAAATCTAAAATACCCTTTTATATTGTGAGGAAGAGGGAGAGGGAGACGCCCTTGAAAACAAAAGAAGTTTCATTTATACTAGATAGGAACCCGCGCTACGCCGCTCCGTACAATAGGGTTCTTTTTGTAAAATTATCGGTAGAAGGGTCTGGATGTAATTTTTTGTTTTTGCAAAACTACCCACCGTAGGACCCAACCGCGAATATACAGACTACGGAGCTTTTTTTCACAAACGAAAAAATAAAGGTGGAGGACCCATACGTGAATATACGAAACTATAGGGCTCTTTTTGCAAAATTACTGATAGAAGGGCCTGGATGTAATTTTTTGTTTTCGCAAAACTACCCACCGGAGGACTTGTTTGCGAATATATACAGACTACAGTTTTTTTGCAAAATAACCAGCCAGAGGACCTAAACGTAATTACGAAATTTATGGAGGGCTTTTTCGCGAAAAAAAACAGTTACACGTGGCCACCCTGGTTGGCCTCCAATTCTCCCCGCTTTCAGATAAGTTATATGGATGGCATTGGTGGGTAAATATGTTACAACTTCAATGGCAAATATAAATTTCAATCCGCAAAAGCCAAAAAAAGCCACCTCACATTGGCTTTTAGCTTTTAGTTCATGGGAGGCTTTTGGCTTTTTTTAAGCCCGGCTTAAAAGCTATCTGTTTGTTTTAGCTTTTGGCTTTTCGGCTTTTAAGCCAGAAAAATTTGGTTCTTTCTCCTAGTGACCACTCTTACGATGGCAGGGCAGAAATTCTGGAAGGAAAATGGGGAAGCTGTAATCGTGTGGTTCACGCCAATGTGTTGAGATAAGAATTTAGAAACCATGTCTGTCTCACAGGAGGGGAATACTGACTGAGATGGATAGGTAGACCATCTGTTTCTCCTAAAGCAGTCTAGCCAATGTGCCAACCGTGTGCTCCACACAGTCAATACCAGGGTTAACAAAATCGAATCAAGGTTAAAAATCGAAGATCCGGTAGCACTAGTTTATCACAAAAATTGAACTAGTTTTATTAACTTGGTCAATACACAAGGTCCATTTTGCTTATCTGATAACAGAATGGATAGCTTTGAAAATCGTTGTCAAACATGGGCGCAGATCAATGCATGCATGGCCCGAAAGCCAGTACCAGATTATCCCAGGGTTCAAAATTTCGTTTAGCTTTTTTGGACATCCCCGAAATCCGAAATTTCGGCGAAATTTCATTTTTTCGACCAAAATCCATTCAAAATTCAAAAAGCAAAATTCAAATCCGGCTCGTTTGGCACCAAAATTTCCCGAATTTCGCCGAAATTACCGAAATTTCGGTAAAAATGCACTGAATGAAAAATAGTTCAAACAATGTTGAAAAATTTTGAAATTTTTTTGAAGGTTTATGACACATTAGAGATATTGTCATAAAATTTTCAGATGATTATAAGGTCCATGTAATTTTTAAAAATTCAAAGAGTGGTACTATGCAGATGAAACGTTGATTGGCAAGTTTGAACCGGATAAAAATAGTACAAACGATGTTATAAAATTTTGAAATTTTTTGTACATGATTATGATGAATCATTAATGTTTCCATAAAAGTTTTGGATAGTGATCAAGAATTTTTAAAAATTCGGACAGTGCTGCTATTTTGATAAAAGCCTTACCGTATATAATTTTTGATTGAGCAATCAAAGCGGGTTGAAATTATTTGAAACTTGCACACAATTTTTATGAGGGAATTAATGATCTGTCATAAAAATTATAGATCATGATCAAACTTGAAAAAAATTATAAAATTCCAACATGGTTACTACCTCGTTTATGCTAATTCTGTTTTTTATTTTTAAAATATAAAAAATGAAGTTAAATTATTTTGAAAAATTTTCTATATGATCCTAGACTTCCAAATATAGTACCATAAATGTTTCATAGCATGATTTAGCTTATTCGATTTTATAAAATTCTGTCAGTGTTTGTACAGATATTTTAAAATGTGTCAAAAAATAAAGCTAAATGGTTTTATAGATTTGATTGACCAAACAAAAAAAGTTGAAACTTTTTGAAAATTTTATAGAATAGTACGAAGGCAATTATTCATCTGTCATAAAAATTTTAGATCATGATCACACTCGAGAAAATTTAGAAAAATCTAACAATTTTACTGTCCCAATTATGTTCATTCTGTTTTTGATTTTTCAAAGATAACAAATAAAGTTCAATTATTTTTAAAATTTTTCTGTAAGATCTTACACTACTAAATATAGTACTATAAATTTTTTAGATCAGTATCAAGTTTGTACAATTTTATAAAAATATGACAATATTTCTACCTAAATTTTAAAATGTCTCAAAAAATTAGTTTTTCAACAAATTTTCCTGTAATACGACTTTCTTAAGGGTTATTGGACTAATTCCAGTCAAATCCGACCATAAAACATTCAAATCCGGTTTTAATACCCGAAATTTCGCTAAAATTCCTGAAATTACTGTAGCAAATTCAATTTTTTTTACAATTTTAAATTTATCTGATAGTTCAAATCTCACCCTGTCACGAAATCCGAAATTTTGCCGAATTTCAGCAAATTTTTGAACCCTGGATTATCCCTTCTCGTCGTCCCAATTAATTCTCGCACGTGACAACCGACAGCCAACATTTCAGGCATTTCCTTCTTCCCTTCATGATTGCCAGCTTGACCGGCTTGAATGATATGCTTCCACGTTGCCATGATCGTGTCGCTAGCTTGACGTGAGAGCTGGCCGAAATCGTAGATCTATATATATCAGGGATCCAAAAACCGGCGAATTTCGCCCAAATTTCGGTTTTCGGCCCCCCCTGAATTTATATATGCCGGCCAAATTCAAAAATTTAAAAAAAAATTGATTTGCTACAGTAATTTCGGAATTTCGGCGAAATTCGGTCAAATTTCGCCGAAATTTCGGGTTTGGAGTCCGGATTTTCAAATTTTTTGGCCGGATTTGAACGGAATGGGTCCAATAACCCTTAAGAAAGTCTTGTTCCATGAAAATTTGATGAAAAACTAATTTTTTGAGATTTTTTAAAATTTAGGCAGAAACCTTGTCAGATTTTTAAGAATTTTTAAAAGCTTGATAATGATGTGAAAAAATTATGGTACCATTCTTAGTAGTTTGGGATCATACAAAACAATTTTCAAAATAATTTAACATCATTTGTTATCTTTAAAAAATAAAAAACCGAATGGACATAATTGGGACAGTAAACTTATTATATTTTTACAAATTTGCTCCGGTGTGATCATGATCTGAAAGTTTTATGACATATTAATAATTTGCTCAGTACCATTCTATAAAAGTTTCAAAAAATTTAAATTTTCTTTGTTTGCTCAATAAAATCTATCAATGCAGTAAGCACTGAACTTATATGATTGCAATCTGCTCTGCACAGTTTTCAGATTTCGGATTTTGATTTATCAGACAATTCAAATATTTTTTAAACTTTTTGAAAATTTGTTTTTCATGTGTATTTCAGGTAATGATCCTTATTTAAAATTTTCAGCTCCATATATTGTTCCAGTAATTTATAAAAATTCTGACAATGTACTGTGTACATATTTCTGTTTTCTGTTTTGGATTTATCAGGCAACTCAAATATTTTTATAAATTTTTTAAATTTTGTTTTTCAAATTTATTTGAGATAAGGATTCTTATGTAAAATTTTTAGCTCAAAATATTTCTCCAGGAATTTATAAAAATTCTGACATTCAAAGTACTAGTTTTCAACTCTCTCTGTGTTTGAATTTTTAAAATTTCTCACATTTGATCATCATCTGAAATTTTTCAGATATATCATAAGTATGTCAGAATCTCCACAAAAATTTCAAAACTTTCTAACATCGTTTGTACTATTTTTCATCCAGTTCAAACTTGCCAATCAACGTTTCATCTACATAGTATCAGATTTGAATTTTTAAAATTGTACAGATCTGATAATCACCTGAAATTTTTATGAGAACATCTCTAATGTGGCACAGTTTTCAGCGTCGTTTGAACCAATTTTCAGTCAGTCCAATTTGGGGTAATTTCGCAAATTTCGCTAATTCGGGTATTTTCGCTAATTTCAGAAAATTTCGATGGAAATCAAACCGGATTTGAATTTTGAAATTTGAATTTTGAATCTTGTCCGGCCGAAATTACCGAATTTCGGACGAAATTTCGGATTTCGGCCTGTCCCGAATTTTTTTCTCAAACGAAAAGTTCATCCTCTATATATAATAGCCGAGTATCCGTGCGTTACAACAGAATAATAACTGTTTATATAGATAAATTAAAATAGTAGAAAAATAATATTTAGCAAAAATCTAAAAGACTAAACCGTAATAATAAGAAAAGTTTTAAGGTGTAATTTGCAAATTTTCATATACAAAAGCTTTTGTACTTGAAACTATAAGTTACACACGAATTAAAGCAGCAGAACAATAATTTCTAGTAATTATATAAAGTCTACAAGAATAAACTATTTTAATCAAAAAGATTTTAAGGTGCCTTCTGCAAATTTTCGTATGACGGAAGGCCTCATTCTCGAAGCTACGTTATAGGGTCTAAGTTGTAGTTCCATGTGTCCGTGTGTTGCAACAGAAATTCAATTTACGATAAAAAGTTTATTTGCAAAGAGCACTAATAGTGGCAAAGGTAGTAATTAAAAAGCAGTGGCAAAGGTGGATAATTAAAGAACAGTGGCAAATGTGAATAATTTTGATAAAGTAATAGTGGCAAAGATGGATAATTAAAGAGCAGTAGTCAGTGGCGGAACTAGAACAAAAACTATCCTGGTTCACCACTTTGCCTGCTCAGCCCAGCTTCAGGCCTTCAGGCTTCAGGGTTCACTGATTTCTGGCAGAGGGGTTCACTCATGGGCCTGTAGTTCATTCATTCTCATTAAAAAAATTAAAGTCTGTAGTTCATTCTCACTAAAAATTTTTTTAGACCCTGTGTCCTGTGACACCCCTTGAGCCTATTGGGCTCCGCCCCTGGCAGTAGTAAAGATAGATAATTTTGATAAAATCATGTAAAAAAATGTTTATATAATATATAGTAGAGATAACTATACTTGAGGACAGAGGTATCTTTCTTTTCTCTCGCTCGCCTCTCAACTTTTGCAGATACCTAACAAAGATCAACGACATGCTAGAGTTGCCGCTTAGAGCATGTACAACAGTACACCTCAGCAGTCTTTAAGCCGTCTCTAAGAAATGCCATGTCAGATTGTTGCTGAGATGGACCGGAGTAAATAAGGAAAGAGAGAAGAGCCGTCTCGCATGCAGCAGACGACGCTAGCGCAAAAACCAATATTTACCAACGGCTTGTAGACGGCGAAGCGACGAAATCGACTGCAACACCGGATCGGCTACGCTGCCTCTCCCGCTGCCTTTCCCCATCCAGTCGCGACTTTCCCCATCTCCTCGCCTTTCCCCATCTCCTCGCGCGAAACCTACTCCTCTCCCCAAATTTCACCGTCCCAGCAGCGAAAGGGAGAGGATCCTTCGTTCTCGCCGCCGAGGGGACGCGCCGCAGCACCGCCTCCACCCTCCTCGAGGGGCCGCGCCGCGCCGCCGCCTCCACCCTCCTCGAGGGCAGGGCCGCCGCCGCCTCCACCTCGCCGAGGGGCCGGGCCGCACCTCCGCCTCCCCGTCGTCGAGGGGCCGCACCGCGCCGCGCCACCGACTCCACCGTCGCCCAAGTGCCGGGCCGCGCCACCGATTCCAATGGCCGAGCACCCATCTCCATCAGATCCCAAAAATTGGTAATTTCTTTTTGCTTTGTGAAATGAGAAAATATTTATATAGAATCTAGAACATGGATGCTCCGAATAAATTTGTAGTAGATTATTAGTATGTCTGTTTATGGGAGTACTAGTTCTGGCAATGTTCGGAATTGCATCCTCATGGCCATGGGTGGTCAATCTTTCGGACAGGAAATCCTTGTTCTACATTTTTTTTGAAGCAATCATCCTTTTCGGGTCTATGATTTCCTTTGATGTTAAACATCTTCCTTGACATTTGCACCCATATGAATAAATGGAACATGGTAAATCTAGGAAAATAACTAAGAGGTATGGTGCTTTCAAGATTAGTAGACTGTGTAAGACAGTGAGGTGTGTAACTGTTAATATGTAATGTCTAGCAGACATAGCACATTGGTTGTAGTCTTAACAGGCTTGAAAATCGTACTCTTAACAGGCTTGAAAATCATATTCATGAATGATGAAAAATGATGGAAACTACGTATGAAAAGTTGAAATTGTACATATGAAAAGTTGAAACCCATCTGGTATTTGATTTGAATTGAACTAGTTTTCTACTACCTATGCACAATCATTTTCTAACAATTCACATAACTACTTTGAATGCCATATTCTTTGTTGAGGAAAACGAATGACAAATGTTGAAGATAAGCATAGTAAAACTTTGGTTAAGCACATATTGTTTCCATTCATTTGCAGCAAAAGAATCCATCTACTTTAAGAATAAGTTCCTCGCAGACATTAATTTGTTTAGTGTGCTGTGGTATCTATTGATTTATTTGGTGTGCATGGGGTGGTATTTCTCTAATTTGTTGACCCCACAAGTTTACAGAACAATGGCATATATAGGTTTCACCACATCACTGGCTAGAAATGGGTTTGTAATCACTCCAATTGCTCTGCCCTTCTCTTTTAGTCAACATGTATCAATATAAGCAATTAGTGATACATCAGCAGATCATCGTCTTAGTGGCAAGGCACTATTGTTCTTTAGTATATTCTCTAGGACTGCATGCCGACATTACCATATATAGATGATTCATTCTGAGCATATCTTTTTTTTTTCTTCTACTCAGACATTAATATAAGCAAGAAGCCAAGAACGAATATCCCTCAACATATATTAGTTTAACTATTCCTATATAAATACTTTTTATTTTTACTCAGACACCAGATTTTCAGATGAAAGCCCATAACAGCTAGTTGCAGTACTGTGTAGTGTGTGTCATCAGTAGGACTCAAAAGCAGATGTGTTTGGCCTTGTACTCAAATTAGGATTTTTTACTGGGCTAGTGGATCTATTGAGAAAATCTAATAGTACCTCACTCCTGAAAGGTACGTTATTTTGGCACTTTAGCTTTTTCCTGTGAACTTTCTTGGAAGATTAGACACATCTTGTATCTAAGTGGTTGAGTTTGGATTGTGTTGAAATCGAGCAGCATCTTGACGGATTTTAATGGCTGTACATCACTGACCCATTAAAACTGTTAAATTTTTATGCAAATTCAAATTTTCCCTAAGGTGAGCACATCAAGATCAGGCAATAAAAATAAATAGTACAAGAATGATTGGTACGTTTGCATTACAACACAACTATAAGCAGGCCATTATAAGATTTGCTTCTGCTAAACATTTAATTTTCCACAACTATTATAGCTCATGTTAGCTAGAACAATTTATTTAGGGGATGTCAACTTCGCATTTGATTGTACTAAGTACTGCTATAATTTTTTAGGGGAAAGGAGTATCGTCCTCAAGGTGGTTTTGTAAACTTTATTCGAAATCCATGGTCACAAGATTTAACTGAGCAAAACAGAGCTCAAAATTTTCACTTTGTCGGTGGCACTTTGAATTACACTCCTCTGACATCAGCACCTACCACATCCAACATCCAGTCCCAACCACCTATGAGCAGTCCATCAATATATAATTTGGACAGTCCATCAAATTTCCAATCCAAGCCAATCAATGTTGACAATTCAGATGTTGATGAACAACGTAGGACTGAGAAGCGCTTAAGTTGGACAGTAGAGGAGGACCAAAGATTGGTATGTCATATTTTGTTCTATTTAACTTTCATAGGTACTTATGATACACATGGCACTAACAAATTTCCTTCACAATGTAGATGAGTGCATGGTTGAACAATTCAAACGATCCAATAATGGGTAATAACAAGAAAAACGATCAATATTGGAAGGATGTTGCTGCTACATACAATAGCACCACCCCAAAAAAACGTCATAGAGAATGGAAGCAAGCGAAGGACCGTTGGCACAGATTAAACAAATTAGTCAATCAATACCAATCTTGTTGGATGAAGGCTTATCGTCTTTGGCCAAGTGGACAGTCTGATGATCAATTGATGGAAAAGGCTCAAGAGTTCTATGCCAAAGAATATGGAGGACAATTTGTCCAAATAAGTACTTGGAAGGCCGTGAAAAATGAACCTAAGTGGCAGTCTTACAACAAGAATCTCAGTGAGAACAAGAAAAGAAAAGTTTCAGAGGTAGCAGAGACTATTGACATAACATCTACCGAGATGTTGATGATATCCCACGCCTTGAAGGATGTAAAGCGACTAATTTGAACGTAATGCCAAGAAAAGCAAACTCAAGGAGAAGAAGGACGACGAATCGATATAGAAGAGCTTGATAAGTACTTAAAAGTGCAAGCTGAAACAAATAGAAGTCGCAATGACTTGATGGAAGTACAACAGCGTGTCTCTTCCGAAAGGATTGAATCAGCAAAACTAAACCATCAAGCCTCTAAGGAGAACAAGGAAGCCAAAATGCTAGAAACATTCATGTCTCTCATGGCCCGTGACACTAGTGATATGGCTGAAGACATCCGAGCTGAGCACATGAAGGCAATAAAATGTTTAAGTAAGAAGTTGTTTGGTGATGATTCCTAGGTACTTGTTCATATCATGTACATCTCCCTGCTAATATGTCATTTGTTAATCATATGCTCTATTTAATTGAACATCTATTTTGTTACAGCATGTGAGATTTGTGAGATGGATGCTTGGATGTGGAGACAATGGTGGATGCCTACTTCGTCAAAGGATCCCATTTTGTTATAATGTTTCATGGTAGATGAATATTTTGCTGGTAGATCGATGCACCTTTATGGTTCTAATTTTGCTTGTGATGGTGGATGAATACTGAATTGAAATTGGTTCGCATGTGTTAAATGGTGGATTAATACTGAATTCTATATTTTGCTTGTGATGGTTAGTATGTTTCTGTGTCTGTGCGCCTATTCATATATCACCATTCACAATTTCACACTTGGAAGTGACATATCTTTCTGCCAATTGGATGTGAACACAAGCATGAAAGACTTTGTGTGTCTTTGTTTTTGCCACTAGTCCAGAGTGAGTTTTGTTTTTGCCAGTGAGATCTCTCATTGATATGCAAGCCCAGATCCCACGTGTCAATGAGATAGCTAGTGGCAAATACAAGATGTGAATGTTGCTTAGTGGCAAAAACGAAATTGTCCCTTACATATAATTTCTCCAGTCTCAGGTTCAAGAATACTAACATTGCTTCATGCTGGGGGTCTTGACTAAATGTTTTGATCAACTTTAGTTTCTGTGATAAAATTGTTCAGATGCATCAACTGGAAGTGTTGTCTATGTGACGGTCCTTAGTTTGATTCCAATTGGAGGATATTGTCTAATTCCATTTTTTGTATCTTTGAGCATTCGACGGTATATTGCCATTGAGTTGTTTGTATGGTTTTTACTTCTTAATGTTGGATACTATTGATTAATGTATTCAAAATCTGAATTAATCATATTTTTTTCTTTTGATACGTGCAATTAGGATAGCTTCTACGGGTATTAATGAAATACATGAAAAAAATAAATTATGAATTATTTATATACTTCTTTTATTTTAAAATGTGATGTTGTTCATTGTATAAAAAATAATCATGTAGTCTACAAACATAAACATGCACACTTGATCACCATATTTTTTTGACTCTATGCTGGCATTAAATGATCATATAGACAACACTATAGACAACCTATTGCATGAGTTATCTCTAATGCTATCTCTAGGTGACATGGCAACAATTAGAGACAACAACTGTCTCTACCATTGTACATGCCCTTATCCAAAGCTGCCAACTGAAACGTACGGATGGATCGAGACAGGTCGACATGCGGATAGGCCAAATCCAGTGAGCCAACCACGAGTAGCTAGACTTTAATTTATGCTAATTAACATTTGTATCTATCCAAATATTCAAATGACACTGTCTAACTTTGCGTAATAATTTGTAATTCTACTATTCTTGACTTTGCATATGAATATATAAGGGATATAAGCTAGCATATGCAAGATCAAATTCATATATATTCCAGAATTTTTTCAAGGGAAAATGGTTGACTGCTTATTATTCACCGGATACCTGGTCAATTGAATGGTATATTCACCCTAATCTATATATATCTTCATCCTCGGTGATGCACGGCATGGAGTGCCGCGCGCCGCCACGGGCCCTCCCGTCACCGTAGTTACAGTATTTTTTTAGATTTATTCTTTCCTTTTTTATTTCATTTTCCCCCTCTCTTCTGTAAAATTGAGCTACAGTTTTTTATATATTTTCCCCAATTTTTTTTTTTTTTTCTTTCAAAAAATATATTTTTTGTTTTCTTATGTTTTTACAGCCTTTTTATGAAAGTTTTAACTAGTATCTCTATTCTCAGTGATGTATGGTAGGGAGCGCCACATGCCGCCATGTGTTCTCCCATCACTATAGAAACTACAGTGCCAGAACCAACACTATTTTTTTAATTTTATTTTTTTGAAAAAATATTATAAAATTTTCATTTTTTGAAAACTAATGCACTGTCTTCCTTATAATTGAGCTGCAGTGTTTTATAATATTTTTCCCAATTTTTTTCTTTTTTAAAAACTGTTTTTCTGTTTTTTATTTTTTTTCATTTTTTTGCTTTTTCTGAAAAAAATTTCCACATCTCACTGTTAAAATTGAGCAACAACACTTTTTATTTTATTTGTTTTTCTCAAAAAATTTCCCCTCTCTCTCTTAAAATTGAGGCGCCGTCGCTGTGATAACGCGTGAGGATTTAACTAGTTGTGAAGAATTGGGAGCTGGAAATATATTAGCAAAACGACAGGAGTATATCTGTGCATGTGTTCCACGATTGAGATTCCAAGACAATGCGATGGCACAAGACAATGCCCAACATTTCAATTCGCTTTCGATTGAGATTCCATGCGTTTCACAAGGATGGTAATCTAGAAAGTTTGACAAGCCAAATGATTAATATGTGTAAGATTTTCTAGTTATATTGTATAATAGTAATTTCTAGTTGTAGCTGTGGTAATTGTATGGAAATTTTTTTTTAATAATACATTTTTTATTCGGAATTTCAAAAATATTTCACCGAAATTTTTTTTCAGAATATACCTCATCGACGTTGGACGCATTTACGTGGGTCTAAATAGAAAAATACACGGCGACAGTGCGGCCGACGGTAGCCTCGCCGCACGGCGAACGGCGACAGAACGAACGGCGCTGTCGCCGCGTAACGGCGCGTAACGGCGACAGAGAAGAAAGCATCTGTCGCCACGCATTTAACGTCTGACGAAGGAGCAATCGACCGATGGTCGTGGCGACAGTGTGGGGCGCGGGTTCCTGTCGCGTGTCGCACGATGGTCGTGCGACAGGAGCATTTATATGAGCCGCTCTTGCATCGTACTGTTCTCATTTGTGCGCCCGGGAAGAGAACAGAGAGATGAGAGGAAGGGAAGAGGAAGAGGGGAGAGAGGGGAAGAGAGAAGGAAGAAGGGCAGATTCTGCGCCACTGTTTTGAGGTAAATTTTTGTTGTTTACTTTTCTTAGCAAAGAAATTATGATATGTTAGAAATAGTTAGATCTAGAGCATTGTAGCAAATAAATAGTGGTAGATTAGAAATAGTTTTAGATGTATGTTACGGATAAATGTAGGTAAATTGATAGGTCACAACTAGTTCTAGTTTAGAAAATTTAGATATTTTTTATGATAGGAGTATATCGGTATATATTGAAGGAAATATAGTTACTTAATGAGTATTTTTTAATATATAAGTACATCGATACTTAATGTATATATTGTTAGGAATGAATTTTTACGGATAGGAGTATATCGGTACATATTGATGGAAATGTAATTTTTTTACTGATATAACTACATCGATATGAATTATTAGGAATGTAGATGTTTTTACGGTTAGATATATATTTTCGCACCATGTAGGTATAGTTATGTTACGTCATAGTATTTTGTACGGAAGATAATTAATTGTGGGTGAATGAATGGATTCGCAGATATGGCGTAATCGAGTTCCATTTAGGATTTATTATGGAGATGGGGTTGTAATGCATGGTTTGGAGGGTGCAGATCTAAGTAACATGCAAGATGTGGACGTAAGTTTGAGTAGGCTCGAGGAGTGCACATTTGGTTCCGTGTTGAAATGGTTGTATTATACTTTTCGGATGGAAGAAGACAAGTGTGAGTTGAAGGTATTTTGCCTATGTAAAAAGCTAAACGACACTATTTACTGGGAGTTAGTTGAGCTAAAGGGAACCGCATCGTGGAGATCATATGTGAGGGGGGCAGAGCAACGGGGATGGAATCGAGTGCTTTTAGTGCGAGCATATGAGAGGGATGTTGCCCCCCAGCAGCAGTTGGACGCCGGTGAGTGTAGTCAGCCTCAAAATGAGCTCGGCCGGTGACATCAAATCGGGGATCTAGCCATGAGCAACATGTTCAAGAAAGTGGTGAAATGTGTTCGGCGGAAGGATGATGAAAATGTTGGCCAAGAAGCGCGGGGACTGGTAGACGAAGGTGAGCAAATTGAGGAAATAACAGCTAGGATGGAAGAGGAAGACCGTGAGTACAGCAGAGCAGAAGAGGAGGACGACGATGAGTCGGATGAGGAAGATGGAGGAGGTACGGAGCCGCTTGTGCCAGCCGAGTGGAGCACGCAGCAATTTGAAAATATGGTTGTCAATGAAATGAGGGAGATGCCTTGGCAGTACAGTGTTAATGAGGTTAGGCATAACAGTATGTACCCGACAAAAGAGGCTGTGCAGGATGCCGTGAAAGATTGGACTCTATCATTAAGAAGGACTTTCAAGGTTAAGAAATCCACCCCAACCTGCTACGACGTGGTGTGTGAGATCCATGGGTGTCCGTGGAGAGTGCACGCGTACAAGCCCAAATGGGGCACCCATTGGATATGTTCAAGGTTGAGCAAAGATAAATGTATGATCGAGGAAACAAAGTGATGGCTCACAGAACCTATCATCCGTATGTCGCGAACATCATGTACGCAGAGATAGTGGAGAACCCGAGTTTTGAGCCCGTGCTATTATCCGAGCGATCGAGAATGATATCAAGACACAATTAGCTACGGAAGGCGTGGAGGGCGGCGAAGGCACTAGAAACGAGGTTTGGGAAGTTTGAAGACTCGCACCACAACCTCCCCTGACCGCCGCTTGTATTCAGGAAGAAATCTCGGGACCTACTATGATTATCAAGATTGTCCGTCGACAAGTGGCCAACTAAAATGCATCCGAGGAGAGTGTTCTTCGATTCGGCGCTTGCATTAAGGCATTCATCATTGTCGTCCGTTGTTGTGCATGGACGGCACATTCTTGATCCGGAAATACAGAGGGCAACATCGACAAATTGTGGGTGTCGATGGGAACAACCAGATTCTGCCTGTTGCCTTTGCCTTCGTAGAAAGCGAGAACTACGAGAGTTGGCTGTGGTTCCTACGAAACCTAAAGATCGGGGTGGTCAAAACTCGTCCAGATTTGTGCGTCTTTGCATGACAGTATGCCGGGTTGCTTAGTGCTATCAACCACCGCAAACAGGGAAGATGAGCCATTCCGATGGCCCGACTTGTAGAGTCGATGGTGCATGAGGCATTTGGGTGCAAACTTTTATAAGCAATTCAAGAACAAGCAATCGATGAACATGTTCAAAAGATCGTGTAACTCCAACCAGAGAGGAAGTTCAACTCGTGGAAAAATCTTGATGACCTGACAAGGAAACACAAGGAGCAGACGAACAACAGTAGCGCCAGTGGAACACAAGAGCAGGCGGAGCCTCTTTTCCCCCTGCCAACAGAGGACGAGGCGACTAACCGTCGTCGGAGGCAAAGGCCAATCAAATGTTTCTGATCGATCAAGCATTTAATCAAAGAGAAGTGGTCATCAAGTATATGACACACATGGTGCCGACACGGTGTGATGACCACTAACTTTGCGTAAGTTTACAACCGGGTAATGCAAGGGATGAGGTGTCTTCCATTGGTAGGAATTGTCGAGGAGGCCGAGGGTACAACCAAGTACTTTGTGGACAGCATGCAATGCCGAGATAGTAATGAGAGATGAGAAGTTCTTGTACTCTTCGATGATCACTAAATACATGGATGAGAAGGCTCGTATATGCCAAACATAGAGCTATCAAAGTTGGTGCACGACACCGCGCTTCGAGGTGATCTGCAGGATAAAGGAAGGCGTGGAACCAACCGGAGGGTTGTCACCAGAGTGCATCTTACAGCCGAGTGCAAATGCTCGTGCAACAAGCCATACCTTTTGCATAGGCCATGTTCTCATGTTATAGCTGCATGTGCTTTATTTGGAATGTAACCCGTACATACCTATCTGAATATTACATGAAGGAAAGGGTGATGGCAACTTGGGGCGAGGAGCTTTATGGTTATGGTGTTGTGGGTTCGTTCACCACCACTCCTAGTGTTGATGAAAGGTTCGGGTCCCCGATTTTGATGCGAGAAGAGGGAAGCGAGGCGTCAAGAACAAGGCGATAAGAAATGACATGGATGAGTCGGCTAGCAAGCGCGTGAAGAAATGCTCATTGTGCAACCAACGAGGACATACGCTCAAGAATTGCGGAGCACAAAATGAAGAAGACGAAGGAGGAGATGGTCACCCGACGGTGGGGAAGGATCGTCCTCTGCGAGGATCGCCGCAGACCTCATCGCACTGTGATGACAAGCGGTTTGCATTATCATATGTCGATCTCAAATTTAAATTTAATCGATGTAACGTGTGTTGTATGAACTATACTTTGTACCTAGTCATTGCAGTGTTGTGGCTTCATAAATTGTTGTAATGAACTTCTCCATTTTTTATGTGCGATTCTGTTTCAATATATTGTTGTCATGCTTATGCATGCTTTTACGGACTCTTCGCTTACATATGTGTTTCGCTCTCACTTTCATTTTTGTAAATTGCGTGTATGGCTCACCAAACAGGAGATGATGAGTGGTCGACGAGTTACTAGACCAAGACGTCGACCGTGGTCACCGTGCTCAAGATAGCCACCGCTGTCCCAGATGACGGAGGGGACCTCAGGTACCGGGCGTCCTTCGACCTAGACCATTGCAAGACACTGGACGCCGATCGCGTTGGATCCCCTGTAACATACCAAGATTTAAATTTGTAAACATGTTTGTTCTAGCACCATGACTACCGCAAAGACCGATATCAATTACATGTTTATGTTTCTTAGGCTTGAGCATCGGTCCGCCGCCTCGCCCGGATGGTGGACCTCTGGGACACGGTTCCTCTGACGGTCGGCCGATCACCGCCTGGTGGATCGGTGGAGGCGGAGAGGCACACCTTCCATCTCTCTGTCGGGAGATGGCGATCACTTTACAGACGTCTCCTACCTCCTCGGCCTCCGATCGCGGCGGCAGGTGGTGCCCAGACGTCTCCCCGCTGGCGGCCGCAGCTTGCGCAGACAAGTTCGCGGTGTACTACCACCGCCGTGTCAGACCTTCGACCACACGCACGACCGACCTTGAGGTGGCTTGTGCAGATTTCAAGCACGTAAGTAGCATTTCGAACTAAATTGTGTACGCATCGCTTGAAATAACAAGTGAGCTTTATGTTACTGGCGTGGAGCAGATCGTCGAGCCAATCGGACGACGAGAGGCTCGCTCGCCACCGAGGCGTACCTCCTGTGGCTCTTCTACCGACCATATTCACGACGCCCCATGGGGATAGCGTGTCCACGCGACTGGTGCGATTCGCGAGGGAGATCGCGGACGCACCCTTGACGCCGTGCCACAAGATTCGTGGGGCTCGGCGCGTTGCGGCGCCACCTACCGTGCACTCGCGTCCGGTGTACACGGTTCGCCGAGGGCTCGATCTTGAGAGGATGTCCAATGTCGCTATGATTGTGGGCGTCGAGAGGTTCCAGATCGGCCGGCCCAGATCGACTGCGGCACTGTGGTGGGCACGCAGCGGCGGTGACGCCAACGGTCCGACCATGGGCACCATCGGTGCTCGCGACGAATGCGATATTGCAATCACGTGTTTGATATTTTTGTTTAACTTTTTCGAGTACTAACGGTTACGTTCTATCGTGACTACTGACCTAGCTGGCGCTTCGATCGTCGCGGGTAGCCTACGCAGATTCGTCCGCTGCGTTCGACCACCTCACCGACGCATCGCGTTGCTGGACGCCAGACGCGACGCAGAGCTGCGGCGTCGTGTGACGGTGGCTTTATCCACCCTTTGCACACGAGACGACAAGATCTTGGTTCACCCGTCGGTTCCTCGTGTTCGACGTCCACGTCGAGGGCTACGCTGTCCATCGTGTGATGAGGCAGTTTGGTCTACGACAGGTGTTCCCAGTGCACGACGTCCGTGCAGTCCCACCCGCGGCCCACTCGTAAGTTCCCTGTATTGATGTTTTTATAATTGTTACTGCGTAATGCTATCTAATAATGCTATACTTATTTTTCACCCACAGCACGAGAGGAAGGATACTGCGACCACCCCCGGCACGCACGATATCTTGGCCGAGGAGTGGGGAGCGACCCTCAGGACGCTCTACGCCGAGGTCGCGCCTCACGACGCGGCGGACGCATCGGCGCATCGCGAGTGGTACACTCCCCGGACTCGTGTGCGTTTGGTACGTGTTGACCCCGATCCTCCTAGACACGTTCCCGTGGTGGCAGACACGTACCCCCTCCATATGGACTCGGTTCGGCACGCTTTGGTACGTTGCGTCATACCTTCGATATAATTTTTTGTGCTAATTAATTCATAATTTATTTTGCTAACTAATCCGTAATTTATATTGCAGACTGACGTGCTGCACTATCAGCACAGGGAGCTTCGCAGCTTGTACAGTCGGCTGACCACCGGAGAGGACGTGACGAGAGAGGACGTCACCCTTTACGTCGGGAGGTGTCTGGACAGCTCGACACGCGCCCTCGAGCTGTCGGGGTCCGGCCTCCCTACCGTCCCGCAGGGCGTGCCGCTTAGCGGGGCCAGGGGTGCGCCAGGTACGTCTTCACACGGTCCCGCCCCGCAGGCTGCGAGAGGGCACGCTTCAGAGTCGAGCTTGTGAGTAATCTTGAAATGCACTGCTCAAGTGTTACAATCGCAGACATAATACTCAAAACAATTCTTTATTTGGTACAGCCCGCAGCACACTTCTTCGCAAGACGATTCGACACACGCCTCGACGACTACGACGACGAGGGCGATGCCCTGAACCGGAGGACTACCGTGATTACCTCTCCACGGACGTCTTTGGGGGGGGCATCATCACACCAGACGGAGCGCCACCACCGACGCAGCCTTAGTCAAGAAGACGGAGCGCCAAAGACCGACGCAGTTACTCGGCGGCACGCGACGCCCAGCTAGGTCGCAGAGGCCCCACCGCGCCACGCAGCTTGACGACTCAAGGGACTGTGTTCGAGGAGGAGGCCTCCCGAAGTTGGTAGGCCGACAAGAGTTTCTTTTGATTTTTATTATTGCTAGTATGTTATGTACTAAGTGTTTCATTTGAAATATGTTGCACTTGCATTTGTATTTTTGTAAACTTAATCTTACGTACTTAGTCGTTCCTTTCATCGCCTAGACGCTTTGTCACACACCTAGCACCTTTACTCACTTGGTAGCACCTTTACCACGAAGACACCGATAATAGACGCAATAGACTTTTCCAAGCGATGTGACTACTCATTGCTAGCGCTTTACCAAGTCGACACGACAACACACGCTTTTTTTTCCAAATATGACAGACTACTTCGCCGCTAGCGACTTTACCAGCCGAGACGACAACACGCCATTAAATGACAACACGCCGCAACACGCCATGAAATGACAACACGCCGCACACGCCGCAGAAGAGCTATAATTGTGGAGTAACCCTCACTACCACTATAAAACAGTCCGAGGGGTAGACATCCAACACAACCAAACCACAATGTCGTTTCATCGTCGCCTCTTGAGAAGCGAAGTCATCCACCCGAATATCCGGATGAGAGTTGCGCCGACGCCCGATTCTCCTCCGGAGTTGCCCGACCGAAATGTGATCTGCAACTCACCGCCAAGATGATGCAATCTACCCATGGAGACACGGCCGCGCGTGCTCACTCATCACAGTGCCGCACCTACAAGGTAAACCATCAAGGCCCACACAATACAGGTAACACTACCATCTCATGCATCGTTCTTTCTTTTCAAAGACGAGGGCGGTGTTGCTTCTTCCAATGGATCGACGGCCGAACGACGTGATCACTTAATTTCTCAACAATCGCCACGACAACTACCCCGCTCGCCGAGAACTTCACCCGGTGGGAGGCCGCCAGATATGTCCTTTTCTAGATCGACCAGAGCTTAGGGCGGTGTGCAAGGGCCAACCGACGGTGAGTTTCATGCGACATACTCATGTTGAACTCACAAAGTAGTAGTTCTAAACAAGTTCATCGCATACAGGAGTTCAAAAGGACACTTGCGAACATCAACAAGTCAAAGGAGGAACCTCCTCCAGGGCCACCCGAAAGCCCCGACGTTTGCGTACATGGCCTGGAGGCAGTGGTTGATACCTGCCACGGTGATCTAGCGGACCGGAGATTCTACCGGTGCCCCTTGGCCGAGGATGAACGGTGCTGGTACTTCAACTGGGTGGACCCGGAGACGTACCACCCACATCTCATGCTTCCTGTATGGGATAACTGGGGGGAGCAACCCTCTCCGTGGTGCCACTACCGCCGTAAAAGCCAAATCCGAGTACGCCACGGTGTTATTCAACGACCAAGGCGGGCATATCAGATGATCGCAGGCACGCTCGTTGTTCAAGGATAAGCCCAACACAAAGCTCTGCACCATATAGTGGAGTGCGAGCGAAACAGAGCAGCGTCTCGCATGTCTCCGCCAACGCCAACACAAGCAGTGCAGAGGTTCCTCTTCTCAAGAAGAAGGGACAAGGAAGCAATGGCCGAGGTCCGCAACACGCAACAAATCCTTGACTCGTGCAGAGACCATCCGGAAACCGGGTGGTATTAACATAGGGGACGCCGAATCGGGATGACATGCCCATATGGGAGGCGAAATCCACATAAACAACAACCAAAATTTAAGTCTTATACACCGAGACGCACGGCATAGGCCACCCAATAGGCGCATTGGGAGCATCGCGGAACCCCATGGAGTTCTTTCATAGTAGGGATTGAGCGGTGTACGAGGACCGGTCGCAATATTAGAACGGGTCGTAATATGCGTAAAATATCTTACATCATTCTCATTTGTATCCGGATAGGCGAACGATCATTTGTTCCACCATGACGACATGCTTTCGTTAGTTAGTTCGTCATCGTTGTAATGCCCTTGTAATATCATCTAATCTTTTGCTTATTTTATCATCCGAACTTTCGATGTATGTGCCCTTATATATGTATTGTTTGAATTTTTAAAATCCTCATATCTTAAAATCATTTGAAATTTTTATGGTAATATCATCGATATATCGGGAACCTCCATAAAGAGTTTCAAAAATTTTCGACGTCGTAAAAGTTTCCTTGGTTTCGTGGCGCAAGTGCTTTTTCCGATTTTAGCAACAAAATGCCGAGGCAACGTCCGGCTATCTCGCCCATACGTAAGTGGTAGCCCGCATTACGTGAGCCCGCCCTTGATTTTTTTTTCAGATTTTTGGACCATGTCCGCACCTGTCCGCTGGGCTACGAAAACCCTAAGTGGCGACGATTCGCTGCGTTTCGTGTCATGAAAGTGCCTTTTTTCGATTTTGGTAACAAAATCTTTGGGCCAACGTCCGACCATCTCGCGCAAGATCAAGTGGTATGCCACGCTATGAGGGCCGCCGTGCTTTTTCCCCGTCATTTTTCGGCCATATTCGCGGACCTTACGAGGCTACGAAAACCCCTAAGTGAAATGCGATCACTAACTAAATAAAATAATTTTTCCGATTCATTACAAGACAATTATGTATAGCCAATTTACAACAAAATTGTCAACAAAAATATTAAATACAAAAATTCAAGATTCTGTTGTTGTCGCAGACGTTAGTCGTGGCGACGACCTCCTAGCACACTTTCGTCGTGCGCGACAGGTCCTTTTCGCCTCTGTCAAGACGTTAGCCCGCGCGACAGACGCCGTTTCGGTTCCTATCGCACGTTCGCCGTGCGACAGGAGGCCACGTAAGCGCCCGGGCACCTGTCGCCCGTGTATTTTTCTATTTAGGCTCCTGTCACACGTCCAACGTGCGACAGAGGTATATTTCTGAATTTTTTTTTGGTGGAATATTTTTGAAATTACGAATAAAAAATGTATTATTAAAAATAAATTCTAATTGTATGTTATAAAAATAATAATTTATTTTACCGGTCAGCAAAATTTTTGTTTAATAACGAGACTTATATCATTTTATTCCTCTCATTATCAGTGAGCTATTGGTGAAAACCATTTACATATCCAAACTACGAATAAAAAGATATGGCTAAAATAAAGAAGAAACAGATTCATGTACAAACTACAGTACACATTAACTAGTTTGATTGACCAACGCATTAACTAGTAACTGATTCAGTAGTAATTGTATCTGTTGTTTTATAGTAAAATGTATTCGTGATTTACTACTGAATTGCTAGTAATCACTACTTGTGTACAAAGGATCTGGCTCACATGTAGAATAGGCAGTATAGCGCGCACATGTAGAATAGCACATGTAGTAATCAAATAACAAGGTAAAGGTAATGCATACAATTGGAATTTGCTATCAACACTCACAACATAGCAAGTTTAAAACATATATGCATGCCTATAATTTGATAAAACAACATAACTTTATAAAACATGGGATCAACATGATCAAAGGAGGGTGCTTGCCTGATTGCTCTTCGTCGGGGTTGTAATCAAGATCGTAGTCGGGGTCGTTATCAATTGACTCCAAAACATCATTGTTTACGCGTCGG
Source organism: Guadua angustifolia (assembly GCA_036346375.1). Lineage (NCBI taxonomy): Eukaryota > Viridiplantae > Streptophyta > Magnoliopsida > Poales > Poaceae > Guadua > Guadua angustifolia. Next base: position 34,580,654 of record CM070511.1, on the reverse strand, counting down.
ATATTAAGAACCACGACAAAGGCAAATAACATCATAGCAAATAGGCCAAAGAGAAATTAGATAGAAATACCAAATTAAAACTTAACAAGAAGAACATGGTGATTTTTAGTTCTCAAATTATCTTTTGCACAACAATTCCGTTAGTACTTAATGTATGTAAGGCCCTTTACATGAATGTGTTATTTTCACTTGTTGATTACAAGAGTTATAGTAATGAGCTTACATGAGGTTGTTTATGAATTCAGAAAGGCTATAATTATGTATCTTTGTATCTATAATTTTGAATTCAAGATGAAAAAATTACTTGGTTTAGTAGAAGGAAGTCACTAGTTATAGTGTTATGTATGAATAGTGCTGAACCTTATGTGTCTTTGTATAAAAGCAATCTCTACAAGTTGGATCTGTAATTCTAAGTTATTGGTTGCTACTATATGGTCATAAGATGGTTCTTACATTGCGAAAACTTTGGATGAAGACTTCTACTCCCAACTATTCATATAATACGACTCCGTGACATTATCATTTAGAGTGTTTGCATTAACGGAATTTATATGCTAAGCAAGTTATAAATACAATATTTTTCTAGAATATGGTAGTCCATTGTAACAGCCCTGTAAATTTGAAAATAAGTTAAAATAAAAGTTTTATATTTGAAAATAGAAATGAATTGAAAGTGTAATTGAAATTAAGATTTTGACTTCAAACAATAATCTTTCCTCATTTCTTCCATTAAAACTTAAGGAAAAGGAAGATTTCAAAACTTAAAAACATTATCAAAACCAATGAAATATTAAAATGAATTTGAAATGTGAATTTGATTTGAATTTCAATTTCTGAATCCTTTTGCATCTTCTTGAACTTTTGCAATTGCTAGAAAAGTCAAAAGGCAAAATAATAAAAGACAAGAAATCTAATTTGAAGATATGTCAGATTTTTGTAGCAATATACAAATCTCACCTTAAGATGATATTTTTACCATGCCAACCTAAGTCTCATGTATACCTCTGGTAAAAAGATCAAAAATAAATACTTACATTGGAAGCTTTTATAAATTCGAAAACAGAAAGCAAATGAAGATATAAATAGCAATGTTAGAATTTTTATAATTTAAATATAAATGATAAAGTTATGAAAATTTCACATAAGCATTAGTATCTTAAATAAATTTTAAAAACAAATTTGAAAAAATAAATAAATTCATTTGAACACTTTAGTAAATTAAAAACAGAATTGGAAATTCTGTGTATTATTCACTGTCAGAATTTTAATAAAATAATTACAAAGAGTATTTATCTCAAAATTTTAATGAGACCTTAAATTTACCTGACAAACCTTTATAAAAAGTATTGTAAATTTTTCATTCATTTTGGCAACTCTAATCAGAAGATCAAACCGACCTCAGCCTTTCTTTTGAGCTGTCCAAATCTCAACCGTAGGATCCGCCACTTGTCGTCCATCCACTGCACCTGGCTGTTTTCATTTCCTCTTCCTCTCCCTGCCGAGTGGCCCATGGTCCACTGGTCAGTCTCTTTCCCTGTTCTCCTTTCTTCTTCCCTCTGCTCACCTCCTTCGCCAGAGCACGCTGCAAAGATCAGAGCCAGCACAGCCTTTTCTTCTTTCTTTCCCTGCCTTGTGGACCCTTGACCCCACACGTCAGCCACTGCCCAGCTCTTCTTCCTCACCTCTTCCTCTCTGTCTCACGCATGAAGCCAGCGCAGAGATCAGGCCAGCACTGCCTGATCCTTATCGCCACCTACGCCGCAACTCTTCGGCTGAAGCACGCCGACCTGCTTCCCCTCTGCCCGACACTGCCACGGCATCTCCTCAGCCGCTGCGCCCCTGCCACGCTGCTGACCTCGCCCGTTCTGCCATCCCTGCCGGATCGTTGCCACGGCGAGCTCTAATCCGCGCGATTGCTGCCACGGCACGATTTGGTCGAGCTCATCTCTGCCTCGCCCTGCCACACCTCTGCCGATTCGCTGCCACGGTACCTCCCTGGCTGCCACGTCCCTGCTGTGCCCCTGCCGTGCGCCGAATCGCCAGCGAAATGCTTCGGCCGTTCTCCTCCGCTCCGCGATTTCGTTGCCACGGCAAAGCCCCGACCATCAGATCCTTGCCACGGCACGACCTGAGCAACTCCCCTCTGACAGCACCTTGCCATAACTCTGCCACGGCAACCATTTTCCCTGCCAAGCTTGCCACGGCAATGAATCAGTGGCAAATATCGGCAGGAGATAATCTCAGCGCCTCACCGATCCCCATCCACCTGAAGCCTCTGCCGAACTGTCTCGACTCCGCTATAAAGCCCAACACGGCTAACCTCCAGAGACCATCAGCGCCACTGCCATTCACCCCTGAGCCTTTCCCGTCCAAGCAACCGCCCTCTCCTTCCCCATCTCCGGTGAAGACCCGAAAGGGGGAAATTCATGCGCACACTGCTACACCCCGATTCAACCCGAGCTATCCAAGCATGAGCTTCCTTGTGCACTCCAGAGCTTATCCCCACCGTCAAATCAACCTCATCTTCTCCGGTGAGCCGCCCCACCATGCTCCTCCCTTCCGCCATGGACACGCACGGTGGCAGCTCATCCCCGCATGTAAGTTCTTCAAATAAAACCAAAAATCAAGTTCCTTATGGCTCACTTATGCTCACCCTGGCGCTAATTTGTGAAGAAAGCGGTTGATGTTGCTTCGCCGGTGAGCCGCCGTGAGTGCCGCCGCCCCCTCTCGGTGGCAACCACCTTCCCGGCAGTCTCTTACCACCAAATGACCATAAACGGGTGCGCAAGGACTAGCTTTAGCCTGCCATGGAGTTAGTTCGCCGGTTCCGGCCTTCCTTCGCCGCCGGCAAGCCTCGCCACCGCGCCCTCTGTTCCGGGTCGCTGCCAAGCGGGCCCCTTCGTCAGCCTCAGCAGATGTTCCCAGTCCAAAGGGGTAAGGCGCCACCCATCTGAGAAAACGTATTCTGTATTTTTCCAGCAATTTCCAACCGAATAAAATACATATGCTTGTAACTTTTGAACCAACAGTCAAAATAAAGTGAAATAAATTTTTATATTCATCTAAAATTAGAAAGAATCCAAATATACAAAAATATTTAATTTTTGAACTGCTTTATAATTATTTAAATTAAACTTTGATTAATATCCCATTATGGTCTTTAATAAAAGTTTGTGCAGAATAAGTCATAAAATATTGAAATAAATATTTATATGATGATAAGATCAATATGAATTCAAATATACAAAAATATTGAATTTTTATATTGCAGAATAATTATTTAAATTTAAGTAAGGTGAACTCACTATTATGAACATTAGTGTACATATGCAAAATATAAATGATAAAATCATCAAATAAATTTTTATGTGCCTCTGGGATCATAATAAACTTAAATACACAAAAATATTTAAATGTTCAACTCGGATTAGTTTATTTGCTACATGATCACTAGGAATCCATAATATGACCATTAATAAAAATAAAAGCATAAAACTCATAAAATGATAAAATAATTTGTATTAATCTCCTAAAAACAGTAAGGATTCATGTATATTAAAATATTTAAGATAAGATTTAATTTGCATTCTTTTAATAAAAGGAATGTTAATTATAACAATAGGTAAATAGGTAATCTACTGCAATTAAAGTTAAAATGATACCAAACCAACTTTAAAACATTTCTAGGGTTGCTACCTGCTAACACCTGAAAAATGAATCAAGGATCATATATAGGGTAGTTAGAAATGAAATTTGAAAGTTGGCCGATTTAGCGTTATTCATCGTGATTACTTAGGCTATTTCGACAGTAGATAAAATAGCTCGTCCAAATACTAAAATCTATGAAACCTATTTAGTAATGCTCTACAAAGTTTGTTCTACCAGATTCTAGAAAAATATTTCATTTTCATCATGCTTTTCATCTAAACTAGCTAGTCCAAAACCCTTAATCGCTAATCGTTGTCTTTACCTTTTGGCCGATTCCGTGAATTGTAAACAAAAGTTACCACTTAAGCTTTTTCGTCGATGAAAATAATAACTTGTCTGAATCCTAAAATTTGTGTAACTAGTTTAGCAATGTTCTTTAAAGTGTAGTCTACACTGTTATGAAAAGATAATCTCAATTTGCTAAGGTTTGCATATAGATCTTGTAGGTTAAATAACCATAAAAGATCATATTTATGAATTTGGTAGAAAGAACAATTGGACTTCGATTACGAAGTTTGTATCAACAGAACCTTCTCAAATAAACCAGAAATGATCCTTAGGATTTAATCTGTAGTAATCGAGAAGATATCCTTAAATTATCTTGCTTTGAATCTAAATCCTATTAGAGCAAAACCCGAAAGTAATAAGGTTGTCGAAAACGTATCATGAATAGTAAATTCTATGAACTTTGCAATTAATGATTAATTCTATTAATCCAAACAATTTTTGCATCTTGGATTCGTAAAATAAATAAATTCATAAAAGAGCATCCCTGTTTCTTATGAAGAGTTTTATTTGTTCTTTCTATCTATTTTCCTTTTTGCCCTTATTGAAATTGTTATTTGCTACTTTCCTTGGAACGACGTGTAGAATTCGACGTAACGACTTCCATCGTCGACTACAACCTCGACTTCGTCGTAAGCAAGGCAAGCACCCTCCTTTGACCATGTTGATCCTAGTTTTATAAATGTTTTCATAAAATATTTTGATTGCATGCGTATATTCATTAAACTCTGCTATATTGTGGGTAATGGTAGTTATACATGTTGATTCTTGAAACCTCCTTGATATGAATGAATTTGTGAACCTTGATACCTTAGAATCATGGTTAGACAATATATGATGTCAATCTGGGTATACACGATGTTTAATAATCTTGCTTAGCCATGCTTTAGACTTAGTATACGTCGAATTGAGACATTGATCAAATGATATTTGGACATGCTGAGGCATGATGATGATTCTTAGACATGTTGAGACATGATGGTGATTTTTGGGTTATTTTAATTAAAAATGAAAATAAAATTATAATATTGATGCGCAATTATTGGCAATAGCCGGTGTGCATGGATTTGCACGTAGTGTAGGGGAGACTATTGCGTGGTCGGATTAAGGACCGAACTATGGGTTGTTTCAAAGCCAAGATAACCGTACAACCACAAGTACTGGTATGGGACAGTCTTAACCTATTAAGTTCCTTAAAACTAGCTTTGCACATTGGTAGGCTGGAGAATGGTGTACGCCGTGCTATGGGGAGAAGTGGGACATACTGGGGTATCATTGATTGTCGTACTATGTACAAATATCTTACGCCTGTAGGGAGAAGTGGGACAACTTGGTACACCATCGCTTGTCGTACTAGTACAAATATCTTCTACCTCAGTAGGGGAAGTGGGACAATTTGATGTAGCATCACTTGTCGTACTAGTACAAATATCTTCATCGCCATAATATGGGTTCACCAGCGGTGTAAAGTTAGGTTTAAGTAATGTAACTGTTATGTTATGATCTCCTTGCCGACACACCAAAGGAAGTGTGTTATCGGCCCGCAAAAGAGGTTGATCATTTCTTGTGGGTAAAGCTGCATAACTCGCAGAGTAAAACTAATCGATTAGCCGCTACCATGATCATGGGCACTTGGTAAAGTCATCACATAGTTAGCGTTTTATTTTACAAAATGTGGAATTTGATATGTGCTGTCTAGCACCATGATTTGGATTGGATATCCTTGTTGAAAAGGAATTATTTCGGATTGACTTGTGATGTCAATGATTGATTCATGGAGATGAATTATTTTGGATTGATATGTGGTATCAATGATTGATTTATGAAGATGATCGAAAGAACTGAGGTTCGTGAAATTTACTATTTCATACTTATATATTAAACTGCTTTTACTTAAATTCCGTTTATGTTCTACAATTCAGTAAATTCTTTGCAAACTAGCTTTCTGCAAATTAATCATGAAAGCCTTTCCTTTGAATGGCCTGCATATATTATAGGATTTGAAAAAAAGTCTTGCTGAGTACGCAAGTACTCACCCTTGCTTATTCGTGGTTTTAGGTGAAGAATCAGAATAGCTCGACGAAGTATTCAACGCAGGATTCGGGAATGTTAACGAGTTTTTCTAGGGATTATATCTTGTCAGTTGCCTGAGGGTTTGTATGGGCATACTACAAGACTTTTATTCTTTCCGCTGCATTTCTCTGAATGGTAAGATCTTATGTGTAAATTACTATTATTATTTGTAATTAAGAGTATGGATGTGATATCAATTGTTGTAAATGTGCGTACTAGCTCTCGATCCAGGACTAATCAGATGCATATGAGATTTCCATTTTGCATTTATGTAAAATGGGGGTCACTCTGATTGGTATCGAGCCATCTTGCTCAGAGAAAAAACCCTAGATAGAATGGTCGTTAGCATTAGAATAAACAAATTCAAAATACTATTTTTGAAAGTTACTACATTTACAAAGTGTAGTTATTGCTATTCTTTCCTCCTCCCTAGGATTCTGATTCTTACCCCTACATTCATTTTGGTTTCTAAACAAATTCTTCTTTCCTTAAAACAATTTTCATCCATAGTTTATCTTCGCTATTTTCTTCTGAAGACATCCAAGATATGCCGCCGTCATTCTTCATGCCAGTCAAGGAAGACTACAATGTCGATGTCGACATCTTCAAGAAGACGGACATTATTCTTGCCACCCCACAACAAGGCAAAAGTAAAGCCTGAAGATTCCACTTCATGAAGAGCCGATATTATCCAACAAGTAAAATGCGGAAGATTAAAATAGGTTCTTCGTTAGGAAAGAAACCCCGATGCATAGCCTTATTATTCCGCTTTAGCTGTGTGAAGCATTCTTTGTAGTATTTATGTCCTGCTATTTGCAATTGGTTTTAATTTCTTGTCCGGGCTGATTTACGCGTGAACTTAACCTTTAGGTCAAAGTTTCACGATGAGTTGCCCTTATGTATGAATCCAGAAACCTCAACCCGTCGGCTAAAAATGAAAACTTATAAAATTGTCTCTTCTTTCTATAGAATTTCTCACAAGTTTATCTTTCCTTTCTGTAGAATTTCTTATCTACATATTCTTTTAAAGTTCTTAACCCTCCATTACCATTTCTAGCTATACTTGAACCTACAAACACAAAGACTCATCTTCCCAATAACAGTTAAGAAGCCTCATCATTCGAGCTTTAGCTAGAGCCATCTTATCTTCTTATTTCCCGCCAAGCAATTTTTTTTTCCAATTCATCTCCCAGTCTCCCTTACCAATTAAGCAAAGCTTCCATGAAAAAGACCGCATACAAGACAACCATTTGCCTTTGCCATATTTTCCTGACCTTGACACCATGTATTACTCTTTTCCTCTACACCCACTTTGCACCCTACCAAACATTCGAAATGAAACTCTTCATAGCCTCGTAGAATTAGTAAAAGCTTTGGGCAAATACTATTATCAGAGGTGCGCAGCGGAAACGTGGTGGATTTACAAGATGGAAAGTCTCCGAAGATCCTGACGACGCCAAGTCACTCCATGAAAAATGAAGGACTAGCATCGCTAGGCAGAGAAAGAATACACTAGAGTAGGTTAGCTAATAAAGGAAAATTTTACACCTCCCTAATTGCTCTGTGTGAGATCTTTTGCATTGTTTGATCTTTGTAGTATAGCTTTGCTTCTCGGGTTACTCTCGTGAATGGTTAACACTCAGGTTAAAATTAACGATGTGACAACCCTGAATTAATAAGAAAATTTAATTCAGAAAATTTTAAAGAACGAAACGTTGCCTTGCAACTAACCGGTAACTACCAAATCCATGTAAGACTATCCACAAGATAATAAAGGAACAATGGTAACCCTAAACTAAACCACTCTTATAAACATCTCGCCTTCTCTATTCTATAAAATTTTGAATAATGAAATATTTTGATGAATTGGAAGTCACCTAATAACTAAACCAATTCTTATCTTACCTCCTCGCTACCTTTACCTATCTACCAAAGAATTCCAAAATCAAGTTCCATGATCTTACCCACTCCTTAATCATAAATTTTGTAACATCAAGAAGAACCCTTTGTTGTTCCTAAAGAAGACAAATCACGCCACCTAGGTCAACCGCGAAGGACTCGAACACTCAGTCAACATCCGCCTCAAGAATTCTACCACAACATGAAGGCTTAAAACAAGTCCGCAACAATCTCCAAGTGTCTCAAAACCTTTGCCTCGACATCAAGCCCTTAACACAAACACCCTTCTCTTACAATTGCATCCGACACCTTTTATCGAAATATTGAATATGTCCTTGCGATTCAATTCTTCCAATCAATCTTTTCGATTCAACATTCTATGCAATCATGACCAATACAATTGCCAAGTCAAAAGATACAACAAGTAGAACTTGGGTCGGCCTCAAAATGAACTGAAAATGAAAGCTTTCTAATTAGGGCAAGTACGCTTTCATTAAATGAAAAGCGCCTTCCCTTTTGGTAAGGATTCTAACAGCGTTTCACAGACTGACATGCGGGACCCTTTAGGAAGTTACCGCAAGAGACAAAAGAGAAGAGAGGTTGACGGCCTGGTCCCACAAGTCAGCGAGCGATAGTAGAGGAGCTCGGAGCTAGCCGGTGAATGGGAAGCACTACCAGGTAGAGGAGGTCAATCGCACCTCTAGGACCAGTTGTTCGTGGAAATTGACATGAGCAGCCAACAGCAGGAGGAGACGACCCTTGGTGAGGTCACCACTGGAGAGGAAGAAGGAGGCGACACGGCTCGGCTCGGTGATGGAGAAGCTTCCGAGGGTGGTGGAGGAGTGAACTGCCATCTTGGGCGCGACGGAGATGGCTCGAGGAGCTCACACCAAAGGCCGAGGCAGAGAAGAAGGTCCTATGCATGACGATACAAGATTCGGGCTGAAAAAAAAGTGTAAGGAATGGTGGTTAGGGCTTGCTCCGATTGCTAAAGTTCTCATGGATTTGAACTAACATCCATCAATTCGTTGGATTGAACTTTGGCCTATTCGGAGCCGGAGCTCACGGAGAAGGAAATGGCGCAATGACTTGGACTAGGCAGAGAAGAAAGGGCAATGAAGCACAATGGCTGGCCTTTATGGCAATGTTGGAGTAGGTGGAAGGAATGGGCAAGGTAGAGTTCGCGAAACTGGTCTGGCCGAGCCGCGTGGCAAGCAAGACCTAAGCGCCCATGTGCGTGGCACGGCTTGTCCTTGCTCGGCATGGGCAAAGGGAGAAGAAGGGAGAGGACAAGGACTTCGCACAGAGCAATGGTGGTGCATGTTAGAGGCAATGCACGAGCTTCTTTGCTGGCATGGCATGGGCAGGCAGATCGGCCGAAGCTATGAATGGCCACGGCATGGGCGGGTGACGAGGCTAACAAGGCACACCATGGAAGAGGTCAGGACAGCGATGCCGCGTGGAGGAAGGTTTCTGCCGCAACAAAGCAAGTCCAGGTCGATTCCAGTGTCTTGGCAGCAAACTTGGGCTGTTTATGTTGCCATGGCAGCATTTGGCACACAGCGAGCTTGGCGAGACTTTATAACTACAGTCGTGTGGTGGCCGTCCCTTGTCGCAAGCAAATGATGGCGAGGTAACCAGCCGCCATGGCACAAGATGGGCACCCGACCGGCTTGGCTTTGGCACAGAGGAGAGGGTGGTGAGGATGAACTCAATGATCGCCAAGTGGGGCCAGGCCCATTGCTCAAGGAGAGAGGAGGCTCACCAAATTCATCACTGTCTTGGCTTTGGCACAGAGGAGAGGGCTGGGTGAGGATGAACTCAATGACTGCCAAGTGGGGCCAGGGCCCACTGCTCAGGGAGAGAGGAGGCTCACCTTATTTGAGGGTCAAAATGAAGTACATACTACCGTGTATAAAGACCGTGGGTTTCCTGGCCTCTCGGCGCTCCACGTCGACGTTTTGCCCTCGTGGTCGCCTGCTCGCCTGACGCATCGGCCGTCCTAATAGTGCTAGCGTTCCCCGTGCGTACGGCTGCCTCCGCGTTCGGCCACGTCCACGTTATGCGCGACCTTGCCTTGCTCAGGTAGTTTAGTGCCGTTTTTTCCACATCCACCCGCGGCGCGCGGTGGGCCCTTGGCGCGCTAGTCATTGCCCGGTTCGACCTCCGCCAGCACCTTTTTCCTCCGCTCGGTAGCGTCGCGTTTTCCTTCGCTTCGACGTGGCGCGCCTGCTCGGTTGTCTCGCCAGACTTCTCTTTGCGATGCTTTTTTGTGCCGCGTGCCATGCGCGTTGTTGTTTCGCCGGTTCACATCGCATTTCAAATTCGTTCGCCTTTCGCTCGATGCCAAAATAAAAGAAAATATGCACGTCTGCTTATCCATTAATACACCCTCTTGAGATGTTCATTACCGCTTCTCGCCATGACATGATTGTCGATATAATTTGTGCATGCAATGCAAATGATTCACATGATGCTAAGAGAGATTCCGAGGTCAGTCTCGCCAATTTCCGTGATTTTTCACCAAAGAAAACACTACATATACATCTTTATTATAGCAGCAAGAAAATATCAAGGACTCAGATGAATTTTGCTCGCACTGTGGTTATGTGGCTGTAATCTAATTGCAAAGTGCAGAAAGGTTAGTAGCTTTAGTTCCGTGTCAGTTGCATGTACGCATAGATGTTTCTATACTTCCTGCTACCTCACTGAGATGTTTTTCCTTTCTCACATGATCTTTAACTCATACATGTACAGAGTAAACTCAGGTGAGTGAATAAACACACCATCCTCGAAAAAGCTGTGCCGTGAAGAAATTATCTTATGGTATAATATAAAGAACTAGACCTCATTACTGGAGTATTTCACCTGTATATTATATATTCAGCCTGTGCTTTGCATAGGCAAAACATTCCTTTGCTAGAACAAGAATGCATGTGATAGCTTCCTCCCGTGTGCTATAACATTTGATGGTCCTTGCAATAGTCGGTGAACAAGAAAGACAAAGCCATTACACTCCCACCAGATGATTTGTTCTCTTTGTCATTAACATCGAGCGTATTATTTTTTAATCTCTCAGTGGCCCTCACCGCAATTGTCAATAAACAGTAAATACAAGCCATTACATTCCCGGCAAATGATTTGTTGTCTTCGTAATTAGCATAAAGTGCCGGATCTCTCTTTCTACTTCTTTGTTATGTTTTAATGTTTCTCCTTTTTCCTTCGCTATTTTTGTTCCTGCCCATCGCTCTTAACATATTCTATTTTATTAGTAGAATGTGTTTGATATTCTTATATCGATCTGCGTTACTTCTTTATGTGCATTCACAACAGGGTTACAAGCACTTCTACTACATTCGATGCATACAGACACAAGACCACGACTTGTAAACTACATGTGTCTACCGGGTCCCAGCCACCTCAAGCAGAAGAAAATCATAGAATATGCCCATTCTTGCTGCGAGAGCTGTGCCAGCGATGACTCATTATGTTGCCATTATGTTGTTGAACCCATAGTTTCAGATTAAACACTCAAGATGTTTCTTGAGCGTATTCTGTAGTGAAAACAAGCACCTTGTCGTTAAGTAATAATAGATAACATGTTGTGTGATCGCTATCTGATACAACGCCCCTAAATTTCCTGAGATTGATATTATACATTGGTGATTTGCTATGTGTAGCTAACCATTGCTTCATCACAAGCCTACTAAGTTCAAAACATGTCTATAAGAAAATAAAACAAAACGCAATGCGATTTGTATTTAGCCTCTTTAATAGTAGCTTGTGTGGTCGGATGTTTGTTGCCCTGCAATTTGTCGTGCTCCTTAAAGGCTACTTTCCCCCGGAACTTCTATGTATTGCCCAAAAAGGACCATTATGATTTATTGCAATTATAAATTATCGAATTTAAAAGGCAGCGAACTGCTATATAAAACTACAGATTAGTCCATTTTTTAGAGCCCGCAAAACTACACTTCCTTGAAACTGTCTAACATTACATGTTTATCCATTTTTGTCTTATTGGTCCCCTAAAACTCATATATTTTTTTATCCTTGCCTTACAACGACTAGCATAAGATGGCATACATGGCGGCGCCAAGGCCAAATAAGATCTAGTAGTATAGGAAAGATACGAATTTTTGAGGAATAGGACGACGTGATATGCAGTCGAAATTTGATGTTACTACTAGTAATTTTGGAAACTTTGTGAAACAGTTGGATATGGGCAAAGGATTCTTGTGTAAAATTTTTAGATCAAAATATTATATATTTATTTTATATTAATTTCGACATTGCAGATTTTAGATTTTCATGATTTTTGTTTTTGAATTTAAAAGGTACTAACATTAATTATTAATTTTTATATTTTTACCTGGGTTTAATAATGTTATGAGGAAGACTTGGTAAAATTCTCAATTAGAGATGATCTTGAATATTTTTGCAAAATTTCGCATGACACGCTTTGAGGTTAAAACATGTCACATTCACTATTTTCTTCTTTTACCTAACTAATCAAAATATTTTGACAACTGAAAAGATGTGATGGACACTTCTCAATATTTTATTATATTTTTTTTGGCTTTTTACTTTCATCTTTCTACCTTTTTACTTTTACTCTTTCACTAATTCATTAATTGATTTTCTTTAAAGCTAAAAATCTAAGAATAGTTATTAAAGTCAAAAAAATTTCAGAAAAGATGGGAAGTCAAAATAGGATTACATTTTCAACTTATTTTCATGGTTTGTTTATTTTGGGCGTAAAGTTTTAATGTAGAATCTCGTTCTTTTCTTTTAGGTTGAAATATAAGAGAATGAAGGAAAAGATGATGTTTAGAGTGAAAATCTTGGTTTTAGTTGAAATCTTTATTCAATTCTATTTTCAAATTTCAAATTTTTACTTTTCCTTCTTTCAAAATTTTTGGGATGTTACACCACAAGTGCTAGTATGGGACAACCTTAAACTAATTAAGTTATCTAATTTAACTTTGCACCTTGGAAGGATGAAGCAGTTTGAGTTGTTGCCTTATGGATTGCTTGAAGGGATATCCACACCAAGGTGATCATGGAACTAACGTTTACCGATACAACGATGTGCGCCATGTTATGGGAGAGAAGTGGGACTATGGTATATAACCATTTGTCGTACTATATACACACATCTTCTCGCATAGTATGGGTTTAACGTCATCGTGCTAGTGCAAAGTTAAACTATGTAATGTAAAGGATTTTGTCATAAACATTCATCCACACGCCTAAGGTGCGTGAAATATGCGGCAAAAAATGGTCATGACTTGTGGGTAAAGCTGTATACCTCTGCAGAGTGTAAATCTAATCGATTAGCCACGCCCACGGTTATGGACATTCAGTAAAATCATCACATAGTTAGAAGTTTTGGTATTTTCTAAATGGTTGGATTGGGAACATTTGTTTGAAGGTGATTGTTGCAGATTTGTGATACGTGTTGACAATGGATGATCCGATACGTCATGGAGTTCTATGAGTTATTACTTATGCTTTACTTATTTTTATATAAGTCAAACACGCTTTTACAAATTTCGCTTTCTAAATTACAACTTGTTTTATAAATTCAATGTTGCTTTATGCAAATTAACCGTAGAAGCTTTTTTGACATGGCTCGATTTATGCATTTTGCAAATACCACCTTAAGTCTTGTGGAGTATGAAAGTACTTAACCTTGCTTATTATATGTTGTTTTAGGTGGGAAAGTTAGTGAAGCTCCAAAGATATCTTTTCGCTGGTGTTGCGTGAATTTCGATGAAGCGATCTTTTCTAGGATTTATGCCTTGTCAATTGCCTATGGGTTGGATGGGTATACTACAAGACTTTGCTTCTTCTATGCTACATACATATACTCTTGAGTTATAAGATTACTTTGTATAAATAGTTTCCGCATTAATAATATATTGTATGGTTGTGATTCCAATTGTTGAAAATGTGTGTACTAACCACTCATCATGGGACTAGTATTGTATGCACGTTAGATTTCCATGTTTGCATTTTATGTAAAATGGGGATTGCTACAATCGATAATGTTAAATGGCTATGGAGTGCGATAGAATATATATATATATTCTCAACAATAACAAGCACTTACTTAATACTCCTCCGCTCCAAAATAGAGGGCATATTAGAATTGAGTAAAAGTTAAATTACATAGATTTTGACCAAGAATTAGTCAAATTATGTGCATGTTTAATTTACAAAAGATGTATCAATTGATTCATATTTCAACGTAACATCCTCGAAAATTTAATAAAGCTTAAAATAAATATTTTAAATTTGAAAATATTTATTTCGAGTTTTCTTGCCATTATTGGATTTTATTTGGATTTCTGATTTGTTCTTTGTACGAAAATCCAACAAATGGAATTAAAGAATGGAAATCACCCAAGCATTATCTCAATTCAAGAAAATTACCATAATACCCTCAGAGTGATATTTTCCTCTCGTAACAATTCTAGGAACCGATCATGAGGTATAACACTTTTAAAAGATTCAAAAGGTACATTGAAAATCGTGAATCAAGATGTCGAATTTATATAAAACAAATATATAATATTTTAATTTGAAATTTTATGGGAGCATAAATACCTTAAATAGAATTGATAAAAGAAGTTTTACTAATAAATAATACCCTTTGAATCTTTAAATAAATCAAAAGTGAAATGGAATTTACGGACGCTTGATAGTGTCGAATTTTCATTAATTAACCGTAAGGTAATTTAGTTTCAAAATTGTATGTAAGATTACCAACTCCGAGTTGATGAAGAATAAAAATTAGAGCACTAGAACCACCAAGCGGGCTTAATCCTTTTGGTCATCTCCTTCATCGGCCGGTGGACCCAGCCCCACTTGTCACCTCGTTTTCTCCCGCCTCGTGATCGAGCCGAGTTTCAGAGAGCAGATCGATGCCGAGCAAGCTCAAGTCTTTGCCTCAGTCATCACGCCACTACCATACATTGCACCTTGAAAACCACCAGAGGTAGTGCTCCACTTCCTCCTCCACTACTTTCTTTCCTCCTCAAGCGGCAGAAATCCTCCCCATTCTCGCCATAACCAAAGCTCGAGCTCAAAGCCGATCATGCGATTCCTCCGATTCACCAACCATTCTCAAATCCGTTCAAGCTAGAGCATCACCAGCATCGCCGATCAAATCCCCAACAAGAATCGTCTTCTTCCATGCGAAATCGTCAGAGTGCGCGCCTCTTCCCTTCAAGTCCGCCACCGTGGATGGAGTTCTCCCGTAAGTCTCCGACTTCAATAACCCCAAAATGGATTCACCTCAACACCTAGATGCTTAATCCTCAACCCATTTAGGTTCTCCATCATCGCTTTGCCATCACTACCGTCCGCCATGGCCGCCAAGATGTGGAGCTCTACTGCACCTCCCTCGTATCTCTCGATTGAATGGACACCACCTCCGGATGCGCCTTGCCGAGGTCCTGCCTCGCTGCCGCCGACGCCGGAGATCGCCGAGCTACCTTCACCTTTGCCCTAGCCGCCTCTGCTTCGCGTCTTGTGCGCAGGAGCCATCGTGCACGGGTAGAAGATGAGTGAGTCAAGAGGCGCTTCCTCACCGAAAAGCGATTTCTAATTTCCTAGCTATTTTCAACTAGCTAATAATTGATCTCTGAATATCTTGTGAAGTATTGATTTAATTCCAAAAAATAAATCAGATATTCGTCAAAAATCAAGAAGAATATAAATATGTAAAACATTTAATTCTTGACTGCAGAATAATTATTTATATTAAACTATGGTTATAATGCTAATATGATTTTAACGAGAAATTGTGAATAATAAGTCATCTAATGGTGAAATAAATATTAATATGATGCTAGGATCGAGAAGGTGTTCGAATATATGAAAATATTCAAATTCTTGAATCACGTAACAATCCTTTAAACTTAAAATGGGATAAACACACTATTATGGTCATTATTGCACATATGGAAAAGAAATATAACTTTTGTAGCTATAAAATAAGTTCTTGTTGTCTCGAGTCATAATAAACTCAAATATGTGAAATCATCTAATGTTGAACTCAATCTAACATAATTGCTTCATAAATTATTAATTAACCTTGTTATGGCCATTAGCAAAATAGCAGTATAATGGCTCACAAAATGATATGGTAAATTGCATCAAGTTCCTAAAAACAGTGAGGACATATGTGTATGAAAATAATTGAATGAAGTTTAACTTGAACTCTTTTATCATAAAGAAGTGTCAAATGTAACAATAATCAAATGCGTAATCTATTGCAAATTAAGTCAAAATAATCCCAAACCAACTTTATAACATTCTTAGGATTGCTATCTGCTAACACCCGAAAAATGAATCAAAGATCATGTTTAGTGTAGTTAGGAACTAAGTTTGAATCATGGCCGAATTAATATTTGCATCATGGTCATTTATGCTACTTCAAAGAGAGATAAAATAACTCATCCAAATACTAAAATCAGTAAAACTGGTTTAGAAACATTGTACAAAGTTCGTACTACCATGTTCTATAAAAATAATCTTATTTCATTAAGGTTTACATATTTATCTTGTCAACCTAAAACCCTTAAGCGTTAACTTTGTCATTTCCTTTTGGTCGATTCTAATAGTGTCACCTTAACAATGCCACTTAAGCCTTTTCAACAATGAATACAATGTTGAGTCTAAATGCAAAATAATAAGATAATAGCTCATCAACATTCTATGGTATTTATACCATCATAATATGTGAAAACATTTCATTTATCATCTTCTTCGCATATAAAACTTATCGTCGCAAATACCTTAAGTGACAATTGTTCACTACACATGTTCAATCCGATTTCTTGTAGTGTAAACCTTGATACTATATTAGCATTTTAATCAATGAATATAATGTATCACCAAAGTCAAAATTTATGGAATTAGCTTAGAATTGTTATACAAAGTATAAATCATCTTAGTATGAAGAAATAACCATAATCCATCATGTTTTGCATATTAATCCTAATAGCTAAATAACCCTAAGTAATCACATTTCATTAGGCCTTAATACGAATGAATAAGCTTTAGGTAATAATGATGGAATCCATAGTTAAGTTGTTTTTATCACCGTAACCTTCTCAAATGTTACGAAAATAATCTCAAGAGCCTAAATCAATAGATTTAACTTGCATGAAACTAATTCCAAGTGAAATCGATTAAAGATAAGAAGCTAACCATTCATACTCCAATGAAATCATTTAAGCATTTTCATTAACTCGCAAAGCACTCATCTAAATCCGAATAATGTAAAGAATCACCTAGAATTGATCTTTAGGGCATGATCTGCAGAATCTAAGAAAATGTTCCTAATTCATCTTGCTTTGTCTCTAAATCCTCTTAGAGCAAAGCTTGTATATAATAAGAATTTGCGTAAACTCATATCATGAATAGTAAATCAATGAAACTTGCAACTAATGCTTAATTCTATTAATCTAACCAATCTTTGCATCTTCAATTCAGAAATAAGATTAATAAATTCATGAAGAGCAATCCTGCTTCCTTGTAAAGAGTTTATTCGTTTTGCTATCTATTTCCTTTCGCTCTTATTGAAGTTAGTGTTTTTGCTTTATTTCCGTTGGTTCGACGTAGACCCGACGTCCCTATTCTTCGTCGTCGTCATCCGTAATCGCCGCCTTCGTCAGATTCGCCAATTAAGCAAGGCAAGCTTCCTTTGACCATATTGAGCCCAGATTTTATATTCCTTTTGTGCATCAAACTGCTTTTATGCATGCGTTACTTTATGTAAATTGCTATTTTGTGGATTGGTAGTTATACCGTTGTCTCGTGAATCTCCTTTGATGATTATGAATTGTGAACCTTGATAACCATAGATTGAGGATAGGCACTACTTAATGTCATCATGGGTATATGCGTTTATTTTATTCCTCGCTAGCCATGCTTTAGGATCAAAATAGTGATGATCAAATCAATAATTGTTTCAAAACATTGAAAATGTCATGTTGGTGGTGGGTAATTTTGATTAAAACCCAAAATGAAACTATGCTTTGATGCGGCGATTATTGGCAATAGCCACAGTGCGAAGTAATTGCACGTAGTGTAGGGTGGAGTATCGCCTGTGTCACAACTAAGGACCTAACATCGTGTTGTATGATCCAAGAAAATCCTGCACAAACCACGAGGGTGAGGATGGGTTAGCCTTAGCCTATTAAATTGTTTAGACATGGCTTTGCTCATTGGTAGGCGGAGCTTGCATGTGTTTTCCGGTCAGTCTACTCGACGGGTATTCCTGACAGTTCTACTTGCTAATGTAAGCTGTACGCCTGCCGTGTTTAGAAACGTTGTGTTGGGTGTGTGAATGTGGATCCACGGCTTGGGTGTGTGTTTCTAGTTCTACGGCGGGGGATAACGTCCCGGGCTGGTGTAAAGCCTTGTCTAGGAATTTAATGACTATGTATGGTCTTCCTGGACGACACACCTAAGGAAGTGTGTCGGGCAAGGGTTGATCATTCCTTGTGGGTATAGTTGTACACCTCTGCAGAGTTTAATTCTAATTAATTAGCCGTACCCGCGGTCATGGGTGTCTTGGTGAACTTGCACGAGTTAAATGTTTTATTATTTCAAAAGGGTTATTTTACAAGTTAGCTTACCCCACGATGACCCAATGCTATACCCCGTGTGGGCAAGTATTGAATCACCACAGTTCGTGTGGACAAAGAATCGATATATGCCATGCGATGGCAAGGTTTGATTCGTCGCTCACGCCATGGAGGACGGTGAGTGTTATTTATGCTTTACTTATTTGCTATCAATTAATGCTCTTTTAAATTCGATTGCAAATAACTTGGTTTCAAATTCAAATTCGCTTTATGCAAATTAACCGTAATAGCCTCCTTTAAAATGGCCTCGCATGTATTGTAGGTTTTGCTCAAGTCTTGCTTGAGTATGTAAAATACTCACCCTTGCCTAATTATATTGTAGGTGGTTGAGTTAGCGCACTTCGAGGTTGTCCATCGAAGTTGCGGATCTTTTGCCGTGTTCTGCCTAAGGAGTTATGCTCGGTCGGGTTACTCATGGATTGGATGGGTAAACCACAAGGCTTGCTTCTTTTGCTGTTATATTTCTTTGAGTTGTAATATTATTTGTATAATCGTTTCCGCTTAATCATTTAAATGTATGGTTGTGATTTCCAATTGTTGTAAACATGTGAGTGCTAGCTACTGATCCAGGGAATAGCACAGTAATCACATGGAGGTTCCTGTTCATCCGAACGGGGTCTCACAGCTTTGGTATCAGAGCTATACTGACCATAGGATAAACCTTAGATAGAATGGTCGTTAGTGTTAGAATGAACCAATTCAAAATTTTATTTTCCGCAGCTAGCATGTTTGCAAAAATGTAGAGTTTGTTATTCTTTCCTCGTTCATAAGATTCTATTCTTACCCCTACTGTCATTTGGATTTTCAAACAAACTCTTCTTTCCTGAAAAAGAAATCCTCGCTATGGTATATCTCCACTGTTGCTTCTGAAGATGT
Organism: Guadua angustifolia; assembly: GCA_036346375.1. Classification (NCBI taxonomy): domain Eukaryota; kingdom Viridiplantae; phylum Streptophyta; class Magnoliopsida; order Poales; family Poaceae; genus Guadua; species Guadua angustifolia. Next base: position 34,561,149 of record CM070511.1, on the reverse strand, counting down.
TCAGGACTTGTCAATGCCATCTTTCATGACAACCAAACAGAAGCTCAACTTGAAGACTCTACTTCGCGGAGAAACAGCTTCACCTACAGGAAAAGGCAGAAGATTTGAATATTGCGACCTACCTTAAGATAAGAACCCATACGCGTAGTATATTATTCCGCTTTAATTATATAGAGCAACTTATGTTGTTGTTATGTCCTGCTACTTGAGATTGGCCTTTGTTCTGAACGTTGGGACTGATTTATGTGTAACTTGACCACTATGGTTGAAGTTCACAATAAGTTGTCCTCATGTATAAATATGGAAAATTCAAACCATAGGATGAACAAGAAATCATGAAATAGCTCCTCTCATCTTTTTGGTAAAGCTTTGTACAAACTTGTCCCTTCTTCTGTATAAATTTTTACTTGTGTAACCACTATAGCCATTAGTCTTTCTTAAAATCTAATCTCATCCAGAATTAGTAATATAGTCTCTATTACTACTCTTAGCTTTGCTGGAGATCATACCATGCATGTATAAACCAAACTAAATTAAGCTGCTTTAGGCTAGTTAAAAACCTAATCTTTTCCCATAATAATCTCTAAATATGCCTCACAACTTACCCCATTGCTTTGCCGAAATTATGTGCTATGAAACAGAGATAGAACCGGAAAAATTGTATTCTTCCAAATAAAAACCTTTGAGTGAATATTAAAACAAAAACTGGAAAGAAAGTCAGAAATCCTATTTTTCTAAAAAGAAATATAAAAAGGATAGTATTGGTTATCCACATATGTTCTTCCCATCTACAGAATTTAATCTCCTCATCTGGGTATTCGTTCCTCTGTAGAACATTCCTTCTCCATTCCTAAATTATTCTTTCTAGAAGTATTTCTTTTCTTATCTATTGCAAAATAAAAAGCACCAATAGATTCTTTTGAAAGGGATGCTGGTAGCGAATCAGCAACATCGTGACCTCTATATCAGCAGCTTCAAGAAGATGGAGATAGCGAAGCATCACAACCTCTTCGACTTCATAAAAGCTTTGGGAATACTGACGTCAGCAATGGTGCAAAGAATTAAAAGAAACTCGTCATCGAATAGTCTACTTGGAAGATGGCAGTATGCGGGTTACACATTTTGCTACCTGGGTAGTAAATATTTTATGCATAACTACGTATGGTACAACCAGTAAAAGAAAAACCATAGATACCCTTCCTATGTATTAAGTTAAATATATACATATTACTTCTGTGTTATTGATGTTTTGCTGTAGATCTTTTGTATCGCTTATGGGTTGCTCTCGTGAATGTTAAAACCACTAGGTTGAAATTTGCGATGTGTTAACCCTGCTTAATAAGAAAATTTTAATTAAAAAGATTTTAAAGAACGAAATGTTGCCTTATAAACCGAACCAAAAATTACATAATCTGCATAGAAACCACAATTAGAGTTAATTGGAAGGAGTCAAATATTACTTCATAAAATAGGTAACCCTTATCTAACCATCCTTCTATGTTTCCAACATCTTGTTAAACGCGGTTGCAAAAGGCCCCTAATCCAATGGAATTCTGTCTGAATCGCTTTACGCTAATACATATTGTTGCAGGATGCCTGTGACACAATACAATTCATTAATACCTCTACTAAAAGTAATGAGTTATAAAATTTTTAGCCTTCATAATTGACCTTCAACTCTCCCCAAATAATTGAAATGCATCCTTTTATTCATCTCAAACTGTAGTACCGCAAAATCGTTTTTCCTGGGTTTTTGGCCGGAGTTGAATTTTTGTTTTTCTTAAATCCAAGGATTTCCTTTCCGCTGTGAGTTGAAATGTCAGTTTTTGGAATTGTTGGTTGTGGTCTCTAGAATTTGTTGAGTCGTTGTAAATGCCTGTTACCTTTTTCCCTAACCTTGGTTGCCCACAACTTAAAAGGGGGAACACGACCACTTTTTTTTCCCCAAGCACCACTGCTCCTCCCGATCCAGTTCGGCGCCCCTTGGCTTCTCCTGCGCGACCTTCTCCCCGGCGGGCCGCTTTTGCCTCCCCCAGTCGGCCACCTCTCCCTGCCGTCCTGCTGCGGTTCAACGCCACCGCCTCCCTCCACCAGCAGGCTACCAAGAACAAAGAGCCACCGAGCTCAAGAAGAAGGGCACCGGCGAAGTTTCTCCCCATGGCTGCTCGGCGAAGCTCCTCCCGGCGGGCGGCACCACCTTGCGCCTCCCTCTTGACTCTAAGAAGAACAAGAAGAAAGAAGAGCACCAAGCGTGCTGCGGCAAGAAGGGCAGCAGCGTCTCAGCGAGCCCGGCTGCTCGGCGCCTGGCGGCGGGCGAGCCGCCTCGGCGGCAAAGAACCTCCCCATGGCAGCCCTACCTCGGCTCCTCCCTCCCTTTTCCTCCTTGAGCCAGATTTGAGGTAAACCCTAGGTCTTTGGGGAATTTTATTTCTTGCATGTAAGGTGTTTGATCTAATGCCCAGCTAGGATCCTTGTATTTGAGATGCATTGAGTTGAGGGATTTGGAGTCTAGAGTGTTTTTGGAGATTCCTGCTTGAGCTGAATTCTGTCCCTCTGATTGGACGGCTAATTGAAAATACTGCAAACGTTTCCTGGGGGTTTGGCTATAACGAATGTTGTAGATAATTGAATTACCTTTCAATAGAGACCAAAATCGCTAAATTCCGTTCAGCGGTTTGGAAGTTATGACTATTTTAGTGAGTGCTGTCCAATTCTTGTCGCGATTGGTATAGTCCGTGTTCATCTTCGATCTGGGAGCTGCGGGTGCGTTGGCTGAGTGCTTGGTTATATTATTCGTGTAGTTCATTCTCTTGCGGTCGTTTCGAGTATAAGAACGCGAAAATCATTTGGCCAATCAATAGTTACGCTATTTGGAAGTTTTGTCCCGAAGTTGGGAATTTGCAGCGAGCTCAGTTTTTCGGTTGAATTTTAGGGTATGATTTTGGGGGCCTTCATGGCATCTCTCGCGTGAGTAGCTGCGACGTAGTTGTAGGTTGGCCTCTTATAGTTAATTAAGGTTAAAGAACCCCATTTTTGGTTGGACCAATTAGGAGTTAAGCTAGTCATAGCGCTTGCTGTCCGGAATTTCCACCGACATGATTTTGGGGGCTGTTTTGCACTAAGGGGTAGCAGTGTTGCATGTGTTATTGTTGTAACCATCTAGAATGGGAAAGTTGAGGTTGCCCCTGTTATTTCAGGAGGAGTAGCTTTGAGGAAGGCGCCAACTTCTCGTTATTCCCATTCTTCCCGCGGTTAAAGGCAAGTGCAACCCGTATATCTCTTATAGGGTGTTTAGTTCTTTGCTTGTGTTATGTATATGCTTACCCTATGGTTGCATTCGTGTTTATAAGCATGTCTAGTAAGCTAATTATCTTTTGATAAAAGGGGTAAGTAATCTGATACAAGTGTATCGTTGTTTGAACGTGTTATGATTTGTTTGATGAACTTTATATGCCTTGCCGTCATGAAATTTTGTTGCATCCCTGGATTGAATGCTATGAGCGTTGTTTAATGAATTCCGTCTAGATGCCGTGATGACGTCTTGCTAAATCTTACTTTCATATTTACGTTCACTAGTTTGATAGGCTAGTGGGAATATTGAAAGTATGGAATTGGATTGCGAAAATGGATTGATTTTTGATCAAGATAGATGGAATTAGTAATTACTCGAGTAATGGTGATGTGAGTATGAATATGAATGCCGAGGAGGTGATTACGCGTATGGAGAATGCGATTATTGATTGTTGCAAATGCGATTATGAGTGTTGAGGATGTGAATGGTAAATTTATGGATGTGAGGAGTGGCCGATGATTATGTATTTAGCTATGGCTATGCAAATGTGAGAAGTGAATGTAGTTTGCAAATTGGTTTATGATTAGGTGCATTTGTGCATTCATGATGGAAGAGGCGACCCATTTCGACAGTGGCCTCTGTGTTCACACGTAGTGAACACGAAAGTCCTATTTCGTAGTCCCATTCATCGAGGTGAATGGGAGCGAGACAAGAAGAGTAGGCACCTTCCATCTCCGGATGGAAGGGACGTGAGGGTGCACGCCGACGGTGGGCACTCGGCGAAGACTGCAGACGCGCATGGAAATGAGCATTCATGTGCATTGCATCTTTAATTATGAGTGTTATGGTAAAATGTGTGTCATATGGATGATGATTCTGGTAATTGGAGGTCGAGTCGTGGATTCAACCCAAATAGGGGAAATTGATTGGAATTGATGAATTAGTGCATTTCCTTTCTTTGCTTTGCTAATTATGTTGTATGAATATCGTGGAGTGAAATTTACGTTTTGGACTCGAGTATAGTCGATGAAAATGGTTTGACTGCATTACATGATCGTAGGAGGGTGATGGATTATGCAGATTTTGTATTTCTTTTTCATGTCTGTGTGATGTATTATTCAGATTCTGTACTTTCCTGTCTGTGTGATGCCTTATGCAGAGTTTGTATTTTTCATGTCTGTGTGATGTACTATTCAGATTATGTACTTTCCTATCTGTGTGATGCCTTATGCAGATTTTGTATTTTTATGTCTGTGTGATGTGTATTTCAGCTCTTGTACATAACTTAATGGTTCTTGTAGTGAATGGTAAGGTGTGGAGGTAACTCCCCAAAAGTTTTTAAATAAGTCGTGTGCCAAATTCCTCGATATGTTTTGTTGGATGCATTGCATGGTAAGTCGATGGTGAATGGCAATGATGACCTTTGGGTTGAGGGTAAATTACAGGATTAAGAATGGATCAGGTCGTGGACTCGTTCCATGTGGTCTAATGAGGTATGTGAACTCCGTGAACAAGGTAGTTGATGAGGTAACCAATAGTGATTTCTTCTTTTTGTTATACGTGTTAATTTAGTATTCCAAAATATGGGCATGTTTTATGAATTACACATGTTAATTGTTATTGATATTGCTACTTTGTTGTGCTTGCTGAGTCTTCGACTCACGTTTCTTCTTTGTAAATGTGTGTAGGTTCCCTGAAGTCAGCATGCTGGGATGGGAGTAGTAGCACATCACGGCTTATCACCCTAGTTTCATTTTAGCCTTGTGTTTTCAAACTTATTGAGCTCATGTTTTGTAATAAGTAATTTGTGGGAGTTATTTTGTGTCTGCTTGGGGTCATGGGGGTTGGTTGGGCACCATGACCCATGTTTGTGCTTGGTCGGTTCCTTTAGTTGCTTAGGATATTATTATATAATTGCTATTGTTCTTATGTCTGCTGAGTGGATGTCCTCTGTTCTAGGGAGGTCATGCCGAAATTTTGTAAATTTCGGTGACTTAGTTCTAAGCCGGTTTAAGAGTTTAGAGATTAAATTCAGTTTCAATCTTTTCGTAGAGGTGTCGTTTGTTATTTAGGGTTTTTCGTAGCATTCGCGGTGCGTTTGGCACCGGGGTGTTACACAAGACTTTTATTCTTTCTGCTGCATTTCTCTGAATGGTAAGATCTTATGTGTAAATTACTATTATTATTTGTAATTAAGAGTATGGATGTGATATCAATTGTTGTAAATGTGCGCATTTACTCTCGATCCAGGACTAGTATCAGATGCACATGAGATTTCCATTTTGCATTTATGTAAAATGGGGTCACTATATTGGTATCGAGCCATCATCGCTCTGAGAAAAAACCCTAGATAGAATGGTCGTTAGCATTAGAATAAACAAATTCAAAATACTATTTTTGAAAGTTACTACATTTACAAAGTGTAGTTATTGCTATTCTTTCCTCCTCCTTAGGATTCTGATTCTTACCCCTACATTCATTTTGGTTTCTAAACAAATTCTTCTTTCCTTAAAACAATTTTCATCCATAGTTTATCTTCGCTATTTTCTTCGAAGACATCCAAGATATGCCGTCTATTCTTCATGCCACCAAGGAAGACTACAATGTCGATGTCGACATCTTCAAGAAGACGGACATTATTCTTGCCACCCCACAACAAGGCAAAAGTAAAGCCTGAAGATTCCACTTCATGAAGAGCCGATATTATCCAACAAGTAAAATGCGGAAGATTAAAATAGGTTCTTCGTTAGGAAAGAAACCCGATGCATAGCCTTATTATTCCGCTTTAGCTGTGTGAAGCATTCTTTGTAGTATTTATGTCCTGCTATTTGCAATTGGTTTTAATTTCTTGTCCGGGCTGATTTACGCGTGAACTTAACCTTTAGGTCAAAGTTTCACGATGAGTTGCCCTTATGTATGAATCCAGAAACCTCAACCCGTCGGCTAAAAATGAAAACTTATAAAATTGTCTCTTCTTTCTATAGAATTTCTCACAAGTTTATCTTTCCTTTCTGTAGAATTTCTTATCTACATATTCTTTTAAAGTTCTTAACCCTCCATTACCATTTCTAGCTATACTTGAACCTACAAACACAAAGACTCATCTTCCCAATAACAGTTAAGAAGCCTCATCATTCGAGCTTTAGCTAGAGCCATCTTATCTTCTTATTTCCCGCCAAGCAATTTTTTTTTTCCAATTCATCTCCCAGTCTCCCTTACCAATTAAGCAAAGCTTCCATGAAAAAGACCGCATACATGACAACCATTTGCCTTTGCCATATTTTCCTGACCTTGACACCATGTATTACCCTTTTCCTCTACACCCACTTTGCACCCTACCAAACATCCGAAATGAAACTCTTCATAGTCTCATAAGATTAGCAAAAGCTTTGGGAAAACCTTATTATCAGAGTTGCGCAGCGGAAGCGTTGTGGATTTATGTTTTCAAGATGGAAAGTCTCCGAAGATCCTGATGACGCCAAGTCACTCCATGAAGAATGAAGGACTAGCATCGCTAGGCAGAGAAAGAATACACTAGAGTAGGTTAGCTAATAAAGGAAAATTTTACACCTCCCTAATTGCTTTGTGTGAGATCTTTTGCATTGTTTGATCTTTGTTGTATAGCTTTGCTTCTCGGGTTACTCTCGTGAATGGTTAACACTCAGGTTAAAATTCACGATGTGACAACCCTGAATTAATAAGAAAATTTAATTCAGAAAATTTTAAAGAACGAAACGTTGCCTTGCAACTAACCGGTAACTACCAAATCCATGTAAGACTATTCACAAGATAATAAAGGAACAATGGTAACCCTAAACTAAACCACTCTTATAAACATCTCGTCTTCTCTATTCTATAAAATTTTGAATAACAGAAATATTTTGATGAATTGGAAGTCACCTAATAACTAAACCAATTCTTATCTTACCTCCTGCTACCTTTACCTATCTACCAGCAATTCCAAAATCAAGTTCCATGATCTTACCCACTCCTTAATCATAAATTTTGTAACATCAGTAAAGAACCCTTTGTTGTTCCTAAAGAAGACAAATCACGTCACCTAGGTCAACCGCGAAGGACTCGAACACTCCGTCAACATCCGCCCTGAAGAATTCTACCACAACATGAAGGCTTAAAACAAGTCCGCAACAATCTCCAAGTGTCTCGAAAACCTTTGCCTCGACATCAAGCCCTTAACACAAACACCCTTCTCTTACAATTGCATCCGACACCTTTTATCGAAATATTGAATATGTCCCTTGCGTATTCAATTCTTCCAATCAATCTTTTCGATTCCGAACATTCTATGCAATCATGACCAATACAATTGCCAAGTCAAAAGATACAACAAGTAGAACTTGGGTCGGCCTGAAAATGAACTGAAAATGAAAGCTTTCTAATTAGGGCAAGTACGCTTTCATTAAATGAAAAGCGCCTTCCCTTTTGGTAAGGATTCTAACAGCGTTTCACAGACTGACATGCGGGACCCTTTAGGAAGTTACCGCAAGAGACAAAAGAGAAGAGAGGTTGACGGCCTGGTCCCACAAGTCAGCGAGCGATAGTAGAGGAGCTCGGAGCTAGCCGGTGAATGGGAAGCACTACCAGGTAGAGGAGGTCAATCGCACCTCTAGGACCAGTTGTTCGTGGAAATTCGATTGCGGAGCAGGCCAACGGCAGGAGGAGACGACCCTTGGTGAGGTCACTCACTGGAGAGGAAGAAGGAGGCGACACTGGCTCGGCTCGGTGATGGAGAAGCTTCCGAGGGTGGTGGAGGAGTGAACCGGCTACTGCGGCGCGACGGAGATGGCTCGAGGGAGCTCGCCACCGAAAGGCCGGAGGCAGAGAAGAAGGTCCCTGCGGCGGCGACGATACAAGATTCGGGGCTGAAAAAAAAGTGTAAGGAATGGTGGTTAGGGCTTGCTCCAGTTGCTAAAGTTCTGCGGATTTGAACTAACATCCATCAATTCGTTGGATTGAACTTTGGCCTATTCGGGAGCTGGAGCTCACGGAGAAGGAAATGGCGCAATGACTTGGACTAGGCAGAGAAGAAAGGGCAATGAAGCACAATGGCTGGCCTTTATGGCAATGTTGGAGTAGGTGGAAGGAATGGGCAAGGTAGAGTTCGCGAAACTGGTCTGGCCGAGCCGCGTGGCAAGCAAGACCTAAGCGCCCATGTGCGTGGCACGGCTTGTCCTTGCTCGGCATGGGCAAAGGGAGAAGAAGGGAGAGGACAAGGACTTCGCACAGAGCAATGGTGGTGCATGTTAGAGGCAATGCACGAGCTTCTTTGCTGGCATGGCATGGGCAGGCAGATCGGCCGAAGCTATGAATGGCCACGGCATGGGCGGGTGACGAGGCTAACAAGGCACACCATGGAAGAGGTCAGGACAGCGATGCCGCGTGGAGGAAGGTTTCTGCCGCAACAGCAAGTCCAGGTCGATTCCAGTGTCTTGGCAGCAAACTTGGGCTGTTTATGTTGCCATGGCAGCATTTGGCACACAGCGAGCTTGGCGAGACTTTATAACTACAGTCGTGTGGTGGCCGTCCCTTGCCGCGGCAGTGATGGCGAGGTAACCAGGCTGCCATGGCACAAGATGGGCACCGCACTGGCTTGGCTTTGGCACAGAGGAGAGGGCTGGGTGAGGATGAACTCAATGACTGCCAAGTGGGGCCAGGGCCCACTGCTCAAGGAGAGAGGAGGCTCACCAAATTCATCACTGTCTTGGCTTTGGCACAGAGGAGAGGGCTGGGTGAGGATGAACTCAATGACTGCCAAGTGGGGCCAGGGCCCACTGCTCAGGGAGAGAGGAGGCTCACCTTATTTGAGGGTCAAAATGAAGTACATACTACCGTGTATAAAGACCGTGGGTTTCCTGGCCTCTCGGCGCTCCACGTCGACGTTTTGCCCTCGTGGTCGCCGCCGCCGACGACGGCCGCCCTAATAGTGCTAGCGTTTTCGCGCGACGGTTGCCTCGCGTTCGCCACGTCCACGTTATGCGCGACCTTGCCTTGCTCAGGTAGTTTAGTGCCGTTTTTTCCACATCCACCGAGCGGCGCAGTGGGCCCTTTGGCGCGCGATTCACGCCCGGTTCGACCTCCGCCAGCACCTTTTTCTCCGCTACAGCGTCTGCGTTTTCCTTCGCTTTCAAGACGTGGCGCGCCTGCTCGGTTGTCTCTCTTTGCACTTCTCTTCGCGATGCTTTTTGCTGCCGCGTGCCATGCGCGTTGTTGTTTCGCGGTTAAACTCATCGCATTTCAAAATTCGCTCGCCTTTCGCTCGATGCCAAAATAAAAGAAAATATGCACGTCGCTTATCCATTAATACACCCTCTTCAGATGTTCATTACCGTTTCCTGCCATGACATGATTGCTGATATAATTTGTGCATGCAGCTGCAAATGATTCACATGATGCGAAGAGAGATTCTGAGGCTGTCTCGCCAATTTCCCGTATTTTTCACCAAAGAAAACACTACATATACAGTCTTTATTATAGCAGCAAGAAAATATCAAGGGACCTGTATGAATTTTGCCTGCACCAGGGTTATGTGGCCTGTAATCTAATTGCAAAGTGCAGAAAGGTTAGTAGCTTTAGTTCCGTGTCAGTTGCATGTACGCATAGATGTTTCTATACTTCCTGCTACCTCACTGAGATGTTTTTCCTTTCTCACATGATCTTTAACTCATACATGTACAGAGTAAACTCAGGTGAGTGAATAAACACACCATCCTCGAAAAAGCTGTGCCGTGAAGAAATTATCTTATGGTATAATATAAAGAACTAGACCTCATTACTGGAGTATTTCACCTGTATATTATATATTCAGCCTGTGCTTTGCATAGGCAAAACATTCCTTTGCTAGAACAGTAACAGACAGGATAGCTTCCTCCCCAGGTGCTATAACATTTCAGTGGTCCTTGCCGCAATAGCCGGTGAACAGTAAAGACAGGCCATTACACTCCCACCAGATGATTTGTTCTCTTTGTCATTAACATCGAGCGTATTATTTTTTAATCTCTCAGTGGCCCTCACCGCAATTGTCAATAAACAGTAAATACAAGCCATTACATTCCCGGCAAATGATTTGTTGTCTTCGTAATTAGCATAAAGTGCCGGATCTCTCTTTCTACTTCTTTGTTATGTTTTAATGTTTCTCCTTTTTCCTTCGCTATTTTTGTTCCTGCCCATCGCTCTTAACATATTCTATTTTATTAGTAGAATGTGTTTGATATTCTTATATCGATCTGCGTTACTTCTTTATGTGCATTCACAACAGGGTTACAAGCACTTCTACTACATTCGATGCATACAGACACAAGACCACAGCTTTGCAGCTACATGTGTCTACCGGGTCCCAGCCACCTCAAGCAGAAGAAAATCATAGAATATGCCCATTCTTGCTGCGAGAGCTGTGCCAGCGATGACTCATTATGTTGCCATTATGTTGTTGAACCCATAGTTTCAGATTAAACACTCAAGATGTTTCTTGAGCGTATTCTGTAGTGAAAACAAGCACCTTGTCGTTAAGTAATAATAGATAACATGTTGTGTGATCGCTATCTGATACAACGCCCCTAAATTTCCTGAGATTGATATTATACATTGGTGATTTGCTATGTGTAGCTAACCATTGCTTCATCACAAGCCTACTAAGTTCAAAACATGTCTATAAGAAAAATAAAACAAAACGCAATGCGTATTTGTATTTAGCCTCTTTAATAGTAGCTTGTGTGGCTGGATGTTTGTTGCCCTGCAATTTGTCGTGCTCCTTAAAGGCTACTTTCCCCCGGAACTTCTATGTATTGCCCAAAAAGGACCATTATGATTTATTGCAATTATAAATTATCGAATTTAAAAGGCAAATGAATCGCTATATAAAACTACTGATTAGTCCATTTTTAGAGCCATAAAACTACACTTCCTTGAAACTGTCTAACATTACATGTTTATCCATTTTTGTCTTATTGGTCCCCTAAAACTCATATATTTTTTTATCCTTGCCTTACAACGACTAGCACAGCATGGCGCGGCGTGCGCCGCGCCAGCGTATCTAGTAGTATAGGAAAGATACGAATTTTTGAGGAATAGGACGACGTGATATGCAGTCGAAATTTGATGTTACTACTAGTAATTTTGGAAACTTTGTGAAACAGTTGGATATGGGCAAAGGATTCTTGTGTAAAATTTTTAGATCAAAATATTATATATTTATTTTATATTAATTCTGACATTGCAGATTTTAGATTTTCATGATTTTTGTTTTTGAATTTAAAAGGTACTAACATTAATTATTAATTTTTTATATTTTTACCTGGGTTTAATAATGTTATGAGGAAGACTTGGTAAAATTCTCAATTAGAGATGATCTTCGAATATTTTTGCAAAATTCTGGCATGACACTGCTTTGAGGTTAAAACATGTCACATTCACTATTTTCTTCTTTTACCTAACTAATCAAAATATTTTGACAACTGAAAAGATGTGATGGACACTTCTCAATATTTTATTATATTTTTTTTGGCTTTTTACTTTCATCTTTCTACCTTTTTACTTTTACTCTTTCACTAATTCATTAATTGATTTTCTTTAAAGCTAAAAATCTAAGAATAGTTATTAAAGTCAAAAAATTTCAGAAAAGATGGGAAGTCAAAATAGGATTACATTTTCAACTTATTTTCATGGTTTGTTTATTTTGGGCGAAAGTTTTAATGTAGAATCTCGTTCTTTTCTTTTAGGTTGAAATATAAGAGAATGAAGGAAAAGATGATGTTTAGAGTGAAAATCTTGGTTTTAGTTGAAATCTTTATTCAATTCTATTTTCAAATTTCAAATTTTTACTTTTCCTTCTTTCAAAATTTTTGGGATGTTACACCACAAGTGCTAGTATGGGACAACCTTAAACTAATTAAGTTATCTAATTTAACTTTGCACCTTGGAAGGATGAAGCAGTTTGAGTTGTTGCCTTATGGATTGCTTGAAGGGATATCCACACCAAGGTGATCATGGAACTAACGTTTACCGATACAACGATGTGCGCCATGTTATGGGAGAGAAGTGGGACTATGGTATATAACCATTTGTCGTACTATATACACACATCTTCTGCTGCATAGTATGGGTTTAACGTCATCGTGCTAGTGCAAAGTTAAACTATGTAATGTAAAGGATTTTGTCATAAACATTCTGTCCACACGCCTAAGGTGCGTGAAATATGCGGCAAAAAATGGTCATGACTTGTGGGTAAAGCTGTATACCTCTGCAGAGTGTAAATCTAATCGATTAGCCACGCCCACGGTTATGGACATTCAGTAAAATCATCACATAGTTAGAAGTTTTGGTATTTTCTAAATGGTTGGATTGGGAACATTTGTTTGAAGGTGATTGTTGCAGATTTGTGATACGTGTTGACAATGGATGATCCGATACGTCATGGAGTTCTATGAGTTATTACTTATGCTTTACTTATTTTTATATAAGTCAAACACGCTTTTACAAATTTCGTTTCTAAATTACAACTTGTTTTATAAATTCAATGTTGCTTTATGCAAATTAACCGTAGAAGCTTTTTTTGACATGGCCTGCATTTATGCATTTTGCAAATACCACCTTAAGTCTTGTGGAGTATGAAAGTACTTAACCTTGCTTATTATATGTTGTTTTAGGTGGGAAAGTTAGTGAAGCTCCAAAGATATCTTTTCGTTGCAGGTTGCAGGAATTTCGATGAAGCGATCTTTTCTAGGGATTTATGCCTTGTCAATTGCCTATGGGTTGGATGGGTATACTACAAGACTTTGCTTCTTCTATGCTACATACATATACTCTTGAGTTATAAGATTACTTTGTATAAATAGTTTCCGCATTAATAATATATTGTATGGTTGTGATTCCAATTGTTGAAAATGTGTGTACTAACCACTCATCATGGGACTAGTATTGTATGCACGTTAGATTTCCATGTTTGCATTTTATGTAAAAATGGGGGATTGCTACAATCGGTATACGTTAAATGGCTATGGAGTGCGTATAGAATATATATATATATTCTCAACAATAACAAGCACTTACTTAATACTCCCTCCGTTCCAAAATAGAGGGCATATTAGAATTCAGAAAAGTTAAATTACATAGATTTTGACCAAGAATTAGTCAAATTATGTGCATGTTTAATTTACAAAAGATGTATCAATTGATTCATATTTCACTGTAACATCCTGAAAATTTAATAAAGCGAAAATAAATATTTTAAATTTGAAAATATTTATTTCTGAGTTTTCTTGCCATTATTGGATTTTATTTGGATTTCCTCGGATTTGTTCTTTGTACGAAAATCCAACAAATGGAATTAAAGAATGGAAATCACCCAAGCATTATCTGAATTCAAGAAAATTACCATAATACCCTCGAGTGATATTTTACCTCTGGTAACAATTCTAGGAACCGATCATGAGGTATAACACTTTTAAAAGATTCAAAAGCGAAGCATTGAAAATCGTGAATCAAAGATGTCGAATTTATATAAAACAAATATATAATATTTTAATTTGAAATTTTATGGGAGCATAAATACCTTAAATAGAATTGATAAAAGAAGTTTTACTAATAAATAATACCCTTTGAATCTTTAAATAAATCAAAAAGTGAAATGGAATTTCGGGCAGTTGATAGTGTCGAATTTTCATTAATTAACCGTAAGGTAATTTAGTTTCAAAATTGTAGAAGATTACCAACTCCCGATTGACAAGCAATAAAAATTAGAGCACTAGAACCACCAAGCCGGGCTTAATCCTTTTGGTCATCTCCTTCATCGGCGGTGGACCCAGGCCCCACTTGTCGACCTCATTTTCTCCCCGCCTCGTGATCGAATGAGTTTCCGAGAGCGGATCGATGCGAGCAAGCTCAAGTCTTTGCCTCAGTCATCACGCCACTACCATACATTGCACCTTGAAAACCACCAGAGGTAGTGCTCCACTTCCTCCTCCACTACTTCTCTTTCCTCCTCAAGCCGGTCAGAAATCCTCCCCATTCTCGCCATAACCAAAGCTCGAGCTCAAAGCCGGCTGCGATTCCTCCGATTCACCAACCATTCTCAAATCCGTTCAAGCTAGAGCATCACCGAGCCTTCTTGATCAAATCCCCAACAAGAATCGTCTTCTTCCATGCGAATCGTCTCAGTGGCAGTGCGCTCTTCCCTTCAAGTCCGGCCACCGTGGATGGAGCTCTCCGTAAGTCTCCGACTTCAATAACCCCAAAATGGATTCACCTCAACACCTAGATGCTTAATCCTCAACCCATTTAGGTTCTCCATGCTTTGCCATCACCACCGTCCGCCATGGCCGCCAAGATGTGGAGCTTTACTGCACCTCCTGGTATCTCTCGATTGAATGGACACCACCTCCGGATCGCCTTGCCGAGGTCTGCTCCCAGCGCCGTCGCCGACGCCGGAGATCGCTGGAGCTACCTTCGCCTTTGCCCTAGCCGCCTCTATTTACGTCTTGTCTTGCAGGAGCCATCGTGCACAGGGTAGAAGATGAGTGAGTCGATGGCGCTTCCTCACCGAAAAGCGTATTTCTAATTTCCTAGCTATTTTCAACTAGCTAATAATTGATCTATGAATATCTTGTGAAGTATTGATTTAATTCCATAAAATAAATCAGTATATTCGTCAAAAATCAAGAAGAATATAAATATGTAAAAACATTTAATTCTTGACCCAGAATAATTATTTATATTAAACTATGGTTATAATGCTAATATGATTTTAACGAGAAATTGTGAATAATAAGTGATCTAATGGTGAAATAAATATTAATATGATGCTAGGATCAGAAGGTGTTCGAATATATGAAAATATTCAAATTCTTGAATCACAGAACAATCCTTTAAACTTAAAATGGGATAAACACACTATTATGGTCATTATTGCACATATGGAAAAGAAATATAACTTTTGTAGCTATAAAATAAGTTCTTGTTGTCTCTGGAGTCATAATAAACTCAAATATGTGAAATCATCTAATGTTGAACTCAATCTAACATAATTGCTTCATAAATTATTAATTAACCTTGTTATGGCCATTAGCAAAATAGCAGTATAATGGCTCACAAAATGATATGGTAAATTGCATCAAGTTCCTAAAAACAGTGAGGACATATGTGTATGAAAATAATTGGAATGAAGTTTAACTTGAACTCTTTTATCATAAAGAAGTGTCAAATGTAACAATAATCAAATGCGTAATCTATTGCAAATTAAGTCAAAATAATCCCAAACCAACTTTATAACATTCCTAGGATTGCTATCTGCTAACACCCAAAAAATGAATCAAAGATCATGTTTAGTGTAGTTAGGAACTAAGTTTGAATCATGGCCGAATTAAGATTTGCATCATGGTCATTTATGCTACTTCAGCAGTAGATAAAATAACTCATCCAAATACTAAAATCAGTCAAATTGGTTTAGAAACATTGTACAAAGTTCGTACTACCATGTTCTATAAAAATAATCTTATTTCATTAAGGTTTACATATTTATCTTGTCAACCTAAAACCCTTAAGCGTTAACCTGTCATTTCCCTTTTTGGCCGATTCCGAATAGTGTCACCTTAACAATGCCACTTAAGCCTTTTCAACAATGAATACAATGTTGAGTCTAAATGCAAAATAATAAGATAATAGCTCATCAACATTCTATGGTATTTATACCATCATAATATGTGAAAACATTTCATTTATCATCTTCTTCGCATATAAAACTTATCGTCGCAAATACCTTAAGTGACAATTGTTCACTACACATGTTCAATCCGATTTCTTGTAGTGTAAACCTTGATACTATATTAGCACTTTAATCAATGAATATAATGTATCAGCCAAAGTCAAAAATTTATGGAATTAGCTTAGAATTGTTATACAAAGTATAAATCATCTTAGTATGAAGAAATAACCATAATCCATCATGTTTTGCATATTAATCCTAATAGCTAAATAACCCTAAGTAATCACATTTCATTAGGCCTTAATACGAATGAATAAGCTTTAGGTAATAATGATGGAATCCATAGTTAAGTTGTTTTTATCACCAGAACCTTCTCAAATGTTACGAAAATAATCTCAGTAGCCTAAATCAATAGATTTAACTTGCATGAAACTAATTCCAAGCGAAATCGATTAAAGATAAGAAGCTAACCATTCATACTCCAATGAAATCATTTAAGCATTTTCATTAACTCGCAAAGCAGCTCATCTAAATCCGAATAATGTAAAGAATCACCTAGAATTGATCTTTAGGGCATGATCTGCAGTAATCTAAGAAAATGTTCCTAATTCATCTTGCTTTGTCTCTAAATCCTCTTAGAGCAAAGCTTGTATATAATAAGAATTTGCAGAAACTCATATCATGAATAGTAAATCAATGAAACTTGCAACTAATGCTTAATTCTATTAATCTAACCAATCTTTGCATCTTCAATTCGTAAAATAAGATTAATAAATTCATGAAGAGCAATCCCTGTTTCCTTGTAAAGAGTTTATTCGTTTTGCTATCTATTTCCTTTCGCTCTTATTGAAGTTAGTGTTTTTGCTTTATTTCCGTTGGTTCGACGTGTAGACCCGACGTCCCTATTCTTCGTCGTCGTCATCCGTAATCGCCGTCTTCGTCGTATTCGTCAATTAAGCAAGGCAAGCTTCCTTTGACCATATTGAGCCCAGTATTTTATATTCCTTTTGTGCATCAAATCTGTTTTATGCATGCGGTTACTTTATGTAAATTGCTATTTTGTGGATTGGTAGTTATACCTGTTGTCTCGTGAATCTCCTTTGATGATTATGAATTGTGAACCTTGATAACCATAGATTGAGGATAGGCACTACTTAATGTCATCATGGGTATATGCGTTTATTTTATTCCTGCTTAGCCATGCTTTAGGATCAAAATAGCTGATGATCAAATCAATAATTGTTTCCTGAAAACATTGAAAATGTCACTGTTGGTGGTGGGTAATTTTGATTAAAAACCCAAAATGAAACTATGCTTTGATGCGGGCGATTATTGGCAATAGCCGGTTGTGCAGAAGTAATTGCACGTAGTGTAGGGTGGAGTATCGCCCGTGTCACAACTAAGGACCGAACATCGTGTTGTATGATCCAAGAAAATCCGTACAAACCACGAGGGTGAGGATGGGTTAGCCTTAGCCTATTAAATTGTTTAGACATGGCTTTGCTCATTGGTAGGCGGAGCTTGCACGAGTTTTCCGGTCAGTCTATTCTGACGGGTATTCCAGACAGTCTACTTGCTAATGTAGCGTGTATGCATACTGCCGTGTTTAGAAACGTTGTGTTGGGTGTGTGAATGTGGATCCACGGCTTGGGTGTGTGTTTCTAGTTCTTCGGCGGGGGATAACGTCCCGGGCTGGTGTAAAGCCTTGTCTAGGAATTTAATGACTATGTATGGTCTTCCTGGACGACACACCTAAGGAAGTGTGTCGGGCAAGGGTTGATCATTCCTTGTGGGTACAGTTGTACACCTCTGCAGAGTTTAATTCTAATTAATTAGCCGTACCCGCGGTCATGGGTGTCTTGGTGAACTTGCACGAGTTAAATGTTTTATTATTTCAAAAGGGTTATTTTACAAGTTAGCTTACCCCACAGATGACCCAATGCTATACCCTGTGTGGGCAAGTATTGGAATCAGCTGTTGTGCCCTGTGTGGACAAAGAACTGGATATATGCCATGCGATGGCAAGGTTTGATTAAATCGCTCACGTCATGGAGGACGGTGAGTGTTATTTATGCTTTACTTATTTGCTATCAATTAATCTGCTCTTTTAAATTCCGATTGCAAATAACTTGGTTTCCAAATTCAAATTCGCTTTATGCAAATTAACTGTAATAGCCTCCTTTAAAATGGCCTGCATGTATTGTAGGTTTTTGCTCAAGTCTTGCTGAGTATGTAAAATACTCACCCTTGCCTAATTATATTGTAGGTGGTTGAGTTAGCGCAGCTTCGAGGTTGTCCATCGTAAGTTGCGGGATCTTTTTGCCGTGTTCTGTCTAAGGAGTTATGCCTGGTCAGTTGCCTGCGGGATTGGATGGGTAAACCACAAGGCTTGCTTCTTTTGCTGTTATATTTCTCTGAGTTGTAATATTATTTGTATAATCGTTTCCGCTTAATCATTTAAATGTATGGTTGTGATTTCCAATTGTTGTAAACATGTGAGTGCTAGCTACTGATCCAGGGAATAGCACAGTAATCACATGGAGGTTCCTGTTCATCCGAACGGGGTCTCACATTCACTTATCTTTCAATTATTGTTGGTTTCATAACAATTCATTATATATTATAACAGAAATTAATAGTCAAAGTTTACTTCAAAAAGACTTTTTTGAATTCTAATATACCCTATATTTTGGAACGAAGGGAGTAGTACAATTGTTATCTTAATAAAACATTGTATATACCAAGCCAAGCGAGAGCTTATCTGATGTGTTGCGAACACCACATATACATATATTCTCAACAATACAAGCACTTACTTAATAGTACAATTGTTTTTTTATGAAACATTGCATATACCAAGCCAAGTCGAGAGCTTATGTAATGCGTCGCTCACATCATATATATATATATATATATATATATATATATATATATATATATATATATATATATATATATATATATATCAGAACAATACAAGCACTTACTTAATAATAAAAAGTTTTTAATGAAACATTCCACATACCAAGCCAAGTTGAGATGTTATCTGGTCGGTCACTCGCATCCAATATGCATCTTTATCACTGCCATGGTTTGCTGATACTTTGGACGGTGAAGACCAAAAGTATTTCCTCTTTCTAGAGAGGAATAGGATTGACAAAATGGTCCTCCAACGTCGCCTTAATGTCCTTGCTGTATGTGTAAGCATCTCTCTTGTCAAGGAACAAGAGCGTCATGCTCTTTGCCAGGTTGGTGACCCGTTGTACAACCGGTAGTAGCGTGCGATGCTCAAAGTGTGCTTGATTTATAGTTTTCCATGCATCTTCAACCAAAGAACTTATCTTGACCAGAGCAACTTCGCTTGTAACACTGTACTCCTTGATGTAGCACTCTACGGAGCTGGCTACGTCCTTTTGGTTCCTTCCATTCTATGAATAAGATCTTCTTAATTAGTAAGGCGCATCATCACAACACTCATCTTTAAAAGAGTTACATTTAATTTGAAGTTTTAACTCATACCTTAAACGCAGACAAGTCATTCATGAAACGTATCACCTCTCCACAAGCCCGCACAGCATCGGTGCAACCAATTGCCCACTCAAGTGCTTCCTTGGTTGCTAAATCACCCATGCCAACAAGTAGCCCGACACTTAGGACATGACCACCCGAAGACATGACAGACACATTTACTTGATCTTTAAATCCTGGTATATAATTACCGTGAAACCATTCAGCTTCTTGAAGATAATATCCAGATATCATTTGAAACTGCATATCAGGAAAGAAGATATATAGTGTAAGTTTTCAATGAAGACTATTCACAATAGGTGCAAATATTACTCGGCTGAAAAGGAGCCCCGTGTCCACCTTCATAGTCGGTGATGGGGAATAAATTAAAGTGTATAACTGATGCTTGTGATGTTCGATTCCTTAATAGGATTGCAATCTTTTCTACATAGGATGATATCTCATATTAGGATTAGCTGCTTCTATGCATATCCCAAGTCTTGGAGTAATTTTGCTTTTGTGTGTAAATAGGTTTAGAGAACATATCGTGTGTGATAATGATATATTGATATGTCCAATTAGTTGACTATTAATTGGCAGTATCCCAGGGCCCAAATGGGTTGGGGTGTTGTAGGTATAAAACATGAGTGATGACCTTCTCCAATATCTTTTCTTGAGCAAAAAATATTCGAGCGTAGGAGTGGCCAGATTGGGCCAGACAAAACTATGACAAAGTTTCTTATTAAGTTATCAGCTATGATCCTACATGAGTATTGACGTGTATATTAATTAGAGCAACTAATATATTCAGAATCAAATTTATAACATCATTAAGATTTGAGGAAAACGGAGAATCTAATCTAAAAGGGAGATGGTAGTGTTGTACCGCTTTCTTATTGTAAGCATTGCGATACTTCTCATTTGGTTCCAATTCATTCTCAAACTCCTCGAAGCTGCTTATCACCTTGAGGAAGTATTTCTTTAGGTACTCCGGTAGAGCAGAAACAACACTCTCATCCCAGCTGCATGGTGAATTTTCTTACAAATTAATTTATACACCTTACTATTTATAATATGCATGTTGTTTAAGCAAAAAAACTAAACCCAACCTCTGTATGGCCTCATTGAGCTTTCGACACTCCTCCAAAGTTGCACGCACATCGTAAGTGTCATCTAACAGTGTTACTAGCAAGAAAAGCCTCGCAAGGATCATCCTTGCACGTGTATACTCCTGCTCATAGTACACAGTATAAGACCAAAAGTAACACTCAACCGCACGATCCCTCACGTAGTCGAGTTTAATGTCCCTTGAAAGATCCTTCCACCACCTGAAATTAAATATGTATGTTTATTTACATAGAAGTGAGATTAGAAATGCATGTTTTCCCATAATGTAAGTGTGCTATTTTTTATACGAAATTATCAGTAACGAAAGTCATATTCTATTAGACTTTAGATATCTTGAGTTCATTATCAGTCTTTACATAGTTATGGACTGTTTAGAAGACCTACTGAGTAAATTCCTTGAGCTCCTGTTGGTGAAGACGTTGTAGAAGGTTAAAATCTAGCTTGGCAAACTCCAGTACTATGGAGGGGTTGTACGTTTGCTCTTGTATGTACTCTGGGATATAAGAGAGCGCCTCTACTCTTTTCAAGGTTCTTGGTAATGGTATTTGAAGGGCGCGTGCAACTTGCTCAGTTAGTGGGGACTTGAGGCTGCTTCTCATTAATTCCAAATGATGCCTTGCAAATAAGATAGCTTCTTCAAGTGCACGCTCATCATGAACTAGAAGATTAGCTGCATTATATAGACTTAAAAGGCCCTTTGGGTCATTAGTTATGTCAGTGATAAAGCCCCCATCTTCATATCTGAACTTGTTGAATTCATCTGCAAAGTACACAAAATCTTACAATCAAACAATTTGAAATGTTTGTGCTGCACAAAATATCAATTTGATATTTGTGACCTAAGTGTGTTATCAAGATATTGTGTTTTTACTACATACCTGGAGAAACCCAAAAAGCTTGTTGCCTAAGCAGGCGAAACCGAAGGGAAACTTCATGAAGGCTAGGGCTGTTGAGTTCAGAACTATGGATGCTGCTCAGGGTGTTGATAATAATATCATCAAAATGATGATCTATTCCCAAACGTTGGAGCGTGTCAACTAGATTCATCTTTTCCACCACATCCTTGAAACCATCAAATAGCCCTCTTATCTCCTCTTTTAATTGATTGGACCTCTCGCTCATCCATTCCTCTGACTGCTGCTACAGTAGATATGTACATTACGTAAAACTAAGCAGAAAAGAGAAGCAAGATCACATCAAACTATTTGATCTCATGATAAATGTCAAGTTTATAACCCAAATTTGTTTTCTACTTTACCTCAGTTCTACTCCTGCTCGGAGTCCTCTATGCACATGCCTTATAAATAGCTATATAAATTCATAGGACAGAGTAAGAGGTTCATTATATTCTCATATAGTGATATGGTCTTCGTGTATCTATTGTTTTTCTTGAAGTGGTTTTCGACCGTCCCAATTTTTCTATGTATTATTTGCAACAATATAAAAAACAATTATATAGTGCTAGCAGCTCGTACAATCCATGACAATCATAGGGTGGTAACTTAAATTACATGAAATGGTTGAGAGTACATGTTGATGTGCCAAAATACTGGAATAAGAGATAACATGTTGGCGTGTAGAAATACCGGAATATTGATTGCAAAGGATCAAGAGCAAATCACATATTGGATTGATACTCATTTGGTTAAGAAGAACGTGACATGCACGCTCGATCTTAACCCAAAAAAAATGAACAGCTAGCTAGCCACAAATAAATGCAGTTTAGGTCAACCAGATGACCTGCATCAAAAGCAATTTAAAACAATTGAGCATGCCTGCAATGGCTGTGGGCGATAGTTGATAAAGAAGTCACCCCACACTGTAGGGTGGAACACAGGTGCCGTCTTAGGAGCTGCCGCGCTGCTGGAGCCGGACGCCATGTATTCCTTCCAAAACAACAACAACTAGCTAGTGACAAGTTTGTGCATGAAGAACAACAGCTCAGCATCCGATGTCTTCTGTTTTATAATGTCTAGTGAAGATGCAACCGTATGACAACGATGATAATCCAGAAAGTTTGACCAGTCATGTAGTGCGTGCGATGACGCAGCGCAGGACAATGCATAATGCTCGCTTTGCTTCCATGATTGAGATTCTAAGACTTTTAATTGGGCTGTCATTCATGTCTGTAAATTTTTGAAAATTATTGTACATGATCTGGAGGAAATATTTATCATTCTATAGAAATTTTAGAGTATGATATGACTTGTGTGACTTTAAAAAATTCTGGCAATGCTACTGTATCTGTTTTCGGTTTTGTGATTTTTAATTTTCTAGAGTTTCAAATTTACTGTAATTCTTTTGAAACTTTTTATGGGTGATCCTATGGCTATTTATAGGTTTTACTAAAATTTTCAGATGATGATATCACACACACACACACACACATATATATATATATACATATATATATATATATAATTCTGAGATTGATCTATTGAGTTATTTGTATTTTCAGTTTTTGATTTTGCAAATGTACCAAATGAGCTTTTGTTTTTTCGAAATTTTTTTGTGAGTTACCTGTGTATTTTCAGTGCTGTCATAAAATTTCCAGCAGGTTATCTCATTAGTAAATTTAATAAATTCCGACATTGCTACTATACTCTGCCACCTATCATTGTTTCTGATTTTACATCTGTAATAATTCTATTCAAATCCCTTTTAAACTTTTTATGATGGTTTATTAGAGGCTGTATAAGTTTCATAAAAATCTTAGAGAGTAATCTTTTGAGAATTTCTGGGTATGCTCTGGAGATTATGTAGGGTTGATCCAAATTTTTCCATTTTTTTTCTTATGTGATTTTGGCTTTTGTATTTTGAATGAGAAGAAAACTATGAATATAGAAGATATTCTTAAAAACCAAAATTCTAGAAAAATTCAGAAAAATATATAAATTCAAAGTAAATTCATAATTCAATTTTTTTTATATTTTATTTATTTGGAAGAAAAGGACAAATGTTCTATTCTTGAGACCAAAATTCAAGAAAATGAGGAAAGTCATGGAAGTTCAGATCTTGTGGTTCACGCCAATGTGTTGAGATAAAAATTTAGAAACCATGTCTGTCTCACAGGAGTACTTACTGATAGATGGATAGGTAGACCATCTGCTTCTCCTAAAGCAGTCTAGCCAACGTGCCAACCGTGTGCTCCACACAGTCAATACCAGGGTCAACAAAATAGAATCAAGGTTAAAAATCAAAGATCTGGCAGCACCAATTTATCAAAAAAATCAAATGAAAATCATAAAAACCGAAGGGTTTCAAAATCAAACTTTTTGAATTTTTTTTTAAATGAAAATGATTGGTTTTCATCGAAAATCGGGCCAATTGAAATTGTTCAACAGTCAATTTTTAAGCAATTTTCGTAGAAAATGAGCGATTTCACCGATTTTGACTAGTTTTCGTTGCACATAATTTTTCACATTTTATGAATTTTTCTATGAATTAGACCGGTTTATCGACCTATTTTGAAGACCGAACCGGCTAGATACGGTCGAAAACCATGATAATCGAACTGATTATCACGATTTTATTAACCCTGGACAATACACAAGGTCCATTTTTCTTATCTGGTAACAGAATGGATAGCAGTAATTCTTTTGAAACTTTTTATGGGTGATCCTATGGATATTTAGATGTTTTATTAAAATTTTCAGATGATGATCACATATATATTTTTATAAAATTTTGAAATTGATATGTTGAGTTATTTGTATTTTTAGTTTTTTATTTTGCAAATGCATCAAATGAGTTTTTATTTTTATGAAAATTTTTATGTCAGTTACTTTCAGTGCTGTCATAAAATTTCCAATAGGTTATCTCATTCATACATTTTAATTAAATTTCGACACTGCTACTGTACTCAGCCACCTATCACTATTTCTGATTTTACATCTGTAATAATTGTGTTCAAATCCCTTTTAAAGATTTTATGCTGGTCTATTAGAGGCAGTATAATGTTCCATAAAAATCTTAGAGAATAAGCATGCATGTTCAAATCCCTTTTAAACACATTTGAATCTGGTTGGTGATATTTAATTGATGGTTTATATGCTCATGTTTATGATAGGGAGTGGTGTGTATAAATATATTTGGTTTTTGCATATGCATGATTAAAGCACACAAAAGATTGCTTATATATGCATTGCTTTCTGTGAATGATCCTCCAAATCAAATAGAGTATCAGTGTATCCCTGTCCATCTATGATCTATGGCTCTCTGCTTCTTGATCAGTCTGTGTTAATCACATTTTTGTCGATCTTATTATGAATTGTTTTGGCTATCTAATTTGGGATATATGAGATCCATTCATGCTTTCTACTGCCTTTTTCAAAAGAAAAGAAATAGGATTATGTGCGAAATAAGCCTTTTTCAAACAAAATTTTTAAAAAATGGGATTATATGAGATCCATTCATGCTTTCTATTGCCTTTTTAAAAAAAAACAAAAAATTCAGAAAATTATGTGCGAAATAAGCCGGTTGAAAATCGGTAAAAATCGCTCGATTTTCTATGAAAATCAACAAAAATTGCTCAAAAATGAACAGCTGAACAATTTCAGTTGGCCCGATCGATTTTCAGTGAAAACCAGATGATTTTTGAATATTTTAAAATTTTTCAAAAAGTTTGATTTCGAAACCCTTCGGTTTTGGTGATTTTTGTTTGATTTTTACAAAAAATCGGTGTCACCTAATCTTCGATTTTCAACCTTGATTAAGTTTCGTTAACCTTGGTATTGACTGTGTGGAGCACACGGTTGGCAGGTTGGCTAGACTGCTTTAAGAGAAACAGATGGTCTATCTATTCATCTATCAATCAGTATTCCCCTACTGTAAGACAGTCATGGTTTCTAAATTCTTATCTCTAACACGTTGGCGTTAAAATTTAAAAATGGACAAAATAAAAATTTAAAATGGATAAAAGTAAATTTTTAAATTGGAATTATGAATTTAATCTATACTTCCATCACTTTCCTCATTTTCTTGAATTTTGGTCTCTAGAAAAAAATTTATCCCATTCTTCCAAAATAAATAAAATATAAAAATAAGTTTGAATTTATATCTTTCCTAAATTTTTCTATATTGATTGTTTTCTACTCATTCAAAATACAAAAGCCAAATCACATAAGAGAAATATCTGGAAAAATTTGGATCAACCCTAAATAATCTCCAGAGCATACGCAAAAATTCTCAAAAGAATTTTATTACATTTAGTAAATAAATAAAATCAAAAAGAGAATTTAAACTAAGAATGTGAATTTGTCAAAGTTGTTTAAAAATATATGTGCATGATTACTCTCTAAGATTTTTATGAAACCTTATACAGCCTCTAATAAACCAGCATAAAAAGTTTTAAAGGGAGTTGAACACAATTATTACAGATATAAAATCAGAAACAGTGATAGGTGGCTGAGTACAGTAGCAATTCAACTTACAAATGAGATAACCCGCTGGAATTTTTTGGCAGCACTCAGTAGCGGAGCCAGAAATTTCTAAAGGAGGGGGCAGAAGAATAAAGTGAACCTCTACTAATGATTGATATTTAGAATTTAATATATAGTAAGTACAACATTTAACACTTGTAACTTGCAAGAATTTAGAGAATGTACCACTTATTATTTCACAAGAGGCGTAGTTGATATTTACGGGTCCTTATATTCTGAAAATACTATAAAATATACGCTCTTTTCATGAGCCGACTGGAAGGGCCAGGCCCCAAAGTGTGTCCCACGAGAAGGATGTGATCATATCATCATACGTTACACACATAGATTAAGGAATAAATATGTACTTGTAGTATACTAGAAAATTTTTCGCGGCGTAACACGCCGCGCGCGTCGTTTTTTCATAGAATTTTTTTTTCGGCGGCATTTTATTTTTTAAACCGTCGAAATAATGAGCGAAACGGGGAAAAAAATAAAGAGATAGAGTTGTAGAAATATCTCTTTCGACGAATTATTTGAAAAATATTGGAGACCGAGCTGTGAAACCGCGGCGGGGAAAAAGTCTAGAGGGAAAAGGGTGAAAAATTATTAGAGATGACAACCTTCTTTTGCCGAATCTAACACTCTACGCGTTCACCGAGTAATAATACATGTTTTAAAAAATATTAGAGATCGAGATGGGAAAAAAGTCTAGAGATAGAGCTACACACATATTTCTAGTGACGAAAACATTTTTTCTCGGGAAAAACAGAGAAAGGACCTAGACGTAAAGAGCAAGGACCGAATGTTACGTTTTTGGACCTGTCCGCTATCATGAAAAATTAGAAAAGGGCTTGTTCGCGATTTGAATTTAACGGGTGTTTCTTTCTGTAAAATGGAGCACGAGGGACCCAAACGTGATTTTAGGGAAAAATATATTCCTCTCACAAAAAATCACGAATGGCCTATTCGTAATTTATAAAAAGATCAAAACGCAATTTTTTTTTTGAGTCGGGCCGGCCGACCGGCCGGCTCAAAGCAACCGGAGGCCGGCAATCTTTCGACATTTAGTAAGGGTAGTATACTACAACGTACATGTCCAACTCGGATGCTGGCTAAAAGCACGCCAGAAACTTTAGAGAGCTCGATCGCTAGCTACATATAGTGGCCAGGCCCCAAAGTGTGTCCCAGGGTTCAACTTTTCGTTTGTGAAAAAATTCGGATCTTTCCGAAATCCGAAATTTCGGCCGAATTTTGGTTTTTTGGCCGAAATACATTCAAAATTCAAAAAGCAAAATTCAAATCCGGTTTGTTTGGCACCGAAATTTCTGAAATTTCGCCGAAATTACCCGAAATTTCGGACAAAATGCACTGACTGAAAATTGATTCAAACGATGTCAAAAAATTTTGAAATGTTTTTTGTAGGTTCCTGACACATTAGATATGTCTCATAAAGTTTTCAGGTGATTATTGGTTCTGTGGATTTTTAAAAAATTCAAACATTGGTACTGTCCCGATGAAACGTTGATCAGCAAGTTTGAACCGGATGAAAAATAGTACAAACGATGTTATAAAATTTTGAAATTTTTTGTGGAGATTTCTGACATATTTATGATATTTCTATAAAAATTTCAGATGATGATCAAATGTGAGGAATGTTTAAAAATTCAAACATTCGTACTGTCTTGGTAAAGCGCTGAGCGGCAAGTTTCATCCGAATGAAAATTAGAACAAACGAGGTTATAAAATTTTAAAAATTTTCCAGATGGTCCTGACACACCCATAATATTCTCATAAAATTTTTCATATAATTATCAAGTGTCATGAATTTTAAAAAATTCGAACAGTGCTACTATCCTGTTAAAAGGCCGATGATCAATAATATATTTACTTTAGCAATAAAAAAGGTTTAAATTTTTTAAAAATTTTACATAAGGGTGACAAGGAAATTCTTAATATCTCATAAAAATTTTGAATCATGATCACGCTCCAGTGAATTTATAAAGTTCTTATAAGGCACAGTGCTATTTATGTTCTTTCTCTGTTTGATTTTTGAAATATAATACAACAAATTAAGTTCAGTGCTTACTGCATTGATATATTTTATTGAGCAAACAAAAAGAGTTGAAAATTTTATAGATTGGTACTGATGAAATTATTAATCTGTCATAAAAATTTTAGATCATGATCACACTCGAGAAAATTTAGCTGTCCCAATTATGTCCATTCTGTTTTTGATTTTTTTAAAGATAAAAAATGATGTTAAATTATTTTGATATTTTTTGTTATGATCCTAAACTACTAAGGATGGTACCATAAATTTTTCAGATCATTATCAAGCTTGTACAATTTTATAAAAATCTGACAGTGTTTCTGCTCAAATTTTAAAAAATCTCAAAAAAATAGTTTTTCAACAAATTTTCATGTAAGATCACTTTATTTGGGGTTATTGGACTAATTCCGATCAAATCCGGCCCAAAAAAGTCAAAATCAGGATTTAAAACCTAAAATCGCCGAAATTTCGAAATTATTGTAGCAGTATTGTAGCAAAATCAATTTTTTTTAAAAAAAATTAAATTCGATTCGGTATATCAAAATTCGGCATGTCTCGAAAAGCGAAATTTCGCCGAAATTCGGCGAAATTTTGAACCATGGTGTGTCCCACGAGAAGGATGTGATCATATCATCATACGTTACAAAAAAAATTAAATTCGGTCGGTATATCAAAATTCGGCATGTCTCAAAAAGCGAAATTCGGCGAAATTTTGAACCATGGTGTGTCCCACGAGAAGGATGTGATCATATCATCATACGTTACACACATAGATTAAGGAATAAATATGTACTTATAGTATGTACTACAACGTACATGTCCAACTCGGATGCTGGCTAAAAGCACGCCAGAAACTTTAGACAGCTCGATCGCTAGCTACATATAGTACCTTAATTTCCTTGTAGAACGTGGCCTACTGCTTAACTTTGTGCTGGACAAACTAATCGATATGTAATAATTAAGAGCGTGAAGGCTAGCTCTTGGGAAGATGAAGTAGTATTATGTAGGGGTGTAAACGGAGCGGATAATTTTCGACCGATCCGAGTTCGAATTCGTTTAAAACCCGATTCGAATAAAAAAAATGATATTCGGTTATATCCGGATTCGAATCCCCCTATTCGAAAAAAATATGGGTTAAGATATGGGAAGAGAAGTATCTGATTCGTATCCGATTCGTACCCGCATATCCGAGATATCCGAAAAATATCAATGTAAATTAGTGAAATAGATATCCAATAACAGATCCGATAAACATAAACATTATACATCATATAAGTTCATATGTTGATTGAAATTATACTTGACTGCATATTATTCTTATATAGGGAAGACACCTATTATTGAATTTAAAACACTTATATGTCTTGAAGGTTCTAGTAAAGTTTTGTGTATGGTTGATCGATCCTAATATGTATGACATATATGGTTTCTACTTTCACGCATTATCCGACTAACTATTCGTGACCGAGACTAACCGTATCCGGAACGATATGTATTCGCTCTGTATTCGCGACCGAAGTAGTCCGTATTCGTATTCGAATCCGGTACTGTCCGTATCCGATTCTATATCCGAGAAAAAAATTAGAATAAGATACAGAATAAGTGAAATCCGTCCGGATCCGATTCGTTTGCACCCTAGTACTACATACTGGGACTTGATTGGAAGGGAGACGTATGACAGAGCTTGATCGATTTTAATAAGGCCATCTGGACCTGAAGTAGAAGGAATTTGTTTTTATTTAGGGCCTGTTTAGTAGAGCTTCAGATTCCAGTTTTTTCTAAAATCTGAAATTTGTAGGCTAAAATAAAGTGAATTAAATTTATATTTTTAGTATAAAATGTAAATAAGATGATTTATCTAAACACTCTTAATGTACTCACAACTTCAACTTTATGAATTTGGAGAAGCTGAATTCCTATCAAACACACCCTTACTACCTACTTGGTCCTTTGAGGCACGTAAGCTTAGTGGTGCTATATATTGTTGTTTTCTTAATTAAATATTTTAGCCATGGTGGTGTAATGGAGGGCCTAACAAGTTGGATAATTACAGTTGTTGTGATGATTGGAGCCATAGAGTATATAGCTAGCCTTTGCTCATCTGCAGCCTGATGTGTCAAGAAAGCAATGAAGCCTGAATCGCTTTGCTTGGATTAAATTGAGGAAGCTAGGGGAGAAATTTGGACGCTTCTGGTGTGAGGTTTAAGGCTGCCAAACTATGGATAGGCTAACTAACTAGGCGTGTGACGATGCCGAATTTTTTTATTTAATATTTATTTTAAATCTTTTTTTCAAAACTAATCGGCGGGCAAAAAAATTTGAAAAGTAGGCGTTGTCGCCCAAAGATCTGGGCGATCGCCGTCATTGGGCGATAGGTACCCGCCTAACGGTCAAGCATGCGAAATTTCAAATTTTAAGCAGAGCAAAAAAAATTGAAAATAGACCTATCGCCTGAAGCAGGCGATCGCCTGATCGGGCGATCGACAACTGTAGTACTGCTACTGTAGCATTTTTTTTTGCAATTTTGTTGTATTCAACCGGAAAAAATTACCAAAAAAAAATTCTTGAGATGTAATGAACTGAAAAAATTATTTTACTTTGTTAGTGATACGCATCCCACTTAGGGATTTTCGTAGCCTCGTGGGGCCCTCCGGATAGGGTCCAAAAATTCATGGAGTTTTTACGGAATGGGTCGTTTGCACCACATATTTGCCCATATATATATATATATATATATATAGAGAGAGAGAGAGAGAGAGAGAGAGAGATTAGGGTGAATTTACCATTCAATTGACCAGGTATCCGGTAAATAATAAGCAGTCAATCCTTTCCCCTCGATAAAATTCTGGAATATATATGAACTTGATCTTGCATATGCTAGCTTATACCCCTTATATATTCATATGCAAAGTCACAAGGACAAGAATAATAGAATTATACATTATTACGCAAAGTTAGATAGTGTCATTAGAATATTTGGATAGATACAAATGTTAATGAGCATGAATTAAAGTCTAGCTACTCGTGGTTAGGGCTGTAAACGCGCCGAACTCGAGCTCGGTAAAGCTCGAGCCGAACTCGAGCTGAGCTTGAGTTAGGGTTCGAGCCTCGACCCAGGCTCGAGGTCAGCTCGGTCCAAACTCAAGTAGGCTTGAGCTCGGCTCAAATAAGCTCGGTAAGTTCGGGTAAGCTTGGTAAGCTCGGTAATAAGTTTGAGTAAGCTTGGTAATAAGTTCGAGAAAGCTCGGTTCAAGAAAACTCGGTCTAAGTTCGAGTAGGCTTGCAAGCTCGAATTTGACTCGTTCAGAACTCAAATCAAGTTCGAACCGAGTCTCTCGCGAGCCAAACTTAAATAGCTCGCGAGCCTCGAGTTTTTTTACAGTCCTACTTGTGGTTGGCTAACTGGATATGGCCTATCCGCATGTCTCTGCCTATCTCGATTCCATTCGTTTCAGTCTACTTTCTGATATTACTAATCCAAATTCTGTTGGCACAATATGCTTCATTTTCAAATTACTTCAAACCACATAATCCTTAAGCTCTAATGATCTAAATCCCTCACTCAGTTTCGGGTTTTGGCTCTCAGATACCCGTCGCCCCTGTGGCTCTTCTTCCCTAAAACCGGCGCACAGTGGTGGCTTGAACCAAGTCATCTCCGGTGCCAAGAGCAGGCAAAATGGAACCCTGTAGGATCTATGGTGCTAAAATCGGAACCCATTCCATCCAATTTCTCCCCAAACACCGGTGCAGCTCGCTGCCTCTCCCGCCGCCGCACGGATGTTCTCTATGCTTGTACATCCATATCTATGGTGCTAAAAGCTCTACTCCAGTCTTGCCCAAAGGTAAGGATGTTCTCTATGCTTGAGTACAAGTGTTTGTTTTACAACTCGAGCTCTGGGGAATTCTAGGCTCGTTGTGTCTACTATCTTGTAGCTTTGATTGCCTGGCCTGAGCGTGTTCGCCTCAAGGGGTTTTATACCTCTCCTGGCTGTTTCCAGAAACGGCCGGGAGATATTCCCGGAGTTGTGGCTTGATGCGCACTGAAGGTGGGCTATAACTGATCCGCATCTACCGCCCACGTTCACCTTAACTCCGGCATTCAAGGTCCTGGTAATAGTCGAGGAAGCGCACAAATGTTCAAACCAAGGTCGAGGTCATGCAGGAGTTGAATCCTTACCCCCCAAGCTCGAGGTCGCGTGGGAACCGCACAGCTCATGTCGTGGCCAGAGACCCTTGCAGCTCAACCCCAAGCTAGGGGCCCCGTTGACTGTGCGTTGACTTGTTAGAGATTTCTCAGTCCCCGATAGCTAGCCCCCGAGGCTCAAGGTCGTGTCAAGCACTTGGGATGACCTCGGGCCTCACGACATGGACAGAGGGGACAGTCTTCTGGTCACGCCGAACCAAGGGCTTCAACGTCGCTACACCTGGCACCCCTTGAACTTCAAAATTCTGGTACGAACATGATCGTGCAGTGGAGCCGCCTGTAATGCCTCGATCCCGCCGCTCAATCATTAATTGCGCCTGTCGAATCGCCACCGGCACACCTTTTGAGATGCCTTAACCTCCGGCCAGTAGCGAACAAGGCTTATAAAACCTGAGCCTACAGCAACTTCGAAAAACTCTCGACCATCCTGCAATCTTCGCCTCCCAACCTTCTGCTCGAGCCCTTGCTCTTCTTTCGACCAAACATCCCACAACCACCATGGCCAAGCTCAAAAAAAGCTCTCTATCAGCGGCGAGGATGAAGGAGCTTGAGAGCCTGGGACTGCTGGACCAATGACGTGGCGCCGCCGGCGGAGAGACCGAGCCGCGAGCCCACGGGACGACGAGCTCATCAAAGACCGAAAGCACTACATGCTTTTCGGCCTGCGGACGCCGGAGAGCGACTTCCTGGCGGCAGTTCTCGCCCAATGCGAGATCGAACTCATCAATCTGGTACCGAATTCTATCCTTCTTCTTTCCATCTTCTCCCACTGTGCGAGGGGTTCCTTGGGATCCTTCCCACCCCCTCACTTTTCTTCCGCTTCTTCTCCTTGTTCCGCACCGGGAAGGACCGCGTGGTCGGTTGCTTCTACTTCCGGCTGTGGGCAGGGCTTCCTTGGTCATTTCCCAAGATCTACTCCCAGGACTCCCTCGGCCTGTGGACTGAGCGGTGGTTCTACTTGAAGAGGGGCGAAGACGGCGTGCTGGCGTACGATGGAACCCACATCACCGATAAGAGGCAGACGCCGGAGGCGGACGACCTGGAGGTCGACCAAGAGGCCATCGCCGCTATCCATATCTGTGCTACACGCGGCCTCACCGAGCAGCCATCGCCAATGACTTCCTACGAGGCCGGGTGTTCCCACTACGGAAGAGGAAGCACCCCTTCTACAAGATCAAAAGCCGCGACAACCTTACCCGCGAAGGAACATCTGGTAAGCTTTCCTACTCTGAAGTTTGCTCGAGGTTGATCTTTAGGCTTCTTTGATGATCTTGTCCCCCCAGCAGCGCCGAAGGAATCCTAGATTGTGGCCAGGATGACCGAGATGTTCGGGAAGGCGGCGCACGACTACACAATCGACGACCCCATCCCGAAGAACGTGCTGCGCCAGAGCGCCGAGGTAAGCCCTCTTGAGCGAAGTCTTAGCTCATGAATACTTAGGGCTTTCCTTGACCTCTTGAATATGCTCACAGGACAACGAAGAGTTGTTCCGAAAGGCGAAAAGGATGCTGCCGTTGCCTGGGGCGAACAAGGGCAAAAAGGCGGGCAAGCGGTTACCCCCGAACGGAGCAGGTGGCAGGGGTCAGAAGAAGCAACACCTCGAATGGGGTGACCGCGCGACAGTAAGACTTTCCCTGGTCGAGCCCCCGAGCTCTTACTCATGCCTCTTCGCTCTCTGATGCCTCTTTCTTTTTGCAACAACAAAGAGCTGCGGCCGCAGCCAGGACTTCGAGTCTTCAGTCGACCCGAGGGCCCCGACCTCGGAGCCCCCAGTCTTTAGTTGTAGGCGACCCGGAGCCACCGCGGGCTCTGAGGTCTCCAACTCGAGGCACCCAGAGGAGGAATGCCCCCTCCCCTACAGGACACCAAGATCCCCGCTAGCCCCCTGCAAAACGGAGGCTATTGACTCAGGTACGCCACTATCTCTTCCATTGCACGGCTTCCTTTCGGTCTTTAGCTTAGTAGATTTTCCTTGCCGCAGACTTTGAGCGCCCGAGCTCAAAACTTGACCATCTTGACAATGGCTGTGGTCCAGGGCGAGTCCGAGTCCGATGAAGAGGAAGAAGCCTCCTACGAGCTGGTGCCCCGCCGACAGGCGGGCCAGAGTTGCGCCCGCGGGCCCACAAAGTTGGGTCATGGCCGACGAGGCCGGGCAAGGGCTCGACGACCCGGTCGAGGATGAGACTTCGCTCGTGGCTGATGAAGGCGACGCTGATGAAGCTGTGGCCTCCGAAGCCGACCTCAGCCCGGCCAAGACTGCTGCGGAAGATGATGCCCGGGATGCCTCAGCCACAGAGGCTGAGGCTTCCCAAGCCATGCCTGCCGCGGTCGCCACGACCATCACGGTCGAAGCGAACCTGGCTGTCGAGGCCGGGATCAGCGTGGAAGGTCTCGCCGAAGACCGGGCCAAGACCTCCGCAGAAGAGGGAGCCGGAGATGCCCCGCCCATGAAGATCGAGGCTAACCCGGCTGGCGGAGCCGAGCCCGGCAAAGCGAGCCCTCCGGGAGGTAGCCCAGACGAGGTCATTGTCGACCCGATGGAGTGCCCAAGATCTCCGCCAAGCGACTCCAGAATGGCAGAGGACCACCACCGCCCGAGGCGTCAAGCAGTAGGCCCGTTGAACCTCACCGTGCAAACTTCGAGTGCCGACTTAACCAGGTATGAACTTCCTCCTGCTCTGGTTAAATCTTAGTTCGGGTCTTCTTCTGACAAAGGCTATGTTTTTTCCGAACCCCCACAGGGCATCGAACTCGTCGCCCAAGGGCCGCAAGGTCTTTAGACGCACTCCGATGCACTGAAGATCTTCCTCGACTTGGTGGAGGAGCGAGAGGCGCAGAGGTTCAAGCTCATCGAAACCTTGGCGATCGAGCGAGAGGAAGCCGAACGCAAGGCGGCGACCCACTCTGCCGAGCTTGCCGCCCTCCGCCAGACGATGAAGGCGCTCGAGACCACCCACGCAACCGAGCTCAAGCGGGCCATCAACACCGAACGCGACCATGCGTTCAAGGCCGTGGAGGGGGAGTGCACGCGGTCGGCCAGAGCACTCGAAGCCAAACGAGCCAAGGCGGAGGAGATGAAGAAGGCAGCTGCAGACCAAGCAGCTGTCCCGTCAGAGGCCTCCCGCGAGCTCGAAGCCAAAGTTGCCAAGCTCGAGGAGAAATTGGAGCGAGCGACCAAGACGGCGAAGAGCGCCCTGGCCCAACTCCAGGACGAGCGAAGCCGTACCGCCAACGCCGCAGCCGAAGCTCTTCGTCTCCAAGGCAAGCTGTCGGCCTTAAGGGCCAAGGTCGCCGAGCTTGAGCAAGAGAAACTTGCCTGTGACATGGCCGATCTATAATTAGAATTAGACCTAGCAACTTGCAAACAGACGGTAGTAAGACAGAGATTAATGAAACAAAGTTATCTTGTCAAAACGAGCTTGCGTCTCCGTTTGTCTCCTTTAAGAAATTTTTGTCGTGTACTTAACCTTTTTCTGAGGCAGTGTACCCTCGTCCAGCCCCTGTTGGGACCAAGGTTGAGCGATGCCGGCCTTGGTCGCGAGTTTAGAAACCTGCAAAGCCTCGACCTGCAAGTTCGAGAAAAAATCCACAGGGGAAAACTGCTAAGCACGACATAAGCATATGAGAATAGACTCAGCCTCAAAAAGTGTTAAGGTTGTTTTTAGATTAGACTCTCGAATCATGACCTCGATTCGTGCTTGCTTGACGGTTTCAAATGTGGAGTTAGTTCGAACCCTGGCGCAGGGGGAGCTGGAATGCGAAGAGATTCGACTTATAGGTAACTCGCCCCCTGTCAAGGTTTGTTACCGACAATAATGAAAAGGGGGCTAAGCGCTGGATCGGGAACAAGACACGGGAATTATACAGGTTCGGGCTCTCACGGTGGAGATAATACCCTAGTCCTGTGCTCTGGGATTATGATTGGCTAACTTATTTGCTAATGATGTCCTGTCTCTTCCCCCCCTCTCCTCCTCTCCCACCCCCTTTATATAGCGGAGGAGGGTGGTTACAAAGGAGAGTCCTAATCGGTTACAAGGTGGAGATTGTATCTCTTTCCTTATCCGTTAAACGTGATAGCAGTTAGGATTACAATTGTATCCTCCCTAAGCAGGGTTGGTTTTCATCTTCGGGGTTTCCTTGTTACGCATGGCGGCCTGCCTCCTGAGCAATTCCCATCTTCATGTAGTCGGCTTGGCCCATCCCCTCCTGGGTGGTCCTCACGGCCTGCCATGCAGATACCCGGGGTCCATATACTCCACACCCCCGAGGGTGAATTTTAAGCTCACAACACTTGAGTCAAGATCTAAAGCACTTATACGCAGGTCGAATTCAA
This sequence comes from Guadua angustifolia, assembly GCA_036346375.1. Lineage (NCBI taxonomy): Eukaryota > Viridiplantae > Streptophyta > Magnoliopsida > Poales > Poaceae > Guadua > Guadua angustifolia. The sequence continues at coordinate 34,524,497 of CM070511.1, read as the reverse complement.
AAATAATCACAGATTCGAATTCAGTACAAGACATGGAAGAAAGAAAGAAAGAGAACAGGGACCGACATAGCCAATGAACAATAAACTTTATTGAAGTTTGAGACAAAGGCGTTACACATAAAATTTATGAAGTTGATCAATATTCCATGAGCTCGAGAGCTCTCTGCCATCAGGCATCGCTAGCCGGTAAGCCCCCATGCGATCTGTTGAAACAACTCTATAGGGGCCCTCCCACTGCGGGGATAACTTGTTGGTGTTGGACGAGCCCTGAATTCGTCTTAGGGCTAGGTCCCCAACAAGGAGCTCCCTAGGTCGTACCGATCAAGACGCATGTCTGCGAAGAGCTTGCATGTAATGCGCTGATCGTAGTAGTGCACGGCATCTTACTTCTTTTGCCAGGGTAAGGTCAAGGGACCGTTTTGCTCGAAGTCGACTTGGTCGATAAGTCGACTTAGCAGAGTCGGCGTGACCTCTGGAGCAGGGGCGGCCTCGATGCGAATACAAGCGGAAGGGTGTGGACCCCGTTGCTTGGCTGACCGTGGTACGAGTAGACCATAAGACGGTGGGAAGTTTGTCCATCCAGGTCTTGCCATGTTGTTCGAGCTCATCGGATACTCGCTTCTTGATGCCTTGAATGATTTGTCCGTTGGCGCGTTCTACTACCCCATTGCTTTGCCGATGGCTTACCGAAGCATAACATACTTTGGTGCCAATGTCTTTGCAATATTCCTGAAACAGTTCACTGGTAAACTGTATTCCATTGTCAGTAATAATTCTGCATGGAACTTCATACCTGATGACCACGAACAAGCGGAAAAACTTGACAGCCGCACGAGCCGTGATGGTCGAAACAGGTTCGGCCTCGATCCACTTGGTGAAGGTATCAATAGCGACGAACAAGAACTTCTTCCCACCGACCGCCTGAGGGAAGGGGCCGAGAACATCTAGCCCCCAGGTCGAGAAGGACCAAGCGAGTGGAATGGTATGGAGTGCGTAGGCAGGTTGGTGCGACTTTTGAGCATGGAATTGGCAAGCTCGACAGGCGCAAATGATGTTGCGAGCATCCTGGAGCGCCATTGGCCAATAGAAGCCCATGCGGAAAGCCTTCCCGACCATGGTCCTGAAAGAAGAATGTGCCCCACAGAGACCCGAGTGGATGTCGTTTAACAGGTACTTACCCTCCTCCGTGGTGACACATTTCGTCAAGACTCCAGAAACATTCCGACGATAAAGTTTGCTATCCACGAGCTTGTATGAGCTTGCCCGGCGCTTGATCCTGCTCCTCCCAGCGAGGTCGGATGGAAGCTCACCCTGTGCCAGAAAGTTGTGGATAGGTTCGACCCATGAGGGAATACCTTCAATGAGGGCGACCGAGACCTCCTGGTCGGAAATTGAAGGTGTCGCCAAGGTCTCTAGGATGACGTCCGGAGGAATTTCATCGTCGGACGACCCGACCTTGGAGAGGAAATCTGCACTGGAGTTGTCCTTCCTAGGCACATGCTTGATTTCCAGGTTTTGGAACCACTTCTCCATCTTGCACACTTCGACGAGGTATTTGGTCATGGAATCTTTCGAGCATTGATAGCCTTTGTTGAACTGGTTGATGACAAGCTGGGAATCACCCTTGACGATCAACCGGTGCACACCCAGCGCCTTGCAAGCTCGGAGTCCCGCTAGGAGAGCTTTGTATTCTGCTGCATTATTTGTTGCTGGGAATCCAAAACGAACCACATACCTCAGTCTTTTGCCCTGTGGGGTGAGAATAAGGATCCCAGCCCCCGAGCGCTTGAAGGATCTTGAGCCGTCAAAGTACATGACCCAAGGCTTCTCCTCCTCGACCCCGAGCTCGGGAGCCGGCTGCGATGTCTGCTCGACCACAAAGTCGAAAAGCACGTGCGACTTGATGGCCGTGCGCGCCACGAACTGGACGTCAAACACAGACAACTCCATGGCCCACTTGGCGATGCGACCTCCAGCCTCTGGATTCCTCAAGATCTCCCCGAGTGGGAAGTTTCTCGGGACGACCATGGGGTGAGCATGGAAATAGTGTCGAAGCTTGCACGAAGCCATAAGGAGAGCGTACAGCAACTTCTGGACCTGGGGGTAACGCTCGTTTGGACCATGAAGTACTTCGCTGATGTAGTAGATCGGGTGCTGCCGTGCATCCCGCTCGGCCACCAAGACGGCACTGACAGCTTGGGTAGTGGCCGCGAGGTAGAGAAACAGTTTTTTGCCTGGCTGCGGAGTCGTGACCAAAGGTGGACTTGAGAGGTATACCTTTAACTCGTCAAAGGATTGCTGTGCCTCGGGTGTCCACTTGAAGTTTCCTTGTTTACGCAAGACCTTGAAGAATGGCAACCCACGCTCGTCGAGCCTCGAGATGAACCGGCTGAGGGCAGCCATGCGGCCGGTGAGGCACTGCACCTGCCTTACGGAACTTGCGGGAGCCAACTTCTCGATCGCCTCGATCTTCTCCGGGTTCGGACCGACTCCAGAGCCCCCGATCATGTAGCCGAGCACCTTTCCTGAAGCAGTGCCAAATACACATTTCTCAGGAATAAGCTTGATCCTATATTTGTTCAGGTTGGCAAAGGTCTCTTCAAGGTCTTGAACATGATTGTCTTCGGAGGCGCTCTTGACGATGATGTCATCTATGTAGACCTCGAGGTTGTGGGCGATCTGGGGGTCAAACGTCTTGGTCATCAGGCGCTGGAACGCCGCGTCGGCATTTCGGAGACCAAACGACATAGTTGTGTAGCAGTACGTGCCGAATGGTGTGATGAATGATGTCTTACTCTCATCGCTGATTGCCAGCTTGATCTGATGATACCCCAAGTAGGCGTCGAGGAAGCTTGGTATCTTGGCGTTCGCAGTAGAGTCGATGATCTGGTCGATGCGAGGAAGGGGAAAATTGTCTTTCGGGCACGCCGAATTTAGGCCCGTGTGGTCGACGCACATCCGCCACTTCCCGTCTTTCTTCTGCACGATGACTAGGTTGGCCAGCCACTCGGAGTAATTGATCTCGTGAATAAAGCTGGCCTTCAGGAGTTTGTCGAGGTTCTCTTGTTGGCGTGAAGGAAGGTGACGAGCTCGAGTCCCTATTTGGAACTCAGCCCGGCCGAGATGTGAATACACCTGGTCGAGTCGCCATCTTCGAGCGGCACAGCTTTTGTCGAACCACTGGGCTGGATCGTGATGTGAGAATATCACTCCTATGCATACGCCCGGGACTACTCCAGTTGTGATGCAAGGACCCATCACAAGAGCACGAGCACGGCAATTGAATCAACAGGTGAGCTTGTTCCTAAGTGCCCGTGTATATACTTGTGAGGATGGTATGCTACCTAATGATATTATTGATTATATCGTACTTAGGAACTTTGGAGAGGATCATGAAGGCCTTGGGAACCAGCAAGGGCCAGGAGGGAGGCAAGGAGGGCGTCCAAGTCAAGTTGGAGTCCCAATTCATCTCGGAGTCGGAGTCCCAATTCATCTCGGAGTCGACTACCTCGGCCACCAGGAGCAGTGTTCACTAAAATCATCGCCCAGGCCACAAACGGACTCCGATTTCAATGATCCACATATGTATCGAAAGCTAAGGAGACAACCTTTCCAATGGCACCAGTTTTAGGTCAATTGGACTTCGGAGTCAACAGGAATATGCAAAACAATCCAGAACACTTTTTCAGTCCGAGTTCGAGTCCAGTTCGGCCTCAGCAATAGCACTGACTTTAAAGTGCCATAACTTTGATTCCGGAGGGCTCTGGAGACCTATGAGTACACGTTTGAAAGATCTCGGAGTCTACTTTTCAAAGGATCTGGCCTCAACTCAAAATTCCTTCATATGCTTCCGAAAACAGCCAAAAACCAAACATTGCTTTTTCAGTCCGAGTCAAACTCTAGTCAAAGTAGGCTTGATGCTTTCAATTTGAGTTGTATTAGATCTCCAATGCTATGGACGACCCCCTCCTGCTCCCCTAGTATAAATAACCACCCAAACCCTCATCTAGGACTTGGGCTTTGCTTAGATCAATTCTGTCTTTGAGCAGTATCGCCGTTCATCGGTTTGTGAGAACCCCAACTCGTGTGCTTAATATAATTCGCAATTTCAGATTGCTTCTTCTACGTTCTTGCTTGTGTTCTTGATTAGCATGCGAGGATAAGCCTTCTTGGCGAGGTCAACGTGTTTGTGCAAGGTTGATAACCAGCGGAGACGTGGTGTAGCGATTCTTTGGGTTCGGATCGGTTACGATCGGAAGCCGGATCGTCAACGTCGAGTCTCCACCAATCGACTTACCTCTACAGCCGGAAGATCGGGCCACCGTGCGCATCAAGTGGTATCGAGCCTCGGTTTCCGTCGGTATCATTGTATCCCTTTAGTTTTGTTTTGCCATCGTCCTAGAGTCGGAAAACTGCCCCACAAAAGTTCATCATCAATTCCATTGTCCTAAAACCCTTTGAGCCTTGCAATTTCGTTTTCGATGTCGTATTGTTGAGTATTGATCCATAGTCATCGTCTTGTTGCTGGTTTGAGGTCGCGATTCTAGTTGCTAGTTGTCTCTGTCCGTTGCCCTAGTTCTTGTTTTGCATCAATTATCAATCCATAAATCGCCAACCCTAGAACCGAACCGAATTCTTCTCGGTTGGTCCTTGCCATTGCTCTGCATTATAAAACCTATTCCATAAACCCTAGATAGGTCACGAGCACGCCTTGTGTCAATTGCCCTGCACGCTGGCCATCCTTTTCACCATAAACCTAATCCTATTCTAGCCTAACAGGAGAAAGATCTGAATTCGCGAGCAATTCCAGATTGTGCGATGTTAACTAAAACTGGCATAACTTTTGCATACGAACTCCGATTTGGGTCTACTTTTTTTTTGTTTGAAGGGGACGATGACGCGCATCTGAAAATTCCACATGTCTTTAGACTTGTGCATTTTTTTGACCCTAAAAAAAAGCTTCTAAGACCGAGTTTCGGTGCCCGGAAGTTTGCTGTCCTGTTTTGTCAATTCTTTCGGGCATCGGTTTATTGTCGTTCGTTGCTTCAAATTGTGAGATTTTTATTTCTCCTCTGAGTTAAGAGGTATATATTTGTGTTAGAAAAAAAAAGAAGTGAAAAAAAACAGAGAGAAGAGAAAGAGAAGTAGAAAATCAGAATTGCTTGCATCCTTTGAGTCCTTTGTGCTTTGATATATCCCTTGCTAGGTTGAACTAGTTCTAGGAGCACGCTTAGGCCAACAAGCTGTGACAAGAACTTTGAATCTTTATTCAGCTTTGCTACTTGTTTTGAAATTTGCTAATCCTTGCTACTATACTTTGCCTTCCAAGCTCCACCTTTCTTACGATCGATTCGAGTTCAATTAACAATCGCTACACTCAAGCTTATCACGGTATCACGAACCAGCCGCCGGTTGTACCACTGTTGCATTGGTAAGAACACTTGTAAGAGCATGGTAAGGCGGCTTGAGAGTGAGTGAAACCACCTTTTGCCGCCAAAGTAGTTGATAGGGATTATACCACGGTTGTTTTGTTTCTTTTGTCTTTCTTTCAACTAACAATGGCGGGTAATGAGGAAGATGAGTGTGTTACGGAACGAGCTTAACAACAGCGCTCAATGACATCAATGCAAACATCGCAAGGATCGGCCAAGATAACGACCAAAGATTGGAGAGGATAGAAGCGAAGCATCGCCAATCTTCTTACCAGGTTGGAAAATTTTGAGAGACAGCCGCCTCCCAATGGAGCTCATGAGTGGAAGATCAAGAAAGAGTCTGTCGTGGGAGATGATGTGGATGGAGAGGGCCACGATGCCTTTGCGCTTCATGCCGTTGCACAGGATGTGCGACAACAACAACGCCTGAATAACAACCGTCAAGGTATGGGAGGTAACAATTTTAATCCTCGTAATGGTCGTGGACATGATGATTCTTTTGCTAGGGTTAAATTTACCATACCATCTTTTACGGTACTTATGATCTTTGAAGTTTACTTAGATTGGGAAATGACAGTTGAACAAAAATTTAACTCCCATCTTGTTCTGAGATACATAGAGTTAGACAAGCTACTAGTGAGTTTAAAGATTTTGCTATCATTTGGTGGAATGAAATAGTAAATGCTAGATTAGCTTTTGTCGTGGGATAGATTAAAACAAGCCATGCGTAGAAGATTTGTTCCTCCTTCTTATAAGCGTGATATCGCAAGAAATTGCAACGCTTAAATCAAAATAATAAATCTGTTGAGAGTACTACCAAGAGCTACAAATAGGCATGTTGCGTTGTGAGGTAGTTGAGGATGAGGAGGATAAGATGGCTCGTTTTTATGGGGGTTTACGGCGTGAGATTCAGGACATAATTGATTACAAAGAATATAATTCTATCAATAGATTGTTCGACTTGCTATGTTGGCGAAAAAAAAATTGCGAGGAAAACAACAAAGGCCAAGGAGCAATTTGACAACATACCCACACCAAAGATGACACGGGGACAACCAAATCAGCTCCACCCCTTTACATTGGGTCTGCTGCCCCTCCATGAGTAGGGTGCGTTCAGCGACACCATCACCGCCATCACAGTACCGGGTGAGTAAATCTAACCATGTGCGAGCACCAACAAAGAGTTCTTCATCGATGGCTTCCACGGGTCGAACAACGGAAATTGTGTGCCACCGATGCAAGGGATGGGCCATGTCATGAAGGATTGCCCAAGTCGTCGGCGTACATTACAGCGAGAAGAAGGTGGGTACATTAGTGCTAGTGATGTTGAGGATGAATATGCTCTTGTAGCTAACCTTGCAGATAATGAGGATGACCATGAGATGGACGGCGATGATGAGGAAATTTTAGGGACCGCTGCCACCAAGAATTATAGGACAATCATTGTGCAATGAGTGTTGAGTGCTCAAATGGAACAAGCGGACAAGCGCAGCGCCATAATTTGTTTCAGATGTACCTCATCGTCAAGGACCGTCGTGTTTGTGTCATAATTGATGGTGGGAGCTGCAATAACTTGGTGAGTTCAGATCTGGTGGAGAAGCTTTGCTTGCCCATACGTGCACACCCTCATCCCTACCATATTCAATGGTTCAATAACAGCGGTAAGGTGAAGGTAACACAAACTGCGAGAGTGCAATTTTCCATTGGAACATACCATGATTTTGCTGATTTTGATGTAGTGCCTATGCAAGCATGTTCCCTTTTGTTAGGCCGTCCATGGGAATTTGATACTGATGCAATTCATCATGGTAGAAGTAACAAATACACTCTTATGCACAAGGGAAGAAAATCACTTTGCTTCCTATGACTCTGCTGAAATTGTGCAATGTGACAAAGAGAGCTGAAAATGAGAGAAAGGAGAGTGCGCTAGAATCTGAAAATCAGCAAGTGGTTAAAATGTTTTCCCACCTAAGAAAGGCAAGAAAGAACCTAGTTCTAGGTCGAGGAATTAAATTGAAGGGTGGTGTTATGCTTGCTACAAAATGTGACCTTGCTGAAATTAATGAGAATGATGCACCATGCTATGCTTTGATATGCAAAGATGCTTTGTTTTCATTGGATGATATACCCAGTACTTTGCCTCCTGCTGTCACTAACCTTTTGCAGGAGTATGCAGATGTTTTTCCTGCCGAGATACCTCTAGGACTCCCAACCATACGAGGGATTGAGCACCAAATTGATTTGATACCTGGAGCAAGTTTGCCAAACCGAGCTGCTTATAGGACCAACCCGAGGAGACTAAGGAGATTGACGCCAAGTCCAAGATCTTTTGGACCCATGGTATGTCGTGAGAGCCTTAGTCCTTGTGTTGTTCTGTTATTTTGGTTCCTAAGAAAGATGGCGGTTGGCGAATGTGTGTGGATTGTAGAGCCATTAACAATATCACAATAAGGTATCGTCATCCTATTCCTAGGTTAGGCGACATGCTTGATGAGTTAAGTGGTTCTATAATTTTTTCTAAGGTTGACTTGCGTAGTGGATACCACCAAATAAGAATGAAATTGGGAGATGAATGGAAAACAGCCTTTAAAACCAAGTTTGGATTGTATGAGTGGTTAGTCATGCCTTTTGGTTTAACTAATGCACCTAGCACTTTCATAAGCTTAATGAGCGAGGTTTCTGAGCTTTCATTGGAAAATTTGTGGTGGTTTATTTTGATGATATTTTGATTTCTGACAAGTCGTTACATGAACATCTTGATCATCTACATGCTGTTTTTGATGCTTTGCGTCTTTGCGTTTATTTGGTAACCTCGAGAAGTGCACTTTTTGCGCGAGCAGTATCGTTTCTTGGCTATGTTGTGACTCCATGAGGAATTGAGGTGGATGAAGCCAAGGTGCCGCGATTAAGAGTTGGTAGCATACGGCGATTTCACAAGTCTTGAGCTTCCATGGACTTGCGGATTTTACCGTCGCTTTGTGAAGGATTTCAGCACCATTGCAGCCCCATTGAATGAGTTGACGAAGAAGGGAGTTGTGTTCCATTGGGGGCAAGCATAGGAGAATGCCTTCAACCTTTTGAAAGATAAACTTACTAATGCACCTTTACTCCAACTTCTGATTTTAATAAGATCTTTGAGCTTGAATGTGATGCTAGTGGGGTTGGAATTGGTGGTGTTTTGATGCAAGATAGTAAACACATTGCTTACTTTAGCGAAAAATTGAGTGGTCCTGTTTTTAATTATTCCACATATGATAAAGAATTGTATGCTCTTGTGCGATCTTTAGAAAGCGTGGCAACATTATCTTTGGCCCAAAGAATTTGTTATTCATTCGATCATGAGTCGCTAAAACATATTAGTAGTCAAGTGAAACTGAATCGTAGACATGCTAAATGGGTTGAATTTATTGAATCTTTTCCTTATGTTATCAAACACAAGAAAGGGAAGGATAATGTGATTGCTGATGCCTTGTCTAGGAGATATACCATGTTGTCCCAACTTGATTGTCGTATATTTGGATTGGAATCAATTAAAGAACAATATGCTAATGATGATGATTTTAAGGATGTCTTGCTGCATTGCAAAGAGGGAAGAACATGGGACAAATATGTGATAAATGATGGATTTGTGTTTAGAGCTAATCGCCTATGCGTTCCAGTTGGATCCGTTCGTTTTCTTTTGATACAGGAAGCTCATGGAGGAGGTTTGATGGGTCATTTTGGTGCCAAGAAGACGGAGGCCGTTCTGTCCGCTCACTTCTTTTGGCCGAAGATGAGGCGAGACATTGAGAGGTTTGTATCCTGCTGCACTACATGTCAAAAGGCTAAGTCACGATTGAATCCACATGGTTTATATATGCCTCTTCCTGTTCCTAGCACTCCATGGGAGGATATATCTATGGACTTTGTTTTAGGATTGCCTAGGACCAAGAGGGGAGGGTAGTATTTTTGTGGTGGTTGATAGATTTTCTAAGATGGCTCACTTTATTCCTTGTCATAAGAGTGATGATCTTTGTTAATATTGCTAACCTTTTCTTTCAAGAAATCGTTCACTTGCATGGTATGCCTTCTACTATTGTTTCAGATCGTGATGCCAAGTTTTTGAGCCACTTTTGGAGAACTCTATGGAATAAATTGGGGACCAAGCTGTTGTTTTCAACAACATGTCATCCCCAAACCGGCGGCCAAACCGAGGCGGTACACTCCACCACTAAGATTTGAAACCGTTCATGGGAGAAGAAGATGAGCTTGAGTCGAGGACGACTCCACTTCAAGAGGGGAGGATGATGAGGACATCACTCCTATGCATCGCATGAGAATTCTCCGGTTGTGATGCAAGGACCCATCACAAGAGCACGAGCGCGACAATTGAATCAACGGTGAGCTTGTTCCTAAGTGCCCGTGTATATACTTGTGAGGATGGTATGCTACCTAATGATATTATTGATTATATCGTACTTAGGAACTTTGGAGAGGATCATGAAGGCCTTGGGAACCAGCAAGGGCCAGGAGGGAGGCAAGGAGGGCGTCCAAGTCAAGTTGGAGTCCCAATTCATCTCGGAGTCGGAGTCCCAATTCATCTCGGAGTCGACTACCTCGGCCACCAGGAGCAGTGTTCACTAAAATCATCGCCCAGGCCACAAACGGACTCCGATTTCAATGATCCACATATGTATCGAAAGCTAAGGAGACAACCTTTCCTATGGCACTAGTTTTAGGTCAATTGGACTTCGGAGTCAACAGGAATATGCAAAATAATCCAGAACACTTTTTCAGTCTGAGTTCGAGTCCAGTTTGGCCTCAGCAATAGCACTGACTTTAAAGTGCCATAACTTTTGATTCCGGAGGGCTCTAGAGACCTATGAGTACACGTTTGAAAGATCTCGGAGTCTACTTTTCAAAGGATCTGGCATCACCTCAAAATTCCTTCAGATGCTTCCGAAAACTGCCAAAAACCAAACATTGCTTTTTCAGTCCGAGTCAAACTCTAGTCAAAGTAGGCTTGGTGCTTTCAATTTGAGTTGTATTAGATCTCCAATGCTATGGACGACCCCCTCCTGCTCCCCTAGTATAAATAACCACCCAAACCCTCATCTAGGACTTGGGTTTTGCTTAGATCAATTCTGTCTTTGAACAGTGTCGCCGTTCATTCGTTTTGTGAGACCCCAACTCGTGTGCTTAATATAATTCGCAATTTCAGATTGTTTCTTCTACGTTCTTGCTTGTGTTCTCGATTAGCATGCAGGATAAGCCTTCTTGGCGAGTCAACCGTGTTTGTGCAAGGTTGATAACCAGCGAACCGTGGTGTAGCGATTCTTTGAGTTCGGATCGGTTACGATCGGAAGCCGGATCGTCAACGTCGAGTCTCCACCAATCGACTTACCTCTACATCGGAAGATCAGGCCACTATCTTGTCGGTCCTTCGGTGGGCACTCTTCGCAGATTACCTCGGGACCTCGGCTGGGGCAACATATCGGCGAGGCCAAAGGCTATAGTCTCACACCGTGCGCCACCTTGAGATCGCCCGCTTTGTGATGATCTTTGCTGGGTCTGGGGAGCTTATTCAATGGTGGCGTAGTGGTTGGCCACCATAAACTTGATCAACGCTGGGCGCTTGGGGATAGCGTTATGCGGGGAGGTCTCCTCGACCACCTCGAAAGTGATCAACTTCGGTCACGGAAGTTGTTTGAGTCGCCGAAGGTAACGAGCAAGACCACACCCGCCCAAGAGGTGCTCGAACTACAGGGCGATCGAAGAAACGAACCGCAATGTTTTTAATCTTAGACTGGGGAATCTGCATCCAGTCAAGCGTGCTTGCTTGGAGTAAATTGAGAGAGCTTCCCTCATCGATCATGACGTGCCCAACCATGGTGTTGCTGATGGTCGGGGTCACGACCAAGGCGGTTTTTAGGTCCTTAGCCACACCTTGGGGGGCATCTTCCCCTGAGAAAGTGATCATGGCCCCAGCCCACTTCTGGGGCGTCGATGGGCCTTCCCGTAACTTGATAAGCGATCTTGGTATGCGACCTTGAGCTCGTCGGGATTTATATGTTGATGAGCCGTCGAAGATGACATCGATCCGTGGTCATACTGCTAGAACTCGAGTCAAGGTCATCGAGTCGATCCGGCATTGACCCTGTCGGGTTGCTTTCGCCTTCGCCGAGTCACGGGCATCTCACCACGCCCATCATAAAAGGCTTCCAGCTTGCTCTGCCAAGCCTGCCAGCCACGCAGGTCATGGCCCTGGAGCCCTGTGGAATAAGCGAACTTTGCTTCATCAAACCTGGGATGCCCTCCAGTATCCTACGACCTAGTGTCGGCTCGCTGGGGCCCAGTCGGCGGTTCCCTTTGGGGTCGATCGGCGCTTCTTTGAAGTAAATGGCCGACCCAGCCGAGGTCGGGTTCTTCTGGTGCGGTTCTCGCACCTCCATCACTTCACTGGCGCTCACCGTAGCGGTCTGCAGGGCGAGCACCGCCGTTCTTGCGATCCCTCTTTCACTTCATGGCGGCCGGGCCCGGGTCGGCATTCCTGGAGCTGGTTGGACCAGCCTCTCCCGAGTTTAGGCCAAGCTTACCTTGGTCATAGTCGCGTTCAGTGAGGCGGCATCGTTCGTCGCGTCTCGCTTCTGCCATGCGAAATAGCTTGTTGACGCTGAGCCTCGTCATGATCTCCAAGTCTTCGGTGAGGCGCCGATCACGGACACCAAACTTAAAGGCCTTGATCACCTCCTCGTCAGAGACGTTCGGTATCAAGTTTCTCGTGTGGATGAATCATCGCACGAAGTCACGGAGTGGCTCGTTCTTGCCCTGGATAACGTGATCCAGGTCCTTCTCCCTTCCTGACCGCTCGTAACAACATTGGGAGTTGGAGCGGAGGGCACCCTGGATCTGGCGCCATGATCGGAAGGAACTGGGCTTCTGATTGAAGAGCCAAGTTTAGGCGACGCCATCCAGAATAGTCGAAAGGTAATTGGCCATTACAGCCTCGTCCCCTCCGGCCGCCAAAATGGCGGTCGAATATATCGATAGAAACTCATTGGGGTTCTTGGTCCCGTTGAACCATTCTTTAATGCTGGCTTGAATCGGGCCAGCCAGCGCACTCGACGAAGGTCGTCAGAGTAAGCTGAACGGCCATAAGCCGGAACAGGGGCACGCCATGGAAGATGGTCGCTGCTGCTGGACTCTGAGTCGTGGTTACCTTGACGACCGGACCTGCGGCCACGTTGGTCGTGTCGATGAGCGCGGGAATCCCCCGGGAGATATTGCAGGCGATCATGAACCCTGTGGCTTCTCAGCGGGATGTCCGGTGAAAGACTTCCCGACATACTGCTGCTGGAGGAAGAATCGCCGAAGCCATCTTGAGCCAAGAACACCCTCGTAGTCACGTCCATGGGCGGCGACATAGAGTCGAGCGGATCTGGGATGGTTGGCAAGAAAGCGTCGGTGAAAGGCGCCGGCGTCGGCGAGGAGTTATCATCACTTCTTAGAGGCGGGTCCCAGTGGTGGCTTTGGTCTTTGCGGAGATGCGACCTCGGTTGCAGCCCTATCGAGCTCATCAGAGAGAGCTCAGCCGAAAAGTTCCGACCTCATCCGGTCGGGATCAGTCATAACCCGGGCAATGGCACAGAGGCACTCGCCCGAGCAGGGAAGCCTAGGTCGCCCGGACGAGGTCCCGGCCTTCTCTTGATCTTCCGCACGGGCTGTTATAGCTTGGTTGATGGCTTTGAACCATCCGGCGGGCATCTTGAGGTCTTCGGATCACGGTCATCGCCTCAGCGTTCACGCCTTAGCTATCTGTCATGAGGACAAAATGCTTTCGCCTTGATGGCGGTGAGGTGAAACGAGGGGCGTGGAGTCGTCACGCTCGGTACGAGCAGAATCGCCGAATGTCCTTCAATGGAAGCGCGCCATGCTTACGAGATCTTGGCGTTGTTTCTCCGAATGGCGAAGCTTCGGGCCCCACGGTGGGCACCGGTATCCTTGATCGGGATCGCTTGACCGCGAAGTGAAGAGGGTGAGTCAGTATCACGGGACCCAAAAGCGAGCTTCACTCACGAAGAGCAGCGTTCGCTTCGCCGTTGAGTCGAGTTGAAAGGAAAGCGAGCAAGACACGAGGGGAGTTATCTTGGTTTGAGCCCCTGTGAAGGAAAAAGCTCTACTCTAGTCTTGCCTTGAGGCAAGGATGTTCTCTATGCTTGAGTACAAGTGTTTGTTTTACAGCTCGAGCTCTGGGGAATTCTAGGCTGGTTATGTCTACTATCTTGTAGCTTTGATTGCCTGCCCTGAGCGTGTTCGCCTCAAGGGGTTTTATACCTCTCCTGGCCGTTTCCAGAAACGGCCGGGAGAGATTCCCGGAGTTGTGGCCTAATGCACACTAAAGGTGGGCTGTAACCAATCCGCATCTGCCGCCCACGTTCGCCTTAACTCCGGCATTCAAGGTCCTGGTAAGTGTCGAGTAAGCGCACGTCTTTAAACCAAGGTCGAGGTCGTGCGGGAGTTGAATCCTTGCCCCCAAGCTCAAGGTCGCGTGGGAACTGCGCAGCTCAGGTCGTGGCCAGAGACCCTTGCAGCTCAACCCCGAGCTAGGGGCCCCGTTGACTGTGCGTTGACCTGTCAGAGATTTCTTAGGGCATCTCCAATGGTGCCACTTTAGCTAGCTATAAGAATGCCATCTCAGCATTTTGCTTAGGTGGAAGAGAGAAAATGAGGAGAGAGATATAGACCGGCTACTAATGTATAGTCAGGCTATAACTGATTCCAAGGCATTTATTATCTATTACATGTGGGCCAATATTAATTTTATAGATCATGCTATAGCTTATCTATTGGAGAGGTTGTCTATATGCTTTCTATAGATGACATGGACATTTCTTATAGCTAGCACCATTGGAGATGCCCTTAGTCCTCGACAATGAACATGCAGGAGACCATAGTGTGAAGAATGTATATATATGTGCAGATATTAAGTAAACTAGCAGTAGTAATTGTATGTATACACATTGTGAACCATGAAACTACTTGATTTGTATAAAGATCATAAGCCTTGTCCATATAAAAAGAATATAAATAAGTGTATATATATACTAAAAAGTGAAGTCATGATTAAGGAAAAACTAGATCTTATATAATCAGACCATACAGGGCAATAAAGTCATTGAAAGGGGTTATAGCTTATACTTGAGTCTCTTCGCTGAAATATGTATTCACGTAGTATATGCATGTTTGAGAAATTGAAATAGATAGACCTCATAAATTATGTATCAGGCTAAGTGGGGCTAATATCAGCATATTCCTAAAAGTAAGATCATAATTAACACTTAACTCATTAGTCTAAATACATTTTCATATATTATGAGTGAACATAAGAACATTAAGTAATTAAATAAAATATCATAAACTGAAGGAAAAAATCATATCAAGTTAATTCTAGCGTATTCTTAAGGATATGATCATGTTAATCGGCAAAAGATCTAGTTCGGAATGAAGACTATAAAAGACTTTAATCTTCATAAGCTAATAAACTAGTGCGGCTAAAAGCAAACTAATGCAAAAACAGTTCTAAAACACTTCTAGGATCATCCCCTGCTAATACCAGAAAAATAAATTAATAATCATGTTTAGTGTAGTTGCAAAGTTAAAATGAAATCCGATTCTCGATAATGTCAGTGTTGCGATCATTTTAGCCTTTTCGGCAACTCGTAAAACTTCTCATCTAAATGACATCATTAGGAAATTTAGTTTAGAAAACACTCTCCATCATATGTACTACTATAATCCGGAAAAATATTCTATTTATAACTGATATATATATATATATATATATATATATATATATATATATATATATATATATATATATATATATATATATATATATATATATATATGAAAGGTGAACTTCTACAATCTTGCAAAATTTGAAGATGAATCTCAATTGCATTTGAAAGATATGACAAAGACAAACTGTTGTTAGCACGCCGACCTACCATGCTACAACTGTCCCCACTTGTCAACTTCATCTTCCTCCTCTTCCCTCACCTCTCTGCTCTCTCTCTCTCTCTCACGATAAAATCAGCTCTGAACCACCTCTCTTCCTTGTCGTCTCTTACCGCCGCATTTTGCTTTGCCCAAGGTGCCGACCTGCTACCTCTGTTAGAGCCCTATCACGGCTGTCATTTCTTCTGGATTCACTTGACACGGCCGAGATTTCTCGCGCGCCATCCCGGCCGAGCCGCCTGTCGATGGTTATGACCGACAATAGAGAAGAGGGAGTGGGGCAAGGCGAAAAGATCTAAGTCGATGGTAATGCAAGACCTGAGGCGATTTTTACCCGAGTTGGGCTCTCCAATGGAGATAATACCCTAATCCTGCATTCGTTGTTTCAAGTGTTGATATGGGTGTTCTTGTTTACAAGCTTTATGCTACTGATCCTCTCCTCTCTCTGTCTAGGGTTCCATCTCCCTATATACACCGATCAGGCGTCTCGAGGCGTGGGCTGCTGGGTTGTTGGGGTGCGCAGAAGCAGGCGGAGAGGTAGTTGGGAACAAGCGAGGAAGACCAAATCTGTGGCGATCCAGAGCAAAGCAGCTGAGCATGCGAGAACAACGCCGCCCGTCAGCAGAGAAATCGGGCGCTGCTACCAACCCTTGTCACATGCGCCTCCCGATCTTCTTTCCTCTGGCGTAGCTGGGACCATCCAGAAGCTTCTCCTTTCTGGATTGCTGGCCCGACCCACCCCCATGGGCTGATGCAGTCGGCCCATTAGCTAGACACCCGGTCCCATAACTTCCACAGTAGCCCCCGAGTTCATCGGGACCGAGCCGTCCCTTATAGGTCCGCCTTTCGCCCGCCGCGGCGCTCCCCCATCATCGTATGGCTTGAAGGGGAGGTCACGAAGAACTCAATTACTTTGCGCTAACTTTCCCATGTGATTCATAGCCCAGCTCGCCATGGCCTTGAAGATCGGTATGCCCGTGGGATGTATCCTTGCCCGTGAGTGCGGTCAGCCTAATACGGAGCGTACCCACGATTAGTTTGATGATGCCTACACCCGATCATGTCGGAGCGCAGCGTGGCCAGCCATGGAGCGCACCATCATTTGGCTCTAGGCCGGGCGGTACTCGTACATGTACGGCAGTCGGCTCATCATGGAGTGTACCTAGAATTGGTTTGGTGATGCCTACACCCGATCATGTCGGAGCGTAGCGTGGCCCGTCATGGGGCGCACCGCCGTTTGGCCCTTGGCCGAGTGGTACCCGTACATGTACGGCAGTCGGCTCATCGTGGAGCGTACCTAGAATTGGTTTTGTGATGCCTACACCTGATCATGTCGGAGCGTAGCGTGGCCGTCATGGGGCGCACCACCGTTTGGCTCTAGGCCGGGCGGTACCCGTATATGTACGGCAGTCGGCTCATCGTGGAGCTTACCTAGAATTGGTTTGGTGAAGCCTACACCCGATCATGTCGGAGCGTAGCGTGGCCCGTCATGGAGCGCACCGCTGTTTGGCCCTTGGCCGAGTGGTACCCATACATGTCGGCGATCGGCTCGCCGTGGGCGTACCTAGGTGGTTTGGTGATGCCTACACCCGATCATGTCGGAGCGTAGTGTGGCCCGTCATGGGGCGCACCACCGTTTGGCCCTTGGCCGAGTGGTACCCGTACATGTACGGCAGTCGGCTCATCGTGGAGCGTACCTAGAATTGGTTTGGTGATGCCTACACCCGATCATGTCGGAGCGTAGCGTGGCCCGTCATGGGGCGCACCATCGTAATCCCTGAATTGAGACCCTCCGCAATATCTGATTCCGTCTTGTGGCAACCAGCGAGTGACCCGGCATGGGGCATATCGCGGGGGCGCGCTTTAGTCTTTGGGCCCAGATGGCACCTGGATTCTGCGCGAAACGGCGGTTTGCACCCGACCAAGCGTGGCGCGCATGTTTCGCGAACCGACTCTTGTCCCGGTAACGGCCGTCCGCCATGATCATGGCATTCGGTTGGCCAGGTCAGGACGGGTCGAGCCTCGGTCAAACCCGGCAGCAACGGGCGTGTTGAGACGCGGGCTCCACCTCAAGTGGGATTTGTCTTCCTTTATGGTCCCAAGGAGCCGCGCTGGGCTAAATCTCCCTCGCGCATCACGCCCCACTTCTTCGTCTCCAAAAGTTTATCACCCTCGCTGCGAGCCCCTTCGCTAGGGTTAGCCCTTGTGGCCTTTCTCCTCTTCGCGTCGCCGATAATCTCCTCCGGGAATGTCGACTCCGCCTTCCGAGACCCCCATGTTGCCTCGAGGCCACGATTGGGTCCTTGGCGCCGATGGAGCGCGCATTTGGATATGATGGTCGCCATGGGGTCATGCCGCTGCGACCTTGATCGGCCTACGCTTCGCTTTGTGGTGAGTTCTATCCCACCCCTCGTTAGAAATGGTAAATCTTGAATCTTTTTTCAGGCTTGAGTTTGGGCTCCCAGTCGGCGGTTTCTTCTGCGGGCTTCTTTCCTTCTATGGCATCGAATTGGTTCACTTGAATCCCAATTCCATTCTCCACATCGCCGTCTTTATCCACCTTTGTGAGGCGTATCTCGGTATTCGCCCGCATTTCAACCTTTTCCGCCACCTCTTCCTCCTCAAACCTTTCCCAAGCAGGAGCTCCCCCAAGGCGGTTGGTGGCGCCGGCTTTCAGTTGAGAGACGGGGCGAGGAAGATTTACTTCGCCATCTCCTTCAGAACTTCGAATAAGGGGTGGCATCGGGAGTGGTTCTATTGCGCCAACCTCGATCCTTGCCTTCCATCCTTTTCCGGCGAGCCCCCGAGGGTTTCCCCCTCTTGGACTACGGTCCCTCCTGATCATGAGATGGGGCAAGTGAATGAGCTCCTCGTCCTGATCTCTGATTTGAAGGAGGCGGGTCTGACTGGTGTAGGAATTCTCTCCAACTTTGTCGTTCGTCGGGTGCATCCCATCAAGGAGCGAGTATTCTTGGGGTATGAGTATCGGGAGGACGACCCGACGCGGGAAGCCGTCGAAGCCCTCGACCAAGAGACACTCATTGTCCGGATGAGCGACCTCCTGGCCCCGGACGTGACGATCCTTCCAGACCACACCCTGAAGGCCTTCTGCTTAGCGAACCCCCCTCCTGAGGTGAGTGTTGCGCCCTTTTTTGATGTTCCGCCGCTGGTCCGTCAACCGATTGCTGACGGGGCCCGCTCTCATGGCTTCTCGCAGGATTGTGTGGCCTTTTCTTCAGACCCCCCGCTGCCTCATGCCTCCTCCTGCCCAGAGTCTGGGTGGCCCTCCAGCGAGCCCCGGTGATGGTAAGTGCTAAGAGGATGGAGTCTGCCCCCGAAGAAGCCGTCGAGCGGGAGCCATTGCCGCAATGTCTCCCCGGGGGGCCGCCCGTCCTGAAGCCCTCTAGGGCGTACATCAAGAAGCCGGCCCCTCGGCGCCTAGGCTTCAAGCCGCCTCGGGCCCCTCCCCGAGCGTTTCAGCCACTCGAAAAGACCCGAGGGCGAAGATAAGGAGGTCGGATAGGTTGGTACCTCCATTGCTCCTTAGCCTTGTTTCCCTAGCGTGTGCTCAATTTTTCCTCGATGATCAGGGTGCCGAAAGTAGGAGTCCCCAAGGCCCGACGTCAGCGCCTTCAGCGGCCTGGCCGAGGTGAAGCGATCCCATCGCCGCTTTTCGAGGTCCGTGAGGACGACTACAAGGCCAAGCGTCTTGTAAATCATCTTGCCAGCATCCGCCGAGCCTGGCGATCCCGGGACGATTACACCACCTCCATGAAGCGTCCGAGCCGGCCGCCGCCTTGACTCCTGCCACCGTGGAGAAATCCCCGATAGCCCCCTTGCGCTTCGTCAGGCCCGGCCTCCCCGGATCTTCTTCCGTCATGAGGACAAGTGGAAGGCTTTCGGCGAGGGGGATGAGAAGTTGAGGGAGGAACTCTATCTGAACACCATAAAGGGTGCCCAGCTGATCCAGGTGAGCTATCTTCTTCTCTCTTTGTTTACGCCGAGTGATGCACGTTCTTTATTTCTTCGGAATTCTTCAGGCTGAGGGCGCTCAGGAAGGCGCTCTCCTTAAGGAGATACTTTCCAAGGTAAGGAGGCCTTGAAAGTATGAGGCCGACTTGGGAGCGTCCGTATGGCGAGAACAAGCGGTGGAGATATGGACCAAAGTCCAGACTCTGACGGAGGTGCTTCAAGGTGGGTGTTTTCTTGCCTTCTTGGCCGCCGACTTGGTTCTCATTGCCTCGACTTCAGCCTATTGCTTGAGGGCTTAGTGGCAGAATCCGAACCTTGAAGGATTCGAGTCTCGGGTCGGGGCCGACAATTCGGTGGCGCGGAGAGCTGGAGGGCATTCATCGCGAGCAGATCCGACGCTGAAGGATTCGAGTCCGGGCCCTAGCGAAACGCTAAGTCGACGCAGATTTGGAAGGTATATATCTCCTCACTCGACGCCGCGTCCCTTGCGTCCGGCAGCTTTTTAGTCGATGATCCTGGTGGTTCGCAGTGGTCAAGGGAGAGTCGCGGGAGCAGGTCAACGCCCTTAACGAGAAGGTGAAGACCGCGCAGGCTTCACGACAAGTTCCGCGACTCCATCGAGAGGATGATCAAGTTCACGAGCCGGAGTCGGCCAGGAAAGTGGCGATAGCGAGGCCCTTCGTTCTTTGTCGGCGGGTCCTGAAAGGCTTAGGGCCCATATCCAGGAGACATCGACGACAAGCACTAGCCAAGTGTTGGCCATCGTAAAGTCGCTCTATCCCGAGGTGGAACTAGAGGCCATTAAGGAGGGCTTCGCCTGTACCGTTGACGACGATCAAGCCGCTCCTCTTTTTGAAGAAGTCCGAAGCGTGGCCTCCTCCTTGGTGGAGAATTTGGAATTAGACCTTTGATAAACGCTGACTTGGAATTGTAATTACCGCCTTTCTTTTGATGCTGTTACTGTTGACCATGAGTGGCTGACTTGGAATTGTAATTACCGCCTTTCTCTTGATGCCGCTACTGTTGATCATGAGTGAAAGCCTTGCTTGCGTGCCGAAAAGGTTTCTTTGCGTCATCTTATTCTTTGGCGCCTCGTTGACCCGTGTTAGTGGGTTTTTAACGCTGCCTCAGCGCCCATGCGTCGTCAGAGGCACTCCAACTTCCCATTGCGGTACTGTTGGGGGCTGTTTGCCTTCAGCTGCGTACATAAGGGCATTACCGCTTGCAAAAGAGATCGTCCCTTCTTCTTATTTTCGCAAATCCGTCTCTTCACTTCTTTAGCAATCCTCTGATGGCGTCTTCGTCGGACTCCGCCATTCCCGGAGCCGAAGCCGCCCTGGCCTCGCCTCTGCCGTTGATCTTCAACTTCGGGGATGACGCTCCCGCCCCGGAGGTCACTGAGGAGGAGCTCTGGGCGAACTACGATCTGGCCCTTGCGGAGCTGGTGGCGGAGGAGGAGGCTGCTGCCCGCGACGCCGCCGCCGTTGAGGTCTTCCTCGAGGTCGTCCAGAGCTCTTCTTTGGTCATGAGCGTCCTTGTCAAGAGCTTTGGGCCGTGCTTTCGCATACTCAGGTTTGGTTTGCTTTTAGGGGTGCTTATGAAAAATATGTAATTGGACATAGTGTCAATCTTATGATGAAATATATATATATATATATATATATATATATATATATATATATATATATATATATTATGGCTACGGTTTTATCCGAATGTGCAATGTCTTTTTGTTTGGATGTTTCGCGCGACTGGCCTAGCCCCTGACTGAATGGCTAGTTCTTAGACACGTACTCGGGTAGCTAGGTTTCATCGCTCAGGATTTGCTACTTAAAGTTGATGGTTTTAGGATTTAGCCATGATTGCTAAAAAAAGCTATGAGTTTCTTCAAAAACGAGGGGTCAATGTTTTGCATTCAGGTACCGTCGGGTGGTTGGTAGCCCCCGACTTACTGCTTAGTTGAGGATCAAGTGAGTAGTAAGTCAAGTAAGGCTAAGATTACAACGATACAATGGAATGCGTATTTTATGTGTAGAAGCGACGTAGGTTTCTATGTTCGAGTGTTGCCGGGTGCCACGCCGTCTTGGGCTGAGGACGGTAAAGACCGGTAGCACCACTTCATCGACAATGTAAGGACCTTCCCATCTGGGGAGAGCTTATGCTCGCTTTTACGATTCTTTCTAAGAACCAGATCTCCTTTAGAAAGCCGGCCCGAATGTTTTCGATCGTGGTAGCAGGAGACCTTGGAGGTATTTAGCCCTCTTTGGATGGATGCGGCGTCCTGGCCTCCTCCGACTTGTCGAGATCTTCGGTCGGCCTTCTTCGACTTGGCTTCTTTGTAGTTCGAACCCGTTGGGATCGAATGCCGACTTGGTGGGTAGGACCGCCTCCGAGCCATATACCGGGAAAAAAGGTGGCGCCCCGGTAGCCTGCTTGTAGTTCTCACCCCAAAGTCTGAAGACAATTCTTTTAACCATCATGTTGCATACGGCAGAGGCGGTTCGAATATCTTGGCCTTTAGACCTGCTTGTACCATGCCATTGGCTCGCTCGACTTGTCCAGTTGCTCGTGGATGGCCACAGGTTTAAGCGAATCTTGATCGAGGCGTCGCACTAGTCTTGGAATTCTTCACTTACGAATTAGGCGCCATTTTAGGTGATGATTACCGTTTCGCACGCCGAATCGGCGACAATCTCTGAAAGAATTCTCTGGCTTTGACCGCGGTGATCGTTGCAACCGGCTTGGCTTCGATCCACTTGGTGAACTTGTCGATGGCGACGAAGAGGAAAGCAAACCCACCCTGGGTCTTTTTGAGTGGGCCGACGATGTCAAGCCCCCAGACCACGAATGGCCAAGTGATCGGGATGGTCTGCAGCTCCTGGGCCGGTATATGAATTTGCTGGCGAAAAACTGACAGCCTTCGCACGTGCACACGATTTCCTCCGCGTCTGTGATGGCAGTCGTCCAGAAGAATCCTTACCGGTAGGCCTTGCCAACCAGAGTGCTTGACGCCGCGTGGTGTCCACAGATCCCCGAGTGAATCTCTTTAAGGCGATCCCTCCCTTCTTGCTCCGATATGCACCACCTTAGGACCCCGGAGGCGCTCTTCCGAAAAAGCTCCTCCCCGACTACCGCGTAGCTTTTGCTTCGCCGTGCGATGCACTCGGCTTGTATGCGGTCCTCGGGGAGCTCATCCCTTAGGAGGTGATCTAGATAGGGCTTTGTCCAATCGGGATTGACGACCAGTACCTCTGCCTCGGCTGGCTTCTCCCCTGATTTGCCCGGCTCCAATTGCTAGCCAGCAGTCGGCTTGTGAAGCTCCTCTACGAAGACTCCGACCGGGACTACGGCCCGACTGGAGCCTAGCCTGGCGAGCTCGCCTGGTATTTCGTTGTCCCGGCGGAGCACATGGGTGAGCTCTAGTCCGTCGAACTTGTCCTCCAGCTTGCGCACCTCCTGGCAATATGCCATCATGCCGTCATCAACACACGACCACTCTTTTTGCACTTGGTTGATCACCAGCTGAGAGTCCCCGCGAACCGTCAATCGTCGGATACCGAGCGATATGGTGATGCGGAGCCAATGTATGAGCGCTTCGTACTCGGCGGCATTGTTCGACGCCGGAAAATGGAGTTGGAGGACATATTTGAGCTTTTCCCCCATTGGAGAGATTAGCACGATGCCAGCCCCCGCGGCATTCAGTGTGAGGAATCCATCGAAGTACATTGTCCAGTAGTCGAGGCCCTCCACAGCCGCGGGCTCTTGCGTCTTGGTCCACTCGGCGACGAAGTCGGCAAGTGCTTGGGATTTGATGGCAGTCCGGGGCTTGAAAGAGATTTCGAACGCTCCAAGCTCGACTGCCCATTTGGCGATTCTCCCAGCGGACTCCCGATTGTGGAGTATATCCCCAATCGGAAAAGATGTTATCACTGAAACGGAGTGCTCTTGAAAGTAATGCTTGAGCTTGCGAGAGGTAAGCAGTACCGCGTATAAAAGCTTCTGCACCTGTGGGTACCGCCTCTTGGACTCTCCCAATGCTTCACTGACGAAATAAACCGGGCGCTGAATCCTCTGCAGATGTCCTTCCTCCTCCCTCTCTGCTACAATTGCGGCACTGACTACGTGAGTCATGGCCGCTATGTACAGCAAGAGGGGCTCTTCTGGCGCTAGCGCGACCAACACCGGCGGGGTGGTCAGGAGTGCCTTCAGATCTTCGAAGGCCTGCTGCGCTTCAGGAGTCCATTGAAAGTTGTCTTGTTTCTTCAAGAGCTTGAAAAACGGCATTCCCCGACTACCCAGGCGAGAGATAAACCGGCCGAGTGCCACCATGCATCCCGTGAGCTTTTGGACCTCCTTCTAGCAGGTCGGCGGCTTCATCTTGAGGATGGCATTGATTTTCTCGGGGTTTGCTTCGATGCCGCGGTATGATACGATAAATTCGAGCAGCTTCCCGGAGGGAGCCCCGAAGACGCACTTTTCGGGGTTAAGCTTCATCTTGAAGGCCCGTAGACTCTTGAATGTCTCGGCTAGGTCGGAGGTGAGGTCTTCCTTCACTCGGGTTTTAACCACAACGTCGTCTACGTATGCCTCCACGTTGCGTCCGAGTTGAGTGTGAAAACATCGCTGAATAGCGTGTTGGTAGGTCGCGCCAGCGTTTTTCAACCCGAATGGCATCGTGGTGTAGCAATACGCACCGAACGGCGTGATAAACGATGTCTTGATGCAGTCTTCTTCCTTCAGCCGGATCTGGTGGTACCGATGCACGCATCTAGAAACTCACTCGCTTTTGGCGGTGAAGTCTACCACTTGGTCGATCAGGGGCAACAAAGGGATCCTTTGGGCACGCCTTATTGAGATCGTAATGTCATTTACATCGCCAACTTTTATTCTTCTTGCGCACAAGGACCGGATTTGCCAACCAGTCGGGATGATACACTTCTTTTATGAAATTAGCCGCCAGAAGCTTGGTGATCTCCTCCCTGATGGCGTCACGGCGGTCTTCTTGCGAATCATCGAGTCATTTGTTTGATGGGCAGCTTCGTGTCACGTTGAGTGAGTGCTCGATCACCTCCCTAGGGACACCGGGCATGTCGGATGGTCTCCAAGCGAAGATGTCCCGGTTTGCCCGAAGAAAAGTGACGAGCGCCTCTTCCTATTTGGGATCGAGCCCCGTCCCAATCAAGGCGGTCTGTAACAAGTTGGACGGGTCGAGAACCACATGCTTGATTCCTTCGTCAGGCTTCATGCGAGCACTGGCGACCGCTTGATCGGGACATCGTCTTTCGCCTCACGGGAGGTGGCGCTTACTGATCTTCTCGGCCTCGGTGACGCCACCAAACCTTCGGCTAGGTCGCAGCTTTCGATCGCATCTGAAGGATTGCTTGACATCCCCGAGCGGTGATGGCGCCGTTTGGACTGGCATTCGGTCACGAGATATGCGTAGTGAGGAGCGACCATGAACTGGCCAATCGGCCTTCCCAAGATGGCATGGTACGCCGTCTCGAAATCAGCCACCTCGAAGTTTAAGTACTCCGTCCGGTAGTTCTCCTTGGCTCCGAATGTCACTGGGAGTGTGATTTGCCCGAGTGGCACCGTCGAAGTTTCGGGGATTACCCCGTGGAATGGTGACGATCCACGCTTCAGCTCAGAGCACGGAATCTTCATATCATCAAAGGTCTTGGAGAAAAGTACGTTGAGCCCACTTCCTCCGTCGACCAGCACCCTCTTGAGCCTGACGCTGCGTATGAAAGGGTCCAGGACTAGAGGGTATCTGCCCAGGAAAGGGACACAATCGGGATGATCCGAACGATCAAAAGTGATCGGGATCTCGGACCACCTCAAGTATTGGGGGGTCGCTGGCGTAATTGCATTGATTTCCCGAGCGGTAAGCTTCTGCTTCCGCTTGGACTCATATGCAGCCGAGCCCCCGAATATATAGTTGAGCTCGTGCTCGGTCACCTGGTAGTCACCTCCATCTTCTTCGGGTGGGTCTTGCTTCTTCGCCGCTTCGCCCTTGCCTCTGTTCTCCCTGTTGCTGCTCTCGCGGGCAAATCTCTTCAGGGTGTAGCAGTCCTTGGCCGCGTGCCTCCCCTGGGGGTAGAAGGGGCAAATGGCGTCCATTACCTCGTTGTAGCCGCCACCTCGCGGACCTCGCAGACGAGCACGCTCGGCCGCCGCGACCAGCTCTCCGGGTCCACTCTTCTTGTCCCTCGGTTTGGAGGACTCGGCGTGGTCTTTCTTATCCTTCTGCCGCGGGCGGTCTTCCTGGTACTCCGCCAGGGTGTCCGAAGCCGTGGCATAGCAATTAGCCAAGGCGAACATCTCCCTGACGGTGGTTGGCGGACTTCGGGACATCTTCTTGATTAAGTCGGGGTCGCTGACTCCCTTCTGGAAGGCGGCTATGACGACCTCCTCCGAGACGTCCCAAACAGTATTCTTCTTCTCCATGAAACGTCGGATGAACTCTCGCAGGGACTCGTTCTTTTTCTGATGGAGCTGGTACAGGTCCCATGCGGTCCCAGGCCTTCGAAGGTGCCATGGAAGTTCGAAATAAATTGCTCACAGAGATCGCCCCAGGAATCTATGGAACCCGCTGGGAGTCCTGTGAGCCAAGCTTGAGCTGAGGGAGCGAGCGTGACCGGCAGGTAGTTTGCCA
Organism: Guadua angustifolia; assembly: GCA_036346375.1. NCBI lineage: Eukaryota > Viridiplantae > Streptophyta > Magnoliopsida > Poales > Poaceae > Guadua > Guadua angustifolia. Next base: position 34,498,442 of record CM070511.1, on the reverse strand, counting down.
TCACATTCTGGTCGCCCCCCGCGGCCTTGACTGTGAGGGCGTACACTTCCAGCCATGCCTCCGGGTCTCTTTCGGCATCAAACTTAACGATGCCCCTAGGGTTGAAACCGTCGGGCCATACCACTCGGCGGAGCCAGGGCGTGAAGGTGCGGACCCCGTCGATAGGCCCGCAACTGCGCCGTCGAGGCGACCATCGACCCGACGGCCGTGGCCTCCGCGGTCGGCGTGGTCATCGCGCCGGCCACCGCGATCGCTTCTGTCGGGCGATGCCGGCGCTTCGTGCTTGTCCTCACGTCGGCGCCTCTCTCCTTCCTCCCGATCACGGCGCCTAGCGGTAAGATCGGCGCGGAGATCTCGGTTGAGGCTCCAGCGGGCGTCTTCGCCTCAACGAAGCTCCAGCCGACTGCCTCCGGGCCGGCTTTGTGCATTCCAACTGCTGCCAGTCTGAGTGGCCGCGCGGACGCGGGAGTGTGTCTTCTCTGCGGGTGCCTCTTGGTTTTGCTAGACCGCAGCCGTCGTCACCATGGCTTTAACTTGAGCCACGATCGGGGCTGCGGGGCTGTCTAGGCCGAGGATCGGCCCCAGGGTGTCGAGCAACGTCTTGGAGGCGACGATGTTCTGTTGCGACGTGTGAAAGATCAGTTGATCTCCCTTCTTCACCTGCAGAAACTCCTCGTTGACGTTGCAGCCCCGGTGTTGGAGGGACTTGGCGCGTTCTTCGCGCACCGCGCGACGTGACGGTCCGCCTCCGCCGTGTCCGCCGCATCTTGCTGGTGTAGGGTGTCGGTACGATCGTCCTCGATCGTGAAGACGCCACGGAAGGCTCCTTGAGAGCGGACCACGACGATGCCTCTCGATCTAGCCCGGAGCTTTGGTGAGGGAGCGATGGGATCCTCCACAGGGAGGGCCAAGCCCTGCCCTGAGAGGGCAAGCTCGCCGAAGCTGTCAGCAACAAAGTCCAGACTTCCAAAGCGGAAAGTCTGGCTAGGAGCGAAAGAAGCAGTGATCCCACTGGGTGGCGCCATCAGACTCAAGGAGGATGATCTTCGTGCTACCCCTACCTGGCGCGCCAACTGTCGATGGTTATGACCGACAATAGAGAAGAGGGAGTGGGGCAAGGCGGAAGATCTAAGTCTGATGGTAATGCAAGACACAGGGTGATTTTTACCTAGGTTCGGGCTCTCCAATGGAGATAATACCCTAATCCTGCATTCGTTGTTTCAAGTGTTGATATGGGTGTTCTTGTTTACAAGCTTTATGCTACTGATCCTCTCCTCTCTCTGTCTAGGGTTCCTTCTCCCTATATACACCGATCAGGGCGTCTCCCAGACGTGGTTGTCGGGGTTGTTGGGGCGCAGCAGAGCAACAGGGCGGCAGAGGCAGTTGGGAACAGCAGGGAAGACCATCCTGTGGCAGTCCAACAAAGCACAGCAGCATGCAAGAGCAGCGCCGCCCGTCGCAGAGGCACTGGCGCTACTCACCTACTCTTGTCGCATGCGCCTCCCGATCTTCTTTCCTCTGGCGCGGCTGGGACCATCCAGAAGCTCCTCCTTTCTGGATTGCTGGCCCGACCCACCCCCATGGGCTGATGCGGTCGGCCCATTAGCTAGACACCCGGTCCCATAACTTCCACACTGCCTTTCTTCACCCGCATTCAAACACTGTTATTACCGCCATTTCCATGGCTATAAAACCGGCCAAGCTCCCTGATACATTCCTCACAATTCTTAGCAACTATATTCCCTCTCCCAAGCCTCAATATGGGCTGTAATTGCTTCCTTGCTAAATCCAGCCGAAATCACCACTGTAGCTCAAACTTTTGCCTTACTGCACCATAATCCAATTAACCTCGCCTAAAGCATCACTATCCATCACCAAACTAAAACCCCAACTGTCGGGACCCGAATTCGCAATCCGGAAACCCTCTGTGTTTTCAGCACTAGTCCCAGGATCAATAGCTAGTGCCCACAGTAAACAAAGATGAATATCACAATCATACATAACGGAATAATAAATAAAGTATTCATCTATTAATATAACATGTTGAACAACCTTAAGGTCAACTTACAATTGTGAAGCTTAGATGGCTTCAACTCAGAGTAAAAGCGAGCAGAGTGTGAACGAAGAGCGTCGTGAATCCCATCAAAATACCACGGGCATTTGACAAGGTTCAACTCCTAGATATTAAGCCTTCTTGCGAACTTCTCCTTCTTCGAAGACAAAGACTTCTCCTCAAGCTGGTGATGTTTTGTTAAAGCAAGGGTGAGTACACAACCGTACTCAACAAGTCATGCCTGAGAATGCAGTTCTATTACTACATGCATGGCTTATTCCAAAGGAATGGTTGAATGGTTCTTTTGCTATAAGCGGCATTCACAAATAATCATAATAGATAGAAAAGCAATAAAACAAATAATACTCATAATAAATTTAGTAATCATTCTCAAGTAAAACATTCTCATCCTTAACCAATTTCCATATCACATTGTTCACATTCCCAACCTCATTTTATTTTCAAAACTCTACCCTTGACCTGTAATCCCGAGCATTGTCGATCTGTGCGGACACGGCTATTCGAATAGTTTTACACTCTGCGAGAGGTTATACACTTTACCCACAAGATATAATCAACTCACCACGTCGGTAGTGAATCGCCATACAATAGTATGCGAATGAGTGATCATAACAAAGTCTTTCTAAAGATCCGTCTAAACCGATCTTGCCGCTAAGGTTTCAACACCGGTGGACTGGTTACCACATCCAGGGGCCCCCCTCTTGCGCTGTGAGTTTTACTACCCGCACATCAGGACTCACTCCTACAGCGATATCGAAGAATAGATTTCACAATTTACTCAACTAGGTCCGTCCCATTCGGAACTTGTGGTTGTATGAATGATTTCGGGTCAAAGGCTTGCAAGGTTAAGTCCTTAGATGACCGAGGCAAGACTAACCAAAAATTCATCACGTCATCATATCACAAAAACCAAATCGACAGCCCAATTGCCACTCTTGGCCCACAAGGGAAACAATCTTGCCACTTGATCTAAACCATTTTACCACTCCGGTTGATTATTGTGCAACACAATGCCAACAACAACTCAACATCCATGTAGAACCACACTGGTTCCACATATCAACATCATCGTGTGGCAACACGTCACACCATTCACAAACACATTTCATAATCCATTAATCAATTATTAACCTTTTATTTTCAAAAGACATGAGTTGCGTGGCATGGCTAAGCAATTATACTGGACTAACCAACCCACGTTGGTAAGTAATAATAACCAACTAATAATCAACCATCTTAGGGTGACAATTGAATTATGGCATACAAATAATCATGGCAAGGTGATATTAGCAATTGGATTGTATAACTAATCCCAAATTAATTTAAATCATTTTAATTCTTGAACTAGCATGCAATAATTTGAATCAAAGTAAATTTGTAAAACTGGGAGCAATATGATCAAAGCACGACTTGCCTGGCCCTTGCAATTTTTATTATTCTTTACTCTTTATCTTCGATCCTTGTTGCTCGATCTTCAATCTCTACTTGCTTGCTTTTCAGCTCCTTCGAGCGACTTCCAGCAATGCGTCTAACGATAAACAAGCACAAATACAACAAAACTCAAAAAGCAAATAAGTAAACTCCAAATTAAAAACGAATAGCATTGGGCACAAGGGCTTAGATGAAAGTAGGAACTTGAATGGATTAGGTCGATGATTAGACAAAAAAAACGGCTTTGGAAAATACACCAAAAAGAAAGATTAATAAGCGGGAAAGAAGGAATAATATTCGAAGAATATTTCCTTTGAAGTCATTATCTTGATTAGACGAACAATGGCATATGGGCTCTCGATCTATAGACCGGGTCCATAAAGATATGTTAGTTCATGATGAACTAAGCTAATGCTCGAGGTTGACTTTCGTTGACTAGGTAGATACGCAATCAAACAAAAGAGATAAGCTGATAGATTAGATATGGCACAAGGATATGACATATGATCAATGGTGTATCAACCAAGTCCATGAATGATTTTCCAATCAATGGCAGATTAGATTCTCAACGATAAGATAAGGACAAGTGGGGTCAACATCTATTGTGATTCGATAAGGGGGTTCAGTCATACATCGATGAAAAGGCTCGATGATAACAAGACGGCGATGATAAGAAGACGGGGCTAAACTCAATGTGATAGAGCTAGATCACATCAAGGCGATAGAAAAGATGATGACATCTCACTAAGGCTTCCACTTGTATGCACCCATGCGATGACAGCGATACGATGAGAGCAAAGCGTTAACGGCGGGACGTTAACGACGGAACGTTAACGATGGGCGTTAGCGGCGAAAGCGTTAACGGCGGGCGTTAACGATGGGCGTTAACGGCGAAAGCGTTAACGGCGGGCGTTAACGATGGAGCGCTAATGGCGAAAGCGTTAACGGCGAGGCAAAGCGATGCGGGTAGGTTTTAGATTAAGGCTTTGACGGCAAATAGAGACCAAATGAACTCGAAGGATGGCCAAAACAGTAGGGTAACGACCCACTGGACGGAGGACTCGGCCAGCGAACTAGGATGTTCGGCGACATAAGGCGATGCAATGGCGGCAAACCGGCAGCGAAATGAATATTAAAATTTTCGGACAGTGGAATAACAAAGGTAGGGTAAGCACGGTGTAGAAGCGCGGCGTCTGAACTCAACGATATAGGCGTATTTGGCGGCGACACGGATTAATCACAAACTGCCGATGAGCGGCTCCCGAGCTAATAGATCAAGCGATCATAACTATTAAAGTACTGCACGAAACCTAACCAAATTTTACAGAGAGCTATATGGGAACATTTGGCACAAAGTGACGTGAACGGAAATGAGTTTTACCTTCTGGATCAGCGGGAAGCAGCGGCGAAGATTTCTGCTGTGCAAGCGCATGATCTGATCGGAGAAAAGAATTTTCTGCGCAGAATTACAAGGTCAAAACCATGGGTTAGGGTGAGCACCATGTAGGGGACATCAAGGGGAGTCTACCATAAAAATTTCACGGCCAAACTCGCAGAAACGAGGGAGAACGGGCTCCGGCAAGATTTGATGTTTGGGCAGCCATAACTTTTGATCCAGTGGATGAAATTGCACCAAATTTGGATGGAAGACAGAGGGTACCTTGAGGCACGATGTGACGCAAACGGATCTTGAAAAGAGTCGACGAATTGACGGGGAACGCGACGCCAAAACAGGCCGACGTGAGGGCGGCGCTCGGGGCGATGCGGCGGCGCGGCTGCTCTGTTTGGAATCCTGCAAAACTGTTTCACAGGGGTGTTGCAAACATAATGGGGGTACTCCACAAGAAATTTGAGGATGAACGGAGTTCGGGAGCGCCGGGTAGAGCTCGACGAAGTTCTCACCGGAGTTAGGGAAGAAGGCTTGCCGAGGAAGATCCGTTGCGATTCTGAGGCTGATCTTTGAGTATGATGTGGGGAATGAGGATAGGTGTCTAGGGTTCAATTTTTAGCTACAAAGGAGCGGTGGATCAACGGTAAAAGCTCGCCGGAGTTGGGAAAGAAATCGGTGTCCGAGGGTGCTCCGGTAGGTATTTTCAAAATCTGATTTTACCGGATGTAGTGGACAGCAAGAGGAATCTCTGGTAAAAATTTCAGATCGAAATAAGCTCGGGAGTGACCAGGAGAGCTCGCCGAAGTTTTCGCCGGAGTTGGAAAGAATGGTTCGTACAGGACGATTCAGAACGTGGATTGGACAAATTCCAGTTGGGTTGTAAAGAGAACGCATGTAAGAATCTGTGGTTCAATTTATAGGTCGATCGGACCAGCGGATCGTCGGCAAACGCTCGCCGGAGTTATGACTGGAAACTGACTGGAAACTGCCGAAATTACTGTAGCGTTACTGTTTATTTAATCCGAATTAACCAATTAAATCAAAATAAATAGCAAACGACGGTTCAAAAATCCGGGAAAAATCTGGAACGTCACTCACAGCCTTGGTAACACAAATAAAATATTATTACATAAAATAATAATTTTATTCGTGTACAGTAAATACTTTAATAGTGTTTTTAATATCTTTTTAATTTAGAAAATACTAAAACAACCCCAAAAATTCTAAGAAAATTCAGGGAGTTTAATTAGGACATCTTGAGATCAACTAAAATATTTTGGTACCACCAAATATTTTATTTTATATCAACATATATTTTTATGTTGTTAAAGCTTTGAAATGCTTTAGAAAATATATAATTTGAAAATTGTAGGAAATTTCGTATAAATTCCCTTAGGTTTATTTATATTAAATAAGATAGTTTTAGCAAAACCAAATCTTTTATTTTGTCTCCAAATTATATTTTTAATTGATGAGACTTTTGGAAATATTTTGAAATGGAATTTGGATATAGAATTGCCCGAACAATTAATAATTCAAATTAAAATCCAAATAAAAATCCAATTAACATCCAAATGTTTAATTTAATAATTTTAATTAATTTTTAGCAAATATCAAATTGGAAAAATTCCCTGAGATACAAAGAACACTGTAAATCTCAATTTTAAGTTACTTGATATAAACAAAAGGCACATTAAATTGTTTTAGATTTAGAAAATTCTAGATTAAGCTTCTTTAATGAATTAAAATCAATAGAAATTTTTGAAAGCTAATTTAAATATAAATTTTGAAAACCCAAATTTTGGGATGTTACACCAACTCGGTTTAAGCAATCCTTTATTTTGTCTTTGTCCGCCACCGTCTTTGTGGTTGCTTGCCGCCCTGAGCGCCCGTTCTGTAGTTCACCGAGCCGACCATCAGTTCTGTGACCTCGGTGGAACCCTAAGAGTTCATTTTGGCTATCGCGCCCCCGTCCTAATGAGCCTTGACCATGGTTGCCCGAAAACCTGACTCTATTACGTGTTCAAGAAGACAAGCGCTAGTTGCACTACCCTCTGACCAGTGACCCCGTCCAACCAAAGGTAGCACAAACAGCCTCTGTTCTTTATTTCTTCTATCATATGACCAAGAGCAATACTAATTAAAAGGCCAAAATGATTTTAGCAGTGTAATTGATTTTAGGGATTGTTTCAGAAACTGTGAGTGTGTTAATTAAAACAAGTTAGCATATTAGAGACCTTCTATTCTAATTAGAAGATTAACCTAATAAACTCGAATAAATAATCTATATAAGGAACCATATCATCGCTCAACCTAAAAGTTATCAATGATAATATATATTTAATCGGCTAAAACATGAAAATATAGAATCAATCAACCCAGCCCTAAAACATGCCTATTTTCTATAATTTGTTTCTAGTTGGACTTTCATTTGCCTTCTTTTTATCCTTATTAAAGTTTGTTATTTGCTATATTTTCATCAAACGACGTGTAGAACCCGACGTCGCTACTTCCATCGTCGACCACGCCGATTACGACTTCAACTTCATCGTACATAGTAAAATAAGCAAGGCAAGCACCCCTTTTTATCATGTTGATCCCAGTTTTATAAATGTTTTATTAAATGTTTTCATTGCATATGCTATTTTCATTAAATGCTGCTACTTTGTGGGTACTGGTAGATATACCTGCTATCTTATGAAGTTCCTCTAATGTTGACATGTGAACCTTGATAACCCTAGAATTATAGTTAGACAATATCTGATGTCAATTTGGGTATATGCGATGGTTAATAATCATGCTTAGCCATGCTTTAGACTTGGGATAAATCAATTGGAAATATTGATCAAATGAAACTTGGAAATATTGAGACATGATGATGGTTATTAGCATTTTGACTAAAAATGAAAATAAAGCTATGTTTTTGATGTGGGCAATTATTGGCAATAGCCGGAGGTGCATGGATTTGCATGTAGTGTAGGGGGAGACTATTGCCTGTGTCATATTAAGGACCAAACTAATTGTACGTTATATCCAAGTATTTCCGTACAACCACAAGTGCTGGTATGGGACAGCCTTAACCTATTAAGTTACTTAAAACTAGCTTTGCACATTGGTAAGCTGGAGTAGTACGAGCTGTTTCTTAATGGATTGCTCGGAGGGGCGCCCACACCGAGGTATTAGGAGTCACGTTTGCTGATACAACGGTGTACGCCATACTGTGGAGAAGTTCCATCATTTCTATGCTCTGAGTTCTTCTACTATAGTATGGGTTTTCGTCCCGGACTGGTGCAAAGTTAGGGTTAAATAATGTAACGGTTATGTCATGATTCTCTACGGCACACCAAAGGAAGTGTGCTAATATCGATTGCACAAAGAGTCAGTCATGTCTTGTGGGTAAAGCTGTACACCTCTGCAAAGTGTAAATCTTTTCGAAAAGCCGTTCCTGCGATCATGGGATACTTGGTGCGCCTGCATTAGTTAGAAGTTTTGATATTTTCTAAATGGTTTGGGTTGGATACATTTGTTGGAAAGTATTTGTCTCAGATTGAGCCATGTGTTGGCAATGGATATCTCGATGCACACATCATGGAGGATTGTGAGTTGTTACTTATGCTTTACTTATTATTTTCATATTTGCCAAATTTGCTTTTATAAATTCTGTTTTGCAATTACTACTTGTTTTACAAATTAAATTGGCTTTATGCAAATTAACCGTAGAAGCCTTTCCTTTAAAATGACCTGCATATATTATAGGCTTTCCTTTAAAAGTACTCACCCTTGCTTATTCGTTGTTTTTAGGTGAAGAATCATAATAGCTCGATGAAATTTATTTGACGTAAGATTCGGGAATGTTAACAAGCTTTTCTAGGGATTATGCCTTGTCAGTTGCCTGATGGATGGGCACACTACACGACTTTTGATTCTTTCCATTGCATTACTCTGAATTGTAAGCCCTTATTGTGTAAATTACCATTATTATTTGTAATAAAGAGTATGGATGTGATATCAATTGTTGTAAATGTGCGTGCTAGCTACTGATCTTGGGACTAGCACTGTATGCACATGAGATTTCCATTTTTGCATTTATGTAAAAATGGGGGTCGCTACAGTCCAGGACATTCAAAACTAATTCTTAGGCAATGCTAATGAAGGAATGAGCACTATTCATATATATATATATCAATATCATGCAATAAGTTGACTAATGTTTAATTCTATTAATCTAAATATTTTTTGCATCTTGAATTTGAAATTATAAAAATAAGAATACATATTTTTAGCCTCTCGAATTCATAAGACAAGAATAAATAATCTATAAAAAGGAGTTGTATCATTAAGTAACCTAAAAGCTACTAATAATGCATATATTCGACTAAAGCAAGAGAACCCGATATCATACACCCTAAACCACACCTGTTTTCTATAGTAAGTTTTATTTTCTTTTGTCTGTTTGCTTTAGCCCTTATTAAAGTCGGTTATTTGCTATATTTCTGTTAAATGACGTGTAAAAATTGACGCCACTAACTCCATCGTCGACATCGTCAGCTATGACCTCGACTTCACCGTAAATGACAGATAAGCAAGGCAAGCACCCCTTTGATCATATTGATCCCAGTATTTAATTTTCATTTTGTTTATCAAATTGTTTCATGCATGCGCTTATTTTTTGTAAATCAGCTATTTTGTGGCATTGGTACATAAACCTGTTGTTCATTGAACTTCCTTGACAAACATGGATGTGTGAACCTTGATAACCATAGAAAAAGGTTAGACAATACATAATGTCAACTCGGGTATATATGAATATTATACATGCTTAGCCATGCCTAGCAATAGAAGTTTGGATGACTAAATTAAACTGTCACTTGAGAATTTAAAAATATTGGATATGACATGATGTTAGTTGTGGGTATTTTGGCTAAAAACTCAAAAATAAAACTATGGTTTCAATGTGGGCAATTATTGGCAATAGCCAGTTGTGTAAGGGATGAAATTGTACGTACTGTAGGGAGAAGTATTGCCCATGTCAGATTAAGGACCGAGCTATGGGTTGTTTACAAGACACGAAAACCGTGCAACCACAAGTGTTGTTATGGGGCAGCCTTAACCCATTAAGTTCTTTAGATCTGGCTTTACACATTGGTAGGCGGGAGACAGTACAAGCACTTCTTTCTAGGTTTGCTTGTTAGGGGTTTCCACACTTCGGTATGGGTAAATGCATGTCAGTACAACGGTATACGCCTTGCTATGGGGAGTTCCATCATTTCTATGCTCTGAGTTCTTCTGCCATAGTAAGGGTTCGTCGTCACTAGGCTGGTGCAAAGTTAGGTTTAGGTAATGTAATAGATATGTTATGATCGCTTTGCGGCACATCTAAGTGTGCTAATAGCTTGCACCAAGAGCTGATCATTTCTTGTGGGTAAAGTCGCACACCTTTGCAGAGTGTAAATCTAATTAATTAGACACACCTATGGTCAAAGGCACTTGGTAACGTCATCACGTAGCTAGTCGTTTTATGATTTTCTAAATGGGATGATTTTCACTTGTTGTGCCTTGTTTTGGCAAAAATTGTGTTATGCCACGGATTGGCCGGAAATTGGATATCGCAAAGCTCACGTCATGGAGGACTGTGAGTTGTTACTTATGCTCTACTGTTATTTTTATATGTGTGTCAAATATGCTTTTATAAATTTCATTTTCAAATTGCAACTTGTCTTACAAATTAAATGTTGCTTTATGCAAATGAACCGTAGAAGCTTCCTTTGACATGGCTTGCATTATTACATTTGCAAATACCACCTTAAGTCTTGCGGAGTGCAAAAGTACTCAACCTTGCTTACTATGTTGTTTTAGATGTGTGCGAAGCTCTGAAGAATACCTTTTGTCGTAGGTTGTGGGAATTTCAAATGTTGTGATCTTTCTAAGGATTTATACCTTGTCAGTTGCCTGCGGGATAGATAGATACACTACAAGACTTTGCTTCTCCTATGCTATGGACATTTACTCTGATTTGTATGAATACATTGTATAATTAGTTTCCGCAATAATATTTTGATGTATGGTTGTGATTCCAATTGTTGTAAATGTGCGTGCTAGCTACTGATCACGGGACTAGTACGGAATGCACATGATATTTCCATTTTTGAATTTATGCGAAAATGGAGGTCGTTACAATATCACCAGAGAGGGCAAGAGGGGTAGAGTAGCACTTAGCTCATGGTCGATTGGGCATGGATGTAGTTGGTCATAGCCAAGGGGATAATGGTTGGTGCGGGAAACCGTTGTGTACGCAACCCCGCGTGGCCCATGTCCACAACACCGGCGTCACGAGCTTCGGGCGAAGCGGCAGCCGGGCGGAGGCAACCTGAGGCAAAGAGAAAGGGGAAGGATGAGTAGAGAATAGAAGAAGGGAGAGGGTAAGAGAAGAGAGGGGGATTTGCTTAGCTTAGATCAAGAACATGATAATAGTTTACTAAATATGGGAAGATACACAGTTGAGAAAAATAACCATGGCAGTAACAATATGAGATCATACACATATGACCATGTGAACCATCAATACAACATCACCACTCAATCTAAAATGTAAACCTTAACCAATCTGCAACTTTATACATAAGTCGAATAACTATAACATGAACAACTTTAGCCCCTTTTCTCCATTTCAAGTATGAACATATAAAACTATAGTGATAAGAATTTCTCCATCCCAATGATCTTGGCGAGAATTTGGGCGTCCCATGGCAGTCGGCCTGTGTCGGCTGGGCTCTCGGCTCGGGAGGCCCCAACCACGACCTGGGCATATGCCAAGGCGCTCGACCTAGGGAGCGTTCGACCCCGAGCACGGTCTCGCACGACCTTGAGCTCGGGTCGGCTCCCGTTCGTACCAGAGTCCCCTTGGGTTCCGGGACGTGCGTTTACCCGGCGGTTGCCGAAGTGTGGGATCGTGGGGAGTGAAGCAGGCACGCGCGAGGAATCCAGAGCGATTACTGCAGGCCCTCGATACGCACGAAGACCACTACCCGGGAATGTCTCCCGTCAGTTGCGAGCAGGGAGGATAAAAGGCTAAGGATACGCAGCCTGAAGCATGACACAGAAGAGCTGGAGCACTAGACACCACCATTGTTGATCTTAAGCTGTAATACACTTCTGTACTCAAGAGTAACAAAGATCACCGCCTCAAGGCGACTGGAGTAGAGCTATTACCTTCTCAGGGGATCGAACCAATATAAATCCTCGTCTCACGTTCGCTGTCGCCTAGCTCCGACCCCCAGCACGTCGAACTATTTCCTTCGTTGAGCCAAGCTCTATTCGGGTCCCAAGTCTCACTAACCCCCATTTCATTTTTGCGGTTGGCGATCCCGATCGTCGACAGCTGGCGCCCACCGTGGGGCCCGATAGCTTTGCTCATTCGCAGGAACAACATCAGGATCTTGGGAGCATGGCGCACCTCATCGACGGACTTTCCTTGAGCGTGGGCTCGGGCGCGGACTCCAACTCAGCGTCCCAGTTCTCGCCCTCGCCACTGCCACGAGAGCAGCACGTCTTGATGGCGGACAGTCATGGCGCGGGCGCATCTACGGCTGGTCATGACCCGCAAACCCAGACAACGCTCGTCGGATGGTGCATGTCGCCATCAACCAGGCCATAATCGCCCTCTGGCGGGAGGACCAGGAAAAGGCCGACGCATCTTCTGGGCCCCCCAGGCTCCCTCCTTTAGGGGAGCGCCTCCGCGCTATCGCCTGGATCATGGTTGATCCCGATAGGGTGAGATCGGAGCTCTTTGGCCGAGCCTTGGCCGAAGAGCTCAATAGGGCTGCGACCGAGGTCATACCTCTGTGCCGAAGTCGCACTCGAGGACCCGCTCCACGAAGTGATGTTTCTTCGTCCGCCGTCACCAGCGCACCGCGGACGCCTCCAGCGGCAGACGCGCCCTCGCCAGCAGCGACCTCGGGACGTCGTTTTGTCGCCGCCGCATCGCCGTCCCGCAGGCACCGCACCAAGCAGGGTCAGGCTCGAGCCAAGCTACACGAGCTCCGAGTCAACCGGCAGTAAATCCGGGGGTCTCTCCCCAGACGTCCCGCCCAGGCGCCGTAGGGTCCAAGACCGCCTGCGTTACCTCCCAGGAGACTCCCGTGCCCGGCGTCATGGCCGTTCGCACCAAAGGTCAGCCCGCCGAGGCAACCTCAACTCCGAATCCGGCAGCAGTGAGGACCTTGTCGGCGACGACTACACCCGACCGCCTTTGTCGACCCTACGGTAGATGGCGTATTCAAGCGACCTTCGTCGCGTCGTTGGCGGCTCGATTCAAGCCGGCGCTGATAGAGCGCTTCGATGGGACCAAGAACCCCGACGAGTTCTTGTCTATTTACTCGACCGCTATTCTGGCGGCCGGAGGCGACGAGCTCGTGATGGCAAACTACCTCCCGACCGTGCTGGATGGGGCCGTGCGAACCTGGCTCTTCAACCAGAAGCCTGGTTCCTTTAGGTCGTGGCGCCAGATCCAGAGCGCCTTCTGCTCCAACTTCTAGAGTTGTTACGAGCGGCCGGGGAGGGAGAAAGACCTGGATCACGTCATCCAAGGCAAGGGCGAGCCACTTCGAGATTTCGTGTGGCGGTTTATCCGCACGAGGAACCTGATCCCGAGCATCTCCGATGAAGCCGTCATCAAAGATTTCAAGTTCGGTGTACACGACCGGCGCCTTACCGAAGACTTGGAGATAACCTCGAGGCTCAGCGTCAACAAGCTGTTCCGCATGGCGAAGCGGTACGTGGATGCGGACGACGCTGTCCACTGGAAACGCGACTACGACCAAGGTAAGCTTGGTCTAAATCCAACGGAGGCTGGCCCCTCCAACTCCGAGGGCGCCAACCACGGTGCCGCCACTAAGAAGCGGAAGCACGACCGCAGGAGTGGCAGACTGCCACGAGTCATCGTCTCGGCAGACCGCCAGCGCGAGGTCCTTGAAGTCCGAGATCAAGCTCGGGAAGGGGCCCGGCCTCGCCAAGGGCAGCCTCGACCTCGCCAGGCACAAAACCAGCCCCAACAAGAGGACCGACGACCTGGGCCCCGGCGGGCCGATGCTCGGCCACAGGGGGGCGAGGGGCGCCCAGGGTACGATGAAGCGAAGTTCTGCCTATTTCATAGGGTAGCTGGCCACGACCTGCGAGCCTGCAGGGCTTGGCAAGGCAGGTTAGAAGCCTTCTACGATGGCCGAGGGGAGATGCCCGTGCTCCCGAAGGAAGACGGCCAACCCGACAGGGTGAACGCCGGGGCGGACCGCGATGACCTCGACACAGAGTTCAAAGAGGCGGCGCCGGATCGATGTCATCTTCGGCGGCTCGTCGGCTTACCAGTCCCGGCGCGAGCACAAGGCCGCCTCGCGAACCATCTACAGTCATCACTGGAAGCCCATTGCAAAGACCTTGCAAATGGGCTGGGGCCTCCATCACCTTTTCTCCGGAGGATGCCCTCCAAGGAATGGCCCGGGATCTGAAGACCACCTTGGTCGTGACCCCCACCATCAGCAACATGGTGGTCGGGCGCGTCATGGTCGATGGCGGCAGCTCCCTTAACCTGCTGCAGGCAGAGGCGCTTGACCGGATGCAGATTCCCCGGTCGAAAGTCAAGAACATCGCGGTTCCCTTCTTCGGAATCGTTTCTAGGAGCTCGACCACTCCATTGGGGCAGGTGGTCTTGCCTGTCACCTTCGGCGACTCGACCAACTTCCGCACCGAGCTGATCACCTTCGAGGTGGTCGAGGGGGACCTCCCGTACAACGCCATCCTCGGGCGGCCCGCCCTGATCAAGTTCATGGCGGCCAACCACTACGGTCACCGGTGCATGAAGCTGCCTGGCCCCAACGGCATCATCACCGTGCAGGGCAACCTCCAGGTGGCGCACAGGTGCGAAACCAAGGCCCTAGCCCTTGCCGGCATGCTGCCCCAGCGAGGCCCAGAGGCGACGGTGAAAAGCGCCCGTCAGAAGGCGGCGATCCAGCCTAGCGGGGCGACGAAGGCCGTACCGCTCGAGGAGAGCGACCCGACCAAGTGCATCCATGTCTCGGCTGGGTTGAGTTCCAAATAGGAACTCGAGCTCGTCACCTTCGCCAGCGCCAACAAGAGCATATTCGCAGGAGCCAGCGGACATGCCGGCATCCCAAGGGAGGTGATCGAGCACAAATTGCAAGCGAGACCCGACTCTCGGCTTTCGCGAAGCTGCGTCGTTTCTCCCGAGAAGGTCGCGATCAAAAAAAACCTTGACAAGCTCTTGAGGGCGGCTTCATTCGCGAGATCGACTACTCAGTGGTAGCCAACCCGGTCATTGTCCGAAGAAGAAGGCGGGAAGTGGAGAATGTCGTGGACCACACGGGTTGAACTTCGGCTTTGCCGAAGGACAACTTTCACTCCTGCCGCGATCGACCGGATCGTCGACTCCATAAGCGCCAAGATGCTAAGCTTCTTGGACGCCTATTCGGGGTACCATCAGATCAAGCTGGCGGTTGACGACGAGAGCAAGACGTCGTTCATCACGCCGTTCGGCACCTACTGCTACACGAACATGTCGTTTGGTCTGCGCAATGCGGGGGCCACGTTCCAGCGTCTGATGACCAAGACGTTCAACCCTCATATCGGCCGGAACCTTGAGGTCTACGTGGACGACATCATCGTCAAGAGCCCCTTCGAGGGCGACCACGTTCGGGACCTCGAGGAAACCTTCAACAACCTGAACAGGTACCAGATCAAGCTCAACCCCGAGAAATGCGTGTTCGGTGCCGCGTCAGGGAAGGTGCTCAGCTACATGATCGGGGGCTCGGGGGTTGGCCCGAACCCAGAAAAGATCGAGGCGATCGAGAAGATGGCGCCCCCGACCTCGACCAAGCAAGTGCAGAGCCTCACCGGCCGCATGGCCGCCCTCAGCAGATTCATCTCGAGGCTTGGCGAACGCGGACTTCCGTTCTTCAAGGTTCTGCGCAAGCAAGGGGGTTTCAAGTGGACTCCAGAGGCGCAGCGCTCCTTTGACGAGCTAAAGGTATACCTGTCAACCCCACCCCTACTTACGACTCGTAGCTTTGGCGAGATTCTTTGCTCTACCTTCGCCACCGCCTAAGCCGTCGGTGTTGTCTGGTGGTGGCGCGGACCTCAACAGCACCCGATCTATTATGTCAGCGAAGTCTTGCACAGCCCAAAGGAGCGCTACCCGCAGTACAAAGCCGGCCAGACGCTCTCCTCATGCCAGCGCAAGCTTTGACATTATTTCCAGGCGCACTCTGTGGTCGTCCCGAGGAATTTTTCGCTCGGGACATCTTGCGGAACCCAGATGGTGGCGGACGCATCGCCAAGTGGGCTATGGAGCTGGCGGCATTCGATGTCCAGGTCGTAGCTCGAACGGCCATCAAGTCGCAAGTGCTCACCGACTTCGTGGTCGAGCGGCGTCGCAATCTGCGCCCGAGCTCGAGGTCGAGGAAGAAAAGCCCTGGCTCATGTTCTTCGACGGCTCAAGGTCCTTCAAGCGTTCAGGGGCTGGAATCCTTATTCTTACCAGCGGCGACGGTTGAGTCGTGGTTAACCGGGTTTGCGGCGACCAACAATGTGGCGGAGTACGAAGCTCTCTTGGCAGGCCTCCGAGCTTGCAAAGCTTTAGGTGTTCGCCAATTGGTCGTGAAGGGCGACTCCCAGCTCGTCGTCAATCAGTACAACAAGAAGTACCAATGCTCGGGAGACTCAATGGCAAAATACCTTGCCGAGGTGCGCAAAATGGAGAAGTGGTTTCAGAACTTGGAGCTCAAGCACATTCCCAAGAGGGACAACTCCAGCGCCGACTTCCTCTCCAAGCTCGCCTCCTCCGATGACAAGATCTCGCCCGATGTCATCCTAGAGACGTTGGCGGCTCCCTCGATCTCCGACCGGGAGGTCTTGCTCGCTATAGTTGAAGGTATCCCCTCCTGGGCTGAATCCATTTATAATTTCCTTGCAAGGGGCATCCTGCCGCCCGACCCCGCCGAGAGGAGCAGGACTAGGCGCCGAGCGAGTTTGTACATGCTCGCCGAGGGGACGCTCTACAGGCGAAATATTTCCGGCATTCTGACACGGTGCATCTCTACGGAGGAGGGTAATTACCTGTTAAATGACATTCATTCAGGCCTCTGCGGAGCGCACTCTTCATACAGGACAATGGTCGGCAAGGCATTCCGTGTGGGGTATTATTGGCCTTGGTAACCGGGATGCTCGTGACATTGTCCGCTTTGTCGAGCATGCGATTTCACGCCCGAATCGCATCAACCCGCATCTGGCGCTTCAAACTATCCGCTTGCGGCCTTCTCGACACGGGGATGGACATCCTCGGCCCCTTCCTCGGTGGTCGGGGCAAGAAATTCTGCTCGTTCTTGTGGACACTTTTACCAAGTGGATTGGCCGAGCGGTCTCGACCATCACCGCCGCCGCCGTCCGTTTCTTCCGCTTGTTCGTGGTCACGGTGCACGGGTCCCATGCAAAATTATCGCGACAGCGGTACTCGGTTTACGGTGAGTTGTTCGGGAGTTTTGCGAGGACCTCGGCATCAAAGTATGCTTCACTTCCGTGGCTCACCCCGAACAGCGGAGGCGGAAACAGCGCAGCCAAATCGTCGGGGCATCAAGAAGCGAGTCACAGATGAGCTCGAGCGCTACGGCAAGACACGGGTGGGCGAACTTCCCGTCTTATGGTCTATTCGTACCCACGATGAGCCGAGCCATAGGGTCCACACCCTTCCGGCTCGTGTTGATGCGAAGCCGTCCCGCCTCCCGAGAATTCTGTTGGGCTCTGCCGAGTCACTTAGTCGACTGTGTCGACTTCGAGCATGAACGGTCTCTCGACCTTACCCTCACAGAAGAAGTAAGATGCCGTGCACTGCTACGATCAACGCACTACCTACAAGCTCTTCGCAGACATGTGTCCCGGTCGGTACGACCTAAGAAGCTCCTTGTTGGGGACCTAGCCCTGAGGCGGATTTAGGGCTCGTCCAACACCAACAAGCTATCCCCGCGGTGGGAGGGCCCCTATAGAGTCGTTTCAACAGATCGCACGGGGGCTTACCGGCTAGCGATGCCCGATGGTAGAGAGCTTTCTAGCTCGTGGAACATAGATCAGCTTCGGAAGTTTTATGTGTAATGTATATACTTTGCTTTTCAATGAAGCTGTTCTTTTATTCTCGATCTATATTCCTTTCCGTTGTCAACTATGCACAGTAACATTTGCCCCAGGCTCTTTCGAGCATGACCTTCAGTACCTTCTTTTCGCTCTTGAGTCCGGCGCCTGAGCTTAACTTTCACCCCCAGTGGTCGAGCCAAACGTAAGTCGAATCTCTTCGCAATCTGGCTCTCTCCTGTGCCCGGGGTCGAGCCAAAAGCCTCGCGTTTTTGACCATTGAGCAGTGCGCATGGTCATGGTCGTGATTCGAACGTTAGTCTGGGTGCGGCCATCTCTTTATCGAGCTCGCTTTTGTCACGTTCTTTCCCTGCGAACCTTTCCCCAACTCTGCAAGTCGTGGTCGTTTGCCTACGTCTAGGTCTTGTGTCCTAGGCCGGCGTTGCTCGACCTTGGACCCAATGGGGGCTGGACGAGGATATCTTATCGGCACACGACCTAAGAAGTCTTGGACTAAGAGCGAGAAGGGCAAACTCCAAATATCCTCGACTATGAATTTAAACCAATACAAAAACTTCTTTGCCCTCCAATAGAAATTTAACTCTGTTAAGAACATTTTGTCTTAAGTGTTTTTACAGGTCGGCCATCTCGCGGGCAAGCTTCTCCTGCTCGAGCTCGGCGACCTTGGCCCTCAAGGTCGACAGCTCGCTCTGGAACTGGAGGGTTTCCTTGGAGGTATCCATAGCTTGGCGTTGTTCGTCCTGGAGTTGGACCATCGCACTCGTCGCCGCCTTTTTGGCGCGCTCGAGCTTCCCTTCAAGCTCCGAGATCTTGGCCTCGAGTTCGGGGGACGCCTTCGTCGAGGAAGACGTTCGTTCCGCGGTGGCCTTCTCCAGCGCCGCGACCTTGGCTCGCTCGGCCTTGAGCGCCTCACTGGTGCGTTCAAGTTTCCCTTCAAGCTCCAGGATCTTGGCCTCGAGTTAGGGGATGCCTTGAGAAAGCGCACCTTTCTGCGGCGGTTTCTCCAAAGGTTTGACCTTAGCCCTTTCGGCCTCGAAGCGCTTTGGCCGACAAGGCGCTCTTGCTCCACGGCTTTGAAGTCGTGCTCGCGCTCGGAGGCCTTGGCCTGCTTGAGCTCGGCCGCGTGGGCTACCTCCTGCGCCCTCATCGTTTGGCGAAGGTCGTCAAGCTCCCCGGTCTTCTGCTCGTGCTCCTCCTGATCGACCTCGATGGTCCTGATGAGCCTGGAGCGCTCAGCCTCCCGCGCCTCCACCACGTTCAGGAGGCCCCTTAGCACGTCGGCGTGCTCTTCAAGGCCTTGCAGCCCTTGGGAGACACTGTCGATCGCCTTCATGACAGGAGGGGTGGCCCGAGATAGAAAGAGAACAAGGAACTCAAGCTAGCAAGCTGCGAAGTACGTGGAGGGGTCCTTACCCCGCGAAGTCGGCTCTCCAGGCGTGCGCGGGTATATTCCTCGCGGTCGTCGATACGATCACGAGAGATCTCCTCCTGCTCGTCGCCCGCTACTCCTGGGGCGAGGTCGACCGCGGCGACCACTAGCGCGCTTGGGCCAAGACCTTCAGTCCCCGCGTTGGAGACGGCCAGGGATCCCGTCGCTCCCTTCGGAGGGCCCAACCCACCGACAGGAGAGGGCGCGGCGGCCGCATTGGTCCCGACCTCGGTGGTCGGGGCACCGCTCGCCTTCGGCGCCGGGGGAACGGTGGCCGGAGCCACCGCACGGTCTCCTGAGGCGCGGACATCTTCCGCGGCCTGGGGTATCATGACCTCGGCTCCAGGCGCAGCTTCGGACAAGCAGGCGAGGTGCCTCTGCGGTGTGGCCATCTCCGGTGGCCGGGGGCGTCAAGACTTCGGCGCCCGAAGCAACCGTGGTCAAGAGCGGCTGGGGCATCTCCGCGGCTGCGGCCATTGCGCTCTGGGTGCTCTCCCCCGCACCAACTTCAGGAGGGTCAGCGGCAGCGACGTCCCCCGCCTCGCTAGTGTCAAAATCCGCGCTGGTCGCTGGCTGGGGCTCTCCCTCGTCTGAGTCGCCGACCCCTTGGTCGAACTCGCCGACCGGGACCATGCTCGGTGGTCCCGAGGGGGTCCGTGCCGGGCGTGAGGGTCGGCGCGGGGCCAGCACGTAGGAATCTGCCACCTCCTCCTCGGACTCGGACTCGCCCTAGACAATAGCCATCGTCAAAACGGGCAAGTTTTGAGCGTGGGCGCTCGATGTCTGCGATCAATAACAGACACTAAGCTAGAAAAACATGAAGGGGGCAGAGTGAACCGGAAAGCCGAGAAACTTACCTGAGTCACCAGCCTCCGCCTTGTCGGGGGCCGGCGTAGGTCTTGTTGCCCCGATGCAAGAGGCACCCGCTTTCAGCGCCCACCTGGGGCCTCGGGCTCGTCTTGGTCTGTGTCATCCATGATGGCGAACTGAAGGCCGAGCTTGGGCACCTTGAGCCAGCTGGGGGCTCGAAGTCCTAGCGGCAGCTGTCGCACTCTGTTGCTGCGAGGGGGGAGCCAGGTCAGAAGATGAATGGGCACGAACAAAGGACCTGGGGGCTCGATCATGGGAATCCTTACCATGGCACGGTCGCCCCACTCGACATGGGTTTTCCTCGTCTCCTGCCGGTCTGCTCCGGGCGCGAGGGGCCTCTTCTTGCCCTTCTTGCCTTTGCCCCCGCCGGGCAGCGGGAGCATTCTCTGGCTGTCTCGGTCAGTTCTTGGTGATCCTGCGGGCACGCGAGGTTCAGGAGGGGGCCTCGTGGGTGCGAATTGAGTGCTTGGTCGGGGTGGCCTACCTCGTCTTTGCGGCGCAGCACGTTCCTCGGCACGGGCTAGTCGAGGGTGTATTCGTTCGCGGCCTTCCCGAACATCTCGTTCATCCGGGCGGCGATCCAGGACTCCCTCGGCGCTGCTGAAGAGACCAAGTCAACAAGAGGAACCAAGAAG
Source organism: Guadua angustifolia (assembly GCA_036346375.1). Taxonomy (NCBI): domain Eukaryota; kingdom Viridiplantae; phylum Streptophyta; class Magnoliopsida; order Poales; family Poaceae; genus Guadua; species Guadua angustifolia. Next base: position 34,477,464 of record CM070511.1, on the reverse strand, counting down.
CAAATCCGCAGCAAATCTTGAGGCAATGCAACTTACCGACCGTCCCCTCGTGAGTCATGTCGTCGCGACCTTGGATCTCGTAGAAGGGGTGCTCCCTCCTCCGCAGGGGAAACACCCAACCTCTCAGGAAGTCATTGGCGATGGCCTGCCCGGTGAGGCCTCGCGTGGCGCAGATGTGGATGGTCGTGATGGCCTCTTGGTCGTCTTCCATGTCGCCCGACTCCGGGGTCTCTTTCTTCCCGCTGAGGGGGGTACCCTCGAACTCCAGCGCGCCGCCCTCGCCTCGCTTCAAGTAGAACCATCGTTCAGACCACGGGCCAAGGGAGTCACGGTAGCGCGTTTGGGGGAAGGACCATGGAATCCCCGTCCGCTGCCGGAAGTAGAGGCACCCGACCACGGGGTCCTTCCCGGTGCGGAAAAGGGAGAAGAAGCGGAAAAACAGCGAGGGGGTGGGAAGGATTCCAAGGAACCCCTCGCATAGGTGGGAGAAGATGGAGAGCAGAATGATGGAATTGGGTACCAGATTGATCAACTCGAACTCGCAGACGGTGAGAACGTCCACGAGGAACTCGCTCTCCGGCATCCGCAGGCCGAAGAGCATGTACTGCTCCGTGCTGACGAGCTCACCGCCCCGTGGCTGCGGCTCGGTCTCCCCGTCTGGCAGCCGCCATGACCATGGATCCAGCAGCCCCTGGATCTTGAGCTCTTTCATCCTCGCCACTGTCAGAGCGCTTTTCCCGAGCTTGGCCATGGCGTTCGAGAGGGAGCTTTGACCGAAGGAAGAGGGAGGGCTCAAGCAAGAAGACAGGCTATGAAGAGGCAGAGTTCAGGGAGTGGCGGCGGTCGCAACCTTTATAGGTCCGAGGCACCGCGGGTCCGTGGGTCAAGGGCATCTCGAAGGGCACACCGGTCAGGTGATGAGACAGGAGCAGTTCAAGGCTACGCAGCGGAATCGAGGAGTCGCGAACGGTTCCGCTGTCCGGCCGTACTGGAGTTTCGGAGATCACAAGGCGCCAGGTGTCGTTTTGTCACGGCCTGGCGTTACGTTTCCCCCCGACCTCGACCTCACGCACGAAGGTTCGGAAGTCAGGCCCGTCTGTGGAGGCTCAAGGTCGGCCCGTGTCCCAGCCACGACCTTAAGCCTCGGGGCTAGGCCGACGAGGGCTGGCGCCCCTTGGTCGATCGTGGCGGTCGTGAGCTCTCTCGGCTGGAGGCCCGACCACGACCTAGGCGTATACCAAGGCGCTCGACCTAGGGCGCGTTCGATCCTGAGCACGGTCTCGCACTACCTTGAGCTCGGGTCGGCTCCCGTTCGTACCGGAGTCCCCTTGGGTTCCGGGACGTGTGTTTACCCGGCGGTTGCCGAAGCGTGGGATCGTGGGAAGTGAAGCAGGCACGCGCGAGGAATCTGGAGCGGTTACTACAGGCCCTCAATACGCACGAAGACCACTACCCGGGAATGTCTCCCGTCGGTTGCGAGCAGGGAGGATAAAAGGCTAAGGATACGTGACTGAAGCATGACCTGAAAAATTTGGAGCACTAGACGCCACCATTGTTGAGCTTAAGCTGTAATACACTTCTGTACTCAAGAGTAACAAAGATCACCGCCGCAAGGCGACTGGAGTAGAGCTATTACCTTCTCAGGGGCTCGAACCAGTATAAATCCTCGTCTCATGCTCGCTGTCGCCTAGCTCCGACCCCCAGCACGTCGAACTATTTCCTTCGTTGAGCCAAGCTCTGTTCGGGTCCCAAGTCTCACTAACCCCCATTTCATTTTTGCGGTTGGCGATCCCGATCGTCGACAGATACAAAACAATATCATCATTGATCAACCCTAATTCATTTAACCAGCTATATACATATATACATACACTAATCCCTTTTGCACAAGAGCTCAATCTTTTGGATCACACATATCACATTAGGGATTAATAGCAATTGAGCCATAAATATACATGAAACCCAGTTGGGCAGCTAGACCGAACCCAAAATAGCACAGAAAGCATTCATGCATATAGGGTCATCTGAAGCTATACACAAATCACAGAATACATAACACACATGATTAGCACAAGGTTAAACATCCTAATAGGCCTAATGGTTCAGCAGGCAAATGAAGGCTAATGCTAAAATACCCTAAATCACCAACAAATCAGCATTCATGCAAGTTTAATCAACAGATCTAATACACATAGAAAATTCCTGCTCACTAATTGTAATTTCACAAATGTATCATGAACCTCACAGAACAAATAGCAATGAAAAAAATTACGAAGGGGGCCACTTAGCTCAAGATCGGGAACATATGTAGCTGGTGGTAGCTAGGGTAGCCATGGCCGACGTGGATGATCATCGAGCGCTTGGCCGCACTGCTCTGTGTCCACTCAGCTGATGCCAAGAGCACAGAATTCGGTGAAGGGGTCGGCCAATGAACCAAGGCAACAGTGCTGCCCAATTTGGGAAAAAAGAAGCTGGCAGTGGCATGGTAGATGAGTGCGAGGAAGATAGAAAAATGAGAAGGCGTAGAGTGAGAAAGAGAGGAGAAGGTCACTCACCTCGGGACCACCAGAAAGGAGCCTAGCGGCGACGACCATCGCCAGATCCGACCGATCTGGGTAGCGCTAGGGCTCGAGGGCTGCGGATCCAAGTGACGCACGAAGCAAGGCCAGAAGACGGGATTCAGACTGGCCACACGAGAAAAGAGAGAGGGGAGAAGTTGCTTAGCTCAGTAGCACCAGAGGAACACAAAATCCGATGTGGATCTACCAGATCCGGCGTAGGGAGGCCACAGGCAGGCGACGACACAAAGGGGGCGAGGACCGGTGCGATTCCCAAGGGAGAAGGAGGCACAAGCTAGGTGGCGTTGAGAGGGAGAAGAGCCAGGAGAGCCCAAAGGCGGTGGTGCAAGTGGGAAGGAGTGGAGCTTGGCAGCGCAAGGAAGGAGAGAGTAGCGATGGCGGCGGCGGCGAGCAGGCGATAGCACCAGAAGAGCTAGGCTCAAGCGTGTAGAGCGAGAGGAAAGGAAAAAGGTAGCAGAGAACTGGGGACAGGGGAGTCAGTGCGGCGGCTGGGAGAAGAAAAGAGTAGGGTTAGGTAGAAAAGGGGGGTTTCAACCAGGTCGAATTGGGCCAACTTCTGGGTTGTCCTAGCCAAAAAAAAGTTATATAAGAATGAATAAATAAGTTAAATAAATAAAAAAATATCAACATAATCCAGAATAAAAGAATAGAGAACAAATCTAAATTTTATTAATTCAAACTTTAAAATATACAAATACATTTAGTGATTAACACAAAATACACAACACTTACCATAACACTTGTGTGATAATTTTATAAATCCAAATAATTTTCACTACTATAGAAATGATTTTCCTAGACACCAAGGATTTCTTTCCACAGGCGGATTAAAAGGAGAGCCGCCTCAAATGACTGCAGGCGGTCCTTAGGGTTAAGAACCGCCTGTGTAAAGGTATCTTCACAGGCTGCTCTCTTAAGAAACCGCTTGTGAAAATCTTGATCTTTTCACAGGCGGTGCCCTTTAGATGCCGCCTGTAGAAACTATGCTCTTCACAGGCGGCTCTCTTAAGGAACCGCCTTGGGAAATTGCGATCTTTACACAGCCGGCTTTCTTACGAAGCCGTATGTGGAAAGCGCAGTTTCCACAGGCGGTATGTTAAGCAAGCCGCCTTAGTTAATTATATTGACGGCCTAATTAATTAACGAACCCACTGTGGTGATGTTCAAGTCTTTAAAGGCGTAGTTCTTAAACAAACCGCCTGTCCAAATTTTGTAAATGCTTGTCTGCAAATTTTGTGACGAAGGAGATGCTGGTATGCGTTTTCATGTACGTACCGGAGCATCCTTTGTTCTACAATACCTGCAAAACACAGAAATCCAACGTCCAGACAATACTCCGGTATGAGTTTGTATTCACGTACCGGATCATCCGTTATGTTGCAACAGCGGCACTACACAGAGAAATCCAACGTTCAGAAAATACTCCGGTATGGTTCTTTTGTCCTTTGACGGATCATCCGGTAGTGTTGTTTTGCTTGATCGTTATTATTTTTTTGCAGGCCGTTGTCTTAGGAAGCCGCCTGTGGAAACTTCGCTTTAAAGCTCCGAACAGATCGTTCTCTGCGGCAGTTCCAAGCGGCCCGAAAATTGTGAAAACAAGGGGGGAGCTAGGTTTTGAACTTGAATCCTTGGAATAGTTAACTCTCTAAGGTAAGAGCATCTCATTCCTGACATTTGTAGAGGTTTATATATCTTGTGGAGAGGAAGATGTAGTGTAGATAGAATGTGCATGGGAGAGGGGTTGAAGCCCTCACCTTCTAGATCTGTAGACAGATCTTGTATCCCTTCCTCTCTCTAGAGGGAGAGAACAGTCCCCCTCTCTAGATCTAGAGGGAGAGGACCTTACATTCTTTCATGATTTTAATAAAATCATTTTATAGTATTTAACTTAGGGTTCTCTTGTTAAAGTTCTATCTAAATAATTGACATTTCGATCTGATTTTCTGTTTCAGGTTCAAGATGGAAAGGGCATGGATGTACAATGCCCCAAGAAATAAGGGTGTATTCCTCAAAGAGCTCGAACTTTTATTAAAGTCGCTCAGAAGGACGCCTAGACTAAGAAGGAAATGGAAATACTTTGTCCATGCAAAGACTGTAAGAAGAATGTAGGGTGGGGAGATTTAAGTGTAATCAAAACACACCTGATCATGAGAGGTTTTATAGAGGATTACACATGTTGGTCCAACCATGGCGAGCAACGTACATCGCAAACAACCGATGACGTTGATCCCGATCTCGTGGATGATTGAAGTGCCGGAGGCGACACTGATGGTTTGGGAGATGAAGCTCACGTGCATGCTCGTTTGCTAGATGATGGTCGCATCGCTGATGTAGAGGAAATATTGCGCCATGCCGAACCACAGGTTTTAAGGGAGATGACAGATTTAGATAATGTCGATGCGTTACACAAAGCAGCGAATGATCTGTTATATGAGGAATCCAAGGGTTGTCCTCCAGTGTTTACGGTGTTGCATATGGTGCTGATGCTTCTACGGTTGAAGGCTAGCAATGGATGGTCGGACAAGAGTTTCACCGATCTGTTGAGGCTCTTAGCAGAAATACTTCCGAAGGCTAATGGATTGCCCACCTTGCCGACGAGCACTTATTTTGTGAAGAAGTTTATCACTCCGATGTCACTGGATGTGCAAAAGATACACGCATGTCCGAACCACTGTATCCTCTTCCGTAAAGATTACACAGACTTGGATCAATGCCCGGTGTGCAAGGCGAGCCGGTATAAGAAGAATGATGACTCCCACGACGATGATGATTCTTCAGCCAGCACTACAAAGAATAAGAACAAGAATAATACTACTGGTAATAACGAAGAAGACACTTCTTCAAGCACGGACAAGAAGAAAAGAATCCCTGCGTTGGTGATGTGGTACTTGCCAGTTATTGGCCACCTAAAACGTTTGTACTCGAATGAGAGGGACTCCGAACTAATGGGTTGGCATTCCGACAAGCGCAGAAAACATGAAAAGATTCGACACCCAGTCGATGGTAGACAATAGAGAAATTTTGATCGCATGTATCCAGATTTCGGCAACGAACCCAGGAATGTAAGGTTCGCACTGAGTACCAATGGTATGAATCCTTTCGGTGAATGGAATGCCACACATACCACTTGGCCAGTAGTCCTGTCCATCTACAACCTTCCTCCATGGCTATGTATGAAGAGAAGGTACCTAATGTTGTCCATTCTTATCCAAGGTCCGAGACACTTGGAGTAGATATTGATGTGTTTCTAACCATCGATGGAAGATATGGCCATGTTGTGGCACGATGGGGTCAGTGTGGGATCGGCCCAACAACGAAGATTTCACACTAAAAGCCATTATTTTTGTTACCATCGGTGATTACCCATACTCGCTAGCCCTATCGGGTCGATTAAAGGGAAGACGACTTGTGTAGTATGCATGGATGAAAGCGTGGTCGACGTTCCTTCCATGCTCACAGAAGTTAGTGTACATGCGGCACCGCCGTTTCTTACTGAAAACTCACAAATACCACAAGATGGGCAAGTATTTTGACAATACGATTGAGGAAGGTGTGGCTCCAAAGCGCCGTAGCGGGAAAAAAGTGTTTGAAATGGTCCGTAACATCAAGGTGGTTTTAGGAAGAAACGGTGCAGGCCAAAAGAGGGTCGAAGAGGAAGAATACCGATGAGGAGGTTCCTCCTTTGTTATCTGTTCAAAAGATGTCAATTTTCTACAAGTATTTGCCGTACTGGAAGGACTTGGAAATTCGCCATAGCATCGATGCCATGCATGTCATAAAGAATGTCTGTGAAAGCGTGCTAGGTCTCTTGTTGGACATTCAGTACAAGACAAAGGATGGTCTTAAAGCTCGTAAAGACTTAGTAGTACTTAAAATCAGGAAAGAACTACACCCTCGAGAAAGAACACATGGAAAGTATTACCTTCCCCCAGCAAGCTACTCTCTGACAGCTGAGGAGAAAAGATCAGTGTGCAAGTGCTTACGTGGGGTCAGAGTCCCGTCTGGTTATTCATCCAACATCAAAAACCTAGTATCGATGAAACATTTAAAGATAAGTGGTATGAAGTCTCACAACTGCCACGTGATAATGACACAAATGCTTCCAATTGCAATCAGGGGTATCAACTCAACATTTGTAAAGGTGGCCATCACACGGCTGTGTCATTTCTACAATGCGATTTCACAGAAGGTAATCGATGATGAACAGCTGAGCTATCTGCAGAACTACATAGTGGAGACTATAAACCAACTTGAGATGTGCTTCCCTCCATCCTTTTTCGATATCATGCCGCACCTCTTGGTTCACCTTGTCGAGGAGGTAAAGGTACTGGGACCAGTATTCTTACACTAGATGTTTCCATTTGAGAGGTGGATGGGCTTGCTTAAGAGCTTACAACGGAATCGTGCTTACCTAGAGGGTTCCATTATTGAAGGCTACAATACTGAGGAAGTCATTGAGTGTTGCACGGATTACTTCATGCCCACGAAAGGCCAATTGGTGTGCTGTCCCTCGACATGAGGGGAGGTTGACTGTAAAGGGACTAAGGGAAAGAAAAGATTCATCGACCATGAGTACAAGAATGTGGACCAAGCACATTTCATCGCCTTACAATGACTAAAGATAGTGGAGCCGACGTGGAGCAACACACGGAAGAGCTTGAAAGAGAAAATCCAGGACGCCAAGTTGATTGGATCCTGAAAGAGAATAAGCGCATGTTTACCACATGGTTCAAGAACCAAAACATACCAGATGGTGAGGACGAAGATACAGAAACATTGAAAATGTTGGCTCATGGCCCATCAAGTCTAGTAACATCATGGCTAGCGTATGACATCAATGGGTACATGTTTTATACCATTCAAAAGGACAAGAAGACGATGGCCCAAAACAGTGGCGTTCGGGTAGAAGCCATAGATGTGACATGGGAGAAGAACACCTACTATAGAATCATTGAAGAAATTTGGGAACTCGACTATGGAAGGGATATGCAGATCCCCGTATTTCGCTACAACTGGGTCAAACATCCTAATGGTGTGGAGGTGGACAACTATGGGTTCACAACTGTCAACCTCAATAATCTTGGCCACAAAACTGACCCCGGGATACTAGCTTCTGAAGTCTCGCAAGTTTTCTACACAGCTGACCCCAGTAATAAGAAAAGGAACATAGTTGTTCCCAGAAAACAAAGGATCGTTGGAGTTGACAATGTGCACGACGAGGCAGAATACAATCAGTTCAACGACCTACCGCCTTTCGGAGATCCAGAGAGGATCAAACTTGTAGAAGAAACCCTCGATATTTCTATGATGCCATATATGCGTGATGATTGCGTCGGAAAAGTTGTTAAACTCAAATAGGGACATGTTGTGTAAAAACTTAATATGTAATAGAACTTATATTTTTATTGGACTTGAGTAAAACTATTGCGTGAAAGTGCAGGATAGTACGGTAGGTAATTCGCTATTAGGCCGGATCATCCTGTAAACTGAAGCCAACAGAGGCCCAAGAAAGCCAAGCACTATTCGTCCAGACAATAATTCGGTACGGTTTTTTCTCGACTTAACGGAACGTCCGGTATGTGAATCTTAGCTTCGAGGCCTCCGTCGTCCGCATTAGAGAGCGTCTTTATCTTTTCCTATACAGATCGTCCGGTCTTTATATTGTCCGCGCTCACTGTTATTGTGACTCTGCTAGGTGCTAGCACACCGCTAGACAAGATGATCCGATTCTTTTTTCCTCAGGTGGCCGAACCATCCTGCCACCGAGTCGAACAGAGGCATCGATCCGGTCAGGTGATGTTTCCGATAACGGATCATCCGGTATGTTGATCTTAACCTTAGCCAAAAACACGCTTCAACATTCAGAGAACCGCCTGTGGAGCTTTAATATCGACCGCACCTAACTACTCCTCTCTCCACGCCTCCACGACGCCTTGCGCCGCAGCCTGTTTCCGTGCCTTGCGACGCCGTACTCCAATCCTCCACCCGCCTCGGCGCCACCACACGCCAGTTCGCGCCACCCGTTTTGTCACCGCTGACAAATCCGAGCCCTCGGCTGGCGATCGACTCTCATTCACTTTGTAAGCGGTGAGATCCACATCCCTCTGGTTTCTTTGGACTCCATTCAAATGCATATGAATACGACACAAGTTCTTGACATTCAACCGTGCAACTTGCAGATGGCAGGAAAAAGGAAGGGAAAAGAAGTTGTTGTGCGAGTTGAGAAGGCTAAGAAGTCCAAGGCACAGAAGGCAACTGAGCGAGCTGAGATGGCTACAGATGCGAATTTGGCTCAGGCATGCAGGTGTGGTCGCCAATTGCAGATTAGAGACACAGAGTCAGCAGTAGAGGGGTCAGAGAGGGAGGGGGGCACTCAATTCACAAAGGGTGGTGCGGCACCTCCTCGTCGTTCTAGCCGCGTTCGCACTCGTGGTGGTTCGACATCTTCCGAGTACACTGCTAGGCAGGTGCGTGCTCATCCCAACATAGTTCCGCATGAGGAGGAGACAGGCGATGAAAAGGAAGAGGACGAGGAGTACCATGTGCCACATCCTGACCCTGAGATAAGACTTAGAGACCTTCGGAACCTCTCATCCTGGAGGGTAAAGAGCCTTCATTTTTCTGATGTCAATGTTTGGTTTCCGCTAGCCAGAGAATTTGGAGTTCATAGGAGGTTCGGGCGGTTCTTCAATGAGCTTCTATGTTACGTCTGAGAGCTCGGGGTCGATTGAGCATGCACAGACGCTCAACCGCCTCTTTTGCAGAGGGGCGGGTGGGGTGGACGTTCAGAGACACTTCGACCATTTCGAAGGTCTTACCAGGCTATTGACAGAGTTCAACACGGTAGTGGAAAAGTGGGTCAGAGACTTCTACGCCACAGTTTGGATCGACCCAGAGCACAGATACATTCAGTTCATGCACGACGGAGAACCCAGAGGGTGTACACATCAATTTTGCTTGAGTTGTTTGGTTTTGAGGAGGAGGCCCGAACTTTGCATCAAGTGGTGTACGCAGACAGCACACTGCCTCATCGTGCTAAGGCCAGAGGGTGTTTCCCGACAGATGACCAGATTCGCTTTCTGTTCCAGCAGCCATTCCCCGTTGGATCCCTTCGCCATCCAGACCGTCTCACTCCTGAGGCAAAGGCGGTCCACATGGCTTTGAGGAAGTCACTATTGCCGAGGATTGGGAATGCCAAGACGATCACTAGTTTGTAGCAGTGGCTACTTTATTCGATCCTATCTCACGAGCCATTCGACATTCTCGACTTTATCATTTGTGAGATTGAAGATGCTATTGCAGATGCTATGAGTTTGGCTAGACAACAACCATTTGCGCATATAATTTCTTACATATGCAGTACCTTCGCTCCCAACGAGCATCATGAGGAGTACCTGGAAGCGCGAGTTCGTCTTCGTCAGTACATGCCTCCATCTCTTGACGACAGACGTAGAGGCCAGCGCTCCATGAGGAGGGCTCAGGAGCAAATACCTGAGGAACTGAGAGAGACCGCTCAAGGGAGGACCAGGCACTAGTAGAGGCTGAGGAGCATGCTGGGTTGGCGCGGATCATTGATATTGATGGGATGACGCGACGACGAGGAGGAAGACCCCGAGTACTTTCCACTACCCAAGCCCACGACCACGAGGCGGTGGATCGAGCTCAGACACGAGGACCGAGATGACTCGGCTGCATAAATCAACGACTCTGACGTGACACGGTGATCGTGGCTTGCTTCTCACCCTCCGAGCTTACTCACGTACTTGCTTCGATTGTTGAGTTGCAGAAGTCTCAGGTAGCTTCAATTGCCCAACAAATGAGACACATACCCAATTACTAGAGGAGATGAGGTTGCATCGTGAGACGACCTAAGCGGCTTTGCTACGATCGGATGCAAATGGCTCGGATGTTCACTTTCTTCTCAGGCTGCTTTGGTCAGTTGTACAATGCAGTTGGTCTTGCACAGCCTGAGCTGCCAACTCCAGTTCCACCTCCCGCTACCGGCATTGCTGCCCCACTTGCTTACATTTGGGGCTTCGCCCACTCCGTGTCCACGTTCCCACCAAAGACCTGCGGTCTTGTGAGAGATGTTCTCCAGACCAACCGGTGATAAGGCATCCGCTCCGTTGTCCACTACTCCACCTACTTTAGCAGATGCACCCACATCGACCATGCCTGCCTCCGTGCTCGACTGATACCGAACATACGTCCGTGCATGCTGACATGACTGACGAGATGGCCGCTCAGAGTGTAGTATCGTTGAGTTCCGCACCTATCGATGCGGTGCCGACTCCTCAAGTTGACAACGATCCAGTCATTGCCTCCGAGTGTGCTCCTATGAGTTCACCTACAGCCCCTGATGAGGATAACACTGCGCCAACATGTACAGAACATCAGTCTCGAACTCAACACACCGCTTGTGATTACTCAAATCACAGAGAATATTGTCGATCTGGTGTTGTGGATCGACCTCCGAACTGCGATGCGGCATGAGCAGGCCCATCGGACCCCTTACCGGTGACCAGCGATTGCTCAGGACCCTTCACCAACAGGTTCACAGGCCTCTGATGAGGAGACTAAAGCTACAAAGTCCCAGGAGGAGAACCTCGACGAACCTGACACCGACGGTGTTGAGCGCGAGGCTGATAGGGAAGACTCCAGCTCTGGCTCCGATCTTTTTGGTACTAGTCCAAGCACGGACGAGTAGTTCTTTGCTTATTGCGCCACTTGTCTTTTCGGTTGTTATGCACTCTAACTTGCTTGATATGTCGTATTTCGATTTCGCTGTGTTCGCCTAGATTGGAACGATGCATTTCATGACAATTTTATTTAACTTTGTACTCTTTCATGACAATGTGTACCGAAGGCCTTTTGCTGGTAGGATAGTCCGGTATACATATATTTACACATACCGGATCATCCTGATTTGTAGTTCCGTTGTAGCCCACGGTGAAAGTTGTACGCATAGAGGATGATCCGGTGCGTTATCCTAACCACTACCGGATCGTCCGGTGTGTGGAATTGGCTCCCATGCTTGAGGAGAGCACCTAGTTAGACAACATGTGTAGAGCTTTGGTATCCCAGCCAATCACTTACTGCTGTGATTGCTATGATCACTGAAGAATAAGGTGCTATGGGTTTTAGGGTCCGAGGGTGGACCACTGTTAGTCTGGCAGAGACAACTCCGGAGACCCCCAAGCTCATGACCCATAGCCTGCTCCTACGACATCACCACTAGCCCATCAGTCCGATGGTGACGAGAGTAGACCATTTCAATATCATGACCTCCACGAGCCTGCCGGCGACTTCATTGCGAGAGCGAGGTGATCGACTCGGCTCCGATCTTTAGGCATCCCCAGCCCGAGAACGTACGGACACGTAGTGCTAAGTTGATTTTAGTGGTGTTAGCTCTTGTCGGATCTTCATGTAAGGACAAGTTATCTGAATGTTGCGCCACTCGTAGTTGTTCCTTTCGGTGTAATCGATTGATCCATGTGAAATGTAGCGCCCCTGTGAACGATGTGAACGATGTGAACATTTAGGATCGTGCAGGTGATTAATTACTTCAACACTAAATCTGTACCGAACGGTATGGCCATTTTACGTTGCACTCTTCGCTTGTGGAGTTCGGGCACGCAAGATAACTTTGAAGGCTTTTTGCCGGTAGGATGGTCCGGTACACATATATTTACACAAACCAGATCCTCCTGATTTGTAGTTCCGTTGTAGCCCACGGTGAAAGTTGTACGCATAGAGGATGATCTGGTGCGTTATCCTATCCACTACCGGATTGTCCGGTGTGTGGAATCGGCTCTCATGCTTGAGGAGAGCACCTAGCTAGACAACATGTGTAGAGCTTTGGTCTCCGACCAATCACTTCATCTTTGTGATTGCTATGATCCTGAGAGAATAAGGTGCTTTGGGTTTTTAGGGTCCGAGGGTGGACCACGTTAGTCTTGGCAGAGACAACTCCGGAGACCCCCAAGCCCATGGCCCATAGCTTCGCTCCTCGACATCACCGCTAGCCCATCGGTCCGATGGTGGCGAGTAGACCATTTCAATATCATGACCTCCACGAGCTCGCCACCAACTCATTGCAGGCGCGAGGTGATCGACTCGATCTTTAGGCATTCCCCTACCGAAACGTCACGGACACATAGTGTTGAGTTGATTTTAGTGGTGTTAGCTCTTGTCGGATTTTCATGTAAGGGCGAGTTATCGAATGTTGCGCCACTCGTAGTTGTTCCTTTCAAAGGTATGTCGATTGATCCATGTGAAATGTAGCGCCCCCATGACGATGTGAATATTTAGGACCGTGCGGTTGATTAATTACTTCAACACTAAATCTGCATCGAGCGGTATGGCCATTTCGTTGCACTCTTTAAGCTTGGAGTTAAGGCACGCAAGATAACTTCGAAGGCTTTTTGCCAATAGGATGGTCCGGTATACGTATATTTACACATACCGGATCCTCCTGATTTGTAGTTCCGTTGTAGCCCACGGCAAAAGTTGTACGTATAGAGGATGATCCGGTGCGTTATCCTAACCATGGTCGGATCGTCCGGTGTGTGGAATCGGCTCCCGTGCTTGACGAGAGCACCTAGCTAGACAACATGTGTAGAGCTTTGGTCTCCCGGCCAATCACTTACTGCTGTGATTGCTATGATCACAGAGAATAAGGCTGCTATGGGTTTTTAGAGTCCAAGGGTGGACCCTGTTAGTGCGGCAGAGACAACTCCCGGAGACCCCCAAGCCCATGACCCATAGCCTGCTCCTACGACATCACCGCTAGCCCATCAGTCCGATGGTGACAAGAGTAGACCATTTCAATATCATGACCTCCACGAGCCTGCCGGCGACTCTGTTGCAGAGCGCGAGGCTGATCCAGCTCCGGCTCCAATCTTTAGGCATCCCTAGCCCGAGAACGTACGGACACGTAGTGCTGAGTTGATTTTAGTGGTGTTAACTCTTGTCAAATCTTCATGTAAGGACGAGTTATCTGAATGTTGCGCCACTCGTAGTTATTCCTTTCGGTGTAATCGATCGATCCATGTGAAACGTAGTGCCCCCCGCGAACGATGTGAACATTTAGGACTGTACGGGTGATTAATTACTTCAACACTAAATCTGTACCGAACGGTATGGCCATTTTACGTTGCACTCTTTCGCTTGTGGAGTTCGGGCACACAAGATAACTTTGAAGGCTTTTTGCCGGTAGGATGGTCCGGTATACATATATTTACACATATCGGATCCTCCTGATTTGTAGTTCCGTTGTCGCCCACGGCGAAAGTTCTACGCATAGAGGATGATCCAGTGTGGTATCCTAACTAGGGCCGGATCGTCCGGTGTGTGGAATCGGCTCCCCTCCCGAGGCGACGTTTCGCCTCCCGGTGGTTATATTTCCTTGTTTGCGCCGGTGGTTCACAAATTCTCCCGTTTCTCTTCCTCCCCACAGCCAACAATGTCGTCGTCCTCGTCCTCATCCTCGACGGGAATCTCAGTGGAGACTGAGCCCTCCACTAAGCGGGCTCGACTCCGGTCGCCGTCGCATTCGTCTGCGTCCGTCAACTGGGAGCCCCAATTACTAGGAGCACCCGAGGAGGAGGAACTTCGCTTCATGGTGGAGGAGGCCATCCATGAGCGGCAGCGGCGGCGGCGGCGGCAGCGGCGGCGGCAGCGGTGGCAGCGGCGGCGCTGATGGCGAGGAGGAGGAGGAGGAGGGATTGATGTGGGTGGGGAGCGATGACGACGGCGTTAGCGACGAGGACGCCGGCAACTACGACCCCGTCCTCTACCGCTGGGACACCTCCTCCTCCTTTGGCTCCTCCTCCGCCAACATGTTGTTATCGTCGGACGAAGACAACGACGACGATTTCTGGATGTAGATAGGGTAGTTTAGCTAGGGATGTAGATAGAGTAGTTTAGCTAGGTATCTAGTTGGCGCATAATTCCGATGTACTACTGGCGCCCCTTTTGGATGTACTGAACAATGATTGAACATTTACATTTTGTGTTTTAGAATCTGTAATCTATTTGTTTTGAAAATGTTAATGTTATCTGCATTGCATTGTTCCCATGGACCGGATCAGTAATACTTTTCGCATTGTGTGTTAGAATCAGTAATGCTTTTTGTGTGTTAGAATCAGTAATGTTATCTGCATTGCATTGTGTGTTAGAATCAGTAATGGTTTTTGCCGGGACAATGGTCCGGTGTACACATATTTACAAGAACCGGATCATCCTGTATGTACAATCCGAGGGTATCGGGCAAGCAAGATACTTCGAAGGCATTTGGTCGAACGGATTATCCAGTGTACAAATATTTACACAGACCGGATAATTGTTTGGAGATGCCCGCCTGGTCTCTACTGACGCTGCCTGAAGAAATCGTTTGGACCGCCTGTGGAAATCTTGTGCACCGCCTGTGCAAATCCCTAACTCCTAATATCAATAGGCGGGAGATCGAGTGCTCTCCCGGTCCAAAGCCAAATTTCCCCCGTCGACGCCTCCACGCCTCCTCCCTCGGTGACATCCCCTCGGGCTCGCGCCTCCGACAACCGTTTCACCGCGCTCGGTGACCTCTCCGCGGGCTCGCGCCTCCTACGACAGTTCCGTCGCGCCGTCGGTGGCTGCAGCCTGACCCTCGTCGATGCCGACGCCTCCACATTGCCTCACTCGGTGACCTCTCTGCGGCCTTGCACCTGCGACGAACTTTCCGCCGGGCCGTCAACTACCGAAGCCTCACCCTTGTCGATGCGGACGCCTCACCGACGCCAAGCAAAGCCCAAGACCAAGGTAAAAATTCCCTGCCGACGCCGCCCCGCCGCCTCGCTCGGCCTAGCAAGGCAAGTATTTTGGTTCAGGCATTTGCTCATATAATCTCACTAAAGAGGTTTCTTTTTTCTTAGTTGTTTCCTTCGAATCAACCATCGATATTTCTTGTTTCCTTCGTTGTAGAAAGCATTCCCCTCATCTGTAGAAATCGATTGTCAGCGATTGATTCAGATAGAATTTTAACCAAAGAGTTTGATGTGCTAATAAAACAGTAATGAATTCCCACTGTAAATATTAATAGGCTCAAATTGATGTCATTGCAATCTGTTTTGTAGTAAGATGGGAGATAAAGAATTGCTCGCCAAGAAGGCGCTTAAGAGGAGCCTGCTTGCAGAGCTCGGTGGTAATACGCATCGCTGCAAGAGGAGGGCGATCTTGGGAAAGCGACAAGACTTGGCCGAGAAGGATGATGCAGACCACGCTTGGTGGAAAGAACATCGAGCCCATCGTCGTCCTTGGGCAACGATGGTTCCTAAATCATCGTACAAGAGCCCAAGCCCAGTTCCATGCCCACGACCAGAATGGTGACGTGGGAAATTGACTCCGACTACGATACCAATGAAGAGGTATTAAGAAGAGTGAGCTTGTCTTATTTGTAGCTTGGCATGGACATAATTGCATTTCCTTATGTTTGCGTATTCCTCGTGTTTATTTCTATGAAGAGGCCGGAAAGGCGATCACGCCGACTAGCTACAGTTGAAGAGGTAATTGTAGATACCTCGGGCATGTTCTCGTGGATTCCTCTGCTGCAACAACCACGACCTCGCATAAACGAAAACGAGGGGAGCGAAGTAGGAACAAGTTACCAGCAGGCACTTGGTATATCACGAAAGTCGGTCCTTTAGGAGGGCCCCTAGCACCTCGTGAGGCACTATCCAAGTTCCGAAATAGCTGCGGCTGTCTTTTCAAGGACAATGTCTCCATCACGATTGATAACTGGACAAAGGTGGTCGACGCGACAAAGACGCACCTTTGGACCGAGCTGCAGAAAATCATAAGGTTCCCCCTAGAGTATGAGGCCATCGCTAAGAAGAATGCCTTGGATGTGATGGGGAAGAGCTTCCGGAACTGGAGGTATGAGCTGAACAAGTACTTTGTGAAGACGGAGCGGACACCATTCGAAATATGGAAAAATCACCATGAGTGAATGGGCGGAGTTTGTGCAGCGAAGACACTGGCGAAGCCGTAGCATTGGCGAGGTGTCTGAGTGCCCTCACGAAGAAGAACAAGTACCCCCATCACTTGGGCACAGGTGGGTATGACCCTAAGATTGTTGAGTGGAGGAGTAAAGAAGAAGAGGAAGCCCGTGCTGGGATAGAGAACCCATTAACAAGTTGTAGCGAGCGAGGCAGAAATTGGATCCTAGCTCGCCAACCCAGCAGCAAGAAGGGTCGCAAAAGCACGGTGGACCCTGCGGTCCTGGAAGTTTCAGCCAAGCTGCAGAAGATCTCACACGAGCAAGCGAAGGGATCTTTCGTGCCAGACAGGGAGAATGACGACCTAATGATGACGTTGGAAACCAAGGAACACCCAGGTCGCACTCGTGGCGTTGGAAGTCGAGTGGGCTTCAAGCATGGGTTCCCGGAATATCAAGACCAATACAAGTCGCGTCAAAGATATAAGAGGACCATGGCTGATACAATAAGACAGCTGGCCCAACAAGAGTTTTTAAGACTGTGGGAAGAGGAGGCGGAAAGGGCGTTACAAGCGCGGTCAGATGACAACTAGAGCCCGGCCCGCATCCGGAGTAGCATCGAGTCCGCGCAGTCCCAACGCCTCGATATCCTGTGGATGATATCACAGAGGCAACCAAGTGCAAGCTCTGTGCACATCTGGAGCAAGGGGGCTTGGTCGTCGAGCTTGCGGAGGGCGTGGCATATCCGGGCATTGTGATACACAACCAACCTGTCCCGATTGGTCACGCAAAGGTGCAAGTGGACATCGTGCTTGTTCCGTGCCTTGACTTGTGGGAGCTACCATTCAGCACCCCTGATGACGTAGAGACCATCTAAGATGCAGTTGGGTCATTTATTGTATAGCCTAAGGAAGATATTGCATTGATACAAGAGAGGTCAGAGACGCCAGCAGCAAGTCAAGACGTCCTACCTCTTCCAAAATTGCCTACACCACAAACCGCATCTTCTCATGGGTGGCGCCTTCACCACAAATACAAGCATCTTCTCCGCCGTGGCGCCTTCACCACAGCGCGCATCTCCGTTGCCGGTGCCTTCACCACAATGCGCATCTCGTCGCCGGCGCCTTGTGCACCGCATGCACCACCTCCGTTTCCCCAACCGTCTGTAGCGCCTCATCTTGGCGATGTTGTTGGTTGCAAAAAAAACAAAAAAGTAGATTGCAATCAGCGGAGTACCACCAAGTCAAAGAGGAGTGCCAACTCCACTCGGTCTGAACCATGCCTTCACTAGAGACTTATGAGCATGGCAAGCTATTTCTCCCCATAGAGCGAGATCAACGAAGGACCATGGGAGTTGAAGAGACTCCATGATGGTACTTGAGGGCATCTCGTCTTGGGGTGAAGGGCATTCAAGCGCCGTCCCTCGGATGTCTACAAACACAAGGATACTTGCTACGTGCGGATCGATTTTGGTGACTTGCAACAGATGTTCCATTTTGGAAAACTTCGACATCAACTTGATCAGCGTGTGGTGCCTGTAAGTTGGCCATTGACCTACCCCTACATTATTATGTCGGCTCTTGCAGTATCAAGTGCCGATATAACAAATTATGATAGCATATCATTATATTGCATTCTGATAGCATAATAAAGAAAACCCCAAATGTATAGCAGTTGAGTGCCAAGTTGAGTTCCTCTTTATAGTAATGGCTTGTTAGATCATTCAAAAATTGGCAGAAGCCATATAATTTTCACTAAATCGTAAGTTGGCCGATTTTAGTGGGTTTTTCCTTTTAAATAAAGTTAACTTCTGCCAAATCTGTCGAATAAGATGCATTTTGCCAAAATCTGATATTTGCCAAAATGTCATGTTTCCCAGCATTCAGCATATAAATTGGCGCATTGACCATTGTCTTCTGTGTAGAATGCAATATAACGATGCTAAAAAGATGGGAAAACGTGTCGGGTTCCTTGACCCTGCACGGATTAGCCAACCGAGCTTAAGAGCTGTACTCAATGAAAAGGAGTTGAAGGATAAGGGATGGCGAAGCAGAGATAGAAGAAAAGCAGGTCCACGACCGAGAACGCCAAGTAGATGTGGGGCTATACATATCAAAAGCAATGCTCCAGATGCAAGACAAGGAGGTCATAATGGCTCCCTACAATTTTAAGTAATCTTCTCATTCGTCAATCGTTGCTAAAAGTTTAGTTTGCACCATAATCACTCGTGAAACTTACATAAGTTTTCGTTGCAGCGATCACTTCATTTGTTTTATGTTGTACCCGAAGCAGAGTAGATATATGGTCCTTGACTCATCCAGAACCCCACCGGAATCTTACGATGAATTCACCCGCGTCTTAAATGCGTAAGAAATATATATACACAAACATACATAACATAACGTAATTTGTTTTATGATATGATAGTTACTTGTTGTTGTTGACATTCGAGTAGGGCTTTCAAGAATTACACGACCAAAAAAGGGGGGCAACATGATCCTGCGAAGGGGTCAAATAAGATGCTTTGCTATGTCCACCCATGGGTAAGAGGACACTTGTAATGCTTCAACATAATTGCACTAGTAAGGAAGGGTATTACCAATTGTACTAATTCCATACATTATTATTTGATTTGAAGTGCCACAAGCAACCTCTAGGCAGTGTTCTTTGTGGATAATACGTCTGCGAGTTCCTCGGGATCAGCGGGAATCTGAAGCAACCCCGGGGCGTAAGCCTATACAAATTGGTGATTCAAGATTATTTATTATCTGATTCTCGATTTCACTATTGTTTAACCTCTTTATTGCCTACTTTATTATCGCAAGTGAAGATTGCAAAGATCACTTTGGCACTCACTGATGATGACCTTTGCAATGTGCAAAAGGACATGTGCGATTCATTAAATCGTGAAGTCATCCATGAGAGAGGTAATTTCTTTTACTGGGAGGTGAAGTGGCGAAGCATTCTAAACTTTGTAATTGGGAGGCGAGGATAGATGGGCGTGAACAACGATGTATATATTTTTTAAAGACAGTGAGGGCTGTAATTTATATTAGATAGAGAATATCGAGAGTCCATGGCGCGAGATCTTGCACTGGAGAGTTTTACAAGGAGAATATCGAGGAGTATATATAACCTTGTGTATATAACCTTGTATATATATACATAATGCAATAATGATTTATATGTGCTTGGTATATATAACCTTGTCATTGTTATGTATGGATTTGTCTTTGAGCAGTGATGTGATTGATAGAATGTATGCATTTATTAATATTATAATATAATTAACATAACATTATTGAAAAAAGATTCTTTGGATCATGCAAAGTGACGGCTTAAGCCCGCGCTGTGAAAATGCTTATTTATGCGGCGGTGCTTAAGCCACCGATCAACACAAAATCATTTATGCTGAAGTATTTGCTTAAGAAACGCTGTACAAAATAAGATTTGTGCTTGCGGGTTCTTAAGCCACCGCATACAAATATCATTTGTACAAGCGGGTGGCTTAAGAACCGCTGCACAAATGCTTATTTTGTACAAAGTTTCTTAAGCACTTTCCTGCACTCTCATTCTACAGTGGTATTTAGAAAGCCTGTGCAAATATACCGATTTACACAGACCTTCAGTTACAGGCGGGTGCAAAAACGCCTGTGAAGATGGGTTACCAACCGCCTGTACAAATGATTTCTGTAGCAGTGTTTTACCCTTGAATTCATGACAAAACACATACAATCAAGAAACCCTAACTATAAAACATACTTGTTTTATGTAGTAGATTTCTATTTGATTTTCTATCTGATTACTTTTTGCCCTTATTAAAAGTTGCTATTTGCTATCTTTTCAATAATCTACGTGTAGAATCCGACGTTCAGACTCTGCAACAGTCAGCTCTGACTTTAGGACTAAAATCAATAAGCAAGGCGCAAGCACCTCCTTTGACCATGTTGATCCCAGTTTTATAAATATTTTATTTAATGTTTTATTGCATACGTATGTTCATTAAACCTTGCTATATTGTGGGCAATGGTAGTTATACCAATAAATTCATGGAACTTCCTTGATAAGTATGGATTTGAGAACCTTGGTAACCCTAGAATAACATAGACATTATTTAATGTCAATTTGGGTTCTGATGAGGACATCACTCCTATGCATACACCCGAGACTCCTCCAGTTGTGATGCAAGGACCCATCACAAGAGCACGAGCACGGCAATTGAATCAACAGGTGAGCTCGTTCCTAAGTACTCGTGCATATACTTGTGAGGATGGTATGCTACCTAATGATATTATTGATTATATTGTACTTAGGAATTTTGGAGAGGATCATGAAGGCTTTGGAAACCAGCAAGGGCCAGGAGGAAGGCAAGTAAGGTGTCCAAGTCAAGTTGGAAACCTAATTCATCTCGGAGTCGACTACCTCGGCCACCAGGAGCAGTGCTCACTAAAATCATCGCCCAGGCCACAAACGGGCTCCGATTTTGATGATCCACATATGCCTCAAAAGCTAAGGAGATAATCTTTCCAATGGCCCTAGTTTCAGGAAATTTGGAATTCGGAGTCGATGGAAATTCGTATTGCAAGTTGGCAAACAGAATCTGTCCTAGGGTGCTGCGTCACCAATTTGGGCCGTTGGCCCATGTATCGTGTTGGAGTCCATCACGGACGCGTCTAGGGTTTCTAGGACGTCCCCTAGCCTTTATATCCAGTAGCCGCCGCTAGGGTTTGATTTGGGTTTTGCTTAGATTAATTCTGTCTTTGAACAGTGTTGTCGTTCATCGGTTTGTAAGACCCCAACTCGTGAGCTTCATCCTCAATTGCAAATTCAGTTGGATCTTTCTTGTTCTTGCTTGTGTTCTCGATTCATTGGCAGGGATTAGCCTTCGTGGCGAGGTCAACCGGGCAGCGCACGGTTGATAACCAGAGGACGCGTGGTGCTGCGATTGCAGGGGTTTTGATCGTGCCGATCAAGAAGCCGGATCGTGTGTGTCTCGCGCCGCCTAATCGACTTATCCTCCACCTGACGGAAGTTCGGGCAACCCCGTCCCCATCAAGTGGTATCAGAGCAAGGTTTACCGTCAGGTTCGCCTTTCCCCGTAGTTTAATTTAGTTTTGTGTTCATCCTATAGTCTACGAAAAAGCCAAAAAAAATTACAGTTCATAGTCTACCATACCTAGAACCACGCCCTAGCCTTTGCACAATTTCGTTTCAGAATCTGTAGTACTGAGTTTGTGTCCATAGTCGAGTCGTGTTGCTGGTTTAGATCGTGGTCTTAATTTAGTTGTGTTTCATCTCCGCTGCATCCCATATCCTACACCGATCCAGTTACCAATCGCTATTTGAGTCCTTGTTGGATTCGGATTGTTTTGTGGTTTTCCTCAGTTTCGGAGTCCTAGTTGTGTTAGGGTTTCTCCTTCATAAACCCTAATTCCCCACCTCCTGTTAGCCATATCGCCACCCCTCATCACAGAACCTGCCACCACAGATCATCGCGTTCCATATCCACTCCATACGCCCTTGAGTTTGGAGAGGTGCGCCTAAAACCACGATTGAGTCCTTAGTAAAAGCGGACATAACTTTCGCATACGGACTCAGAATTAGGCGAATTTTTTTTTCACGGACATCTACAGAAAATTTTACATCCAATTCTCCCCCACTTTGTCAGGTTCGCCGAATTTATTTTTGCAAAATTCCCTCGGGAAGATTGAGTTTTTGGCCGCCGAAGTTTGAGCACGCTTTTCGGAAAACACTTCTTATTTCATATCGGTTTCATCTTACATCTGTTCAGGCTAAAAATTTGTGTGCTGTCTACCTTTGTGCTCCTAATCCTAGGAAAAATATCAAAAAAATCAAAGAAAAATAAAAAAAATTGTGAAAGAAGCCTAGAGCAAAAAAAAATTGTGAAGGAAGCGAAGAGCAAAAAAAAAGGATAGGAGCAAGGGTAGGTGTTTTTACCGTGCCTGATAAAAGTGTTTTGCTGTTATGCTGATATCTGTTCATATAATCTGACGCCTTGTTGCTTGTCTCTTTATATTCCTTGTTTTCGCCGCGTGACTAGACTAAGGCCACATTTAGACCAGCAACTAGGGCAAGTGCTTTTGGACATTTATTCAGCATTACTATCATTCTTGAATTGTGTGCCACTCAATACATATAACCTTCCTCTGAGTCCACATATACATCCTTACGATCGGACAGGTTATTGACCCTTGCAATCGCTTCATCACGCCCTCACGGTGTCACGATCCAGCCACCGGTTGCACCGTCCCTCGCTGTGTTGGTAAGAACCAGGTAAGAACTTGGTAAGATTGCTTAAGAGCGAGAGATCCCACCTAGTAGTTCAGAGGGCTCATAATACTTGTGTTTGTACTTCCATCGTCCTTTTTACGTGCTAACCATGGCGGTGGCAAGAAGGCGAGAACGAGGATGATGATGTTACCATCAATGATTGTGTCCTTCATTGAGTTATCGACCATCTTTGGACGAGATAAAAATGATGTTCAAGGAGCATGCCACGACAACGAACAAGACCCTTGAGAGCATCGATCGACGAGTTTCCACCTCACCGAGAGGATGGATGCCGTCGGCAACCCTCCGGCGACCATTGATGGAGGTGCATCCGCCAACAACGGCAACAACGACCAAGATGAGGATGGTGATTTTGAGGAAGATGACGATGAGTAGCAGCGTGCCGCCGAGAGCGTCTTTGCTCAACGAACGCCGTCTGCATGACCGTCTTCGCGCAACCATCACGGTATGGGAGGTAATATCGAACCGCAATGATGATCCTTTCGCTAAGGTAAAATTCACCATCCCTTCCTTTTACGAGCTTATGATCTTTGATGCTTACTTAGATTGGGAGATGACGATCGAGCGAAATTTAACTCCCATCTAGTTCGAGATTCATAGGGTTAGACAAGCCACTAGTGAATTTAAAGATTTTGCTATAATCTGGTGGAATGAACTAGTAAATGCCCGCTTACAACCTGATTCTTGGGCGAGATTAAAAGATGCTATCGTAATAGATTTGTTCCTCCTTCCTACCAGCGTGATATGCGCAAGAGATTGCAGCGATTAGATCAAGGTAGTATGGTGTTCGGGAATATTACAGGGAGCTTCAAAAGGGTATGTTACGTTGTGGGGTAGTAGAGGAACACGAGGATAAAATTGCTCGTTTTACGGTGGGTTGCGTCCAAAAATTCAGGATATT
Organism: Guadua angustifolia; assembly: GCA_036346375.1. Lineage (NCBI taxonomy): Eukaryota > Viridiplantae > Streptophyta > Magnoliopsida > Poales > Poaceae > Guadua > Guadua angustifolia. Next base: position 34,453,700 of record CM070511.1, on the reverse strand, counting down.
GTTGATTATAAAGAATATACAAGCTGTCAATCGCTTGTTTCAACTTGCTATGTTAGCAGAGAAGGAGTTGCGAGGGCGCCATTCTAAGAGAACAACGTCGGTAGTACCTTCACGCCCGACGACTACGGGACAAGCGAAGACGGTGCCTTCTTCCACATTTCGACCAGCTGCCTGCCACCTTCCACGAGCACACGGCCCGGCACCCGGCGGCGCCGCCCGCCGTGCCGCGGACAGCAACAAGTCGACCCGCCAACACCGCCAAGAGCTCCTCCGTCGCTTCCACAGGCCGTACATAGAGCGGAATTCGCTGCCCTAAGTGCCAAGGATTGGCCCGTCAGAGAGAATGCCTGACCGGCGGGCATACATCGCCACCGACAGCGGAGGTTACATCAACGCCTCCGATGTTGAAGATGAGGTCGACAACACCAGTTTGACGGCGGCGTGGATGATGATGATGCCACCTTTGGCGCCGAGGATACCGTTGCGTCTGGGGCCATCATTGTCCAGCGTGTCCTTAAGCGCACAAATGGAGCAAACCGGCGCAAAGCGGCGCCACAACTTGTTCAGATTTTCTTCGTCATCAACAACCGGCAATGGCGTGATCATTGACTCCGCGGTGCAACAACTTGGTGAGTACAGACTTGGTCAAGAAGCTTGGCTTGACCACACGCCCGCACCCACATCCATATCACATTCAGTGGCTGAATGATTCGGCAAAGCTAAGGTAACACAAACAGTTCGGGTTCATTTTTCCATTGGTTCCTATTCGATTTTCTTGATTGTGATGTGGTTCGATGCAAGCTTGCTCTCTTTTATTGGGTCGCCCATGGGAATATGACACTGATGCACTTCACCACGGTAGAAGTAATAAATACACTTTTATGCATAAGGGAAAGAAAATTACACTTCTACCTTTGACCCCCGCTGAAATTGTTAAATCTGATAGGGAGCGGATTGCTAATGACAAGAAACCCATTGATGAAAAATCTGAAATTCAGCATGTAGCCAACCAAATTAAATTGAGGAATCCCGTCTTGCTTGCTACAAAATCTGATCTTGCTGCCATTAGTGATGATGCTTTGTGCTATGCTTTGCTATGCAAAGATGCTTTGTTTTCATTGGATGATCGCGATACTTTGCCTCCTGCTTGTCACTAACCTTTTGCGAGGAGTATGCGGATGTTTTTCTCTTTGAGATACCTCCGGGACTCCCACCCATACGAGGATTGAGCACCAAATTGATTTGATACGGGCGAGTTTGCCAAACCGAGCTGCTTATAGGACCAACCCCGAGGAGACTAAGGAGATTCAGCGCCAAGTCCAAGATCTTTTGGATCGCGGTATGTACGTGAGAGTCTTAGTCCTTGTCTTTGTTCTGTTCTTTTGGTTCCTAAGAAAGATAGCGGTTGGCGCGTAATGCGAGATTGTAGAGCCATTAACAATATCACAATAAGGTATTGTCATCCTATTCCTAGGTTAGGCGACATGCTTGATGAGTTAAGTGGTTCTATAATTTTTCTAAGGTTGATTGCGTAGTGGATACCACCAAATAAGAATGAAATTGGGAGATGAATGGAAAACAGCTTTTAAAACCAAGTTTGGATTGTATGAGTGGTTAGTCATGCCTTTTGGGTTAACTAATGCACCTAGCACTTTCATGCGCTTAATGAATGAGGTTTCTGAGCTTTCATTGGGAAATTTGTGGTGGTTTATTTTGATGATATATTGATTTACAGCAAGTCATTACATGAACATCTTGATCATCTCGTGCTGTTTTTGATGCTTTGCGTCTGCACGTTTATTTGGTAACCTCGAGAAGTGCACTTTTTGCACCGAGCAGTATCATTTCTTGGCTATGTTGTGACTCAGCAGGAATTGAGGTGGATGAAGCCAAGGTGCACACGATTAAGAGTTGGCCAACGCCATACAGCGATTTCACAAGTCGGAGTTTCCATGGACTTGCGGATTTTACCGCCGCTTTGTGAAGGATTTCAGCACCATTGCAGCCCCATTGAATGAATTGACGAAGAAGGAGTTGTGTTCCATTGGGGGCAAGCACGGAGAATGCCTTCAACCTTTTGAAAGATAAGCTTACTAATGCACCTTTACTCCAACTTCGATTTTAATAAGACCTTTGAGCTTGAATGTGATGCTAGTGGGATTGGAATTGGTGGTGTTTTGATGCAAGATAGAAAACACATTGCTTATTTTAGCAAAAAATTGAGTGGTCTGTTTTGAATTATTCCACGTATGATAAAGAATTGTATGCTCTTGTGCGATCTTTAGAAACGTGGCAACATTATCTTTAGCCCAAAGAATTTGTTATTCATTCCGATCATGAGTCGCTAAAACATATTCGCAGTCAAGTGAAACTCAATCATAGACATGCTAAATGGGTTGAATTTATTGAATCTTTTCTTTATGTTATCAAACACAAGAAAGGGAAGGATAATGTGATTGCTGATGCCTTGTCTAGGAGATATACCATGTTGTCCCAACTTGATTGTCGAATATTTGGATTGGAATCAATTAAAGAACAATATGTTAATGATGGTGATTTTAAAGATGTCTTGCTGCATTGCAAAGAGGGAAGAACATGGGACAAATATGTGATAAATGATGGATTTGTGTTTAGAGCTAACCGCCTATGCATTCCAGTTGGATCCGTTCGTTTTCTTTTTGATCTGAGGAGGTTCATGGAGGAGGTTTGATGGGTCATTTTGGTGCCAAGAAGGCGGAGGCCGTGCTGTCCGCTCACTTCTTTTGGCGAAGATGAGGCGAGACATTGAGAGGTTTGTATCCCGCTGCACAACATGTCAAAAGGCTAAGTCACGATTGAATCCACATGGTTTATATATGCCTCTTCTGTTCCTAGCACTCCATGGGAGGATATATCTATGGACTTTGTTTTAGGACCGCCTAGGACCAAGAGGGGAGGGATAGTGTTTTTGTGGTGGTCGATAGATTTTCTAAGATGGCTCACTTTATTCCTTGTCATAAGAGCGACGATCTTTGTTAATATTGCTAACCTTTTCTTTCAAGAAATCGTTCGCTTGCATGGTATGCCTTCTACTATTGTTTCAGATCGTGATGCCGAGTTTTTGAGCCACTTTTGGAGAACTCTATGGAATAAATTGGGGACCAAGCTGCTGTTTTCAACAACATGTCATCCCCAAACCGATGGCCAAACCGAGGTAGTAAATCGTACATTATCTACTATGTTGAGGGCTGTTTTGAAGAAGAATTTGAAGATGTGGGAAGAGTGTTTGCCGCATGTTGAGTTCGCTTATAATAGGGCGGTCCACTCCACCACTAAGGTAAGTCCTTTTCAGGTAGTATATGGCTTCAATCCCGTGCTCCTATTGATCTATTACCTTTACCTACTGGTGAGCAGAGTTAATCATGATGCTAAGGAACATGCTGAATTTATTCTGAAATTGCATGAAAAGACTAAAGAAAATATTGAAATGATGAATGAAAGGTATCGGATTGCGGGAAGCAAAGGTAGAAAGGAGGTAAAACTTGAACCGGGTGATTTAGTATGGTTACACTTGAGAAAGGATCGTTTTCAGAATTGAGAAAATCTAAATTAATGCCTAGAGCTGATGGTCCTTTCAAGATACTTGAGAAAATAAATGATAATGCACACAAACTTGAGTTGCCGCCGAATTTGGGGTTAGTCCCACATTTAATATTGCAGATTTGAAACCGTTCATGGGAGAAGAAGATGAGCTTGAGTCGAGGGCGACTCCACTTCAAGAGGGGAGGATGATGAGGACATCACTCCTATGCATACGCCTGAGACTCCTCCAGTTGTGATGCAAGGACCCATCACAAGAGCACGAGCACGGCAATTGAATCAACAGGTGAGCTCGTTCCTAAGTACTCGTGCATATACTTGTGAGGATGGTATGCTACCTAATGATATTATTGATTATATTGTACTTAGAAATTTTGGAGAGGATCATGAAGGCTTTGGAAACCAGCAAGGGCCAGGAGGAAGGCAAGTAAGGTGTCCAAGTCAAGTTGGAAACCTAATTCATCTCGGAGTCGACTACCTCGGCCACCAGGAGCAGTGCTCACTAAAATCGTCGCCCAGGCCACAAACGGGCTCCGATTTTGATGATCCACATATGCCTCGAAAGCTAAGGAGATAATATTTCCAATGGCCCTGGTTTCAGGTCATTTGGACTTCGGAGTCGACAGGAATTCGCATTGCAAGTTGGCAAACAGAATCTGTCCCAGGGTGCTGCGTCACCAATTTGGGCCGTTGGCCCATGTATCGTGTTGGAGTCCATCACGGATGCGTCTAGGGTTTCTAGGACGTCCCCTAGACTTTATATCCAGTAGCCGCCGCTAGGGTTTGATTTGGGTTTTGCTTAGATTAATTCTGTCTTTGAACAAAGGTCGCTGTTCATCGGTTTGTAAGACCCCAACTCGTGAGCTTCATCCTCAATTGCAAATTCAGTTGCATCTTTCTTGTTCTTGCTTGTGTTCTCGATTCATTGGCAGGATTAGCCTTCGTGGCGAGGTCAACCGGCAGCGCCACGGTTGATAACGAGGACGCGTGGTGCTACGATTGCAGGGGTTTTGATCGTGCCGATCAAGAAGCCGGATCGTGTGTGTCTCGCGCCGCCTAATCGACTTATCCTCCACCTGACGGAAGTTCGGGCAACCCCGTCCCCATCAGGTTCACTTACTCTTAGTAGTCATGCTTAGCCACACTTAATAAAAACTTAAATTCTTTACAATTTAAAAATGTTGGATATGATTAAAGGGGTCAGATATGACTATTTAATGTTGCTAATATTTTGGTGAAAAATGAAAATAAAACTATGATTTTAACGCGGGCGATTACTGGTAATAGCCAAAGGTGCATGGACTTGCACGTATTGTAGGGGGAGATTATCGCCCAGGTCAGATTAAGGACCAAACTCAGTGTTCTTTAAACCCAAGAATTACTGTACAACTACAAGTGCTGGTATGTGACAGCCTTAACCTATTAAGTTATTTAGAACTAGCTTTGCACATCAGTAGGCTGGAGTAGTACAGGCTTTTAGTAACTGATTACTCAAAGAGGCGCCCACACCGAGGTGTTGGGAATAATGTTTGCTGATATAACGATGTACGCCATGCTATAGGTATGCTTAATCCTTTAATGTATAGTGACTATACAAACATTTACACCATAGCATGGGTTTGTTGTCACCGGACTGGTGCAAAGATAGGGCTAGGTAATGCAACGGTTATGTTATGATATCTTCTTACCGACACACCAAAGTAAGTGTGTTACTGGCCTGGCAAAAGGGGATGATCATTTTTTGTGGGTAAAGCTGTACACCTCTGCAGAGTGTAATTTTTTTCGAAAAGTTGTTTCCACGGTCATGGGAGCCTTGGTGCGCCAGCACGAGTTAGATGTTTTTTTCATAAAACTCTGGTTTCTACCATGTGTTGGTAGGAAATGGCTCGTGGATATGGTCATATCACCCAGGTTTGTAAATTATCTTATTTGTACTTACATACTGTTATTTTATGTACTAAATTGCTTTTATTTAAATTCTGCTTGCAATTTACTATTCAGTGTTTATATTTTTAAATTGGCTTTATGCAAATTAACCGTACAAGTCTTTCCTTTGAAATGGCCTGCATATATTATATATAGGCTTTGCAAAAGTATTGTTGAGTACGAAAGTACTCACTCTTACTTATTTATCATTTTTTTGTGAAGAATTAGATTAGCTCGACGAAACTTACTTTGACGCAAGATGCGGGAATTATCTTATCGAGTTTACTAGGGTTTTTGTCTTGTCAGTTGTCTGAGGGTTGGATAGGCACACTACAAAACTTTTGCTTCTTTCACTGCAATATATTTTGAATTGTAAGACTACTTTGTATCAATAGCTTTTACTTCAATAATATTTTGTATAGTTGTGATTTTAATTATTGTAAATATGTATACTAGCTACTGATCATAAAACCAGTGATATATATATAGTGACAACTGACAGCCAACATTTCAGCCATTTCCTTCTTCCCTTCATGATTGCCAGCTTGACGGCTTGAACGATATGCGTCGACGTTGCCATGATCGTGTCGCTAGCTTGACGTGAGAGCTGGCCGTACTCGTATATCTATATCATAACTACACTTGAGGTATCTTCTTTTCTCTCGCTCGCCTGTCAACTTTTGCAGATACTACCTTTACTAGACTTCATAAACTTGGAAAAATATCCCGTGCAAATAAATATTTGGTACAATCTTGGTGCAACCCAACTAACAAAAGTTTCAAAAAATTCTGAAAAAAATCATGGATATACATCTCAGCTTACCCCATCTACAAGACGAATTTGATCATGAAATTTTATATGTAGATGGGGTAAGCTGAGATGTACATCCATGATTTTTTTCAGAATTTTTGAAACTTTTGTTAGTTGGGTTGCACCAAGATTGCACCAAAACTTTATTTGCACAGAATATGTTCCCCATAAACTTACCGGCCAGGGAGCCCTTTCTTACGTGTCCTCCCTCGATAAATGCATATTACAAATATGTAATTACATTTTGGTCTTTTCACCGGCCGAGGTAAATTTTTTGTTAACTTAATTGAGCTACCAAATAATGTTAGAAATTTTTGAAATTTTTTGATAAGTGTCCTCAGAGCATGCCTAAACTATCATAAAAATTTTAGATCATGATTAAACTTGTACAATTTTTTAAAATTCTGACAATGCTAATAATTGTTCGTGGAATCAAGCGACAAGCTGCAACTCCATATGAGGTACTTGACAATGCTCAATTTGTTCCATGATTGAGATTCCAAGACAATGCGGTGGCACTTGACAATGCCCAACAGCTCAATTTGCTTTCATGATTGAGATTCCATGCGTTTGACAAGGATGGTAATCCAGAAAGTTTGACAAGTCCATGTATAGAACTAATTTCTTGTTTTGATAATTCATTTTATTTCAATATAGTAACATACAATATTGATACGTGTAAGATTTTTCAGTTATATTGTATGATAGTATTCTAGTTGTAGCGGTAGTATTTGCATGTTATAAAAATATTAATTTATTTTACTAGTCAGCAAAATTATTGTTTAATAGCGAGACTTATATAATTTTATTCCTCTCGTCGTCAGTGAGCTATTGGTGAAAACCATTTACAAATCTGAACTGCCAATAAAAAGATATGGCTAAAATAAATAAGAAACAGATTCATGTACAAACTACAATACACATTAACTAGTTGGGTTGACCAATGTATTAACTAGTAATTGATTCGGTAGTAGTTGCATCAGTTGTTCTATAGTAAAATGTATTCACGATTTACTACTGAATTGCTAGTAATCAGTTCGGTGAGCACAGCGATATGGCTCGCACGTCGAATAGGTAGCATAGCGTGCGCACGTAGAATAACACCACCGTGTATATATAAACGGATAGTAAATTAGTGTTCATTTGGCTGTAAAATTGGCTTTAATCTGCTGTTGAACCTTCTACAAGATAGTAAAATATATATATATATGGATTGTAATGTTTATCATCAGACAACAAAATAAATGTTTATTAGCGAGACTTATATCATTATGTTACTCTCGTCGTCAGCAAGGTACTGGTGAAAACCTCTTGTGAATCGGAGCTGTCGCTAAAAAGCTATGGCTAAAACAAAGAAAAATATTATGGTACAAACAAGCAAACACATTTACTAGTTGGTTTTCCATATAACTGATAGTAAATTGGGACATTTCTATCTCACTGAGTACTAGGATACGTGGCTCGATCGATATGTGTTAACTGGCTAGGGAGTAGGGATGGCAAAAATACCCGTGGGTCCGGGTACCTGCGGGTACCCGACCCGACGGGTCCGGGTCCGAGTCCACATTTGGACCCATGGGTATATTATTTCGGGTCCGGATCTGGGTCCGGGTCTAGGTCTCATTTTGGACTCGTGGGTACCCAAACCCAGACCTGTTACTAGAGAAGGTGAGGTGAGGTGAGCTCAAATAGATTAGTACGCACCCTTGTCATAAGTTACACTATAGCTCAATGGAAGGAACCCTGTGATTGAATCAAGAGGTCTTGTGTTCATGTAACACCCCGAACGCCAACGCGCCACGGATGCTACCAAAAGACCGCTTCACTAACGACACCCCTCGGACCCACACATGTCCAAAGAGGTTACCAACCCACGATAATTCTCCACATCAAGATCAATTAAACCGAGAATTACCGAAGAAGACATAAAAACTAACACCTCTATGAAGATGACTGCAATCAACCACTAAACTCTAAAACCGGTTTAAAACTAAGTCACCGAAATTTACAAAATTTCGGCATGACCTCTCTAGAAAATAGGACATCCACTCAGCAGACAGAAAACATATGCAGTCACATGATATCATTCTGGCAGTTCCTTAGTTAACCAATCTCACACCCAATAGAAATAAATAACTCCACCACGACAAATGACACATTACAAACACATTAGTTACATCCAGACTTAACGAATCAGTTAACTAGATTGTGGAGGCCGAAGGCGTGCACGTGATACTACTCCCAACCAGACGAGCCAACTTCAAGGTACCTAAAATAGGAAACAAACAAGCGTGAGTCCAAGACTCAGCAAAGTGCAACCAGAAGGAAAAGTAATGAATTCAACGGAATTACATTTACGTTAGAATTTAATAAGGCCATTACTTAGTTGAAAACATCCAGTACAAGAAACAGTAATTAACTCCGCTCACCACAACCAACTCGAAAACATAAGTAAACCTTACCCATGCCTCAATAATCATTTCTGGATGAGCTCACGACTCAATCCTCAACCTGTCATTTCCATTCTCATCAATTAACGTTTATCAATTGCAACACAATACAATGCAATGCGTTTATGCTTTTATGCTTTCATGCTCCAAATGCAACCTTTTAGCCTATGCCGGTATAGCTGAGTGCACACCCGTCGGTATGCACCCTCTTATTCCCAACCATCCCGTGGCGGGCCTACTCTTACTGACTCGCTCCCATCCGTGGATGGGACTACGAGGTAGGACTTTTGTACTCACTACGTGTGAGTACAGAGGCCCACATCAACATGAGTCGCCTCTTCTGTAATGAATGAACATATGCAAATGATGCTTATAACAATTCATACACGGCATCACAAGTATTTGCCCTTAACCATGACCAAAAAACATATCGCATAAACATAGAAACAATAGGAAATTCTTGAACATACCAAAAATTTACCGACTAGTACATATACAATTCTCACGCCCATACAAGAGGTAAATCTTATTCCAATGTCTCCTGTGCACATCTGTCATGCAACGCATCATGTCAATGTGCTCAAAACGATCTCTTTCTGCTTTCATCATCATACTAAGAACCATTTCTAGATATGCTATTAAACAAAACCAAATCATTAGAATTTTCATACTCTTATCGCAAGCAAAGTATTTAACACCTAATAACGCTCTAGAGGATGCACTTGCCTTTTATTGAAGACGGAGTGACGCGGGGTCGAGGCAACCCCCAAAGACCCTCTACCACCAGTATCCGCATTTCATCAAGAAGCGTATGACCTCTCTCCTCAGCTTGCCTTGCAGCTGTCTCAACTGAGACTACTATATCACCTAACATTAGAATAGGAACATCAAGATCGAGAATGCACTGTGACACCGAGAGCATATCAGTAGTGCAGCCCTCGCCTCTCCATTCTTTGTTAAGATTCTGGATGAAGCTATCATTGCATAGCATTACAGAAACCTCAACCTTTTCGTACTTCCCAACGTTGCTTATTGAAGTATCTCGTGTGTTGTAATTAGAATCCAGAAGTCCATCTAGTGCAATTTTCATCGCCATCGGGATATTCAATTTTAGAATTTCTACAATGTTCTGTGTGTACATTACCGGAAGCAAAGGTCAATAACGTTCCACCAACAAATAGAAAATGCAACCAAGACTAACATATGGATATCTGATTGACAAACATGTCCAACTACAGTTTACCCTGGGGAAAATAAACTACTCATACCAAAACAACCTCAGAATAACAGTAGTATATAAATATACCTAGATGAATGAACTCAAGTAACCAAGACATAACCAACCAATCAGGTACCAATTGCCACAACCAAATCCATAATCATGCATTACGATATCTACTTACTACTTAGCAAACCACATTTCCCGAGTGTTTTACCTCTTGGTCAAAGATCTACTAACACATGCTCACTACGAAATACATACCCCTTTCGGCAAATGATTAACATAAATAGTTCAAAAGCGACAATAGACGGTTTCTAATATGCCAACTAACATGAATAAGATCACAACAAGACTAGCACTCCATACTTTCCACATTGTTTAGCAATATCAGAATAACGCTTGGCAAAACACCCATCCAGCTCTTTCCGATGGCACTTTCTATAACAATAGCTCTTCGGGGTGTACAACCATAAATCAAGCAAGCAAAACTCGAGCACATGCAAGTACTTCGAAAATGATCAGAAGCATCATACACAAATACACATTTAGTCCGATGATCTTCAAAAGAACATGATAACATGGCATCAACAACAATTAATCCTAGCCAACATTGATAAACTTGGGAGCATGGCATCGATTCTAGCATTTCAAAGCCCATCTCACAACCCTGCACACTTCACTCACTGCGATACCACAACCTAAACCTTCTAGGCATTTCATCGAACACCTAGCATGCATAGAAAACAGCCAAGCTAGAATACCTCAAAGCAATTCCATGGAGGAAGGAGGGGGTGGGGGAGAGGCTGGAGGAGGCGCCGGCCGGAGGAGATCGCCGGAGTTGGCCGGAGCAGGGCTGGAGGCTAGCCGGAGCCGCCGATCTGGAGGTGGAGGAAGCGGCGCTGAGGGATTTTGGGGAGCCATAAGCATTCTTCGGCCGATTGGAGGAGCACACACAGGAACAAAGTGGTCGGGAGCAGCAAGCGTCGTCGGCCGCGGAAGGCCGGAAGCGGGAAGCTTCGGCAGGAGAAGCGCCATGGAAGCTTCGGCCAGGGAGCAGGCGCCAAGGAAGCCGGCGCCGGGAGGAAGGAGGCGCGAAGCTGGAGGAGGCCGTGAGGAGGCTGCAGGTGCGCCATGCTCCGGAGTCGGGAGGGGGCGGCGCTAGAGTTAGGAAGGAGCCAGCACTGAGGTTGGGAGCAAACAAATAGGGATGAAAACGGGTCGGATACGGTCGGATATTGTTGTTCCCGTATCTTAACTCATATTTTTTCCGGATTCGAATCGGATACGTAAGGCGAATCTGGATCTGATTTGGATATTTGAGTTTGAATCTGATGCTGTCGGAACGGATACATGCGGATTCGGATCGGAAGCGGATAATATAGGCGGATAATGCGCGCATATAAAAGGAATATACATGGAACCATATAGACATCATGTTGAACAAATAAGTTGAACAAATCAATTTAGGTAAAAGCATTATATCACCACTCTATTTGTTGATAGATTTGTTGAAGTTCACGCTTAAAGACAAAGTTGTATTTCTTGTGCCAGTATCAAACAACTACTCCCTCTATCCAATAGTGAACCAAATTAATGAAATTAACCCGTACCGTTTACCGTTAACGGATATTCGGTCGGATATTTACCGTTTACGAATATCTGGTCGGATATTTTCCGGATATCTGGTCGGATATTTACCGGATTACCATTTACGGATATCCGGTCGGATATTTTTCGGATATCCGGTCGGATACTTTCCGGATATCCGGTCGGATATTTACCATATTACCGTTTATGGATATCCGGTCGGATATTTACCGGATACCGTTTACCGGCAAAATATGGTCGGATTTCAGGTATCCTGTATCCGTTACCGTATCCGGTAACAACTATCTGGTACCATTACCGTATCCGGCCGGATACGGATTTTTCTTTCCGAATACGGTATCGATCGGATTCGGTACCGGTTCGGTCGGGATTAACCTGTACCATTTTCACCCCGACAAACAAATGACTGGCCTCCTCTTTTTTTCTTGTGATTGGTGGGCTTTTAGGGTTAAGGGAAAAATATGAAGACCCCCAAAAGACTTCAAAAATCCACTTTAAACCCTTAGAGTGAACCAACAAATTTAAATTCTTGGCGCGAAATGGAAATTATCAGAATCGACAACATGCCGCAAACTGAACGGCTCGGTAAAAACCTCAACCGAGAAACTAGGGAAAATAACCAAAACCTTTAACAAAAGCTTCGGCTGCGCGACGATAAATAGTTTCTCCCGAAACAAACAAAGAAAAACCTTGAATCACGAAGATGGAATCATTTCCGGCCGAAAACCCTAGCAAAAGAGATTTTGCGGTATTACAGTTCAAGCCCCATTCTAGCCTTTTTTTTCATTTTATTTGAATACCTCATGCATACACACCTTAAGTCATGGTAACGGGTCCGGGTACCCATCGGTTCGAGTCAGAGTTTGGACCCGTGTTGACTTGGTCGGGTCCAAACTTGGTCTCGGGTTCGGGTCCTGAAAGGTGGACTGGAGGTACTTTGACCGTTGCCATCCCTACTAGGGAGCTAGTATATCTACAAACTATACTACATCTTCGTGTAGAATGCCCTATTATACTCCCTAGCCAGTTAATGCAGGCCGATCGCGCTGTGTATCCCAGTACTAAGCACAATGAAATTGCTCCAGACTTAGGCTATCAGTTACATGACCAACTAACTAGTAAATGTGTTTCCATGTTTGTACTAGAATCTGTTTTGTTTGATTTATATATAAATTTTTATTGAAAGATTCGATTTTGTTTTTATAGGTAGCTCATTGACGACGAGAGAAACATAATAATATAAGTCTAGCCAATAAACGCCGCATTAATGAGATTTTACTGCCAATTTATCGAATGTGTTGTAAGATTTTACTACCGCACAGACTGATGAACCCTCTAGTATGATTGTAAAATCTATATTTACAGATAGTAAAATCTTATTTATGTGACTTGTATCAATATGTTACTCTCGTCTCAGTAAGCTATTGATGAAAACCATTTATGAATCAAAGTTGTCAATAAAAAGTTATAGCTAAATCAAAGAAAAAATATATTCTCGTACAAACAAGAAATGCAGGTACTAGTTGGTCATGTGGTGTAAACTATTAAATATGTTTCTTTATTTGTACTAAAATCTTTTTCTTTGACATAGTCATAACATTTTATTGACAGCTCTAATTTACGAACGGTTTTTACCGATAGCTTACTGATAATGAGGGCAACATAATGATATAAGTCTTGCCAATAATGCCACATGAATGAGATTTTACTTCTAATTTACCAAATGTGCTGTAAGAATTTACTACCACATAGACTACTGAATCATCTATCATGATAGTAATATCTATCTATATAGATAGTAAAATCTATGTATACGAATAGTAAAATCTTATTCATGCGGCGTTTACTAGCGAGACTTATATCAATAAGTTGCTCTCATTGTTAGTAAGCTAATGGTGAAAATTATTCGTGAATCGTAGTTGTCAATAAAAAGTTATGGTTAAATAAAGAAATATATTCTAGTACAAACAAAAAAACGCATTTACTGGTTAGTCTAAATATGTTTCCTTGTTTGTACTAGAATCTTTTTTCTTTAATTTAATCATAATTTTTTATTGATAGCTTCGATTCACAAACAGTTTTTACCAGTAGCTTACTGACGATGAGATCAACATCATGATATAAGTCTTGTTAATAAACACCGTATAAATTAGATTTTACGGCCAATTTACTGAATGTTTCATAAGATTTTAGTACCGCACAGGCTACTGAACCTTTTGGCGTGATAGTAAAAATCAATATATATGGATAGTAAAATCTTATTCATGTAGCATTTATTGGTGAGAGTTATATCATTCTGTTGCTCTCGTCATTAGTAAGCTACTGGTGAAAACCGTTCGAGAGTTGGAGCTGTCAATAAAAAGTTATGACTAAATCCAAGAAAAACGATTGCAATACAAACAAGAAACTGCACATTTACTAGTTGGTTTGGCTATGTAACTTATAGGCTTTGTCTAGGGCAGTTTCATTGCGTTAAGTACTAGGACATGCTGCTTGGTTAGTTTGTATTGAATGGTTAGGGAGTATAATAAGCTATTCTATATGTAGCTGAAGAATAATATATATGCTATTCTATAGCTATGTGTAGTCTACGTGTCAGCTAGTTAACATAGACAGACTAAGGCCCTGTTTGTTTTAGCTTTTGATTATGGATTCTGGCCCCAAAAGCAGAATCAGAAACAAACAGCCTGATTCTAGAATTTGATTCTCATATACACTAGAATCCACAATCTACTTCATATGTGCTTTTGGATTCCAGCTTTTGGAAAATCAGCTTCTCTACAACCACAATCCAGAATCAGCTTTTAGATAATCCAAAGCTGAAACAAACAGGCCCTAAGCCCAATTAAGATAGATCGACTGAGCCATTCAATACTTCACACAACGAAATGATGTCCCAACTAGTAAATGACTAATAAATACTTCTTATTTGTACATGAATATTTCTTTTTTTATTTAGCCATAACTTTCAAATGAGATTAATTTTGGCCTTTAAATTTTATAAGGTTATAGAATCTCAAATCCTCTACGTATAGTAATTTTTTGAGAATTTTTCAATATATGTGTTTTTCATGGATTTTTGAAAACACCGGATATATTGCCTTTTACTATTGAAACAAATAACATGTTACTAGATATTACACAAGATATTACTATACTGAAACCAAGTGTACATATAGAACTAAATTCTTGTTTTGATAGTTCATTTTATTTCAGTATAGTAACATCTTGTGCAATAGCGAGTAACATATTCTTTCTTTGATAGTAAAAGTCAACATATTCTATATAAACCACTCTTACCTTGTAAAATCTATGAAAATCAAACACACAAGTTTCAAAAAATTATCAAAACATTATCAAACTTAGGGTGGTGAGATTCTACAACCTTATAAAATTTAAAGACAAAACTTATTTTTGGCTAAAAGATATAAAAAAGACAAATTCAGTTAAATAGTGATTTGTCACTAGCGATTTGTTAATTTTATATCTTTCAAATGAGATTGAGTTTGATCTTCAAATTTTACAGGATTGTAGAAGATCACCTTCCCAATTTGTACGAATCTGGAGTGGAATATGTTAAAGTGGTTTCTCAGGCGTGCATCCATGTCCACTGGATCCGGAAGCGAACGGTAGAGAAAACATGAGGTGATACGGCATCTTTTGCACTCGGCTTTAGTAAAGGGATGACCCAACAGCAGTAGCGTGGCATTTGTTGGAGAACAAGAAGTTTATCTCATTCGTCAGGAGTACAAGAAAACCTGCCATTCACGAAACATCATAGGACAATAATGAAAGGAGATTGATTGCATGAGAACAGAACATGTAGCATGTGCACGCAACATGTCCGACAAGAATTTCTAGACAGAAGTACATCTGTACATGTGCTGTCTTGAAAATGGCGAGGACAATAGTTAATTGTTCGTGGAATTTCTAGAAGACAAAATATATACCATTGTGCGGCATGGCATATCGATCGATCGCACGCGTGAACAGTGACGTCTCTGATGTGGGAGTTTCAGGCATTTGATGACATGGACCTGCCATGTTTAGTTCTTCATTTACAGCCTAACAGAGGATATGGACACCACAACGGCTTGGTAGACTTCATTTTTTGTGTGCTTCGTGAAAGACAACGAACTCTTGAGAGCCTATAACAAGTCGATGGCGCATAGGACTTTATTCCGTACTGACGTCTGGTTGGCCCATCGTATTCTCTTTCCCAACTCTCCGTGGGGCCTCTCGTTAAAAAAAAAAAAATTGCAAAATCTAATCGCAAGAGGCGTGTCTCGGCCAGCCTCACCCCCAACCAGCTGGAGTAAGGAACTACGATTACAGATGCAATTTTGATTCGAGCTCTCACTATTTATTTTAGGGTTTATTTAGCAGAGTTCTAGATTCTGATTCTCTATGAAATCGATTCTTCAGTTTCAGCTCCTGATTCTCTATTAAATCGATTCTCTGATGGAAATGATTTCTGTCTGAGAAATAGTTATGAACTATATAGTCGGCCCAAGCTATATAGGTGTGAGTACGCCCCTGGCTTAGGCAGAGCACGGGCGGTGGCCACTTCCAGCCCAAGCAAGGTTCAAAATCCCGTGAAATCTGGGATTTTGGACTGAGGCGAGATTCCAAATCTCGACGGAATAAAAAACTTTTAAAAAAATCAAAGTGCTAAAATGATTTCAGAAATTTCACCGAATTTTTGGGTATTTTGACTGGATTTCATCATTTTGGGACAGGATGTAGTGCTAATTTTTTTGGGAGAGATTTGTAATGCCTTTTTTTATGAGGAATATTACACCACTTACAGCCCCTGGATTCCCCAGAAGCAGCCGAAGCCACCTGTCACCCCACGGCATTTTGCGAAAAACCCCCTCCGTTTCTTCGAATTACGGATAGGTCCCTGTATATTACGGATAGGTCCTTCGCGGTTTTTTGTGAGGGGAAGAATTTTTTTTAGAATCGCGTTTGGGTCCCTAGCGCGCTATTTTACGGAAAAAGCTCCCGTTAAATTCAAATCGTGAACAGACCCTTTTCTAATTTTTCAGGATAGCGAACAGGTCAAAAAACGTAACAAACAGGTCCTCGCTCCTTACGTCAGGTCCTTTCTCCGTTTTTGACGGAAAAAATGTTTTCGTCACCAGAAATATGTGTGCATCTCTAAGAAGATTGTCATCACGTCTAGGTCCTTTCTCCGTTTTTCCCGAAAAAAATGTTTTCGTCATCGGAAATATGTATGCAGCTCTAAAAAGGTTGTCATCTCTAATAATTTTTCGCCCTTTTCCCTCTAGACTATTTTCCCACCTCGGTTTTCCACCTCGGTCTCCGATATTTTCCAAATAATTCGTCGAATGAGATATTTCTACAACTCTAACTCTCTATTTTTTTCTCCCGTAACTCGGTTTTTGCTGTTTCCCGGAGTGAGAAATATGTTGAAAATCGCGTTTACGTCCTTTCGTTGATTTTTTCCCACGCCCACACAACACGGCGTGCAATAGTACGCTACCATGTCTAGTACATATAAAAATACTTGAACAGCTTCGTAGTTCACTTAGTTAGAGCCACCCGATTAGTGGACCAGAGGTCCTAAGTTCAAATCTCCACAGAGCATTTATCATTCTCTTCTCTTTTTTTTCCCCTGCTTTCTACATCTTGTTTCTCTTTTGAAAGATGTGCTTAAGCATTACATGTGTTATGAGATTGTGTATTTGCTAAAGAGTGCCAGAACGTACTAGATTATAACTATGATATTGGTACTCTTTTGCAACATTGGATTAGTGCTTGCACTCGTTGCGAGTTCTGACCAAGTGCATCATATTTAAACATGACCGTAGAGTACGCTCAATCGTACTCAATCGTGAAGCTCACCTGACCAATCTTTTGATTATGCACATGGAGATTTCGCCCCTTGAAGCCGAGACTTCGCTTCTTTTGGCCGTTGTATTACGGATGATTAGCTTTAGATGCAATTACTGCTGTACACTTTGCTTTTCTCACTTTGACCATTAGGTACTATGTTTACCTGATACTTACCTTTTTGTACGATATCATGCATACTTTAGTATTGCAGCATCAAATGCTTTAAATTACTTAGTATTTTGCATTCAAACAAATAAAAAATATACATAAATGGTTGTATGATTTTTTTCATATTTTCCCAATTTTTAAGAGCCTTGGGAGACCAATTTTCGCTTGGTCAAAAAATTTGAAATTTCACCAAAATTTTAGTATTTCAACAGGAATTGGCGTAATACCTCTTAAGTATATCATCTACCGATCTAGCCATGCTTAACTGTTTTCCCCCTCTCATGTAGGTATGAAAATGGATCGGATAGTTTCCAACCAATCTAGATAATTTTCGGATATAGATTCTGTCGGATTGTATCGGATCAAAAACGGATACAGATTTTTATGTCGGATACGGATATGGATTCAGTAGCTTACTATCCGTCGAATAGGATACAGATCTGGATAATATAGACATTTATGGACCCGAATTATTCAGATATGCATGAGGGCTGGGTCAAGTCTACTCTTTTAGCCAAAAAGGTTTTTGAATTTTAAAATCATTTTCTAATTTAATTAATCCATAAATAAAATTTTACTTATTAAAATGGGCAAACTAGCTCTAAAAATTATGAATTTTTTGGATAAGTTCCTAACACAATATATCATTTAAAAAATTATTTTTAAGATTTTATCTAGTTTTAAATTTTCTCAAAAATTCAAAAACTATTGTCCTTAATAGGAAAATATTTTAATTAAATAGCTAAAAATGCATAAAAACTAATAAATACATAATTTATTATTTTAAATATAATTCAACAAAGACTACAAATCTTGGGTCATCACATGTTCTTCGTGAATGTTTGAGCAAATAAACTAGTTATTTTTTAAAAAAATTGTGTGTACAATATAAGGGGTTATCGTGTTCCGATAAATATCCGTGACCGTATCTAATTATATTTGTATCAGGACTATTCGTATCCGTATTCGCATCTGACAAAAAAATATGAAAATAAATATGATAAAGCCATTGTCCATTCGTATCCGATCCGTTTTCACCCCATACTCCCATGTTAGTATGTGGCCAATACTGCATTTTACATATATTATTAAGGTGTTGCCCATTCTCTGGTTAGAATGCGAGGCCTCTCTAGCTTGTGCTCTGGGATCTAGGGTTCATGGTAGTTTTGGATTGCAAGCACTAGGATGAAGCCAGAACATGTTACTGCATCGTGTGCCTTGAAGCTGTTTCTACTTTGGATGCTTGCATCTGCCCGCTTAGCGAAACAGCAAGATTCTACTGTGGCCAATGTGCATACTAATTTAGTGCAGAATAATGCGCACTACTACAGAACGACACATCACTATCACTGTATCTGTATCGGTTCTTAAATTTTTCGAAAAAAACGATTGTGATAAGTAACTTCGGAGAGGTGTTAGTAATAATCAGTATCGGTTCTGAGATTATAAGTGATTGTGATGTAGCACGGGAACATCTGAATCGGTTCTCTACTAAAAAGTGATAGTGATGTGCACGATCATCACTATCGGTTCTTTTCATAGAAGTGATAGTGATGTGCGTGATCATCACTATCACTTCTATGAAAAGAACCGATTCGATGACCGCATACATCGATATCACTTTTAGTAGAGAACCGATTCGATGTGCACATGGTTATCACTATCATTCTTTTTATAGAAGCGATAGTGATGACGAAGGCACATCACTATCACTTGTTGAAAAGAACCGATTCGATGTGCTCGTGCTTATGTCTAAAGTGATGGCCGTGCACATCAAGATCGCTTTTGAAAAGAACCGATTCGATGTGCCTCGCTAGGTTATATATACCACTCAAGCTTGAACTCTTCTCTGTTTTTGCTCAGAGGAGATTTTCTCCGCCACCCGAGAAAATAGCTCATATTGTGTGGTTGGAAGCAATAGTTGGGTGAGAAAATTTGAAGTCCTCATGGGTGGGTATTAAGAGGGCAAAATTGAAACCCTATCTTGAGGAGATTCCCTCTTTTGCTCTCTATTGCGGTTTTCTTCAAAATGTGAGCAACAATTCTTTAAACCCTTCAATTTTGCTCTGTAATTTCAATATGTTGTCAATAAAGTTTAGGTTGCCTTTGGAATTGTGTACGTGCTTTCAGATTTCACACTCTTTATTTGACAAGCGCATATCTATTTAATTTTTGTAGTGCGATCTCTGTTTATATATATGGAATTATTATTGCTATCATGTAGTAAGCTGTTATTAGAGTTTAGGCGGCGTAACCTCGTCTCCCGTTCGAGGGTGCTTATTTATAAATATGCTGAGCGAAAGGGCATATTTATAAGCGGCGATCTCGAATTGTCCACGTTTTTGGACAATTCGAGGATATATAGTTCGAGCAAGTTCTCGAAGTGTTGTACAACCGAGTAGATTTTGGTAGCGTCTCTCGGTGTTCTCCGGATACACACCCTCTTGACTGTTGTCGAGGCGTGTATCCGGAGAACAGTGAGAGATCAAATTTTCTCTGAGTTGTACAACGGCTTAGAACTTGCTCAACCATATATCCTCGAATGGGATAATTAGGACCTAACCTATGTAGAGATTAGGAGTCATCGTTGGTACCCTTGATTTTTTTCGTTGTAGTAGAAAGATTTGCAAGCTCTTGCACTAGCTATATAATTAGATTATTTGATATCGTTGTTGATGTTAAAATTTATGTCTCTTATGTAGGGAATTGGCGGAAGCTTTAAACCGTGGAAGAAGCTAGGTATCGATCGTGAGTACATTTATATATCTTGGAACACGTCCACTATTTTGCAAAGGTAATATTAATTGAAATGATGTCTCAATATTTAAAATAGCTATAGCTAGTTGTCGCTCGAGCTTTTTCCTTAATTTATTGTGCGAAATTTAATTGCAGATGGACCGTGAGGAATGGATGTATCGGAAAAGCCGTGTGAGTGCTGAATTTGAGAGGGTGTTGAGGAGTTCAAAAAATTGCGAAGAGCGACATGGTGAGGAGGGTGTAAACTTCATATATTGTCCTTGCATTGATTGCACCAATCGAGGAGATTTAACAACTCATCTCAAATTGAGGACCACGATTCGGCGTGGCCGTGAGGAATTACACATGTTGGATCCATCACGGGAGGCGGTAGTACCACTCCGATATGCAACGAAGATACGGTGGAACCGGATGACGAGTTCTGATCGATATGTTTGAGGAGGATAATTTGGAGCAAATGTTGCGGGATGTGGAGGGTAATTACGGAAAGAGAGTTTGAAAAGTTTAAAAGCTTGATAGAAGGCGATGCCAAACCGCTGTTCACATGTTGCAAAGCGGAATACACGAGTTGGGTTCGGTCCTTGCATTGTTCGAATGAAGGCAAAACACCGTTGGACGGATACAAGTTTCAATGCACTACTAGTTCTTCTATCGGATCCGCTGCTGAGGGAGAAGCGAGTTGCCAACAAGTATTTATGAAGCGAAGAAGCTACTATGTCCCATGGGAATGGAAATAGAAAGGATACATGCATGTCCGAATGATTGCATCTTGTCCGTAACGCACATCAGAGCTGACGTTTGTCCGGTTTGCGGTGTGCCCGGTACAAACAAAAGGAGAAGCGTAACGACAAGAAGCGAAGAGCCGGGCAACGACGGTGAAGAGGTCAACACTAAAGGTGCACCGCCAAGGTATTGTGGTACTTGCCCATCATTCCCGTCTGGAGCGGTTGTTTGCAAATCCGAGAGAGGCAAAATTGTTGCGTTGGCATTACGAGTCTCGAAAGGAAGATGGCAAGTGAGACACCTCGTTGATTCGGCTCAATGGAGAAACATCGATTGGAAACATGAGGAGTTTGGTGCGAAATGAGGAACATAAGATTTGGGTTGAGTACCGACGGAATGAATCCGTTTGGTAACATGAGCGATCGTCACAAAGACTGGCGATTCATTGTGTATCTACAACCTCCTCCTTGGTACATGCATGAAGCGGAAGTATATCATGATGTCATTACTAATCTCGGGACCCAAACAGTAGGAAATGATATTGATGTGTACCTTGCACCATTGATCGAGGATTTGGTAAAATTGTGGAATGAGGGGGTCGTCGTGTGGGATGCGTACAAAAGAGAGCATTTCACCCTACGGGCTATGGTATTTTGCACCATAAATGATTTCCCGGCCCTTGGTAATTTGGCAGGTTACAATACGAAAGGAGCCAAAGCGTGTCCTATTTGTGAAGAGGAGACTGAGAGTCTATGGCTGCCGAATTCCAAGAAAACTGTGTATATGGGTCACCGTAGGTTTCTACCTCGAAGTCATCGATACCGTAAGATGGATGACAAATTTGATGGGAAGATGGAAGTCCGTTCGGCACCGCAACCTATGAGTGGAAGCCAAGTGTATTCACGTGTAGAGGATATCGATGTTCAGTACGGAAAGAGCCGTAAATCTGTTCGTCCTAGGACCATTTGGAAGAAGAGGTCAATATTCGGGACTTACCGTCTTTGGAAGGAGTTAGATGTCGGCATTGTATTGATGTCATGCATGTTGAGAAGAATGTCTGCGACAACTTGGTTGGCATCCTTGAACATACCAGGAAGACCAAAGATGGTGTCAATGCTCGTCGCGACATGGCCTACATGGGAATCGGGCCCGGACTTGCGGTGATAGAGGAGGATGGAAAAGGCCGTACATCCTGCTGCATGCTACACCTTGTCCAAGAAGGAGAAAGAAGATCTCTGCAAATGTCTCCAAAGTATTAAAGTTCCATCGGCTACTCATGAACATTAAGAAGCTTGTGTCTATGGATGATTTGAAGTTGTTGGGCATGAAGTCCCATGATTGCCATGTCTTGATGACCCAAATGCTCCTAGTTGCAATCGAAATATTCTCCCAGAGGATGTCGGGTTGGCAATCACAAAGTTGTGTTATTTCTTCAATGCGATCTCTGCAAAGTTATTGACCCGATGTACTAGACAACTTACAGAGTGAGGTGGTGCAGACTCTGTGTCACCTTGAGATACATTTCCCACCGTCGTTCTTTGACGTAATGGTCCACCTTGTTGTTCACCTTGTCGAGAGATTAAGATATGTGGACCCGCTTTCCTCGTTACATGTATCCGTTCGAGAGGTACATGGGTATATTAAAGTCGACGTGAGGAATCGGTTGAAGCTTCGAGGGTAGTATTGTTGAAGGTTATGGAATGAAGAGGTTATTGAGTTTTGCGTGGACTACCTGGGTAAAATACAAGCAATCGGTGTTCTTGTATCTCGTCATGAGGGCAGACTTGCTGGTAAAGGAACCGTTGGGTCCAAACTAATGAGTCCGAGGTTTGATATGTATTGCAAGGCGCATTTCACAGTCTTGCAGAATAGCGCAGAAGTTCGTCC
Organism: Guadua angustifolia; assembly: GCA_036346375.1. Lineage (NCBI taxonomy): Eukaryota > Viridiplantae > Streptophyta > Magnoliopsida > Poales > Poaceae > Guadua > Guadua angustifolia. Next base: position 34,430,710 of record CM070511.1, on the reverse strand, counting down.
ATACATCGGCAAAGCATAAGTTGATATTACGGAAGAGAATCCACAAATGGATGAGCTTTCCATCGCACAAGAACACAATGATCGATTCCTCACATGGTTCAAAGAAAAGCGGAGGTCTCCTTATCGAGAATGTAAAATGGTTGGTGACGGACCAAGATTTAATGTGAGACATGGCAGGGTGCGATATTAATGGTTACACCTTTTACATCGAGAATCAAGATGCCAAAGTCTTGTCCAAAAGCAGTGGTGTGAGTATAAATGCTTTCTCGATGATCATCACTCAGCAGTCTCCCCAACCGCAATGAACTCCTACTATGGGATGATCGAAGAAATTTGGGAGCTCGATTACGGAATATACCAAGTTCCATTGTTCGATGTAAGTGGGTGCGACTTCCACATGGAGTGAAGGTCGACAAGAGAGGCTTTACTATTGTGGATCTCGATGAGACTCGCCTACAAAGATGATCCGTTTGTCCTTGCAAAGCAAGCAACTCAAGTCTTTTACGTGCGCGATCCGACCAATCCAAGGTTGCACGTCGTTCTTCATGGCAAGAGACGGATCGTAGGAGTTGAAGATGTTGTAGATGAAAAAGAGTATAACCAATTCGATGAGATACCTTCATTTGCAGATGGGGCTTGTCTTAGCGGGGATGACGACACACATGGAGCCAATTACATGCGAGTAGATCATAATGAAGGGCAATATTGTAAATAAATGGACTATTATAATGTATGTAAAATAGTATTGTAAATCCAAGGTGATTAATTGCTGTTTGGAGGCTTCGATGGAAATGCATGCAATTTCTCTTTATCTGCACTTTGTGCCATAATTTGTGAAAGAAAATTCCATTTGATGAAATTATTGTTGGGAAAGCTTGTAAATAGTCGAAAGTTCATTTCGAAATTTTAGTACAATTCTAGATTAATTTGAAAAAGTTTTGACTTTTCTCGCTACGCACAAATCATGTCTCTGAAATGAATTTTGGCATATTTCTTGAATGAGGTCATTTTTCCAAAAATTATTTTATGAAAAGTTTTGCGGTATCTGAAATATGTTTCTTCAAAATTTCTAATAATTTCAACAATGTATGACAAAGTTATGGCATTTTCTCTCTTTGTTGAAATGCTGAAATTTCAGAACTTGCAGATGTCTGAAAAGGAATAGTGCAATAAACTACATCGATGTCGGTTTTATTAAAAAGTAATCTTGACGACTAACATCGATGTTCTATTAGAAAAGTGATGATCAAGCATCGATGTCGGTTTTATTAAAAGAGTGATACTAATGATGAAGAATCGATGTCGGTTTTCTTAAAAGAGTGATACTAATGATGAAGCATCGATGTCGGTTTTCTTAAAAGAGTGATACTAATGATGAAGCATCGATGTCGGTTTTCTTAAAAGAGTGATACTAATGATAAAGCATCGATGTCGGTTTTATTAAAAAAGTGATACTAATGACTAACATCGAGGTTCTATTAGAAAAGTGATGATAAAGCATCGATGTCGGTTTATTAAAAAGTGATACTAATGGTTAAGCATCGATGTCGGTTTTACGAAAAGAGTGATACTAATGATTAAGCATCGATGTCGGTTTTCTTAAAAGAGTGGTACTAATGATAAAACATCGATATCGGTTTTATTAAAAAGTGATACTAATGACTAACATCGTGGTTCTATTAGAAAAGTGATGATAAAGCATCGATGTCGGTTTTATTAAAAAGTGATACTAATGGTTAACATCGATGTCGGTTTTACGAAAAGAGTGATACTAATGATTAAGCATCGAGATCGGTTTTCTTAAAAGAGTGATACTAATGATAAAACATCGATGTCGGTTTTATTAAAAAGTGATACTAATGACTAACATCGTGGTTCTATTAGAAAAGTGATGATAAAGCATCGATGTCGGTTTTATGAAAAAGTGATACTAATGGTTAAGCATCGATGTCGGTTTTACAAAAGAGTGATACTAATGATTAAGCATCGATGTCGGTTTTCTTAAAAGAGTGATACTAATGATAAAACATCGATGATCGGTTTTATTAAAAAGTGATACTAATGACTAACATCGGTTCTATTAGAAAAGTGATGATAAAGCATCGATGTCGGTTTTATTAAAAAGTGATACTAATGGTTAAGCATCGATGTCGTTTTTACGAAAAGAGTGATACTAATGATTAAGCATCGATGTCGGTTTTCTTAAAAGAGTGATACTAATGATTAAGCATCGATGTCGGTTTTCTTAAAAAGTGATACTAATGACTAACGCAATTCTTAAAACCCGGCCCATAACCATTGCTGACCCTTCTCCTGCACGCCCTAGCCGCCCGCCTTCCGCCTTCTCGCCCCCGCCCCGTGGCGCTTAACCCTAACCTTGAGAGTCTTGCCGCCGCCCGCCGCCCGCCTTCACGCCTCCCGCCCGTCGCCGATGCAAGGACGCCTCCCGCCCGTCGCCGTCGCCGAGGACGCCCACGCCACCCCACACCGCCTCAACGCCGACGCCGCCCCACTCCCGGTGCCCTTCAACGCCGACGCCGACGCCGCCCGCCCGCTTCGCTCGAGTGGTACCTCGGCTTCGCGAGGCGCGGCTTTGTCTTGATCAAAACATCACCGCCGCCATCTTCACTTTGTCGCCGACGTCTCCTAGCCGTTTGCATTTCGTTACGCCTTTGTCCGTAAGTATTTGATATACATGCCTTATTCTTTTAAGTGAATGCAAAGGGCGATCTATGTGTTTGATTTGGGGACCTTGCATGAGGGCTTAAGTGTTCTGTGAGGATATCTGGGACTGGAATAGATGATTTGTGACAACAAACTTGACAGTCTGGTATATATGGTATATATATATAATTGTGATATACTTGGTTAGTGTAATTGTCATTCACAGTGAAATGCTTACTGGTAATATTCACTGCTATATTGCTTACTGGTAATATTCACTGCTTAAGTGTTGCGTCTGGAATGGGTCAAGTTAGGCGGCCTCTGCATTTTTATTTCTGTGCATTTGGTATAGCGACTGAGGAAAGCGGTTCAAGAATATACTTCTTCGATAATTGTATGATTCCAGCAACTCGTGGGAGCTGTGTCATTGCCACGAACCAAATAGTAAAAAAGAGTAATGATTCTTAGGCGGTTATCTTAACCGATCTAAGATTTTAGTTGGGGAGAGCAACATAGATATACAAATGTATGTTCATGTGATAGGTCTAAAAATAAGCCTCTTCATTTTACGCTTGAGTGGGTTTATTTGTAAAGTTACATATTACGTGAGGGTCGCCGGTACTCTTTTTAGGAGATCAAAATCATTAGCTCGCTCTATAAGATTTTGATCTCTACTTTAAATTAGCCGTGTGTTACCCATGTGTATGTGGAAGTAGTGCGCAACACACCATGTTAAAAGTGTGTGTTGGTGTGGATATAGCCATATAGGTGTGTGTAGCGTGTGCGTCCTTATTGTTGTAAAAAAGAAACGATCGTTGTCGATCCAATTTACTTTATATTATTTTGTAAAGACATTTGACTTGGCGACAATTTCTTTGGATAGTGCATGTAAATCATTATATTGACTTGGGGACCTTGCATGAGGGCTTAAGTGTTACGCCACTATCGATAGAAAGTAGTTGAAGTGATTCTGAGCTGTGCATGTTTGGTGACATTTGATTAACTTAAAACACATCAAGTATTGAATTGAAATTGTGGAAAGATTGTCACAAATCTATCATTTCTCGTCTATTGTGGCGAGGAGGGCCTCTTAAGGCAACCCGACATCGAGAACACTCTAATAATCAACTTGAGCTCTATGTTAGTTGATTTATACTATGAATTGCATACTATGTTCTTTAGCTCTTTGTTCTGTCTTCTGTCACTGTCAACTTGAGCACTCTAATAATCAACTTGAGCTCTTTGTTCTGTCTTCTGTCACTGTCATTTTCTTTAGTTCTTGCTTACTGGTAATATTCACTTTTAGCATATTACTTTTGTTTAGACATGTGTTTACTTTCAACATATTACTTTTGTTTTTATCTCAGCATATGTTAGAGTTTAGGTTGCGTAACCTACGTCTCCCGTTCGAGAGTGCTTATTTATAAATATGCTGGAATAGCATATTTATAAGCGAGCAGTCTCGAATTGTCCACGTTTTTTGGACAGTTCGAGGATATGTGGTTCGGGCAAGTTCCTGAGCTATGTTGTACAACTTCAGAGTTGATTTCGGTAGCGTTTCCCTGGTGTTCTCCGGATACACACCCCTCTTGACCTGTTGTCGAGGCGTGTATCGGAGAACGGCAGGAGATCTTCAGCCAAATTTTCTCCGGTTGTACAACGGCTTAGAACTTGCCCGAACCACATATCCTCGAATGGGATTAGGACCAAACCTATTTAGAGATTAGGGGTTATCGTTAGTGCGTATTTAGTTGGTCTTGAGATATTGCATGTTATGTAAACACTAACTTGACCTTCTTGTGTTGCTATTCTTGCATTAGTACTTTAATGCTCATATTCTCTGTTGATGTTGTGAAATCTGAAACTTGTTGGTGTAAGTAAACATCTGCTAGTGCTAAATTCACTTGTCATATGGAATGGGCTTTTGTTTTTTATCCGAGTTGGTCAATAGATAGACTTTTGTTTGAACAATTGCATACTATGAATTATCTGTTGATCCTTTACAAGATTTATTGTCAAGTGCATATAGTAGCTTCAAATTGCTTTCTCTCATGTCACACATATGACCTTATCGATAAGAAAACTCAAAATGTCGCAACTAGAGAGCATCGGCTCAAATGATGACAGTAGAAAGTGTCTTCTTGAGGGTCAAGCATGGTTCCAACTACTCAAGGGCCAAGTAAGGTGAGGAAGAGCCGAGGACCAAACAAAGGGGCTCTGAGGAGAACGCCGCAGTTCTCCGCTTCAATGCCAGTGCACGGGCCCTCCTAAGTACATGGGGCGATCGGTCATTTATTGGCCAATTGGTGAGGAGAGAGTGCCCATAACAATTAAGGATTGGAGAAAGGAAGTCACATTGGCGTAAGAATCGGTTGTGGGGCGAGGTTAAGAGTAAATGGATTATAGAGGAGGACGATGAACCCACAATGAGGCAGTGACGCCTTGAATAGGATGGGTGTGGCCTTGAGGCACTTCAAGACCCTTATGCACAATGATGCGTCTTTGAAAGGCCGTACACCATTCGAGAAGTATCCATTTGTGACCCCGATGTTTGGGCGAGTTCACGAGGATGAAGGGTACGCCCGAGGCAAGCAAGAATGGAGAGAGAGAACACCGCTGTCCGAGGCTTAACACGCACCGCACCACCTCGGTCAGCGGCTATGAGGGGAAGAAGGCGAGTGGGCGCGACAAGCCGAGGAGTGCGCTCACTCCGGACGGTGATGCCTTACTCCCACATATCGAGGCGGCACGCATATCGGGTATTAGCGAGGACAAAGAAAACCCTCGACGGGCAGCTTGTAGTTGCAAACCACGCTACCGCTCAAGTCGTCTCTACCATCGTAAGACATCTAACTTAGTACAATACAATTGACCCAACTTGTTGTATTTCAAATCTAATTAGTACTAAGCTTATTACGGGAAGAGGTAAGCCAGCGAAAAGAACAGGGGACCTTCCTGAGCCAAGGGTCGCAGGACATCCTGTCGTCTGCGATCGGGAAGTCCGACCATAAGGGGCGGGTGCTTGCCGTAACGGCGGGACACACGAAGAAGTCCTACTTTCAAGATGACTCTGCAGTGCCAACTCAAGGTCATGGCAGCATCGTGCGAGCGCCTCAACGCACTAAGGGAGCGGTGAGGAGGAGATTAAGGAGGAGATGAGGGGAGATCTTGCACGTGAGGAAGAGATAAGAGGGAGATGAGGGGAGGTGGCGGCACGTGAGGATCGCTGAGGGCCGAGATGATGGCGATGATTTCCCAGTCGAGCGGATGCCCTCGACTCGAGAGAAGTCGTGCCCGACCTATCATTTGTGGTTCCAAAAATGATCTGATCGGTCCCCGGTGAAGGTAATAATTAATTTTCCGAGTTCAAGCTACGAGTGTAACTCCCGCAATGTTTTTCCTCAAGTTGTACACTTCTTGCAGGTGCTGCGAAGTGCCGACTCACCATCTTGACGGAGGATGGATTTCCGTCGAGGTCAGACGCTGTGGGTTGCATTTCCATGCAACGAGACCGACTTGTGCATGGTCACCTGTGGGGAAGGGCTACATGAGGTGCGGTGGACTCGCCCACGAAGACTTCTTATCACATATGCTCGATTTCCCCCCAACGAAGATATCACCACTCTCGGGCAAGCACGCATATCGTTCATCAAGTGGCCCACGACGGGTGTCGTCTTGGTCAAGGTAAAAAGTCCCTCCACGTCTTCTCTACCATTCGGTACTCTGCGATAAGTTAAATATATCGTTTCAGTAGGTTCCTCCTGCTTTGCTCCTGCTACTACTCCTGCGCTCGATCTGCTCCTGCTCCTCCGCTTTGCTCCTGCTCTGCGCTGATCCTGCTCTGCTACACCACTGCCTCTGCTTCGCTCCTGCTCCTGGCTTGCGCCTCCTCCTGCTCTGCTCCCGTAGAACCACAGAGGCCTCCGAGACTCCGTACAACCACAAGAGGCCTCTGAGACTCCTTCGCCAAGAGGGCAAGGCAGCAGAGGCCACAGGCGCCCTTAAGGTACTGAAAAGCCCCTTGCCCGACCTCGGAGACTCCTTCGCCCAGAAGAAGAGTCAAGACAGCCCTGAGCACCTGTATGATTATAAGGCCTACGAGCATGGAAAGCCCCGATTGCATCGCCTTTAACTGAATGAGCTAGGCAAGTGGACTCGCCTCCTCCATGGATGGTACCTTGATAAGGTGAAGGGGAAGAGCGTCGAGTCGACTTCAACGTGAAGTATAAAATGGTACATTTTCACATGAGGAGAATGGAACATTCCCGTCGCTTTTGAGGATCTATTCGTGTGTACCAAATGAAAGCCGTCGATATTTCTACTTTACGATCATGGACGCTGTGAGTATCACACCATATAGCTTGCGCTCATGACTTTTATAGGATTTTGCATTATGTTTTCTCACATTCAACACGAGTTGCAGGATAATGAGACAACGAGCCGTGGCGAATCTACGAAGTTGGGTTTGTCGACCCCGAGCTTGTGTCTGCGATCATGGCTAGGCTTCAACCGGGGTTCGTTGCTAGCTACATCAAGGTGGTATTGCAAGCTGAGTCGAAGAAGGACTTCATTGTATTGCCGTACCACGAGGAGTAAGTAGTAATTTTCGATTCAATTACTTATGCGCACTTAAAACCGTCTCGTGAACTTATTTCCTTGCACTACATTTTATTTAATAAGCAACCATTGGGTTCTACTCGTCCTCGTTAAGTGAAAACATAGTCTACACATTTAACTCGATCGAGAAGAGACCGATGGCATCTGCGATCAAGCATCCTTTGCGATAAGCGCATTATTGAAACCTAACACATCGAGGAATTTAACTACGTTTATTTTTTTGACTCAATGGTGCTCTCCAATGTATGTAGGGGTTTCTCGGACTATGTCGATGAAGGAGGGCATACGACGACAAAAAGGGCAAGACAACTGCGGTATAAGCGATTTAAGGTACAAGTGCCTAGCATATATATGATTAATTTTTTGACATCTAATCTTCGTGGGCTGAATTTCTTTTTCTTTCTTAGCATTGCCATCAACAGGCAGCGGTGACCATTCTTGGCTTCTATGTCATGCGTTACATGCTCATCGTGGTCGACAACTCACACCATTTCCCTAAGGTATAATTTTCTATCTGATCAAGTATTAGATTTATGAAGTAATACAAAATAATTCTATTGGAACACTGCCATTATCTAAAAGCACTAGTATTAGTTAGCTCTACATGAAACACTAGTGTGGTCCAATCCAAAACGTGAAGCTTCTAAAAGGCGGTGCTACATGACGAATATTGTTCCATTTGAATTTTAGTAGAAAATTACATCACTATATTTTTGCTTGGCCTTAGGAGTATCTATTTTAAAATATTTGTTATTTGAGAATCAAGAGAGCGTTATCGTAATGTTTCCACTCTTGACCCTATTTAAATGCTTTAAAAGAGATTAATTGGTTACGGTGTGTTATTTATTATTAATATTTTCTTAGATTTAGTACTTGTTGGTTTGTGTGTGTACTATGTGTTATGAGATTAGGACTCTAAACCGAATTCAGTTTAGACTCTATCTCTTTATGGTGTGGTCAAATCCGAACTCCTCTCTCATCTTGTTATATATATCGGTGCTTCTCATTATAAAAGATAGACTCAATAAAAAGCGAGAGAGAATTTCACCTCTTACATTATGTGTCTATTGTTCTTGATCCCGCTGATTGCGTCTATAATTTGTGATTGATCGTAGGCGTTAAACAACGTTTTACAACGCTATAGACAAATATAATGGCATGAAGGAGTAGCTTTTACATTTGTCCTTTCAGCGCATTGAGGCATTACTCAATGTCTTTACTAGAATATTAGCTTCTCACATTTGGATTTTTTTCTGCTTTTGAATTAATCTTTTATAATCCAAATATTTTCTAAACACCTTTCGTAGTTCTGTCTATTTTGTGAATGCCCCTAATACTTATCTATGTTTCCCTAATTTTATGTATGTGCATAATAATATACTTAGCCTTTTACATAGAAATTTTGAAACTGAAATTAATCTGATCATTTACATTTTGCGGAAGATCAATATCCCCGAAGAGTTTAGACAACAAAGCACTCAACAATTTACAAGACCACTTATGCGATTAGTCTTGGTTAGAAGTTATATCGAGGATGGCAGGTTTAGAGATCCGACGATCGTACTAGTCCATATGTAAACAATATTAATAATATATGTCAATGTGATATGTATCGAGGAAGTCCATGTCTTGATTGTCATGTTTGTGTTGTCTATTGTGAGCGACTATGATATATATGTGTTGTAATTAAAGCGTTTCTGTTCTCTGAATGTGATATATGCATCTTGTCTTCTGTATTGTGAATGTGATGATATATATATTGTGCATATTGTTTTAATCTGTGCTTTTTTTGGAGAAATTGCAAAAATGGCACACCCCAATGGGTCATCAGAATCGGTTCTTTAAGGGAAGTGATTGTGATGATATCATCATCAGAATCGGTTCTTTAAGGGAAGTGATTCTGATGACCACCTCATCAGAATCGGTTCTTTAAGAAAAGTGATTATGATGACACACTCATCGAATCGGTTCTTTAAGGAAGTGATTACGATGACTATCATCGAATCGGTTCTTTAAGAAAGTGATTACGATGACACACTCATCGAATCGGTTCTTTTGTGGAACCGATTCTGATGAGTGTGTCGTCAGAATCACTTTTCTTAAAAGAACCGATTCTGATGAGGGGGTCATCAGAATCACTTCCCTTAAAGAACCGATTCTGATGATAGTATCATCACAATCACTTCCCTTAAAGAACCGATTCTGATGACGTTTTATCACGATCGGGTCAAAACCGATTCTGATAGCTCCACCTCATCACTATCTAAGGACATCGTATCGCGACTAGAACCGATTCTAATGCTAAAAAAGAACCGATTCTGATGTGCCGTTCTGTAGTAGTGGCGCCATATTCAATTTGTATTTGTTGCTTGTTATCATAAGCTTGCACACTAATAACCAAACTCGTTCAAAGATGTATAATCTACTGTGGCCAATGTGCGGAATACTCGTTTAAATTTTGAGTAATGCCTACTCCATTTTCTCAGTACAAAGGGTTGAATTGAATTGGATGTTCTGTCCTTTCCATTGATGCAGTGATGGTCGATGGGGTCCCTGTTCTGCTTGCCAAGCGTCAAACATATATGAATCTCAGTGGTGAATCTGTGAGCAACAATACTGGAAGACTTTTCAAGTTTAATATCCCGTTTATATTTTGCATACTTTTTCCTGCTATGTGATTCATTTTAACTAATTTTAACAGACACCCCCTTTTTGAAGAGAATTAGTTATTTTGGTGTTTTGGCTTCATAATTGTCATCTTCTAATCCTAACTTCGTAATTGTCATCTTATAGTCTTAATAGTAGACTTTGGCAAGCCAGACAATCAACTTTTAACACGTGTTGCATTTGCAGAAATCATTTGCTCATGTATCAAATATCTGTGCAGCTCTATTTTGGTTGGTGCAACTGAAAGGCTATCAGATATATCTGCTGCTACAACTTGAAATTGGAATATGAAAACGCAACATGAAAATCATACCCATGTCTGTTTTGATTTGTACATTTCTTTTACAGATTATGGTTACTTCATCTTGTAGAAGTTTCTTTATCTGGACAAGCAAAATTGGTAATACAACTCTAATTTGAGGACTACTGGTAATCAGTCTCCTTTTTTGCTTATTGCCGGCTGGGCCACTTGCTGCATAATGTAAACTGCCACTTAATCGTGTCCTAGTGGTAAGCATTTATTTTCTAATCTTCGCTAGTGTTACGTTAATTATATGGCAATCTGACTTCTCTGATGTGTGAGTTTCAGGCATTTGATGACATGGACCTGTCATGTGAAGTTCTACGTTTAACGCCTAAGGGCATGTACAGTGGTATAGATGGCAGCTGTCTATAGTATATCTCCATATTATTTATAGGCAGCATTAAAAATAACTCATACAATGGATCTTCTATATAGTTGTCTATAATGATCTCTTATCTAATTAACAGACACTACCTTGAAAAAGGTAATCTCTGGCGGTTCATAACTGCCATCAGTGGTGGTTTTTGAACCGCTACAGATATAGTGCTACTTATAATCGAGGATTATCAGTGACGGTTTTCGAACCACCACAAATAATATTATCTGTAGCGGTTCTATCCAAAAACCACCATAGATAATATTATCTATGGCGGTTCTAGCCACAAACTACTACAGATACTCATATTATCTGTGGCGGTTCTAGCTACAAATCGCCACATATACTATTATTTCTGACGGTTTTATCCAAAAATCGCCACTAACAATGGCGGTTTTTGGATAAAACCGCTACAAATACTCCTAGTATGTAACACCTCGGCACCACACAGGCCCAAAGTGTCACCAAACAAAAGCAACACTCAACCAAATAATACAATTGCACATAAATCTCAACGAGCAAGCTAAAAGACAAGTCGCTACTAAAATAAACACTGAACCACCACAAGCTAGCATACTATAAATTTGCCGAACTTAACTAAAAATTTCGACAACACATCCCCTAAAAATTCAGACATCCACTCAGCAGACAAGAGGTAACAATCATCATGTAATACATCATAACATAGTTCATACTCACGGTCCACCCAGACGATATAACAATAATACAAATGTCCATGTTATATCTCAACTCCAGCATCAACTTACTATCTCCATCCAAGTTTCAACCGCCAAACCAACTCTACTAATGAACACCAAACATCCACCAAAGGATACCCCCAAAGAAAGATAGTAGGAGTAGTAATAATTACAAATCTAATTTGGTTTGTCACAAGACAAGATCATACGTCACAAGCACATTTTAACATGACATAACCAAAAGGCCACACTGGTAATTAACATTAACATAGCCAACTAACTTTTACGAGACTAACTTTCCTACAACTATCCCAGGTAGAGATTGTCTACAATATTCCATGAGCTATTTACGAATAGAAGCTAGAGTTATTAAGAGGATAATGCGGTGACATAAAAACGTGAATATGCTACTACTGCCATCCATGCATGCTGGCTTCTATGTACCTAAAAAAATATTAAACAAACAAGCGTGAGTTCAAACTCAGCAAAGTGTATCATATAAAAACATGATCAACCAATTAATATATTTAAAACAATGGCATGATCACATTTCTTATACCAAATTAGCAAGTACATAAACAATGGTAACACCACTAGTTACCACCTTCACTTCATTACTCATTTAATACACATACCTCATTAAACTTTTTTGGATGAGTCCACGACTTTACCCAAATCTACACATTACCACTAACACAATAATCATCATTAGTGATGTAATGCAGCATGCATACTCATAATGCCTATTTCATAACTAATACCGGTATTGCTGAGTGCACACCCGTCGGTAGGGGTGGGCATTTTTTAACCGAAACCGAAAAACCGAACCGAACCGAACCGAAATAACCGAAAAATTCGGTTTTTCGTTTTCGGTTTCGGTTGATTTTAATTTTAACGTAATTCGGTTTACGGTTTTGGTTCGGTTTTGCTTTTCATAAACCGAAATAACCTAAAAACCGAAATTTCAAAGCTGGCTTCTATGAAATCCTGTCGGCCCAATCTTCTTATCGCATATGGCCCATCTCGTGGCTCCATTTTCCATTCCTCATCTCCCCCAGCTCCAGACCCCCAGTCTCCAATTCGCCAAATCGCAGCTCCAATCCCCGTCTCCCCTCCCTCCCTCCATTGCTCGCTCACCAATCACCACTAGTAAGTCTAAACCCAGAGTTTGCTCTCTACTCTATCTGTCTTTGTCGTCTGCGCAAGAACGGTGCCGCGTCTGCGCAGAAGGGCTGCAGCGAGGGCTGCAAGCATTCGCCCACTGCGAGTGGATCAAGAGCCCCCGGCGCGAGCCAACGCCACCATCTTCCTCGCCAAGTTCTACGGGCGCGCCGGACTCATGAACCTCATCAACGCAGGCCCACACAACCTCAGGCCTGGTAAGTCCCACTCTCATCTCGTCTCATCTCTAGTGCCGCCGCCATAGCAACCGCCACGCCCGTGGTCTTGCCTTCCTCGGCCTACCTTTGCCGTCGTATTTGCCTTCCTATTGTGTTCTTGATGTGTGCAGACTGCAATGAAATGTATCGAATGAGTGGCATTCTGGGAAATTCGGTTAAACCGAAAACCGAATTAACCGAACCGATTTGGTTCGGTTAATTCGGTTCGGTTTTTATCTCTGTTCGGTTTCGGTTAGGTTTTCAGAATCAAAAAACCGAAATATTTTAAAACCGAAAAAACCGAACCGAAAAACCGAATTAACCGAATGCCCACCCCTACCCGTCGGTGTGCACCCTCTCATTCCCTTCCATCCCGTGGAGAGGCCTACTCTTACTAACTCGCTCTCATCCATCCATGTGAATAGGACTACGAGGTAGAACTTTCGTGCTCACTACGTGTGAGCACAGAGGCCCACATCCACATGGATCGTCTCTTCCATCATGAATGCACATATGCAAATGATGAGCTAAATTGCAAATTTCATTCTCGTCACTGTAACATATCCATAAGCATTGGCATAATTTATAGATTCATACACTTCGCATGATCATCACAAGCAACCTCGTAAGCATAAGGATAATATTATCACCATAAGCAACCTTGTAAGCATAAGGATAACATTATCACCATAAGCAACCTCGTAAGCATAAGGATAGTCATATTTGTAACTATCAATATAATTGTGGTCACTAACAGAGCAAACTACGATATCCTCCTAGCAATAATCTACATGACACACTTGCCTCTTTACCACGCGGAGTGGAGTGGCATGAGGTTGAGGCCACTCCCGAGATCTCACTTCCTACAATAAACATATAAATTCATGTATCTCAACACAATGCAATCATGGTGCAAGCGTCAAACATAACAATTTCACTCCTACGCTTATCCCCGCTTTAGACTTTCTCAGTAGCCGGTGAGTTGAATTCCCCAAGAGGCCAACAAAGAACTTTACGACATTACCAAAGCTTACCCACACAAATCCTATTTAACCATCCTTCTCAAACAGACCATTTAACCTTTCACAAGTTGCCCTGAAACCAAAACTTCTACCATCCTAGACAGTAGGCACATAAAATAAGCATAACTTCTAAACCATTAATCCAAAAGAAATTGTGTTCTTTAGCTCTAAATAAATATAAAATTTCAATCTACAATTTCTTCTACAACCAACCTCTCTGGAAATGCCTTTATGAACCTGAAATAGACACAAATCTGAAACTAGAATCAATCAACAATTTGCTCTGAACAACAGACCTTCAAACTAGCATATCTCTTAAACCATTGATCCAAAAATTATGTTCTTGAGCTCTAATTAAACATAATACCACAATCTACAAATTATTCTACAGCCAACCCCACAACAAATGCTTCTATGAGCCTCAAAATGCGATCTGAAAATCAATCCAACAAACTACCCAATCTCTGAATTGCCTGTGGGGGTTCACTTCTGGACAGCACATTCAACTGAGCATAACTAATGTTATACAACTTTAAATTAAGCAAATGATGATATTTTTAGCATCTACATAAAATTTCTCAACTTTTTCTAGGTATTGATAAAGTCTGAATCGACCTCTAACTATGATTAAACGACAGGTTTTCTCAACAACTGTAGGAGCACACAGATTAAGAACAGCCAGCAGTAAAATGAGCATAACTTTTAATTGGCTGAATGAAAATTAGTGTTTTTGCTCTCAGATTAAAGGGAAAACGATGATCTACAACTTTCTCTACATCCAAAAATTCAGGAAACGCTTCTAACTAGCTCAAATCACAGGTTATAAAATTGGTTAGTGCACAGCCCGAAAATCATGACTTTCTCTCCCAAACCTAGAGCCACATTTCCCTCTAAAATCCTCAAATCCTGAACCCTAGAACACCCAAAACCAGGAAATTTCCCCCTTAGAATAGCATGCAATCCTTCCCCAACCCTAGAAAACCATACCTTCTCTCACCACATGGAGGAAGATGGAGGAGGGAAGGAGCTATTGCAGGGGAGGCGCCATGGGAGGGAGGGGCTGCTGGGGGAGGCGCCATGGGAGGGAGGGGCTACAGTTAGGGGAGGAGTAAGGAGTGGGAAGAGAGCTCAAAACTTAATAGTACTTCCTATTATGATGATGCTAATGTATGCATGATGAGAAGGAAAATATTTCCACATGGATGTACAATTTATGCTATGCTAAAAGTAACCACTTAGCTATTTAAGCAATTGCAATAAGGAATGCGAAGTTGCCAGGGCCACAACCAAACACAAAAGTTAATCTCACAATTTTTTTTCTATACAAGCTTATCTTAGAAAAACAATCCGCCATTCCTGTAGCCATATTACTCCTTAAATTGAAGATTTGCCCTTTTTAACCAAAGTTGTCAAATATTGCACTACAGATGTAATATTACATAGTATCAGTGGCAGTTTTAGTCAAAAATCACCACTGATAATTCCAGACCAAAAAATAAAAAACCGGCAGTTCGGGCTAGCATCAGGCAGCGCTAGCTATGCCCTTTAAAATAGCATACACAAAGAACAGATATATCATTCACATTGTAACAGATGTATACACAAAGTAGCATAAGATTAGCTAGAATGAAACATCAATTTACATTTTGTAATGAAACCAAATTTAAATAATAAAAGCCTAAACTAGTTTTCTAAACTACAAGCCTGCGAGTTGAAGACGCATGATGTGTAACATGAGTATGGATGACTGAATCGTTGTTGTCTTTGTCATCAAACTCACATTTTTTGTTTATGACTTCCTTCATAATGAAGTAGGCGAGCTGTCCTTGAATGGTTTGGATTTCAATAGGAAGTAATCCTCCCATAGGCAACTTGAAGCGCTACAAGTAGAAAAAATAAATCTCAGAGAGTATATAGAAATTGAGTGGTGCAAATTAATGTGTGATGTTAGCATGACAAACCTTTACGTTACTGTCTGTTATTGTAGAACCTAAGATTTCACGCATGTATTGGCTTCATACACAACTAAGGAGGAAGGTTGTAGATACAGAGTGTCATGGGCCAAGTACTATGAATGTTGCTCATGTTACCGAAAGGATTCATTCCATCCGTACTCAACCCAAACCTTATATTCTTCGGTTCATTTCCAAAGTTCTCCCTAAAGAGCCTATCGATGGTTCTCCACTAGGTAGAATCAATAGGATGTCTCAGCTTTTCATCCCTCTTACGCTCTTTCGAGTGCCATCGCATCTATTTGGTGTGCTTTTTGTTTCCAAATAAATGCTTGAAACGAGATATTACTACCAAATACCACACCACTTTAGCAGGAGCTCCTTTCTTCACCTCGATGCCTTTGCTGTCATCGCCCTTATACTTGTATCGCGATGCTTTGCATATTGGACATACATGCGTTCTACATAGTCTTTGCGATAGAGTATACAGTCATTTGGATATGCATGTATTCTTTCTACTTCCAATCCCAAGGGACACACAACTTTCTTAGCTAGATATTTGGTTTTAGGCAACACGTTTCCCTTTGAAAGCATGTCCACTAAGAGATATAATAATGTTGTGAAACTCTTGTCGGACTAACCATTGCCTGCCTTCAATTTCAGCAGTAAAAGCACAGTGTGCAACTTTGTGTATTCCTCCTTGCAATCTGGGAATAAAGATTTCTCCGAGTCCTCCATCAAACCCTTGAATTGATTAAACTCTCTATGACTAATGTAGTTCTCTTCTGCATCGTGCAACATTTGAGCTAGATTATTGTTGTCATCGACGACTAACCTATCCTCATCGGATCCATAACTGATGTCAGATGCCATATTGCTGGCTCCGTCGTTGTCAACGTTATCACGTTGAAGTATGGTCTCTTCTTCACCGTGCCTTATCCAACTTGTATAGTTAGGTACAAAACCCCTCTAAATCAAGTGCAAGTGGATATGGTCTTTGTCCCAAAACATCTTCTCATTCTTGCAATCAATGCATAGACAATATTGTAATACTGCAAGCTTTGGCTAGGGTTTTGGTCAGTGTTGTTTTTGTCTTCTTAGTTTTCGAATTTATTCTGGTGGGAGATAAGTTGTGTTGTCGAGCAATTTTTGCACATTTTATTAAAAGTTTCGGATTTCTTTCATAAGCTTCTTCGGAAAAGGGTGCTTCGTCCGAGCCGTTTAGTTTGGCGGCAAATTTGTTTTCCTTTTTAATTATCGTTTCGCGCCAAGAATTGAAATTAGTTGATTCGCTTTAAGGGCTTAAAGTGGATTTTTGGTTTTTGGAGGGTCTTCATATTTCCCCTCTAACCCTAAGCCACTTCATCCAAAGGGGGAGCCAACCATTCTTTTTCCCCAACCCCAGCCGCCTGGCTTCCAGCTCCTGGCGCCTCCCCCCTGGCCTCCTGTCCTGGCGCCTCCCCCTGCTGCCCTCTCCTCCAGTCCTGGCGCCTCCCCCTGCTGCCCTCTCCTCCAGGGCCAGCGCCTCCCCTTGCTGCCCTCTTCTCCATGGGCGGCACCTCCAGCTCCAGCTCCGGCGACCCCACCTCCGGCCAGCTCCGGCGACCCCTCCTCCTGCCTAGCACCTTCTCCACCTCCCTCTTTCCTCCATGAGTAAGAGTTGAGGTAAAAACCCTAGGTATTTGGGGGATTTAATTGCTTGCATGCAAGGTGTTTGTGCTAATGCTTAGCTGGGATTCATGATTTTGAGTTGTTGGGGGTTGGGGAATGGAGAAGCGACTATCTGAAGAATCTGCTAACTGGAGAATCTGGTCGTTCGGCAATCATGATTGTCTGTGCTGATCGTTGATCGACGTCGGTGATGGATTAGCGGATGAGGGTGGTGAAGGGACCTAGGGACAATGGCGAAAGCCCTTGTGCCTGCGACGACTCGTGGGGAGGTAGAACTCGCAGAATCTGAGTCAGAATCTGCAAAATCAGGTGGGTGACAGTTTCTAATTCTGTGTACAAATCAGCTTCTGATTGTGGGAGAAGCTATCTAGAATCCTCCCGTTCGGCAGATAATCTGCTTTTCTTTTAAGCAGAAGCTATGGATAAGCTGTCCCGAATGAGGCTTATATATTCTTGGTTGTTGTGGTATTCCTGCATGATTCTTTTAGTGTGCTTGCCTATTTCTACTTTGGCATCTCTAGTCAGTTCTCCAAAAAGGTCTTCCGTATGTATGCAGTCTTTTAATCAGTGTGACAGCATGCTCCTGTGTTTTAACTTTGGTGTGTTTTTAGTGTTCCTGTTGTGGAAAAGAGACCATTAGATATTTGAATCTATTTGATGCCTGCAGATAAGGGCTTTATTTGATCTTGACAGAAAATAACCTTTTTAGTTTATCAGGGTGAAGAGTGTGATCTACCATTTTCGTAGGAACCGAGAATTTGGTCAATTAAGGATTAGTGGGTTCGTGTATGTAACATCCTAAATCTAACAAAAAGTAGAATTCAAATGTGTGAATTGATTGTTTGGTTTGCATTTGCATTTGAATATTTTTTTGGAATTTCTGGGTTTTCTGAAATTATCAAAAGCATTTCAAATATATCAAACTAGGGCTATAAAATTTCAAACTCAAATATCCCATTTCAACAAACCCTGTAATTAATTTGTTTAAACCTTAAATGATCTCACTATCATCTCTGAAAAGTTTTATAAAATCTTTAACTCAATTATCATTTATAGAAAATTTAAAATCAGCAAGTTGAAATTTGTAACAGAAGCAATGTTAGATTTTTATAAAAATAATTAAGACTGATCTCGATCAAAAAATTTTATAGTATCATCCTCATAATCTCTGAATCATCACGTAAAAGTTTGAAAATATTTAAATCTAATTTGTTACCTTTATAAAATAAAAAACTGAGAGACCAATAATCAATCAGTCAGATTGTCAGAATTTTAAAAAATTGCTTGTGTCTGATATTAAGCTGAAAATTTTATGAAACATTGGTACCTCATGAGGCTTCTCCTAAGAAAGTTTTGAAAATTTTGAGATTAGTTTGCATGCCCAATTAAATCCATAACCAGTTGGCTATCAGAAACTCAGAAATTCGGTTCTCTTTCTCCCTCCTCATCTCACTGCCTTGTGGGCCCTCCTAGTCAGCCCTTGTCTCCCCTCTGACTTCCCTGGCCCACTGGCAGCCATAGCAATGCCTTGGCCCCACATGCTAGCATCTCATTCCCTCTTCTCCCTCACATGTGTCCGTGCCGTCTGCCAATTCTTCGCCGCCGCAGCGATCTGACCAGCTTTTCTTTGCCATGGCAGCTCCTAGGCAGTCCTCGGCAACCAGCCTCTCCTAGCACTGTGATAAGCCGATGCCGCCCTGCTGCCCAATCCATGCCGCGGTAGCCCCTTTTTAGCTGAAACCGCGCCATGGCAGGACTTCGGCACCTCACGACAAACCTCGCCGCCCTCTTTGGCCAATGCCTCGTCGCGACAAGCTTCAGTTGCATCTCTCTCTGCCACAGCTCAGAAGGTCGATGCCGCAGTACTTGCGCCACTGGCTGATTGTCAGCCCCTTGCCTAGCCCTATCACCCACGCTTTTGCGCTAGCTCGCCCGCATGCTATTTTCCCCTCTGCCGCAGCAATCTTGCCCATGCCACCATGCTCTGGCCCACGCTTCCTCCTCCACGACAAGATCACATTGCCATGAAACTTGAGCTAGTTGATTGCGCTCTGCCCATGCCACCCCCTCCGAAGACTTATGTCACTTCCCTATCTCTCCACTGACTTTGTGTGTGTGTGTGTTGCTTCCCCAGAGACGAAGCCCCATGCCTCCCTGTCACCGAGTCCCCTATTTAGTCTCCCCCAAGGCCATCAAGGTTCCCTGCGCTCTTGTTCACCCCGGACCAAGCCCTGCGCCGTTGAGGCTTTGGGGTTTTATTTACATACTATAAATTTAAAACAAGGTGAAATACAAACTTGATTGAAACATAAATAAATATGAAATATTTTAGCATAATCAGGGGTATCATGGCATTACTAGGACCTAGGAACTAGTTTTTGAATTTATATGCTTAGGTTATAGTTATTTTGATTTCTATGCATTGAAAAAAATCTATTTTCAAACCTAAACTAAACTAGACTCAAATCTAAATGTTTTTTCATATTTGGAATACAAATGATGTCAGAAAATTTTAAAATTTATTTCATGATTTAAGGTGTTATGGTTTGTATATTTGTAATAGTAACATATTATGGTTTATTAGTATTTTAAATTCAATTAATTTAAACTAAGCTTGAAAATTAAATAAATTTGCGAATGGGCTTCTTAGGGTCTCAGGATCATATGGAAATTATTCATATTTTTAGAAATTGTAGTTTTTCTTATTTGCAATAGAGTCCATGTTAGGGTTTATGCACATTTTAAATTCAAATAATTTAAACTTTGCTTCCAAAATAAATATTTTTGTATATGATGAATCTTCATGATTTTATATGAATATAGAAATTTATTTCCTTTTATTTGGATTTGAACTACAAAAGTTATGCCTATTTGAATAGTCTATGGTTTGGAGAAATGCTATAAAAAGAAAATTGCCGTTCTTAGAAAGTACGCCTTTAAACCGAAAAGATGCTTTTTGATTTTGGCTTATGCCTGAGTTGAGGTGCTAGGCTGGGCCTATATGGCAGTGAACCGGGTTAGTTTCAAGAGGCTAAGCCAATGGTCCAGTTGGTCAGTGTCTTAGGCAAGTTCAAGGGCTGATCGGTGGGACCCAGGCGCAACGACTTGGTTGCAAAGTAGAGACCGACAGATGGATCCTGTGTGTCAGAGAAAGAGAGCATGGGCACTCGATTTCTGGCTCGCTGGCGATGAACTACCACCAAAGATGGCGAATGGGTTCCACGGTTAGCTTCAGCTCGCGATTGCACACACAGGGGTGGTGTTTTTGGTCGCTAGCGACAAAAGAAATCGGCACGCACACTGTAGACCTACGGAGGCGGCCATGGCTAATGGCGGCAGAGTCAAAATGGTGAGCTCTTTTATGATAACTTTCACCGGGATGAGTACTAGTGGTCTAATTGGGTTCTGTTTTAGCACTTAACTGGAAAGAAGAGCATGCAGGAGAGGGGTCTCACCATGCGAGGTGGTGGCGGAGGGAAGAGATTGATGCAGCTGTTCTCCAGTGAAGATGAGCTTCAGAGGAGGTCAGAGATGGGTTCTAGATGCTATGGAATGGCTATAAGATGAGCTATGAGGGGTGCGGTTCACTAGAGAGGGTCAATCGGCTTTTTTCCCTTTTTCACTGAGCTTCGCCGAAGCTGAAGGGGATGAAGAGGTTCTTCAAGTGTAGCCTAAGCAATGGGGTGAGGGACTATGGTTTTGGACATCCTGGGTTTGGTTTAAATAGGAGTTTTAGGCGGTTCGGCATAGGATGTGAGCACGACTAAATTTTGTGGCGGCTACGGTCATGTGCGAAGCTCCAGGGTTTTCCTGTAGCACAATACTTAGGCCAATCGGCCGTGACAGCGAGATATCGGAGGGGTAGTAGTGCCCCTAGGGCTATGCGCATTGTGGCGGGAAGTGGACAAGGAATGTGGCGGTGAAGCTCTATCGGTTGCTACGAGAGATATCAGAGAGGGAGAGATGAGGAGAGAGAGGGCTTGTGCTCTGGTTAGGAGGGTCCAGGTAAGGATAGGGGCCCACATGTAAGAGATAGGCAGAAGGCTCTATGGTTCTCTCCCCTAGACACATTATGTTCAAGCAATTTATTGAGCTGTCTAATCATGTCAATATTTTCTAAATATTTTTGTGTATGATGGCAAGATAACGATTATTATCCAGTAAACATATCACATTAAAATTTTTAAAAATTCTAACAATGAATGCTGCCAAATTTTCCACTTTCTAATTTTTATTTAATTGAAGATGAATTTTAGGTCAATATTTTATTTAGATTTTTGAAGATTTTAAATGAAAAACTTTATCTTTTGTAAAATTTTCATGTTTTAATATTTTATATTTAAATTCTAGTAATTCGACATTTTTATTTTTATATTTATTTACTTTCTATTTTTGAATTTCTAAAAGCTTTAAATATAGTTTTTAATTTTGGATATTTTTTCCAAAGGTAGATAAGGATCTAATGTCAACATGGTAACAATATTGGCTTTAGATAAGCACTGGAGAATTCTACACAAATCTGACAATATTTGGATCAAATATCTTATCCATGACTATCATATCTTTTCTTTTATTTTAATGATTTAGAATATCTTAAATGTCAAGATTAGGGTTATGGATGGCTCTAGTATTTAAATATTATTTCTTCAGATTTTTGTTGATATTTTATTTTTACCTTTTAGCTTTTACCTTTTTACCGTTACATTTTATATGACTTTTGTTTTAAAGCAAAAACTCAAGAAAAACCAATAATTCTAGAAAATTTGAAAAATGCAAATTCAAATTAAGAACATATTTCAAATTCATTTTACAGTTTGTTTGCTTTGGAAGAAATTGTCCAGATCATCCAAAACCGTGTGTTACAGTAACTTGCTACATTAAAATTTGCTATAGACTCCCCAGAAGATCTCGCTCGTCGCTTTTTCACCAGATGGTTGAATGGGGACTGCTTAACTTGCAGTCCCCATTCAACTGCATATAATCCCTGTCCACAATCCCTAATAGTTGGTAACTAGCAAAAGTAGTTGTGGATAAAACAATGATGGATGCTTCATTCATATGTTAAGATTTACTCTAAAGTTACTACCAAACGCGCTTCAATTTACTATTGATATATATAGATTTTACCATCATACTAGTGTAATGTCGCAGATGAATTTTTTTATCGTAGATGAAATTTCCCTTTCCCTCCCCCACCCCTTTTCTTTTCTCTCCCCTTCCCTCCTCCTTTCCTTCCCCCAGCCGACAGCCTTCTTTCCCCTTCTTTTTTTCTCCCTGCTCCTCCCTCCAAGCTAGCACCTCCTCCTCCCCTCCCTAGTGCTGCCCCAAGCTGGTGCCCCCCTGGATCCTCCTCCTCCAGCCAACCTCCTTCCCTCCCCTTTGCGAGCAGCAACAATCCCTCCCCCTCTTCTTCCTCATGAGCAAGGAGATGAGTATTTGGTAGTTTTGGGAGTGTGCATGTCGTGCTAATAGGGATATCTTGCTAGTATGGGTGTTCTAGGGTTTGGATTTTGAAGTTTTGGGGGAAAAGTGGCTCTAGGTTTTGGAGGGAAAATTTCTGTTTTCGGACTGAGCATTACCTGTTTGTTAGGGTTGTGTTTTTGAGCTAGTTAAAAGCGTTTCCTCAATATTTGTCTGTAGAGAAAGTTGTATCTCGTCATTTCCCCTTTAATCTGAGACCAAGAACACTAAATTTTTTTAGCCAATCAAAAGATATGGTCATTTTAGTGCTGGCTGTCCTGATTATGCTCGTGTTGATAGCTGAAACTTTGATCTTCTCTTTAATGCTAGATGCAGGCCGAATTAGAATTTTTGATTGTCTATAGAAAGTTAGAAAATTTTTTGTAGATTAAGAAAATATCCTTGTTTGCTTGATTTGGATTCAAGAATCAATATTTATGCTATTTTGAAGTATACTGTCCTGAAATCTGAAGCTACTGAAGTTTCAGATTTTAGACTAAGATTCAGAGTGCAATTCGAATACTTTAAATCTATATCCTGAATGAATGGTTATAGAATAATTGTAGATTATCCTGTTATGGTCATTTAGAGCATAAGAACTTAATTTTTTGTTTAGTCATTTAGGAGATATGCTCATTTTAGTACAGACTATCCAGAATTAGTGTCAATGCATATAACCTATGTTCATCTCTGATCTGGAAATTATTAGTGCATTTTCTAAATTAATTTCTGCATGATAAATGTAGATTATCCTCTTGTGGTCATTTAGAACACAAGAATGCAATTTTTGGCTTTGCCAATTGAAAGATATGCTCATTTCTATGTCTGCTGTCCAGAATTAGAGTTTGTGCATGTAGCCTCTATTCATCCCTGATCTGGGAGTTATTTATGCATCTCCTGAATGAATGGCTGTATGATAAATGTAGATTATCCCCTTGTAGTCATTTATAGTATAAGAACTCAATTTTTGATTTAGCAATTTAGGAGATATGCCCATTTCAATACCCGCTGTCCAGATTTCCTTTAGCTAGGATTTGGGCTGTGGAGTATATGGACCCCGGATATCTGCATGGCAGGCCGTGAGGACCACCCAGGTGGGGATGGGCCAAGCCGACTGCATGAAGATAGGTATTGCTCAGGAGGCAGTCCGCCATGCGCAACAAGGAAACCCCGAAGATGGAAACCAACCCTGCTTAGAAAGGATACAATTGTAATCCTAATCATGTTTAACGGATAAGGAAAGAGGTACAATCTCCACCTTGTAACCGGTTAGGACTCTCCTTTGTAACTGCCCTCCTCCGCTATATAAAGGGGAGTGGGGGAGGAGGAGAGGGGAACAAGATCATCAGCAAATAAGCTAGCCAATCATAATCCCAGAGCACAGGACTAGGGTATTATCTCCACCGTGAGAGCCCGAACCTGTTTAATTCCCGTGTCTTGTGCTACCATCGAGTTCCCGATCCAGCGCCTAGCCCCCTTTTAATTATTGTCGGTAACAACCCTCGACAGTTGGCGCGCCAGGTAGGGGATGCGTGAAGATCAATCTTAACAAACTCGATGGCCTCCATCAACGAGAATCGCTTTCGCCGCCACCGTTAAATCGCTCCGTCACCTTCCGCGTGAATCCTGCGCCGGTCCGGCCTCACCTCGGCTGGACTTGCGCCGTCGCGTGTGAATCTGGTTCCCTCGGTCTCTGCGAGGCTTCGTCCGAGCGACAAGGCTGCGATGCGAGCGTTACCGCGCCAACTAACCGCTTTGTATCTCGCCGGTGTCACCGTCGGTAGAATCCAGCGGTGTAGCCCAAGCTTCATGGCGGCCTCTGGATCGCCTCCGGACTCCTGCGTTCCGTGGAACTCGTGAAGACCAAATCGCTGCGCTGCGTGAAGATCGAGATCAAGGCCATTCAATACACGTGAGCGGTGTGACTAGGCGGAGGGTAGATTGGTGCATGCATGACTAGAAATTTTGTTGGTCGCATGCATGTTCTTGACGACAAGGAGCATTGGTGCATCGTGTTCTTGGCGCCAAAGGAGGTGACGTGCATGCATGCAAGGGAAAGATCTCCAGGCCGACTAGTTGGTTTCCTGGCCGCACATGCATGCAAAGCGACTAGATAAATTGCTTGCTATCTGGCGCAAATCCTGGCGGCCTCCGTCCACGGCGCCATGGACCGCATGCTGCACGCCGGATATGCCCCAGGGCTCGCGCAGGTCTACGTCACCGTCCGCCGCGATGCGCTCGCCAAGTCCGTGGCGCACCTTGGCGTCAAGGCCGTCGCCATCGAGGAGGTGCTCAAGATGGGGTGGGCGGTTCTTGACCAGAGGATGCGGCGGTCAAGCCACGCCGTCAAGGCCATGATCGAGACCTTCCTCGCCGGTGAGAGGCGTCTCTGTGACAAGATCTTCGCCTTTGACGATGAGTTCGGACACGAGTGCTTCGCTGACATCGCCAGAGATCGTCCTGCGGTGCTCGGCTTCATCAGCGTCGTCGCCATGTCGGCGCACGTGACCGATCGAGAAGCTCTACCGAATGCTCGGCATGTACGGGGCGCTCTTTGACGTCGAACCAGAGATCGAAGTCCTCTTCACCGGAGATGCGCGAGAGTTCTTTGCCGCCGAGGTATCCGGCATCGTCGCTCGGCTAGGCTCTATCGTGTGCCACACGGTCGAGGAGTTCAGGAACGCCATCCACGGCGAGTTGTCGAGGAGACCCATGCATGGTGGAGAGATCCACCCCACAACCCGCTGCGTGCTCAAGTACTACGGCCTCCTCGCCGACTGCCGCGGCACGTTAGACATGGTCCTTGTCGACGCCCTCGATGACAACAGTGGCGGCGAAGGCGGAGCTTCCACCGGTGGGGCCACCTCGACGCCGTCCGAGCGGTGCATGCACGAGTTGCTCGCCCTCCTGCTCCGCAAGATCGACGAGAAGTCCTGCCTCTATGACGACGTCGGGCTGAAGAACATCTTCCTTATGAACAACCTCTACTACATCGGCGGAAGGTGATCCGGCATCCGATCGTTCCTCGGGCGGTCGAAGCCGCTGCTTGAGTCGAGCGGACCAAAGACTTTCGGCGAGGCACATCAAGTACAACCTCGGCGATCTCGGCGAGTACTTGTTGGATTTCTTTGAAAGCATTGAAGTTCGTCGGATGATCGAAGAGCTCGCTCATGATGGCGCCACCTTGATCGGCCATGAGCCGCGCTGCGCCCGGCGCTACCTTCGGCACGTCCACGAGCCTACGCCTGCGCCCCGGGCGCCACCTTTGGCACGGCCACGAGCCATGGCTGCGCCCGGCGCCACCGCCGGCGGCCAAGGGCCACGCCGCGCTGCGAAAGTGCCACCCTCGGCATGGCCACGAGCCTACGCTGCGCCCGGCGCCACCTTCGCACGTCCATGACCAACGCTGCGCCCGAGCACCACCGCCGGCACGGCCACGAGCCACGCTGCGTGCCGGCGCCACCCTCGCACGCCACGAGCCTCGCCTATGCCCGGCGCCACCGCCGCACGGCCACGAGCCAAGGCTGCACCCCGAGCGCCACCATCGGCACGACCACGAACCTACGCCTGCGCCGCGAGTGTCACCTTCGGCACGGCCACGAGCCTGCGCCTACACCCCGAGCGTCACCTTCGGCACGGCCACGAGCCTACGCCTGCGCCCCGAGCGTCATCTACGGCTCAGTTGCAAGCCTATGCTTGCGCCACGAGCAAGGACGGCACGATCGTCAGCATCACATGGAGCATAGAGCAGCTAAGTCGCTTTTTACTCTATTATGTCATTATGAATAAAATTGTTGGCTTTCTTGACTTGCTACTTAGTTGATCCACAACTAAGCGAAGAAGTCGGGGCTACCTAATAGTGTCTTGATGTCGCACATCTTTTCTGAGTTGTGTTTTCTTCTTTACTTAACGATTGCAAATGAATCCGAGTCGTTAATTCGAGTTGTGAAACTCGACCCCATGAGCGGCGAACTTTAGTCACCCAAAATCGTGCACAGGAAAAAGAGCCATGGCCGACTCGGCGCTCGGGGCTAGACTAGTCGGGCAGAGTGCTTAAACAAAAAGAGTCAAACCACTCGAATGAATTCAAAATCAATAAGGAAAAGGAGTAAAAAACTCTAAAATTATACATAAACCAGTCAGACACCACATCTGTGTGAATTGTTTTTACATTGCCTAATTTCTGCATATACTCGATTTCAGGGCTACTAAATTTGGATGCGACGCATGTGGGACAACGCTTCAACGACGACATCAGCAACTTCGACGACGAATGAGTTTAAAGGGAGCGGCGCTGAATTTCGCCTTGAGCGGGAAAAGCGTTTTGACTTCTGTATATCGTTTGGGATACGGTATGCCCCATGATGAGCCACCAGCTGTACGCTGCGACAGTCGGATATAATTCAACGCATGGAGTTGAGTCCTTCAAGATCTCTTTGCCTACAATGGGCACTCGGCTGGAAAAGAAAACAAGTCGGGAAACTACATCAAGAACTGGAAGCACTCGGCGTGAAGCGTGACTCAGTTGGGCTGCGACCAAGAAGGCGGCAACTCGATCGCAAAGCACTCGGGGGCTACTGTGGAGTATATGGACCCCGGATATCTGCATGGCAGGCCGTGAGGACCACCCAGGAGGGGATGGGCCAAGCCGACTACATGAAGATGGGTATTGCTCAGGAGGCAGGCCGCCATGCGCAACAAGGAAACCCCGAAGATGGAAACCAACCCTGCTTAGAAAGGATACAATTGTAATCCTAATCATGTTTAACGGATAAGGAAAGAGATACAATCTCCACCTTGTAACCGGTTAGGACTCTCCTTTGTAACTGCCCTCCTCCGCTATATAAAGGGGGGTGGGGGAGGAGGAGAGGGGGACAAGATCATCAGCAAATAAGCTAGCCAATCATAATCCCAGAGCACAGGACTAGGGTATTATCTCCACCGTGAGAGCCCGAACCTGTATAATTCCCGTATCTTGTGCTACCATCGAGTTCCCGATCCAGCGCCTAGCCCCCTTTTAATTATTGTCGGTAACAACCCTCGACATGGGGCTGTTTTCGAAATAGAGCGTAGATGCGCTATGTGATGTTGTGAGCTATTTAGTTTTGAAAATGAGTATGCAAATGTTATTTTTAGGTGGTGTAGCTTCGGGAGTGGCTTCATCCTCAAGCCACCCCGCTCCTCACGGTTAAATGCAAGTGTATCATGTAGAGTATATGCTAGGGGAATTGGTGACTTTCTTGCTAGTATTTTGCATTTCATGATATTTATGAGTATGATGGTGATTGTGATGATGATGCAAATGCTATGAGTAGGAATTTAAGCACTATGTCAATATTTATGGATTTTGTTATGGGAATGAGAATGTAGTTTACAATGTTATTCATTTCATTTGCAACTGTGCATTCATAACAGAAGAGGTATCCCGAGTATGCCTCTATGTCTCACCCGTCGTGAGACATGAAAGTCCTACTTCGGTAGGCCCCTCCACGGGCTGGACGGTAATGAGATAGTGCACACCGATAGGTGAGCACCTAGCAATACCGGTATTAGCTATGAGAATGTGCATTATGAGCATGCATGAGCATTGCATGGTGCAAGTGTAAAGAATGTTAAGTATAATGTTGCCCTTATGTGCCAAGGTTTTATCATGTTATAATTGCTTTAATCTTCTGCTTTAAGTTATTTGCATTAATATGATACACTTTGTTGAGTTGTATGAACTCACGCTTGTTTTGTGATGTTTTATTTTAGGTACCTCCATAGCGGCATTTTGGGAGATGGGCTAGCACTACTTCACCCACAATGACTAACATGTAGTTAGAGTAGTTGCCTCACCTCTTAGAAATGATGTTAGGCTTAAAAAGAACCTGCTTTTGAATAGATAGTATTGTAAGTAGTTGATGGCATTGAACTCTGTATCTTTGGTTATGTCGTGTCTTTACTATGTAGTTCCACACTTTTGCAACATAGTTATCTTTTGGTATACTTGCTCTTCCATGTTAGATGCTTATTTGGTTATGTTAACTAGTTAGATGTTATGAATTGCGATATATGTGGATTGTTGTTTTGTTTGTCTGCTGAGTGGATGTCCGAGTTTTAGGGAAGGTGCTGTCGAATTTTTTATTAAATTCGGCAACCACTAGTATGTTAGCTTGCTTTGCTAAAAAATTTATGGTGTCTTGTAATGTTGGTGCTTGAGGGTGTAACATTCAAGGTACATGGGGTGCCTGGGTGTTACAGTTGGTATCAGAGCGGGCATTAGGTCCATGGTGCTTGAACTTAATGAAATACCATAGGGTCAACTAAAATTTTGATTTTGGATATTCTAGAAACATGGCTTAGGTGTACACTCTTTAAAAATTTGGCCATTGGACAAGAAACTTAAAAAACTGATGTAGGATTGATTACCTAAATAAAATTTTGACACACTTGGGAGCACAATAGGAAGTGTATGGTAACTCATTGCATTACGCCTTTATGTTGTATTTGAGTTTTGATGTTGAATATTGAGTATGCTATTAGTTTGATTTCTTTTGTGTGGGGCTAGAGCTGATATTATCATTGTGCACTTGTTGTACCTATGCCGAGGGGTAGAGACCGCCCTCCTGGTTGTGGTGGGCATCGAGGCCGTGGTCGTGGTGGGAGTCACCCATCTCATGTCGTCGGCAAGTCAGTCGCTGAGGGGAGTGGCTCCCTTAATGCCCATGAATCAGCCCATCGTGACGCTCCAGCTGAGTAGCCTGAGGCAGGGGTCAGGGCCGCTACTGTGGCCTTGTTGCAAGCACTGTAGAGGGAGGTTCAGGAGTTGCGTCAGCAGGTTCAGGTAGCTCCTGCTATTGCGCCTCCACCTAGAGCGATTCCCGTAGCTGCCCCAGATGTGCCAGATTGTAGGATGAGCCTTCGTGAGTGGTTGACTCTCCGACTCGACACCTTTGATGGTGTGAGCACACCGGTCCAGTCAGCGGACTAGTTGCGCTACATGGAGAGGCAATTTGGAGTTCTGGAGATGACTTCTCTCCATAAGGCTCTATTCGTGGCCTTCTAGCTAAAGGGCCAAGCGGATATCTGGTGGGAGGGGGTACTTGCTGCGAGGACCCCCGCGCAGGGACCAGTTACTTGGGAGGTCTTCACCGAGCACTTCCGGGCAAAATTTTACCCGGAGTCCTTTGTGGAGAGGATGGAGCATTCTTTGGCTACCCTCTCCCAAGGAAGGAAGTATGTGGCTGCGTATGAGGTGGAGTTCAACAACATTGTCCGCTTCGTACCGCTGTGGCCTCAAATGATAGTGAGAAGGCTTGGAGGTTCCGTAGGGGCCTCAACCAGGAGTTCAGAGTTGTCATGGGGGCCACTATTCCCCATCACTTCGCTTCTGTGGTGGAGCAGGCTAAGGGCATGGAGCTTGAATTGGAGTTGTCCAAAGATAAGCTCAACTCTGGTAGCTCGGGAGTTTCTGTACCTTCTGGTGGTGGCCAGAAGAGGAGTTTTGATGGTGGAGGTGGGTCTTTTCAGCGATCTACTTTGAAGAAGTCCAAGGGGGACAAGGTTCCTCCTCAGGAGCCAAGGCAAGGCAGCCTCGACCGTCTTCATCGTCCGCCCCACGGTTGGCCTTCTGCCCTATCCCGGGGCAAGGCATGATTTGCTTCAAGTGCGGTGGTGGGCATCGCGCTGCGGAATGTTCGTGGTCAGGGGACTGTCATCATTGTAGTCGCCCTGGCAATATGGGGCTAGTTTGCCGGTTGAATCCCAATAGCATCATCAAGTGGGAACCGGTGCCACCTACTTCGACTCCGACTGCCTCATCGAGAGGATCTGTCTAGATGTTGGCTGCGACTCCCGTTCTTCCACAATCTTCAGTGTGGGCTCCATCTCTGACTTCGGCTTCCTCGGTAGTCAACTCCCCTCGGTTCTTGCCGCCTCGACTTGATGCTTCCCTAGCGGTGTTGGGACTTCCGCCGCCCCGGCACCACCTAGAGTATACACTCTCCCGACTGCTGAGTCAGTCGGGCGTCAGGATGTGGTATCAGGTATTTTGCATGTGGATTCATTTGATGCTTTTGTTCTTTTTGATTCAGGAGCATCCTATTCCTTTGTGTTAATTGAGTTTGTTAGAAGGGCTAAATTGGGGATGGAGTGTATTGCTAAGTCTGTGGTAGTCAGTTCACCGGGTGGGCTTATTGTGAGCTCGATGGTATGCCCCGGTTGTATTATCACCATTGATGATGAAGATTTCTTTGCTAATCTGATGGTTATTCAACTGGTCCCGTTTGATGTCATATTGGGTATGGATTGGTTGCATCAGTACCGTGCCAAAATATGTTGTTTCTAGAAGACAGTTGCTTTGCAAGCTCCTTCAGGTGTGGAGTTGGTCTTCCAGGGTGGGGTACCCTCCAGCTCTCTCTTTGTGTTGACCAGCTTATTTCCTGGCCATAGCATGTTGAAAACGGGGACACTTCTGGCCATTTCAGAAAAGCCAAGTTCTTTGGTAAGCATTGAGGAGATTCCCGTGGTGAAGGAATTTGCTGATGTGTTTCCAGATGAGTTGCCCAGTTTGCTGCCAAAAAGGGGTGAGGAATTTCGAATTGATCTTGTCCCGGGCACTCGACCTATCTCCATGTCTCCTTACCACTTGGTTCGTCCTTTCCAAGATGAGTTAAAAAGGCAAATGGATGATCTGTTATCACAAGGATTGATCCAACGTAGTGTGTCACCGCGGGGAGCGCCTGTCATTTTTGTCGCTAAGAAAGATGGAGGTTGGCGCATGTGCATCGACTATCACGCTCTTAATTTGGTGACCACTAAGAACAAGTACCCTCTACCTCACATTGAAGATTTGTTTGACCAATTAAAGGGAGCAAAGGTGTTCTCTAAGATTGATCTTCAATCAGGTTATAATCAAATTCGTGTGAGGGAACAAGATATTGAGAAGACAGCTTTCTCCACTAGGTATCAGCATTATGAATTTAAGGTTATGTCTTTCGAACTAACCAATGCCCCTGCTGTTTTTATGGAGATGATGAATAGCCTGCTGCACAGATATCTCGATGATTTTGTGGTAGTGTTCATCGACGACATTCTCATTTATTCCAAATCAGAGGAGGAGCATGAACGTCATTTGAGGCTTGTGCTTCGTACTTTGAGGGAGAATCAATTCTTTGCCAAGTTAAAGAAGTGTGAGTTTTGGATTTCTGAAGTGGATTTCCTTGGTCAAATCATCAACCAGGAAGGCATTTCTGTTGATCCAAGTAAGATCTCTACAATTGTGGACTAGAAGAGACCTTCTAATGTCAAGGAAGTGCATAGTTTCCTTGGATTGGCAGGTTACTATCGGCGCTTTGTTCAAGATTTCTCAATTATCACCAAACTGCTATCTCAGTTGACTCAGAAGGGGGTAATATTCCAGTGGACCGTCGATTGTGAGCGCAGTTTCTATACCTTGAAGGAAAAGCTGGTGACTACTCCTGTTCTCACCCTTCCTGAGCCAGGAGAGCGTTTCACTGTTTATTCTAATGCTTCTCATGTGGGCCTTGGATGTGTGCTTATGCAAGGGGGTAAAGTTATTGCTTATGCGTCAAGGTAGTTGAAAAGGCATGAGCAGAACTACCCTACTCGTGATCTCGAGCTAGCTGCAGTGGTCTTTGCCCTGAAGATTTGGAGGCATTACTTGTATGGCGAATCTTTTGATATTTTCACTGACCACAAAAGCCTCAAGTACATTTTCACTCAGAAAGATTTGAATTTGAGTCAAAGAAGGTGGCTAGAGTTGATAAAAGATTATGATCTTACAATTCAGTACCATCCGAGAAAGCCTAATGTGGTGGTCGATGCGCTTAGTCGCAAGGTGCTACCCCTTGCTCTTGATTGTCTCATTGCTGATTTCGAGCGTATGGGGTCTCATATTGTTTTGCCGGCACTGCTCAAGCTGAAACTCAGATGATCCTGGAGTTAGCAATTCCAGAGCATGTGCGTGAGGCGCAGCAGCATGATTGATTGCTTCAGCAGGTGAGAAAGCGCATCCTTGAAGGCAGTTGGGGATTTCTGCATTGATGAACTCGGTACTTTACGATTCAAAGGCCGCCTTTGTGTGCCCCAAAAGTCTCAAGTCAAGGATGATATCTTAAAGGAGGCTCATCGTACCCCGTATACTATCCATCCTGGGGAGACTAAAATGTATCGGGATTTGAAAAAGAGTTTCTGGTGGAAAAGGATGAGGGTTGATATCGCTCAGTATGTAGCATCTTGTGGGATTTGTCAGAAGGTGAAGGCTGAACATAAGCGACCAGCGGGATTGCTTCAACCTTTGGAGGTTCCTGTTTGGCCTTAGGATGATATATCCATAGACTTTGTGGTCGGCCTACCTCATACTTGACGCAGGAAGGACACTATTTGAGTTATCGTGGACCATTTCAGCAAGTCTTCTCGCTTCATTCCCATTCGCACAACAAACTATGCAAGCGAATTGGCTCTTATTTATGTGCAGGAAATAGTGAGGCTTCATGATGTGCCCAAGACGATTGTTTCTGATCATGATGCAAAGTTTGTCTCCAAGTTTTGGGAGAGTTTGCAGAGTGCTTTGGGCACACAGCTCCGCCTTAGCACCGCTTTCCACCCTCAAACAGATGGGCAATCTGAGCGTACCATTTAGACATTGGAGGATATGCGTAGATCCTGTGTTTTGGCATGGAAGGGTAGTTGGGAAGACCATCTGGCCCTTGCTGAATTTGCTTATAATAAGAGCTATCATGCAATCATTCGGGCTGCTCCTTACGAAGTGCTTTATGGGCATAAGTGCCGCTCACCCCTGTGCTGGGATGCAATAGGGGAAAGATCAGTCCTTGGCCCAAATTTGGTTCAGCAAACTGTTGATTGAATGGCGGAGGTAAGGCAGAACCTTCTTGCAGCCCAGAGTAAACAGAAAAGCTATGCTGATGTGAGGAGGCGAGAATTAGAGTTTGAAGTGGGGGGACATTGTGCTTTTGAGGGTGTCTCCCACTAAGGGTGTGGTTCGGTTTGGTCCTAAAGGGAAGCTTAACCCAAGGTTCGTTGGACTATTTCCTATTGTTGCCCGTGTTGGACAAGTGGCCTATCGATTGCGACTTCCTGAATCAATGCAGGGAGTGCATAATGTATTTCATGTATCCATGTTGAGGAAGTATCTGCATGATCCAGATATGGTAGTTCCGCTTGAACCACTGGTGATTGATCAGGATCTCACTTTCGAGTCTCGACCGGTGCAAATATTGGAAGAATCAGAGCGGGTGTTAAAAAATAGAACGCTGAAGTTTGTCAAAGTATTGCGGTCACATCAATCTGTGTGGGAAGCGACTTGGGAACTGGAGTCTCACATGCGTGAGAAATTTCTAGAGTTATTCCGCCAGGTATGTGTTGTGATTTAAATTCTTTGATCTATCCATTCCGTTTGTTGGCGTTCTAGGAATTCGGGGTCAAATTCCTTTAAGGAGGAGAGAACGTAATGTCGTAAATGAATTTTTTTGTTGCACATGAAATTTCCCTTTCCTTTCCCCACCCCTTTTCTTTTCTCTCCCCTTCCCTCCTCCTTTCCTTCCCCCATCAGAAAGCCTTCATTCCCCTTCTTCTTTTCTCCCTGCTCCTCACCCTCCAAGCCAGCACCTCCTCCTCCCTCTTCCTTCCACGCCTCCTCCTCCCCTCCCTGGTGCTGCCCCAAGTTGGCGCCCCCTGGCTCCTCCTCCTCCAGCAGGCCTCCTTCCCTCCCTTTTGCGAGCAGCAGCAATCTCTCCCCCTCTTCTTCCTCATGAGTAAGGAGATGAGTATTTGGTAGTTTTGGGAATGTGCATGCTATGCTAATAGGGATATCTTGCTGGTATGGGTGTTCTAGGGTTTGAATTTTGAAGTTTTGGGGGGAAAAGTGGCTCTAGATTTTGGAAGGAAAATTTCTGTTTTCGGGCTGAGTATTACCTGTTTGTTAGGGTTGTGTTTCAAGTTAATTAAAAGCTTTTTCTGAATATTTGGATGTAGAAAAAGTTATAGCTCGTCGTATCCCCTTTAATCTGAGACCAAGAACACTAAATTTCGTTTAGCCAATCGAAAGATATGGTCGTTTTAGTGCTGACTATCCTGATTATACTCGTGTTGATAGCTGAAACTTTGAGCTTTTGTTTAAAGCTAGATGCAGGCCGAATTAGAATTTTTTATTGTCTAGAGAAAGTTAGGAAATTTCTTATAGATTCAGAAAAT
Organism: Guadua angustifolia; assembly: GCA_036346375.1. Classification (NCBI taxonomy): domain Eukaryota; kingdom Viridiplantae; phylum Streptophyta; class Magnoliopsida; order Poales; family Poaceae; genus Guadua; species Guadua angustifolia. The sequence goes on along the minus strand of CM070511.1, from coordinate 34,395,684 downwards.
ATCCTTATTTGTTTGATTTGGATTCAATAATTAATAGTTATGCTATTTTGAAGTATACTATCCTAAAATCTGAAGCTGCTGAAGGTTTAGATTTTAGACTAAGATTCAGAGTGCAATTTGAGGACATAAAATCCATCTCCTGAATGAATAGCTATATAATAATTCTAGATTATCCTCTTGTGGTCATTTAGAGTACAAGAACTCAATTTTTTGTTTAGTCATTTAGGAGATATGCTCATTTTAGTACAGACTATTCAGAACTAGTCTCAATATATATAACCTCTGTTCATCTCTGATCTGGAAATTATTGGTGCATTTTCTGAATGAATGGCTATATCATAAATGTAGATTATCCTCTTTTGGTCATTTAGAGCATAAGAATGCAATTTTTGGCTTTGCCAATTGAAAGATATGTTCATTTCTATGCCTGCTGTCCAGAACTAGAGTTAGTGCATGTAGCCTCTGTTCATCCTTGATCTGAAAGTTAAATCTATGGATGTATGATAAATGTAGGTTATCCTCTTGTGGTCATTTAGAGTACAAGAACTCAATTTTTGATTTAGCCATTTAGGAGATATGTCCTTTTTTATGCCTGTTATCCAGATTTCCTTTAGCTAGGATTTGGGGCTGTTTTCGAAATAGAGTGTAGATGCGCTATGTGATGTTGTGAGCTATTTAGTTTTGAAAATGAGTATACAAATGTTATTTTTAGGTGGTGTAGCTTCGGGAGTGGCTTCATCCTCACGCCACCCCACTTCTCGTGGTTAAAGGCAAATGTATCATGTGGAGTACATGCTAGGGGAGTTTGTGACTTTCTTGCTAGTATTCTGCATTTCTTGATATTTATGAGTATGATGGTGCTTGTGATGATGATGCAAATGCTATGAGTAGGAATTTAAAGACTTACAATATTTATAGATTTGTTATGGGAATGAGAATGTAGTTTGCAAAGTTATTCATTTTATTTGCAATTGTGCATTCATAATAGAAGAGATGTCCCGAGTGGGCCTCTATGTCTCATCCGTAGTGAGACATGAAAGTCCTACTTCGGTAGGCCCCTCCACGGGCTGGACGGGAATGAGAGTGTGCACACCGACAGGTGAGCACCTAACAATACCGGTATTAGCTATAAGAATGTGCATTATGAGCATGCATGTGCATTGCATGGTGCAAGTGTAAAGAATGTTAAGTATAATGTTGCCCTTATGTGTCAAGGTTTTATCATGTTGAAAGACCATGTGGAGGTCTATCCTTGTGTGTGATGAGTAATTGACAAGATTTGAGATTGGATTGATTTGAAATTGAGTTTGATTTGAATTGGATCTTCAAATTGAGGCAATTTGAGTGTTGGTTGCTTTTCCTAGTGCTACCGGCCTAAGGGCAGTAGGACCGGACCATTGAGCATAATTATGATTGATTGATGATTTTGTTTGATGCAATGCACTCATGTGAGTGGTTGCATGGATTGACCTTGAGTCAAGTCGTGGACTTGTGCTCGGATGCGTTGTTTGTTTATTCGTGTGCAGGTGTTGCTCGAGGGCGAACGTGGTCGATGACGGGACCGGAACTAGGTTCATGGAGGAACTGAGGTTCGGGACTAGGTTCAGGGAGGAATCGAGGTCTTGGTGGTCGAGAATGTCATGCGGGACGTTCGGGCTAGAGAACATGCACATGGAGGCTGGTTAGTCACGTGTGTGCGGCAAGTGGGCCGTACGCGTGCAAAAGCTGTATTGGGCCATGTTGGGCCAAGTGGAATTGTATACAAACTGTATTGGGCCATGTTGGGGCCAAGTGGAGTTGTATACGAATTCTTTATGGTTGCTCAGTATAAATAGGGGGAGGTGTCTCCTGTTTATGTGAGCAAGGAATTAGGGTTTGTACTCTTTTATGTTGGAGTATTGTTAGACAAAAGAAATAAAGATTGCTTTTGGGCGGCGGCGGCCGTTTTTATGCGAAAGAGTTTTTTTTCCCCGGCGGCGTAACGCTTGGCCGTTTTTGTTTCATGCGAGAATCGTTGCTTTCGGCGGCGGCTGGTATTTTGTTTGTGGTTTCCGTGGCGTATGCAGGTCACAGCGACTAGGGGATTGCCGTCAGAATTTTTCTAGTCGTTCGACTTGCTACTCGCGACAGGATCTTGCAGCCGTTTTCCTTTTGCTCTCGGCAGCCGGCGGTGTTGTCCAAGAAAAGTTTGGTTGCAGGCGCTTCCATACATGCATGCATGCACGGCCAAGCGAAACGTCTTTTCTTGCATGCATGACTAGAAGTTTTCTGGGAAGAAGACGAGAGCTTCAAGTTCTCCAGTGGAGCGTCGGTGCCGGCGGTGAAGGAGGCGCTTGGCAACGGATGCAGCTACACCCCTGAAAGAGGAACCTTCGAGATCCACGAGCGCAAGGAGTGCGACGACGAGTACTACCAGACTTACCGCCATCACGAGCAGGAGCAGCCTGTCTGAAGTTTGGTCCGTCACATTCAATTTTCGTCATTTGTTGCATCAGATGAATTGTGAAGGTAATATCTCTGAATCCGTAAATCCGATTGAGTTGATTTTTGTTGTGTTAAATTCGAAATTGAATCTAGTTTCTACATTTAAAGTTTCACATCAATCCAACGGTTAGATCTTCGGAAATTTTAGTTTTGGTAAATGTGTGTCAATCTGTTTTTATTTGATCTGGTGTCTGTTTCAGCAAAATGGCGAAGAAAATAACTTTAGATCCGTAGCTCTGATCGAACTGATTTTTGTTGGGTTAGCTTGCAAATTGAGTCTAGTTTATACAGTTAAAATTTCAATTCTATCTGACGGTTGGATCTTCGGTAATTACAGTTTTACTGAACGTCTATTAATCTGTTTTTTTTGTTGAAACCGAGAGCAATATTTCATAATTAATTTCGGGGGTTTTGTGAATCAAGAAAATTTTGATTTTATCTTCCGCTCAATCATTCACCCCCCCTCTGATTGTCGCCATCCGATCCTACACATGTTATTGTAACACCCTGACGACAAACGCGCCACGGATGCTACCAACCCTCTAAACTCTTAAAACCGACTTAAAACTAAAGCACCGTAATTTACAAAATTTCGGCATGATTTCTCTAGAAAGTAGGACATCCACTCAGCAGACAGAAAACAATTGCAATTATAAGATATCATTCTAGCAGGTCCTTAGATAACCAATCACACATCCAATAGCAATTTATAACTCCACCACAACGAACAACACATTACAACCGCAATATTTACATCCAGACTTAATGTACTCCCCAGCACATAGATTTAATCATCACCTAAACCAATAAGGAGTAAACGATTATTCAGGACAATCGAGATAATTATTCCAAGGTCTAACTGAATAAGACAACCATCATAACTATGGAAGGAGCATGGCATTGTTTAAATGTGTGATGCTAAGTGATGACGTGAGTCTAGCTCCCTTTCCCCAAGCCGGATTCAAGGTACCTAAAAAAACATTAAACAACAAGCGTGAGTTCATCACTTAGCAAAGTGTATTGCAATGGAACAAAATAATAACAATTCACATACATACGTCATGCCGGTCACCAACCATGGAAATAATCCATAAAGACTTTCTCATTCACATGCTCATATACTTCCTCAGTCACATTCTCATTTATGCAATGCAATGCAATGCATCATGCCTCTTTACTTAGTACATACCGGTATTGCCGAGCACCACCCGTCGATGCGTGCCCTCAAACCCAACCATCCTGTGGAAGGGGCCTGCCGAAATAGGACTTGCCGCTACCCGATGGCGGGTCCCACGCTTCTTCCGCTCCCATCCACGCCGATTGGATGGGACTACGTGGTAGGATCTCTAAGCACTCCGGATTAGTCATATATTCCATATGACTTTCGCACCGACCTGGCTCGATGCACTTTTCATGAATGAACTTATGCAAATGCCATTCGCAACAGTCTTATGCATATTCTCCACATTTATATCTTTATGATCACAATTAACTTCTATACTCTTATAAATACCATACTCGCAAACTATGGCCCCAAACAAGCCATTCTCATGATTTCAACATCCATATTAGCCTAACCATATTAGTGAACATCATCAAGGTATAATCATATCACATGCAAGATCAAACATGGCAATATCAATGTAACACATGGATAACTGTAGTATTGCGAAACATAATGGCCTCCCTAAGCCCTAACCACTACAATACACTTGCCTTCAACCTCGCAAGCCAGAGTGGCGAGAAGTTGACGGCACTCCCAGGGTCACACCACCTGTACATAGGCATAATCCACTCAAAATCATACCAACCAAATAACTACAAAACTCGGTACAACCACGATACTACACGTTCCTCCGAAAGCCTGAAAACCAGAAATCTGCCCAACGGGACAGCAGACTTCCAACAAGCATAACTTGAGTTTAACAACTCCAAATCAAATAAATGAGTACATTTTCTCAAACGTCAGGAAATTTCCCATCTTTTTCTAAGTATACGAAAAGCATGATTCGGCCTCTAAGTTCCTCTAATCTGCAGTTGAATACAGACTGCTCCAATCGCGACACAGTTTGGACAGCGCTCGGTAAAATGGCCATAACTTTTACACGGCTGAACGGAATTTAGTGATTTTGGTCTTCATTGAAAGGTAATTCAATTATCTACAACTTTTACAATAGCCAGACCCCCAGGAAACGCTTGCATAATTTACAAATTGCAGTCCAAACAGCGGGACAGAATTAGGCTCAAGCAGAAATCTCCAAAAACATTCTAGACTCTAGATCCCTCAACTAAATGCATCTCAAAAACAAGGATCCTAGCTGGGCAATTGATCAAATACCTTACATGCAAGCAATAAAATCCCCCAAAATCCTAGGGTTTTACCTCAAATCTTTCTCATGGAGGAATGAGGGAGGTGGAGAAGGTGATAGGCCGGAGGAGGGGGTCGCCGGAGCTGGCCGGAGCAGGCACCAGAAGGGGTTTCGGCCAGGGAGTCGCTGGAGGCGCTAGGAGCAGCTGGAGGCGCTAGGAGGAAGAACAGCATGCGGGTGGGGGAGAGGAAAAAAAAGGGAAGTCGGCTGGGGGGAGGAAAAGTCGGAGGAGAGCTAGGGGAGTCTGCAGGAGGCGGCTGGGGTCGGCAGGCTGAGGAAAAAGACTGCCTCCAATATTCTCAGCCACACAATAGAAGAAAGAGAGAGAGAGGTTAGGTGAGGGAGGGAAAATTCTTAAAAACCACTCCCAAAACCAAAGTCCAACTTTTAACCATTAGCGCGAACCAAATAATTTAATTCTTGAAGCGAGATGACAATTGTCAGGATAGACAACTTGCCGCAAAACTATACGGCTCGAAGAAAGCAACCAATCCGATAAGTTTTCACGGGAAAAACCCAAAACCTTTAATAGAATTAATAACCGTACGACGGCTGAACCTTGAATCAAGAAGGCGGAAAACATTTCTGGATGAAAACCCTGGCAAAGAAGATTTGCGGTATTACAGTTATAATTGTTTTAATCTTCTGCTTTAAGTTATTTGCATTAATATGATACACTTTGCTGAGTTGCATGAACTCACACTTGTTTTATGATGTTTTATTTTTGGTACCTCCAGAGTAGGGGTGGCAACGGGGCCATTCCCCGCCGGGGAGTACCTCCCCGTCCCCGTCCCCGCGATCCAAAATTTTCCCCATCCCCGTCCCTATTCCCCGTCTCGGGGGAGAAAATCCCCCCGTCCCCATCCCGTTAAGGTATCGGGGCCCGTCGAGGACCCATCCTGAAAATTTCACACAAGAGAAGAACTCTTATAGCCATTTTAACTCTAAATCATATCAATAGACAAGGAAAAAAAGAATGCATGCATTCATTGAAGATTATGTTGTCCCGTTTATGAAAATGTGAATATGATGGGCTAGAGAATATGTTTGCAATCTAATAACTAAATTGAACTAAACTAAATTTGGATCCCCAAGGGTCCCATGAGAAAAAAATTCCCCGTCCCCGTCCCCGCCATCCCCGACGGGGGAATAATTTTCCCCGTTTCCATCCTCGCGGGGACGATTTCTTCCCATACCCGTCCCCAAATAGAGGAATTCCCCGCCGGGGATCGGGGAACGGGTCCCCATTGCCATCCCTACTCCAGAGCAGCATTTTGGGAGATGGGCTAGCACTACTTCACCCACAATGACTAACATGTAGTTAGAGTAATTGCCCCACCTCTTAGAAATGATGTTAGGCTTAAAAAAACCTGCTTTTGAATAGATAGTATTGTAAGTTGTTGATGGCATTAAACTCTGTATCTTTGGTTATGTCGTGTCTTTACTATGTAGTTCCACCCTTTTGCAACATGGTTATCTTTTGGTATACTTGTTGTTCTATGTTAGATGCTTATTTGGTTATATAAACTAGTTAGATGTTATGAATTGCGATATATGTGGATTGATGTCTTGTTTGTCTACTGAGTGGATGTCCGAGTTTTAGGGAAGGTGATGCCAAATTTTTTATTAAATTCGGCAACCTACTAGTATGTTAGCTTGCTTTGCTAAAAATTTTATGGTATCTTGTAATGTTGGTGCTTGAGGGTGTAACATTCAAGGTACGTGGTGTGCCTGGGTGTTACAGATCATTGAATCGATAGCAATAAGCCCTGTTTAAGAGGGTTCAACAGGCTGTGCAATTTGTACAGCATTAAAAATCTATATATACAGATAGTAAATTTGTGTTCATTTGGCTATAAAATTAGCTTTAATCAACTGTTTAACCCTCTACATGATAGTAATTTATATGTGTGTATATATACATATATACATATATATAGGAAAATGATTTCATACTCCTGGGTGTACGTACTCCCACCTCTAGTATACCGTTTAAATGATGTTATTATACCCCTTTATCCTTTTGAGTATATTTTAATACTGATTATAAGATACTCCAAAGTGAGTTCCACAAAAAAAATCATTAAAGTCTACCATTCATAGCATAATTTGTTTATATATTCCTTTTACATATGGAAAATGGTATGTAGCAAAAAAATAAAGGGCTCTGATGAAATTTTTTCAACCATGTCGCATTGGAGTATCTTAGAATTATTATTGGAGTATACCGAAATTGATAAAGGAGCATAAAACATTCGTTTAAGTGGTATATTAAAGGTGGGAGTATGGAAATGGCTTCCTATATATATAGATAGTAAAATTTATCATCGAACAGTAAACTAATTGTTTATTGGAGAGATTTATATCATTCTATTGTTCTTATCATTAGTAAGCTACTGGTGAAAACCTTTTGTGAATCGGAGCTATTGCTAAAAAGTTATGGCTAAAACAAATAAAAAGGTTTTGGTACAAACAAGGAAATGCATTTACTAGTTGGTTTGCCACGTAATTGATAGTCAACTTGGACAGTTTCATCATGTTGAGTACTAGGACACGTGACTCGGTCGATATGTGTTAACTAGCTGGGGAGCTGAAGAATTATATATATATATACACACACACATACATACTATTCTACATCTACGTGTAGAATGCGCTTTTATACTCCCTAGCTAGTCAATGCAGACCGATCGAGCCTTGTATCACTACTAGTACTAAGTGCAACAGAACTGCTGCAGACTAACCCTATCAGTTAAGCGACCAACTAACTTGTGAATGTGTTTTCTTATTTGTACTAGAATCTTTTTTTTTTGTTTAATTTAGCTATAACTTTTTATTGACAGATTCAATTCGATTTTTACTAGTAGCTTACTGACGATGAGAGCAACATAATGATATAAGCCTCGCTAGTAAACACCACATTAAAGAATCGGAGCTATCGATAAGAAGTTATAGCTAAATCGAAAAAAAAAACAAATTGCAGTACAAACAAAAAATACATTTACTACTTGGTCATGCCGTGTAAATTAGCAAATATGTTTTCTTGTTTGTGTTAGAATCTTTTTTCTTTGATTTAGCCATAACTTTTTATTGACAAGTCCAATTCACGAACTGTTTTCACCAGTAGCTTAATGACAAAAAGAGCAACATCATGATATAAGCCTTGCTAATAAACATTGTATGAATGAGATTTTAATGCCAATTTTATCGAATGTGTCATAAGATTTTGGTATCGCACAGGCTGCTGAACCCTCTGGTGTGATAGTAAAATCTCATTCATGCAAAATTTATTGGCGAGACTTATAGCATTATACTTTTCTCATCGTTAATACGTTACTGGTGAGAACCGTTTGAGAATTAGAGCTATTAATAAAAAGTTATAGCTAAATCAAAGAAAAATAATTAGAATACAAACAAGAAACTAGCCATTTACTAGTTGGTTTGGCAACGTAACTAATAGGCTTAGTTTGGGGTAGTTTCATTGCACTAAGTATTGGGACACGCAGCTCGGTCGGTCTGCGTTGACTAGCTGGGGAGTATAATAGGCCATATATATATTCTATAATTGTGTGTAGTCTACATGCTAGCCAGTTACCGCAAATCGACTGAACCCCATTAACACAAACCGACCGAGCCATTCAATAATCCACGTAGCGAAACGGTCTAGCAACTAGTAAATGACTAATAAATGCTTCTTCTTATTTGTGTGTAAATCTTTCTTTTTTGATTTAGCCATAACTTTCAAATGAGATTGATTTTGGTCTTTAAATTTTATTTGCACTTTGTCAATTTTATATTTTTCAAATTCGATTGAGTTTAACATTCAAATTTTACATAATTGTATAAGCTCATATCCCCTATGTATAGTAATTTGTTGAGAATTTTTCAAATATTTTACTACAAGGCCAACAAACAGAACTAAATTCTTATTCATTAAAAATCACATGTACAAGTTTTCAAAAATTCTCAAAAATTACCATATGTAGGAGAGTGAGATTCTACAATCCTATAAATTTGAAGACCAAAATTAATATGAGCTGAAAGATATGAAAAGGACAAATTCAACTAAATGGTGATTTCACTGTTTAGCGTTTTGTCAATTTTATATCTTTCAAATACGATTGAGTTTGGTTTTTAAATTTTACGGAGATATAGAAACTCACCTCTACGTATGGTAATTTTTGAGAAGTTTTTTAAATATTTTACTACAAGATTGATAAACAAAACTAAATTCTATTTTTAATAGTTTACTTCGTTTTAGTACAGAAACATCTTGAGTAATAGGCAGTAAAATATTGTTTTCTAGATAATAAAAGACAACATATCCTGTGTAAACTATCGTTATCATCTAAAATCTATGAAAACCTTATGTACAAGTTTTCAAATATTCTCACAAAATTACCATACGTAGGGAATGTGAGATTCTACAACCTTATAAAATTTAAAGACTAAACTCAATCACAGCTAAAGATATGAAAAAGTCAAATTCGGTTGAATTGTGATTTTTCACTGTTTAATGTTTTGTCAATTTTATATCTTTAAAATGCAATTGAGTTTGGTTTTCAAATTTTACAAAATTGTAGAAGCTCTCCTCCCTTACGGATGGTAATTTTTCTGAGAATTTTAAAAATATTTTAATACAAGGCCGACAAACATAACTAAATTTTTGTCTTTGTCAATTTCATATCTTTCAAATGCAACTGAGTTTGGTCTTCAAGTTTTACAGGGATGTAGAAACTCACCTTCCTGTATGATAATATTTTGAGAATTTTTAAAAACTTGTACATGTGGTTTTCATAGATTTTACACAAAAAAGGTGGTTTACACAGGATATAGAAACATCTTGTGTAATAACGAGTAATATGTTATTTTCTGGATAGTAAAAGTCAACATATCCAATGTTTTATAAAAATCCATGAAAACGATATGTAAAAGTGTGAGATCATGTGATGAAAAATTGGTTGAATGGTGAAATTGGCATTGTAAAGTGACTTTGGTTATAGCATGTGTGGTGCTTGTGCATGTGCTATGTTGAGATGATTATTATGCTGGTGATAGCATGATGGATTTTGTTTGATGCAATGCACTCATGTGAGTGGTTGCATGGATTGACTTTGAGTCAAGTCGTGGACTTGTGCTCGGATGCGTTGTTTGTTTATTCATGTGCAGGTATTGCTCGAGGGCGAACGTAGTCGATGACGGGACCAAAACTAGGTTCATGGAGGAACTGAGGTTCAGGACTAGGTTCAGGGAGGAATCGAGGTCCTGGTGGTCGAGGATGTCATGCGGGACGTTCGGGCTAGAGAACAGTGCACACGAAGGCTGGTTAGTCACGTGAGTGCGGCAGGCGGGCCGTACGCATGCATGTGTGAATTTTGGATTGTATGCATATATTGGGCCATGTGTATTGGGCCAGGTGGATATACATACATAGGTTAGGGTTTTGAGTTGTATAAAAGGACTTGAAACCTAATTAATGAGATAGAGCTTTTTCGGCGGCTTGAGTTTTGCTCGACCGTTTTTATGTGACAAGAACTCCTTGCAACCTGTGCATTGCGGCCGGCGGCGTGAAGGCAAAAATCCTGATCGGGGCTACGCGTGCAATTTCTCTCGCGACTAGAGACTTGAAGATTGCTCCCGGTGGCTGTACAGACTTGCGTGTGGCAACTGACTTGAAGATCACTCTTGAAGGTTTGCATGCATCGATAAAGTGCTGGCGACTAGAAGTTGGAGGTTCTGATCATGCATGCATGCAACTGGTGTCTTGGTGTTTATGGACGGGCGCAGTGTTCGGCGATTTGATTCTTGGGCTGGAACTTCTAGTTGGCCAAGAAAAAGCCTCTTGCGACCGACTGCTGGAGATTTTCTTGTGTGTTTGCTAATTGCTTCCGGCGGCAGCTTTGTGGCGATTAGAAGATCCGGCGGCGCATACATGCATGCAAAGTAAAGGAGCTCTGAGCATCAACTAGAAACAAAGATTTTTGTGACGTGCATGCATGCAGGCGAAGGGTCTCCTCGGAAGTTCCTTGGTGACTAGAAAATTGGCGTCTGAAGATCAATTCCCGTCATTATTGTTTCAGTCAAAATTGCGAAGGTAATATCTCTAGATCTGGTGATCCTATCAAAGGATTCTTGTTGCGTTAAATTCATAATTGAATTTAGTATCTTAAGTTAAAATTTTACATTAATCCAACAGTGAGATCTTCGGGAATTATTATTTCTGTGAACGTGTGTCAGTCTGTTTTTATTTGGTCTAGCGTCTGATTCAGTAAAATTGCGAAGAAAATAACTTTAGATCCGTAGATCCAATCGAGCTGATTTTTATTGGGTTAGCTTGCAAATTGAATCTAGTTTCTACGGTTAAAATTTCACTTCGATCTAACGGTTAGATTTTCGGTAATTACTGTTTTAGTGGACGTGCATCATTCTGTTTTTGTCGAATCCGAATTAGTTAATTGGGGTGTTTCAAAAATAATCAAAAATTTGATTTTAGCTTCCGCGCAATCATTCACCTCCCCTCTGATTGCTAGTTTAATATATATCGATCCTACAAAAAGTTTTCAAAAATTCTCAAAAAATTACCAAATGTAGGGGAGGTAAAATTCTACAACCATATAAAATTTGAAGATAAAAATCAATCTCATTTGAAAGTCATGGCTAAATCAAAGAAAGAAAGATTCATGTATAAACTAGGGAATGCATTTACTTGTAGTTGGCCACATAAGTGATTGGTTTAGTGAACACACGGGTGTTCACACGTAACCGAATGATTTTGACGCGCTTTTCCAGGGTTATGACTAGTGCGTAGCTATGCACACTCGTAGAATAGCATTACCGTCTGTGTGTATATATGTATATGTATATATATTTATAGGTATATATATGCATATATATACACATATACACATGTGTGTGTATGTATGTATACACACACTCAACAATACAAGAACTTAATAGTGCAATAATTATCTTAACGAAATAATGCATATACCAAGCCAAGCCGGAAGCTTATCTATGTGTCGCTCACATCATATATACATATATTCTCAACATTGCAAGCATGCACTTAATAGTACAATACTTTTTCATGAAACATTGCATATTTCAAGCCAAGTTGAGAGATTATCTGATGTGTCGCTCACATCATACATATATGTTCTCAACAATACAACCACTTACTTAATAGTACAATAGTTTTTTTTGAAACATTGCAGATACCAAGCCAAGTTGAGAGGTTATTTGATGTGTTGCTCACATCCAATATACATGTTTATGATTGCCATCGTTCGTTGATACCTTAGACGGTGAAGACCAAAAGTATTTCCTCTATCTAGAGGGGAATAGGCTTGACAAAATGGTTCTCCATCGTCTCCTTGAAGTCCTTGCTGTATGTGTATGCGTCTCTCTTGTCAAGGAACAAGAGCGTCATGCTCTTTGCCAGGTTGGTGACCCGTTGTACAACCGGTAGTAGCGTGCGACGCTCAAAGTGTGCTTGATTTATAGTTTTCCATGCATCTTCAACCAAAGAACTTATCTTGACCAGAGCAACTTCACTTGTAACACTGTACTCCTTGATGTAGCACTCTACGGAGCTGGCTACATCCTTTTGGTTCCTTCCATTCTACGAACAAGATCTTCTTTGATTAATAAGGTACGTACATCACAACGCTCATCAATAGAGAGTTACATTTAATCTGGAATTCTAACTCATACCTTAAATGCAGACATGTCATCCATGAAACGTGCCACCTTTCCACAAGCCCACACAGCATCGGTGCTACCAATTGCCCACTCAAGTGCATCCTTGGTTGCTAAATCACCCATGCCAACAAGTAGCCCGACACTAAGGAATTGAGCACCCGCAGACATGACAGACACATTTACTTGATCTTTAAATCCCGGTATATAATTACCGTGAAACCATTCTGCTTCCTGAAGATAATATCCAGATAACATTTGAAACTGCATATAAGGAAAGAAGATGTATAGTGTAAGCTTTCAATGAAGAATATTCTCAATAGGTGTAAATATTACTCGATTGAAAAGGAGCTCTGTGTCCACCTTCATAGTCGGTGATGAGGAACCAAAGTGTATAACTGATGTTTGTGATGTTCGCTTCCCATAATAGGATTGCAATCTTTTTTAGATAGGATGATTTTGTGATGGTCCTTAATCAATGTTTTAGCTAGATAGTATGTAGCATGGAGGCAGTGTGTTTTTATAGCGGATAGCGGGTGCGACAAGCTCAGCTATATTTGCATAAATATGTAGTTAATCAATCGATTTTGAAGTAGAATGCGTTATGACTTATCTCGTATAGGATTAGTAATTTCTATGCAAATCTCCGGTCTTGGAGTAATTATTTAAACTGGACAATCGCAAGAATATACAAGAAAGGGTCATATGAAAATCTCAAATGTATTTGTACTAAAGCGTACTGCTATACACCATAAGATATATCGGTTGTAGCAGGTTGTAGCAGATGTAGCGAATGCTACAGTGCCACAACTCTACTGAGTGCTTTAGACAGCCATAGTGTATATATCGGGCTATTTAAAATAATGTCAGTAATTAATTGCTTTGTAGTTCTTGTTTAAGTGGATTTCTAGGAAGTTCCTTTTAATTACTTAATGTTTGGGGAGAATTGGTCAGTAACACTACAAAATAATAGCAAAATAGGAGAATGCATGGCATAATTTTGTCACTAACAAATGTCCCCTAGTTAAGTCCCACTTGTTAGCCTCATATTGGATGTTATTAATTTTCTAATTTTACAATCTCCAATTTTGCCTTCGTGTGTAAATAGGTTTAGAGCACATATCGTTTGATAATGATATATATATTGATATGTCCAATTAGTTGACTATTAATTTGCAGGCACCCCAAGGCCCAAATGGGCTGGGATCTTGTAGGTATAAAACACAAGTGATGACCTTCTCCTTTTTCTTTTCTTGAGCAAAAACAATTTGAGCATCGGAGTGGCCAGATTGGGCCATGCAAAACTATGACAAAGTTCCTTATTAAGTTATTAGCTATTCCTACATGAGTATTGACGTGTATATTAGAGCAACTAATATATTCACAATCAAATTTATAACATCATTAAAATTTGATGAAAACGGAGAATCAAATCTAAAGGGAGATGATAGCTAGTGTTGTACCGCTTTCCTATTGTAAGCATTGCGGTACTTCTCATTTGGTTCCAATTCATTCTCAAACTCCCCGAAGCAGCTTATCACGTTGAGAAAGAATTTCTTTAGGTACTCCGGTAGAGTAGAAACAACACTCTCATCCCAGCTGCATAGTCAATTTTCTTACAAATTAATTAATACACCATACTATCTATGTGCACATTGTTTAAGCAAAAAAAATAAATAAATAAACGCATTAACCTTTGTATGGCCTCATTGAGCTTTCGAGAATCCTCCAAAGTTGCACGCACATCATAAGTATCATCTAACACTGATGATAGCATGAATAACTTGGCAAGGATCATCCGTGCACGTGTATACTCTTGCTCATAGTACGCAGTATAAGACCAAAAGTAACACTCAACCACACGATCCCTCACATAGTCGAGTCTAATGTCCCTTGAAAGATCCTTCCACCACCTGCAATTAAATATGTATGTTTATTTACCTAGAAGTGAGATTAGAAATGCATGTTTTTCCATAATGTGTGCTAATTTTTATATATACGAAATTGTTAGTAATGAAAGTCATATTCTACTAGACTTTAGAGATCGATATTGAGTTCATCATGATTGAGTGTACATATTTAGGCCTTGTTTGTTTCAGCTTTTTTTACTGGCTTAAAAGCCAAAAAGCCAAAAGCTAAAACAAATAGATAGCTTTTAAGCCGGACTTAAAAAAAGCCAAAAGCCTTCTATGAACTAAAAGCTAAAAGTCAACGTGAGGTGGCTTTTTTTGGCTTTTGCAGATTGAAATTTATATTTGCCATTGAAGTTGTAACATATTTACCCACCAATGCCATCCATATAAATCTATGAAAGCCGGAAGAATTGGAGGCCAACCAGGGTGGCCACGTGTCGCCATTTTTTTCGAAAAAGCCCTCCGTAAATTTCGTAATTACGTTTAGGTCCTCCGGCCGGTTATTTTGCAAAAAAACCATAGTCTATATATATTCGCGAACAGGTCCTCCAGTGGGTAGTTTTGCGAAAACAAAAAATTACATCCAGGCCCTTCTATC
This sequence comes from Guadua angustifolia, assembly GCA_036346375.1. Classification (NCBI taxonomy): domain Eukaryota; kingdom Viridiplantae; phylum Streptophyta; class Magnoliopsida; order Poales; family Poaceae; genus Guadua; species Guadua angustifolia. Next base: position 34,380,622 of record CM070511.1, on the reverse strand, counting down.
GGTAATTTTGCAAAAAGAGCCCTATAGTTTCGTATATTCGCGTACGGGTTCTGCACCTTTATTTTTTTCGTTTGTGAAAAAAAGCTCTGTAGTCTGTATATTCGCGGTTGGGTCCTTCGGTGGGTAGTTTTGCAAAAACAAAAAATTACATCCAAACCCTTCTACCGGTAATTTTACAAAAAAACCCTATAGTTTCATATATTCGCGTACGGGTCCTCCAGCTTTGTTTTTTCGAGAAGGACCAACGAACCAAATTTTGTACGGAGCGGCGTAGCGCGGGTTCCTATCTAGTATAAATGAAACTTCTTTTGTTTTCAAGGGCGTCTCCCTCTCCCTCTTCCTCACAATCTAAAAGGGTATTTTAGATTTTTCAACAATAAGCTACACTATCCAACCCATAAAAAAGCCAAGGTGCCAAACAACGTGCCTTGGTTTAAAAGTAAATGGCTTAAAAGCTCATTAAGCCAAAAAACTGGCTTTAAGCCAAAAACCAAAAAGCCTAAGCTGAAACAAACAGGGCCTTAGACTGTTTAGAAGACCTACTGAGTAATTGCCTTGAGCTCCTTTTGGTGAAGACGTTGTAGAAGGTTAAAATCTAGCTTGGCAAACTCCAGTATGGAGGGGTTGTACGTTTGCTCTTGTATGTACTCTGGGATATAAGAGAGCGCCTCTACTCTTTTCAAGGTTCTTGGTAATGGTATTTGAAGGGCGCGTGCAACTTGCTCAGCTAGTGGGGACTTGAGGCTGCTTCTCATTAATTCCAAATGATGCCTTGCAAATAAGATAGCTTCTTCAAGTGCACGCTCATCATGAACTAGAAGATTAGCTGCATTATATAGACTTAAAAGGCCCTTTGGGTCATTAGTTATGTCAGTGATAAAGCCCCTATCTTCATATCTGAACTTGTTGAATTCATCTGCGAGGTACACAAATCTTATGGTCAAAACAACTTGAAATGTTTGTGCTGCATAAATATTAATTTTATATTCTTTGAGTCAGCGGCTCCTAGATATTTATGACTAGATCACCTAAAGTGTGGTATCAGGATATTGTGTTTTTGCTACATACCTGGAGAAACCCAAAGTGCTTGTTGCCTAAGCAAGCGAAACCGAAGGGAAACTTCATGAAGGCTAGGGCTGTTGAGTTCGGCGCTATGGATGCTGCTTAGGGTGTTGATAATCTTATCCTCAAAATGATGATCTATTCCCAAACGTTGGAGCGTGTCAACTAGATTCATCTTTTCCACCACATCCTTGCAAGCATCGAATAGCCCTCTTACCTCCTCTTTTAATAGATTGGACCTCTCTCTCATCCATTCCTCTGACTGCTGCTACAATAGATACATACGTTAGGTAAATAAGTTAAGCAGAAAAGAGAAGCCAGATCACATCTAGCTATTTCTCATCTCATGATACATGTTGAGTTTATGACCTAAATTTGTTTCTTACTCTATCTCAGTTCTACTCCTACTTTGAATCCTTTATATACGCTTTATAAATATACATATGTAGTTCATGTGATAGAGTAAGAGTTTCATTGTAAACATCTACTCGTATAGTGATATAGTCTTTGTGTATCTGTGATTTTTCTTGAAAGGGTTTTTGACGTAAAATTTATTCATGGTTCTATTTGTCTGTGTGCATTATTTGCAGTGTTAGCAGCTCGTGCAATCCATGATATATATAGAGAGAGAGGGGGGTTTACGTTGGGCTTTCTTTTTTTTTTTTGTGTGGGGGGGGGGGGGGGGGGTTGAGGGGGTGGGTGGGGCAAATCATGTTGATGTGTCGAAATACTGGAATAAGATAACATGTTGGTGTGCAGAACTACTGGAATATTCATTGCAAAGGAACAAGGAGCAAATCACATATGCATATGGTTCTCTGACTATAATCTCTTTGAGCATAATAACAGCAGCATGTTACATAAATTCACCAATAAGTGGCATATGTAATAACTTTAAATCATAAAGAGAAGGACCAACTTATAATATTAAAAAACAATTGTAGCTAGATAGGAATTATATTTGGAGAAAATCTTAGCAAAGATATATTTTACACCCTCCGCTCAAAAATAGTTTTCATTTTGGACATTGACATGGTCTCCAAAACTCAACTTTGACCACTAATTTGTATTGTAATATATTTTAAAATACAATAAAATTATAATATTATGAAAGTAAGTTTGAGACGAATCTACACATATGATTTTCATACATCCAATCTAAATATTTATAAAGATATCAATACCTAAAGTTTTAAAAGTTTGATGGCACGTATCACAAACTGACAAGTTTTTGTGGACCGGAAGAAGTACTTCTTTATTCTTGGCTAGCGTGGCTAATGTCAACGTTATCCATATTGGATTGATACTCATTTGGTTAAGAAGAACGTGACATGCATGCTCGATCTTAACCAAACAAATGAACAGCTAGCTAGCTAGCTACAAATAAATGCAGTTTAATTAGGTCAACCTGATGACATCATGCATCAAAAGCAGGCAACAACAAATTAACTTCAAACAAGAGCTTTTTCTCTCTCTCTCTCTCTCTATAGTAGATCACGTGTGCGAGCAATTGAACATACCTGCGATGGCTGTAGCTGATAGTTGATAAAGAAGTCACCCCACACTGTGGGGTGAAACTCAGGTGCCGTCTTAGGAGCTGCCGCGCTGCTAGACGCCATGTACGTGTGTATCTGATGGCCAGCTGTTCAAAACAGAAACTAGCTAGTGACCACCCAGCATCCGGGGTCTCTTTTGTAATGTTTAGTGAAGATGAATTCTGTTTGATAAGGTTGGCCGGTTATCCAGAAAGGTTGGCGATATATACAGTTCATGCGATGGCGCATGACAGTGCTCACTTCGTCTACATGCTTTGGACTCCAACACGAGGTTAACGTGGTGCTAACGCATGTGGTCCGTAGAAGGAGCATGCTCGGCAACAGATGATGAAAGGCCAATTTGAACGCAAGAAGATATACCATTGTGCGGCATGGTATCGAGACCACACACGTGAACATCAACTTCGGGGAAATTTTGCGCACCCTACGTGATTTAGAGTATAAAATACTACGAAAACAAGTGGTGGCTGATTCAGAGGAGAAATTGACGAGAGCGTGCGACCGTAAATCAAGGATTGTTGGAACAGGAGACTATTCTAAATCAAGGATTGTTGGAACAAGAGATGTGACTTCGGTACTACTAGACATGAGGAGGGAAATGTGAGTTTGGAAGGTCAGGTAGTGCCCAAGAAGGATACCTTTCGATACTTGGGATCGATGCTACAGAGAGATGGGGATATTGATGAAGATGTTAGCCATAGAATTAAAGTGGGATGGATGAAATGGCGTCAAGCATCTGACGTTTTCTGTGACAAAAGGGTACCACAGAAGCTAAAAGGCAAGTTCTATAGGACGGCTATTAGACCTGCGATGTTGTATGGCGCAGAATGTTGGCCTACTAAAAGGCGGCATGTTCAGCAATTAAGTGTCGCAGAGATGCGTATGCTGCGTTGGATTTGTGGTCATACAAGATTGGACCGAGTTCGAAACGACGAGATACGTGATCAGCTAGAGGTAGCTCCAATTGAAGAAAAGCTTGTACAATATCGGTTGAGATGGTTTGGACATGTACAATGGAGACCTCCGGAGGCACCAGTGCATAGCGGCATCATAAGACGCGATAATAATGTGAAGAGAGGTAGGGGCCGGTCAAACTTGATTTGGGAGGAGGCAATCAAAATGGATTTAAAAGGATGGAATATATCGAAAGAGTTGGCTTTGGATAGAAGTGCGTGGAAAGCAGCTATCCATATGCCTGAACCTTGATTAGGCTTTATGCCACGTTTTGGTATAGTTTTAAGCTCTGTTCTACTTGCTCATCTCTCTCTTCCTCCCTTTGTTAGCGGATCATTTTAGGTTTCAACTCTAGCCTACCCCAATTTACTTGGGACTAAAAGACTTTGTTGTTGTTGTTGTTGTACAGTTGCACAAATATTAAAGTATAAATGAAAGGTAGATAATAATTACTTACCCATTCGCTTGCTTCAAGATTTGTGTAACTTGTATTGAGAGGAAAAGCATTGAAGCACTGCTCTTAAAATTTTACGCTGAGGTCCCTCTTGGAATGAATGGATTTTATAAAAATTTTGTAGGAGTTCCACGAGTAAACAAGATCGTATACATATGGAACCCTCAAAAAAAGTTTCAAAAATTTCAAATAAAATATAAACACTTAAATAAATTGGAAACAGAAAGCACAAAATTGAGTGTAGTGCACTATCAAAATTTTTATAAATTCTACAAGCATCAAATCAGTCTGAAAATTTAACAGTGCGTTCTACCTTAACTCTAGTACATGCAATAAAAATTTCATTAAATTATAGACAAGATAGATAACTGATTCAATGGATCAAACCAAGCTCAGTTCGCAGTGAAACTCAGAATTCTCTTCTCTAGTCTCTGCCGTGCGGGTCTGACTCACTGTGCGACCCTACCTGTTAGTGAGAGCTTCTGTCGTCTTCCTCCTCCCTCCCAGCTGGAGCTCCCGTGTGTGACCAAGCTCAGTTCGTTAGCTGTAGCATCCGCCACCACTACACTTCCGTGCCAACCGAGGTAACCTTAGCGTCCTTACCTTGCCATGTTGCCGCCTCGCCCAGATTTCTAGCAAAACCGCCCATACCTGCTCCTGTTTCAGTGCCGCAAAACTCCCCACCGAGGTCACACAAGGTGTGAGCTTCTCTACAGAAATTCCGTGGCTATAAAAGCCAAATAATGGTCGCAAAAGAGTGCACGTTGAAACCCCTCTCATTTCATCCACTCTCACCCACTGAACACTGCCAATTTCACTATTTCTTATCAAAGTCGAAGAACCCTAGCTCTCAGATCATACCCGATTGAAGGAGGTATAGATAATCATTCATAAATTTCTTTTCGATGTAGCTTTAGCAACTCATACACATCAAAAATCCTCTGTCATTTTTAGGAATCGTCAACCGAAGCTTCGTGCCACTATACCCCTTTCTTCTCTAGAACCAGTGAACGATGGTGAGCACATCCGATGAACCTTTGTAGCCCCAAATAGGCAAAATGGAATGCTTAGCTTCCCCTGATGCTAGAACTAGAACTGATTTAGTTTGGTGAGCCTTCTGTCACCAGCGCAGCCTTCCGCCATAACCACCGCCGCTTGGCCGCAGTGGCGATCCATCTCCGGTCGTTGACGGAGGCCTTTGAGCTGTTCCCTAGATGCGCAAGGATTTGAGGATGCTAGTCGTGCTATTGGTTCAGTTCCTTCGACCGTAGATCGCCATCGGCAAGCCTGAGATCATCGGGCTTTGCTCGGAGTCACTGCTTCGCGGGACCCAGTCGTCAGTGACTGCAGACAAGCCTCTTGCAAATACATTGAGTCACTACCAGGTGGGCCCGAGGTGTTAGCAACTGCAGCGCGTTTAAATGAGAACTGTTGGCACGAAGCGAAATACGCTTTCGATTTACTGAAAATGTATTTTGTTAATTTCTTTAATTTCTAAACCGGTTAAAAATTCAAACTTGAATATCTTTCGCATTTTTAATCCAAATGGAATGAAACAAATTTCTAAATTTATCTAAAATCAAGCTCTTTCAAATATATAAAAATATTTTGAAAAAAATGATCTAGAAAAATATTAAAATATTGGACTAAAAGAAAGGCATGAAAATAGACTATATGTAAAAATTTTGTAAATAAACTCAAACTTTGATGGAACTAATTTTTTCTCTGATCCTTATACTACCAGCAACCCAAATACATAAAAACATTTGAAAACTCAATTTGTTTTAAGTATTTTCTATTAAAGATTAATATCAATGCGATTAATACGCAGAAATGAATAAACTTATACAAAAAGAATTTTAAAAACCTAATAAATCATTACGATGAAACAATATAGTAGTAGGATATTTGAATATACACTCATATTTAGGAAGGCATGGTTTGAATCTGTTTTATGCATACAGACCATAATATAGTGTAAAGAACATGTGTATGTATAAGTATACACTAGTAATTATAAAAATGCATATGCATCCAATATTAAGTACATAGAGATTTAAGAAATGAATCAATGAGTTAAACGTTCATGATGGAATAACAGTAGATGATAAGGCAATAAATACATGATTCAAAGATCAATAAATATATCGCTTTGAATCTGAATCCTATTAAGCAACCTAATGTTATGTAACACTAATCCTTCTATTTTAAATATTTTGTGCATCTTGAATTTGAAATCATAATTATGAAAATACATAATTTTTGCTTCTTGAATTCATTAAAATAAAATAAAAAATTCATTGGAAGCAAGAAATACTAGATACCATTTAGTCTAAAAGTAATACTAATAAACACAAATAAAGAAGCAATACACACACATAAACACAAATCATAGTCCTACTAATAAACACCTCTGTTTCAGTAAACAAGCTTTTATTTGGATTTTCTATATACTTTCTATTTGTCCTTATTTTGGTTTGTAGTTTCTTGTATATTTTTATGTATCAACGAGTAGATTCCGACGAACCTGAGTTGGTAGGCGACGATATTGCCCACAACCTAGATTTTATACCAGACGACGATCAGCAAGACAAACACCTCCTTGATCATTTTGTTCCTATTATTTTAATTAATTACCTCTCAATGCTTGCAAAACTATTATGCATGCGCATACTTTTCATAAAAATGTTATACTGAAATGATGGTAGATATATCTGTTATTTCGAGGAACGTCCTTAATAAGTATGAACATGTGATCCTTGATAACCATAGGAAAAGGGATAGATAATATATAATATCAACTTGGGTATATATGATTATTAATTATGCTTAGTCATGCTTAATTAGCAACGAAGTAGATGATCAATTCAAAACTACTTCTTGAGAATTTGAAAATGTTGGATACAACATATTGTAAATTACTGGTATTTTGACCAAAAATCCCAAAATAAAACTATGATTGCAATGCGGGCAATTATTGGCAATAGCTGGTTGTGCAATGGTTGTTCTTGTATGTAGTGTAGGGAGAAGTATTGCCCGTGTCAGATTAAGGACCGAGATATGGGTTGTTTTCAAGCTAAGAAATCCATGCAACCACAAGTGCTAGTATGGGACAGTCGTAATTTATTAAGTTGCTTAAATCTGGTTTTGCACATTGGTAGGCAGAAGATAGTAGAAGCACTTTGGTTAGGTTTGCTTGTGAGGGGCTTCTACACCTCGGTGTGGGTAAATGCATGTCGGAACAACTATGTACACCTTGTTATGGAAAGAAATCTTTATTGCAGGGATTTACTACTCATGTTTACCATTTAAAATGACAGAGAATTACTGCCATACTTGTTTCTTCTCTATAGCAAGGGTTAACGTCATCGGGCTGGTGTAAAGTTAGGTCTAGGTAATGTAACGATTATGTTATGATCTCTATGCCAACACACACCAAAGGAAATGTGTTAATTGATCTTGCAAAAATGATAGATCATTTCTTGTGGGTAAAATTATACACCTCTGCAGAGTGTAAATATAATTAATTAGCTACGCTTACGGTCAAAGGCACTTGGTAATGTCATCACATAGCTAGATTTTTAATATTTCTAAAATAATTTAGTGGGAAATGGTGTTTTGAATATATTCATGTTAGGGGATGATGTGAAAATGGATTTAGATCAGTCGGGTAGACTGTGTTATGATACTCAATACTTTGTTATCACAAAACTTGCTCTTTTATAAATCTCGGTTGCAATCTATCATATGAATATGTTTTAATTTGCCATTGTAAAATAACTGTAGAAACCTCTCCATTGCTATGTCCCACATTTTAATTTACTTGCATTTGCGATACACTAGAAGTCTTGCTGAGTACACAATATACTCAATCTTACTATCAATATTGTTTTTAGGTGATGATACCAAGTACCCCGATGATATTTATGATCATACAGAATACGGGGATATTAATGATGACTTTTTCTAGAGATTTAGCTTGTCTGTTGCCTGAGGGTTATGGGGCATACTACAAGATGAATAATGTTTCTGTTGTTAGTTTCAAGTTTTTGAACTGTAATGATATTATGTAATCTTAAGACACTGCTACATTTGTAATATTAATGTGTATGGATGTGATGTCGATTTGTAAACTGTGCATGCTAATCACTGATTATGGGACTAATACTATATGCATAGGGAACTCATTGTTGATAATTTATTATCAAAAATAGGAGCTTTACAGATTGGTATCAGAGCCATACAGACTGTAGGAAGATCCTAGTTAGTATGGCCATAAACTAAAAATACTAAAAAAACACTAAGTTTTAAAACTCATACTTAAATTTCACATATGTTCTTCCTTTAATAATTCTTTCCTTGTCTTAAGTATCTGATATTATCCCTTATCTAATCTAATTGGAAAAATCTAATCTTTTTCTTGTCTAAAGCAGATGAACATCATTCTGTGTCATGAGACTAATAATAGAGAAGAAGCCAGTATTCGGGGAGTGTTAGCCAAGATGATGGATGTGGCACACTATACGGACAATCCTCGTTATATGATGTATTATGTCCGCCCGGAATATGACGTTCCTGCGACGGGTTAAGTGTGAGGCATCAGAGGGATGGGCCGTCGTCATGTCGATAGTAGAATTCCTCACAATCAATGCCCCTGACACAGTTCGAGGTGAAGCCTCCCTTTCCTTCTTTTGGTTGCCTGCGTGGCCTGGCGAGAGGGACCTGAACGTCCGCCTGCTCGCCAGGCCGCCACATGGGCCGACGCCCGGCGAGAGGGCTGAACGCGCCGCCGCCCGAGCCACCACGAGGCCGACGCCCGACAGACAGGCCTAATCGCCCACCCGCCCGCCAAAGCCGCCACGGAGGCCGACGCCGCGGCGGTCTGTCGCCCACCCGCCCGAGCCGCCACGGAGGCCGATGCCCGGCGAGGCTCGACGCCACCGCCGTCGAGCCGCCACATGGGCCGCCGGACGAGAGGGCATGATCGCCGCCGCCGCCGAGCCGCCACGAAGTCAACGCTTCGGCGGCGAGATCGATCGCCCACCTGCCCGCCAGGCCGCCACGGAGGCCGACGCCCGACGGGCAGGTCCTGATCGCTTACCTGCCCGCTAGGCCGCAACTTGGACCGCTCGCCCAGCGAGAGGGGCCTGATCGCCCACCTGCTCGTCAGGCCGCCACGTGAGCTCACTTATCTGCGGTGGAGAGGGTACTCTGGCATAGAGTACACCGACAATTATCAAGCTTTTACAATTTTATAAAAATCCGATAGTATTTTTGCCAAAATTTTAAAATGTATAAAAAATTCAGTTCTTCAACAAATTCTCGAGGAAGATGACTTTCTTAAGGGTTATTGGACCAAATTTGGTCAAAAGAAACCCAAAATTTCGGTGATATTTGCCAAAATTTCTAACAATACTATAACAATTTAATTTTTTTTTCAAATTTTTTTATCTAGCTGGGATTTTGTATCTCATTCCTGGCTGGAATCCGAAATTTTGCCGGTTTTTCAATCCTTACAAAAACCACTACATAAAATTTCTGACAAATCGTAAAGAAATGACAAAGGAAAACGAAGAAAGCAAAATGGTACTATATATCTGAAAGGAAATGACACTAACCATGTTCAGAACAGCAACTGGCTAGTGACTAGTTTGTGCATGCAGAACAGCATAGCTCAGCATCCGTGGTCTCCTCTTTTGTAATGTTTAGTGAAGATGCAATCCGTCTTTGACAAGGTTGGTAATCCAGAAAGTTTGACAAGTCAATGTAGTGCATAAAATAGCGAATGACAATGCTCACTTTGTCTACATGCTTGGGATTCCTAAGGCAAGGTTAATGTCGTGCTAACAGCATGCTGTCCGTAGCAGGAGCAAGCTCGGCCACAGATGATGAGTGGCCAATTTGAACATCGGAAGATAAGATATATGCCATTGTGCGGCATGGTACACCTAGAGGTGGACGTTATGCCGTATCGGATCGATCTGACATAGGTTTATCTTACTTCGCGTCTGAACCGTGATAAACCACGACGGCCCGTCATACTCACCGTACCATGTCGTTCCGGACCAGCTCGCCTTCGGTGAGTCAAGACACGGCCCATTTGCGCTTCATGCCTGCTTTGTGTCCTACTGGCCCAGACTTAGATCATTTACACTATTGCAACGAGAGAAAAGTAGCCAGAGGCCCAAGGATTTGAGACAATGGACACAAATATTAAGGGAAAAACACTAAAATTTATTTATTCTTAGACAGTTACATGAAGCGAGGGGGTGTGTTGAACTCGGGCGAGAGAGAAGGTAATGGGTGAGAAAGAGAGTGAGAGAGACAAGCAAGACAGATTGAGAGAGACGAACGAGAGAGGGAGATTGAGAGAGACGGGTGAGAAAGAGAGCTGAGAAAGATTGAGAGAGACGGGCGAGAGAGTAGCTTCTTGCACCGTCTCTCAATCTCTTTTAGCTCTATCTCCCCTCTTGCCAGTCTCTCACAGGTATCGACATTGGGAGTGACATCTATGCTGCTGGATGTGTCCATAACACTTATACTCTGGTCGGTGACCTTCATCTTTGGGCTTCTTTCTTATGCCCTGAAATCATCGGACCTAGTACAATTTGTGCTACAATGCAGTGTCGGACCATACCGCCTATCGTGTCTAGTTCCTAAGCTTAACATGACCTTTGCTATAGTGTTGTATCGGACCATACTTTAAACCAAACCATGCCACCGTATCTCGGCTCAGGAAAAAAACCGACCTGAGTGCCCTATATCGATCGATCACACGTGAACAACGATTTCGGGGAAATTTTGTGCACGCTCGGTGACTCTGATTTAGAGTTTAAAACACTACGAAAACAAGTGATGCCTGATTTAGGAGGAGACAATGACGTGAGACCGTAAATCAATGACGGCTTGAACAGGGACTTTTTAATAGTAATTAATTGCTGAATTGAACACTTGTTGAAGCCAAGATCATCTTATATACATATCCAACACAATTTAATATATACTACTTCTAATTATAAATTGGTGGCGGTGGTCCGTTCTCCCTCACCCCTCAGGCATACCCACAAAACGGAAAAAATTTTAATTCGGTTGGATATGCATACATACGTGATCTGCGACGTAGCAGACTCTTATCTCAATCAGTCGATTCTATTTCCAAATCTTGCACGATCGATTTTTTTCATATATTGCACGCATACTGACCACGAGTTACTATATATCTTTGAGTTGCCATATGCATCCTTTCCATTAAATATTTACTTGCATGTGTAGATAAGATCATCTTTTATTTTATCTAATCTCATATAGACTTGATTTCGGTCGGCCAGCAGCATGCGCATGGCCATGCATGACGCGACTAGATAAGTTTGTTATATCTATATCTACTAATTCTAATTAGGAGTTAGTGGTGGTACGTCCGTTCTCCACCTCACCTCGACACGCGTGTCTTACGTGGTGAGTGGAAAGTTGGCAATGGTTACCTGGTAGATTGGATTGGATCATCCGTCACGGAAGGTAAATGGATATGCGTGACTCATTTATTGCTTTATTTTCTCCCGTTGATCTGGCATTCGAATCAGCGGTGATTGCTCCCGGTGCTTTTCGGATTAGATTGATTGATTTCCTTCTGAAGTAAGCAGAGCTCCGATTTATAGAGTTGAGTCTCTTCTCATCTCTTTCCCTTTTGTTGCCGTACTTATTCGACTATTTCTTAATCTGAATTCTATAGATATCTCATCGGTTGCTAAATCTATATAACCCCACCGCTGCTTGCCTCTCCTGCAGATGTGTTGAGTTTATCCGTTGAGCGAAGATAATGGGCGACTTTCCTAATCTCGTCGATGCGGCGTAGGGGCAGATCGCCGGTGGTGGGCGACGAGATAGGCTAACAGCGCTGCTAGAGCTCATTGCAGTGGATAATGTCAATAGGTTGAGGGAGGCGCTCGTGAGGGGAGAAAAGGAGGTGGTGGAGCTAGTTCATGGGGTTAGGCTATGGTATGGCTAGAGCAAGGCGTATGAACCACGCACGCCGCTAATGGTGGTAATCACATACGGATGACGCTTACCTTTTAAACATCTTTGCGCATATGGGGCAGCAAGTGATGTCTCTCTCAGTCGATCAATCGATTTCGAATTATGATGTTACAAATTTACAATCCCAAGTGCTGTGATGTTATTATTTAAATTTGTGAAATTAAAACTAATTTTAAGCTCGACTTTGTAAACAGGTGCTTAGAATTTGTATGTTTCGATTAGGGGTGGAAAAACAGCTCGAGGCTCGCAGCTCTGCTCGGGCTCGGCTCGGCTCGGTGCGGCTTGGCTCGGCTCGGTGCATCAACGAGCCGAGCCCAAGCCTACCGTCTGGCTCAGTGCTACAATGAGCCCAGCCCGAGCCGGCTCGCGAGCGGCTCGTTGACTCGTTAGGCTCGGTAAAATTCAGAAATTCAGAATCACTTTCACTAATCACTAATCACTAATCAATTATCCAAATTACATGAAGCTTAATTTTAATACAAAATTAGCGATAGCCCACAGACATTCAATCGGCTTGGCATTCATACAGTCATATTGAACAAGGAACATACAATGAAATATAGAATACATGAGGGTTTAGTGATTCAGTCTGACATAAGTAACATAACACAAAGTGTATACAAAATTAACAAAAGTAACAAAACACCCTTTCATAGTTCCATACTTCCATAGTTCCATTTCCATAGTTCCATTCCATTCTTGCAGTCTTGCAGACTCGAAGTCGAGAGGAGAAGCGAAGAGAGCTAGAGGCGGGCCCATGCCGAACGGCTCATGGCCGAGCCGAGCTCGGTTTTCGGCTCGACAAAGACAATGAGCCAAGCTGGCTCGGCTCATAAACTAACGAGCTCGGTCGAGTGAGCCGAACTGGCTCGGCTCGGCTCGATTCCACCTAGTTTCGATGAAGGGGCCATATCCAGTGCAATCATGATTTTGGTACAATCACCGTGCAATCCAACTAAGAAAAGTTTCAAAAAATTCTGAAAAAAATCATAGATGTATATCTCATCTTACCCCATCTACATATAAAATTTCATGATCAAATTCGTCCTATGCTAGAAGTTACAAAAAAGACAAATTTAGGGTGCATTTGAACTATTCAAATTTGTCAGAAATTTCTCTTTTTTATTACTCTTAACATAGGACGAATTTGATCATGAAATTTTATATATAGATGGAGTAAGATGAGATGTACATCCATGATTTTTTTTAGAATTTTTTGAAACTTTTCTTAGTTGGATTGCACGGTGATTGCACTGGATATGCCCCCTTCGATGAATTAATTTAAACATTCAACCATTGCATATTTAGAGTGAACATTATTATTCAGATAAAATTAGTACTCTTTGCAAATAATTTTTTTATTGCAAATTGAGTTTCTGTTGTAACGCACAAGTACATGACTAGTGTGTGTATATATATACACGTATCTTCGATCATGCCTTTTAAAAAATTTATTCTGAAGCCCTGCTTGGAACGAATAGATTTTCTTAGAATTTTGCAGGATTTCCAAGGTACCCATGATCATATAGAGACTAAAAAATATGAAGAGAGAGAGAGACAAGCAAGACAGATTGAGAGAGACGAACGAGAGAGGAGATTGAGAGAGACGGGTGAGAAAGAGAGCTGAGAAAGATTGAGAGAGACGGGCGAGAGAGTAGCTTCTTGCACCGTCTCTCAATCTCTTTTAGCTCTATCTCCCCTCTTGCCAGTCTCTCACAGGTATCGACATTGGGAGTGACATCTATGCTGCTGGATGTGTCCATAACACTTATACTCTACGGGTCGGTGACCTTCATGCTGGGTTTCTTTCTTATGCCCTGAAATCATCGGACCTAGTACAATTTGTGCTACAATGCAGTGTCGGACCATACCGCCTATCGTGTCTAGTTCCTAAGCTTAACATGACCTTTGCTATAGTGTTGTATCGGACCATACTTTAAACCAAACCATGCCACCGTATCTCGGCTCAGGAAAAAAACCGACCTGAGTGCCCTATATCGATCGATCACACGTGAACAACGATTTCGGGGAAATTTTGTGCACGCTCGGTGACTCTGATTTAGAGTTTAAAACACTACGAAAACAAGTGATGCCTGATTTAGGAGGAGACAATGACGTGAGACCGTAAATCAATGACGGCTTGAACAGGGACTTTTTAATAGTAATTAATTGCTGAATTGAACACTTGTTGAAGCCAAGATCATCTTATATACATATCCAACACAATTTAATATATACTACTTCTAATTATAAATTGGTGGCGGTGGTCCGTTCTCCCTCACCCCTCAGGCATACCCACAAAACGGAAAAAATTTTAATTCGGTTGGATATGCATACATACGTGATCTGCGACGTAGCAGACTCTTATCTCAATCAGTCGATTCTATTTCCAAATACTGCACGATCGATTTTTTTTCATATATTGCACGCATACAGCTTCTGAGTTACTATATATCTTTGAGTTGCCATATGCATCCTTTCCATTAAATATTTACTTGCATGTGTAGATAAGATCATCTTTTATTTTATCTAATCTCATATAGACTTGATTTGATGGCGGCCGTAAAGATGCATGGCCATGCATGACGCGACTAGATAAGTTTGTTATATCTATATCTACTAATTCTAATTAGGAGTTAGTGGTGGTACGTCCGTTCTCCACCCTCACCCCGACACGTGTGCGCACCCACGTGGCTGAGTGGAAAGTTGGCAATGGTTACCCTGGTAGATTGGATTGGATCATCCCGTCACGGAAGGTAGATGGATATGCGTGACTCATTTATTGCTTTCTTTTCTCCCGTTGATCTGGCATTCGAATCAGCGGTGATTGCTCCCGGTGCTTTTCGGATTAGATTGATTGATTTCCTTCTGAAGTAAGCGAGTCTCGATTTATAGAGTTGAGTCTCTCTCATCTCTTTCCTTTTGTTGCCGTACTTATTCGACTATTTCTTAATCTGAATTCTATAGATATCTCATCGGTTGCTAAATCTATATAACCCCACCGCTGCTTGCCTCTCCTGCAGATGTGTTGAGTTTATCCGTTGAGCGAAGATAATGGGCGACTTTCCTAATCTCGTCGATGCGGCGTAGGGCGATCGCCGTGGTGAAGCTGACGAGATAGGCTAACAAATATTGCTAGAGCTCATTGCAGTGGATAATGTCAATAGGTTGAGGGAGGCGCTCGTGAGGGGAGAAAAGGAGGTGGTGGAGCTAGTTCATGGGGTTAGGCTATGGTATGGCTAGAGCAAGGCGTATGAACCACGCACGCCGCTAATGGTGGTAATCACATACGGATGACGCTTACCTTTTAAACATCTTTGCGCATATGGGGCAGCAAGTGATGTCTCTCTCAGTCGATCAATCGATTTCGAATTATGATGTTACAAATTTACAATCCCAAGTGCTGTGATGTTATTATTTAAATTTGTGAAATTAAAACTAATTTTAAGCTCGACTTTGTAAACAGGTGCTTAGAATTTGTATGTTTCGATTAGGGGTGGAAAAACAGCTCGAGGCTCGCAGCTCTGCTCGGGCTCGGCTCGGCTCGGTGCGGCTTGGCTCGGCTCGGTGCATCAACGAGCCGAGCCCAAGCCTACCGTCTGCTCGATGCTACTAATGAGCCCAAATTGAGCCACCATGCGGCCTTGCTGACTCGTTAGGCTCGGTAAAATTCGAAATTCGTAATCACTTTCACTAATCACTAATCACTAATCAATTATCCAAATTACATGAAGCTTAATTTTAATACAAAATTAGCGATAGCCCACTGACATTCAATCGGCTTGACATTCATACAGTCATATTGAACAAGGAACATACAATGAAATATAGAATACATAAGGGTTTAGTGATTCAGTCTGACATAAGTAACATAACACAAAGTGTATACAAAATTAACAAAAGTAACAAAACACCCTTTCATAGTTCCATACTTCCATAGTTCCATTTCCATAGTTCCATTCCATTCTTGCAGTCTTGCAGACTCCAGAAGTCCAGAGGAGAGCAGTAGAGCTAGAGGCGGGCCCACATGCCAGACAGCTCGCGAGCCGAGCCGAGCTCGGTTTTCAGCTCGACAAAGACAATGAGCCAAGCCTGGCTCGGCTCGCAAACTAACGAGCTCGGTCGAGCTGAGCCGAGCCTGGCTCAGCTCGGCTCGATTCCACCCCTAGTTTCGATGAAGGGGCCATATCCAGTGCAATCATGATTTTGGTACAATCACCGTGCAATCCAACTAAGAAAAGTTTCAAAAAATTCTGAAAAAAATCATAGATGTATATCTCATCTTACCCCATCTACATATAAAATTTCATGATCAAATTCGTCCTATGCTAGAAGTTACAAAAAAGACAAATTTAGAGTGCATTTGAACTATTCAAATTTGTCAGAAATTTCTCTTTTTTATTACTCTTAACATAGGACGAATTTGATCATGAAATTTTATATATAGATGGAGTAAGATGAGATGTACATCCATGATTTTTTTTAGAATTTTTTGAAACTTTTCTTAGTTGGATTGCACGGTGATTGCACTGGATATGCCCCCTTCGATGAATTAATTTAAACATTCAACCATTGCATATTTAGAGTGAACATTATTATTCAGATAAAATTAGTACTTTTGCAAATAATTTTTTATTGCAAATTGAGTTTCACATAACGCGCACAAGATATGACTAGTGTGTGTATATATATACACGTATCTTCGATCATGCCTTTTAAAAAATTTATTCTGAAGCCCTGCTTGGAACGAATAGATTTTCTTAGAATTTTGCAGGATTTCCAAGGTACCCATGATCATATAGAGACTAAAAAAATATGTTTTCATTATACCATAAAAATACCTTTCGTATGATGTTGTTCTATAGTGCTTTGTGTGGTGGTCTGAATGCAACAATATAAACTAAGGGAACAACCTTCGAAAAAGGAATACTATTCATCAGTAATTCTATGGTTTCATGTGCATTTCTTGTCACCATCATTGATGACGACAATGGAAGTATGGAACACCTTTTTATGGGATGACTTTTCTACGCAAGAGCTTAGGTGAATAAAGGGTGCAACGTTACGAGGTGGATCGATAACCTTTATAGTGTCCATGCATAAATATACATATTATTTTGTCTATTAATGTTTTTCTCATGTTAACTTTCCGCACACATCTCTGTCAACTTCTTAGATTGGTCAGTTTCATGTAGCGACAAGCAACGGTTTGTTGTGTGGGGTGTGTGACAACCGGGGATAAAAATAGTACGGAAACAATCGGTAATTGACTATTTCGTTTCTATTTCTATATTTTTTTATTGGTAATTGAAATAAAATCGGAAATCCTGGAAATAGATACGAAAACGAATGCAGAATGGAATGGAGCGGATATGAAAACGAAGTGAAAAATTTTAGAAGAACATAGTACAAGAGATATCCAAACATTCCAACTGTGAATGAAACCTAGATACGAATGTGCAGCGCTATGTCATATGTGTGACAATTGCATACTTCAACATAAGATAGTATAGCAAAATTGCATTATAAGCAGCAGACTGCAGATGCATGAAAATTAAGGTTGGAAGAAAACACACACCTTTTATATTTTCATTTTGGTAGTTGATAAGATCAACTCCTAATGAAGCCAGAAGTGCAGCTTTACTTTCGCCACAGCATGTGGCAACAACCTTGTTGCCTGCTAGTTTTGCGAGCTGTTGAAATGACAAGAAAACATTCAAAACACTGAACGTAAAATTTGGTTGACCAAATATGAGGTCAAAACTGTACCATCCCAAATCTAATAAAAATAAAATATTAATGTTTGAATTGATATCTGTGTCTCATTTGAGTTTGTATGTCTTTCTGGAATTTTTGGATTTTTCTGAATTTATCAAAAACAATTCAAATGACTCAAATAAAGGTTATAAATCTGGAAACCCAAAATTTCAATTTCAACATGCTCTAGAAAATAACTTATTTAAACCCTAAATGCTTTCTTTGTTACCCCTCAAAATTTTAATAAAATCTTGAGCCCATCTTTTATTTAACAAAAAACAAAATCAGCAAATTGGATTTTGTATCAGAGGAAGTGTCAGATTTTTAAAAAAAATAATTAAGAATTATATTGATCTGAAAATTTTATAGTATCATCCTCAGAATCTCAGAATCATTCAATAAAATTTTTAAAATATTTTGATCTCATTTATTTCCTTTATAAAATCAGAAACCAAAAACACTTAAAAGACAAAATCAATTTGTCAGAATTTTATAAAATTTATTAGTCATGATATTAGTCTAAAAATTTTATGGTAGAACAATTTTCTCTTCAGGATCCTCCTAAAAAAGTTTCAAAAATTTCCAACTCTGTTTGAATGCTCAACTAAATTCAAAACCGAATGGCTATCAGCACTCAGCAATTTGGTTTCTTTTCCCTTCTTCATCTCTCTACCGTGTGGGCCCGTCTTGTCAGCTCAGAGCATCCCATTAACCTCCCTAGCCTGCTGGCCCCACCTGCCAGTGCATGCTCCCACTTCTCTTCTTCCTTGCCGCTGCCCGAGCTGTCTGCCGATCCCTTGATCCTTTGCCGGGGCAGCAATTTGACCAGATTTTCCTCGCCGTGGCAACACTTGGGTTGACCACGGCAGCCAGTCTTCCCATGACGCCAAGTGGTTGCCGCCTCCTCTACCCAATCCTCGCCGTGGCAGCCCTTTTTCACCGAAAGCTCGCCACGGCAGCCCTTCAGTGCCAACTTCCGAATCTCACCGTTGCAGCCAAATCCTGCGCTTCCCTTCACCGTGGCAGAACTTGGGTAGCCTCATGACAAAGCCTAGCTGCCCATCTACACCAATGAGCTGTCGCGACAAGCGCTGGCCTCACCTTACCCTACCAAAGCATAGGATGTCGTCGCCGCGGTATTTGCGCCACCGGCCGACCGCTGCCCTTGCCTGTGCACACCAAGCCAATGCCCTACTCTGATGCCCGTCACCACTATCAGTTCCTTGGTTGGGCCTGCGCAGACGCTAGTTATCGATTTTTCTGTGTGCCGGTGCCCATGCCACCTTGCCGCCATGCGTCAACCCTCGCGTCTTATCACCGAGCTTTCCTCCAGCCTACTTAGCCTTCCCCTGGGTGCCTCACATTTTCCCGCGCTCTCTGCTGCCCCTTGTCTAGCCGTCGTGCCATTGAAGCTCGGAGGAGATCCAAAAGAATCAGAGAGCGCAAACAACTTTATTGAGCTTCCTAGGTAAGTCTTTTCTGAATCCATGCAGTCGGTAGCACTTTTGGGACAATCTGATCATTTTCCCATGCTCAATTTCAGCTTTACCAGACTGGAGCACCACCGCACCACCTTCTTCTTCTGTGCCTTCAGTCACTCGGTGTCGAGCCACCCCAAAGCATCTCCACCACAGTAGATGGAAAAATGGGACTCCCTCAGCCCATAGATGCTTAACCCCCACCAAACCGTGCTTGAGCACCCACCTAGTGCCACCACGGCTCGCTGCCTTGCTTGCTGCTTCTGGAGCTCGGTGGCAGACCATTTCCGGTCGCCTCTGTGTGATGATCTCACAACCAGAAAGGAGAAATAGCGCAACACAGCCAGAAATCAGAGAACAAGCGAAAAGAGATTTGGGGAAGAACAGAGAAACGAGATAGATATCAGAGAACTATCAGACGAGAGAAGACTCGTTCATTTTCTTGTTACCCAATCCATCCGATTACAACTCCTTTTATACTCAGCGTTTTAACCACACCAAAATTACCCTGTTTACATTTACCGCTACAGTACATCACGACAGCACTATTCACCATCAGATATCTTCTACTGTCCGTCCGATACAAACTCATCTAACCCTCCATCGCTTCATCCTGAAGTCTTCCTTCCTCTGAACTCTTTGACGCCATAGCTTCAGTTCCCTTGTTCACTTGGCTCATGACATCACCCCCCGCTGAAGAATCTGCTTGACCCCAAGCACACGACCGAGGAAAACTGGTCTTCACCACATTCAAATCTTCCCACGTCGCCATGTCCACGGGCAGACGCGTCCATTTAATCAACACCTGAGCAATGGCAGAATTACCTTTCTTGACCATGCGCCTATCCAAGATACATTCAGGTTCAACAGAGTTCAAATTCAGGTCGGCAACGTCAGGCAACTGATGATAAACTGGGGTATAATCAGGAATGAACTGTTTGAGCTGAGAAACATGAAACATCGGGTGAACTTGACTCCCTTCATCGGAGATAATATGCCCCAGGGAGGTGATACTCTTTTTAGCAAACTCACATTTTGTTCTCTTGACAAATAACTGATGGTGTTGAAGCACTGTGAGCACTGACTCCAGATGACTGCTATGAGCTGACAATGATGGACGGCGAGATGGTGGCAGAGTTGTAGGTTCTGCAAACACATCAGCAAAACGATCCAAAATGGCTTGAATGTCTGGTGGTAGTTCTGCACTGATCTGATGGTCAAGTTTTGTGTCATGCACAGAAATAGTCCAGATTGCATTGCTATTGCGCCATTTATACCAATCTTTCGCCAGTGCTTCAGCGATATGTTGCTGTTTCTTGGACATCACTCCTTGTAATGTTACCTGTTGGCCCATATACTGAAATTCCAAAGTTTTCTGTTTCCAATGACAAAGCATAGGACTATGCATCTGGAGCCAATCCATACCAAGCACTGCATCATATGCTCCTAACTGCAAGATCTTCATATCAGTCCAAAACGTGTGGCCTTGTGCCCACCATTCCAAACGAGAAACTCTGCGGTCACAGTGCAATGTCTCGCCGCTAGCAACTGAAACTTGCAGGGTTGGAGTTGCCTCAGTGCGACACTTAAGCCGTTCCAAACAAGTGGAGCTAAGAAAGCTATGAGTACTGCCAGAATCTATTAAGACCAAAATGACTTGATTGTCCACCATGGCATGTATCCTGATTGTTTCATAATCCTCCGTACCAGAAATAGCATGTATAGACAAGAGATACTGCTCCTGTTCGAATTCTTTATCGGCCTCCTCTAATGCCTGCAACACATCCTCAGTGAGCTGGTGAGGAGTTTCAGGAATGTCCATAGCATGAACCTGTGCAGGTGGAAGAGGTTTACACTGATGATCTTTGTCAAATTTTGCACCACATTTGAAGCACAGCCCGCGAGCACGGCGAAACTCTCTCAACTGCCGAGCTCGAGATAATTCCTCTGTGGTCATTTTCATGGGCCCTGCTGCAATATCATAACATCCAGCCACGCCAAATTTGGGAAACAAAGCTGGTTTTGAATGCTTCAAGCGCAACTTCTCCTCTTGAATTTGTGCTAGCAGAAACGCCTTCCGTATGGAGTCCGGTAATTGAAGTTCAACATCATACCGGATTTCCTCTTTTAAACCCAAAATAAAGTGATGAACAAAAAATTCTTCAGTGCAAGATTTGTTATAAGCTTTCACTTTGTACATCACTTTCTCGAACTGATCGCGGTACTCCGAGACAGATCCAGATTGTTTCACCTGAATGAGTTCCCGAATGGAGCGCCGAGAATCGAACGCTCCAAACTCCATATCAACAGCCGACATAAACTGCTCCCAATCACTGGAGGGGTGCTCTTCCTGATACATCTGCACCCATAAAGCCGCGTTGCCTTCCATATGCATGGCAGCTGCGGTAACCCACAAAGATTCATCAATATTGAACATCTTGAAATACTGCAAACAGCGATTCTTCCATATCAGTGGTTCGTCTCCAGTAAATTGAGGAAAGGTTAACTTCGGAAGAGGAGTCTTCTTCTCAGAACTCCATGGTTCAGTAACCTGAGTCGATGAAGAGCGTTCAGATTTCTGCACATCCAACCCAAATCGCAGGGGAGGTATAGGACACCTTCCTAATAACCCCGCGGAAGGGGCCGTTAATTCCCCCGTCTTGATGTTTGCGTTGGCGTGCATAGGATGAGGTGTATTCAGCCCCATACCTTCCTCCGATCGTGCCGAAGAATGCATGGCCTGATTCTCTTTCACGGAATCCATCATCTTCTGAAACTGATCACGTAACCCTGTGATTACCGTGTTGTGTTCCGCCACCTGGGCTTGAAGCTGCGGAATGACGTCCACTGGCTTGATCTTCTCAACGATAATGTCAAGGTGAGCTTTCAGAGACTCCCAGCGCTCATCCATCTTGTCCCATTGTGCTTCGGTCTGTTTAGAAGTTTCCCCCATCGCGTCAAGAACCATTCGGGTCTGCACGGATGGCTTCGGCGGCGCCGTGGTTGATCACAACCGAGTGAACCAGAGTCGGGAAAACAAAGTTTGTGCGGAAATGCCCGGAATCAATCACTTGATTCCAAGCTTCTCCAACCCTCGTCCGGGATTTTACCACTCAAGATCGGATCAGCACTGGCGCACGCGAAATTGCTAGGATCAAATAGCTCTGATACCAAATGTGATGATCTCACAACCAGAAAGGAGAAATAGCGCAACACAGCCAGAAATCAGAGAACAAGCGAAAAGAGATTTGGGGAAGAACAGAGAAACGAGATAGATATCAGAGAACTATCAGACGAGAGAAGACTCGTTCATTTTCTTGTTACCCAATCCATCCGATTACAACTCCTTTTATACTCAGTGTTTTAACCACACCAAAATTACCCTGTTTACATTTACCGCTACAGTACATCGCGACAGCACTATTCACCATCAGATATCTTCTACTGTCCGTCCGATACAAACTCATCTAACCCTCCATCGCTTCATCCTGAAGTCTTCCTTCCTCTGAACTCTTTGACGCCATAGCTTCAGCTCCCTTGTTCACTTGGCTCATGACACTCTGGCCATGACCAAGACTTCCCCTTAGTGCGTCAGGGCATGCTCTAGGTCGTTGTCCCCTCACCTAAGCCCTAGCACTGTCGGATTGTTGCCGACGAGCACCACAGCCGCCACTCTGTTCTGTCTCACTAACAGTTGGTCTAGCCTGTCAGCCTCTCGCTCTCACCGAGTCGCTACCAAACGAGTCCACTTGTCAACGTTCCTTTTAAATCGAAGTCTCACTGATGCATGGGTCCCAGTAGTCAGCGGCTGGTTTAATTTGAGAAATACTAGTAAAATCTGGAAAAATGCAAAAGGCGCCTCTATGTTTCGAAAGCGCATTTCTCTTTTTCCCAGCCTTTTTCCAAACTGACTGACTTCAAACTTAAATATCTTTTGCATTTTTATCCAAGTTTTGTCAAACAAGTTTCTAAATTCATCTAAAATCATTATCTTTCTGAACATCCAAAAAAATTAAATTTTGACCTCTGTTTTGAATTTTGAATTTGAAATTTAAATGGAACCTAGAATATGTGCTATTACAAATTTTTGCAACCTAACTCAAAATTTGATGAAACAAATTTTTAAAACTCCAGGGACCATAAGGATTTCATTTCTGCAAAAATATTGGAATTTGAACCTAATTTGATCTAAACTTTAAATGGGGTTAGCATTCAATGTATGTAATATTCAAAATTTAATAACTTTTGCAAATAAATTCAAATTTTAGTAAAAATAGTGCCTAAAACTCTTGTGCCTCTATAAAAATGAGTAAAAATAAAATTGGGTTGTACTTATTATTCATTAAGTAATTTTTTTCCAAAATTAACATTTAAATAAAAGCTTAACTTATTTAAATAAACTTTAGAAATTATGAAATCAAAAAGAAAAACTCAGTATATAACCAGAGCTCTCTGTTTCCAAAATGTTATTTAGAATTGATGTTATTTGATTTCTTTTGCCTCTTATTGTTGCAACGTCGAACTACATATAGACACCGACGTCCCCGGCATTGCTACTGTCGACTCCGACTTCACCGCTAAACCCAACGAGCAAGGCAGGTACTTTCTTTGATCATATTGATCCCAATACTTCAATTAATTTATATTGTTTTGTCATATCCATTATGCATGTGTGTAATTTCATTAAATTGCTAGTTTGCTAGTACTGGTAGATATACCTGTAATCTCATAAAACTTTCTTGATAAGTATAGACATTTGAACATAAATAACCCTAGAACAAGGTTAGACAATACGTAATGTCGACATGGGCATATGTGATTGCATACTAATCCTGTTTAGCCATTCTTTAGTTTTGAAATTAGAAATAATCAGATTAAATTGTTTCTTGAGAACTTAAAAAGGTTGGATATGACAATTAAGGATGTTGGTATTTTGACTTAAAAACTTAAAATAAACTATAGTTTGACGCGGGTAAGATATGGCGGTAGCTGGATGTGCATGGGACTTACACGTAGTGTAGGGGGAGTATTCTCACCATGGTCAGTTAAGGACCGAACTACTGTGTTGTTTACAAGCCAAGGAATGAGTGCAATCACAAGTGCTAGTATAGGATAGCCTTAACCTTTTAAGTTGTTTAGGTCTAACTTTGCACGTTGGAAGGTTGGAATAGTATGGGCTTTCTAAAACAGTTGCTCGAAGAGGTGCCCACACCAAAGTAATGGGAACAACACTTTCCAATACAACAGTGTACCCTTACTATGAAGAAGAGTGGGATGGTGGGATATGAATCCATTTGTTGTACTGAGAGTACAAATATCTTCTACCGCCATATTAAGGGTTTGTCGTCACTAAGCTGGTGTAAAGTTTGGTCTAAGTAATGTAACGGTTATGTCATGACTCTCTGCGGCACACTAAAGGGTAAAGATGTACGCCTCTGCAGAGTATAAAACTTTTCAAAAATCTACGCACGCAGTCATGGGCACTTGGTAAAGTCATCACATAGTTAGAAGCTTTATCACTTTGCAAAACATGGATGAATATGAATAAATTGTTTGAGAGTCTGTATTTCAAGTATCATGCCAGGTATTGATAAAAGATTGTTGCTATGCTCACAATCATGGAGCACTGTGAGTTATTATGTTATGTCTACTTATTTATTTACATAATTGATAAACTTTCTCTTATGATTTGGATCATATGGAAAGTGCTATGGATGCTATATACAAGGTACTACACATCACTCCTCACTCCTACTATATTTAAACTTGAATTATGATTTTGTACATAGGAAACTTGAAATCGGAATTAGTTGGTCACCTAACTGTCGCCTAGGCGTCCAGGCGCCCTGGAGGTAACTTCGCCTTGCCAGAGCACTGTGATAACCATGTATATAAGTAAATAAAAACTCATCCATGAGGCCATCGCCAACCACAATATAAATATTATCTTCCTTATTAAATATGCACAAAATTGCAAAGCACGTATCGAATCCGATTCATCTTCAGGAAACTCAAGAATGAAAACCAACATTGGAACATTTGAGATGTCAAATTAACCCAAGGTCACATGTAATAGAGAAGAATACCCACAGGCCATATCTTAAGAAGAAACAAAGGGTGTGTTTGGTAAAGCTCCAGCTCCATCAGATCCATGGATCTAGTGGAGCTGGGTATTCCTAACTCCACCGGATCTGTGGAGCTGGAGCTATAAGTATATTAAGAGTGTTTAGATGGATTACCTTGTTTACATTTTAGACCAAAAATATAAACTTAATTCACTTTATTTTAATTTATAAGTTTCAGATCTCAGATGAAGCTAGGATCTAGAGCTCTATCAAGCAGGCCCAAAGTAATTACCAATCCATTAGAGATGGCAAAGGAAAATTTCCAGATAAGCACCAAAAACATTATTACAAATCTTACATAATTGCATTTGAGCAAGTGTTATTTTTATTTTTTCAAAAGTTAACAACTTCTGAAGGAAATGGTCATTAATTAAACAATAAACAGAAATACTCACTAGAGCTGGATGGTTGTTGATGGTCTCAATTATGTATTTCTCATGACCCCACTCAAGGTGTCGCCTTGCACCAATCACTAGTAACATTTTTTTTGAAATGTTTCGATGAGTTGACCCTTCTCCAACTAATGCCTGAATAAGACAAACAAGCAAAACACGTAAATAAATTATAATGGAACAAGGGATACAAGGAAATGTCGTATAGTAGATGTTGCAACAAGAACAAAACTGTTTGTCCTTACCCTACATTACAGCTAAA
The DNA here is from genome assembly GCA_036346375.1 of Guadua angustifolia. Taxonomy (NCBI): domain Eukaryota; kingdom Viridiplantae; phylum Streptophyta; class Magnoliopsida; order Poales; family Poaceae; genus Guadua; species Guadua angustifolia. The sequence goes on along the minus strand of CM070511.1, from coordinate 34,354,548 downwards.
TACAATTGGGCATAAACAGATATGAATTTACCATAATAAAATCAATGTTATTACCCGAATCAAATGCCACACTTTCTGCATGGTCATTGATTTCGTCCCAGTAGCATCAACAGACAATGACTCATAAGCAACCCTGAAAGCTGTAGCAACCTAACCAAAACATGACCACAATAAGCATTAGTGGAATATAGTGCATCGGCAGAATATAAAGGCTATACAAAAATAGGTACTTAAGATATTTATCAAAATTAAATTATTTGGAGAACAGAACTGTGAATGGCATAAATTTATAATCTACATATGCCCTGAGGTGCTAACATGTTGAATATTGACATAGAAGTTCAAAGCTTACACGAAAAGGTAGGCTGCGTCCTCTAGCATCATTGAGATCCCTCACAACCCCAGCATAAACTGAAGATTTATTTTCAATCATAGTCTCATTAGGTATGGGCATGACTTCCTTAGAGGGTAGGCCTGATGAAGCTTGAGGACTGGAAGCTGAAGATGGCATCAGAGCAGGACGAGACAGCCCACTTGTTAAGAGATAGGTGTTTCTCTTTGGTAATGAAGAAAGTCGGCTTAGACTCTGCAAGAAGTCTGCTTCTCCTTCTGCCAGTCATCCTACAACAAAGATATTATACAAGTTTAAAGTGGAACAGTAAAATCATTCAAAACATGCATGGCAAGCAGACTATAGTAAGTGACCAATGTATAGAATTGAACAGTTCCCTGAATGTCAGAACAGTGATGAGACATCAAACCAAATTACAACACTATCACAAACACTGCTGCTTTCTTAAAGGTGCAACATATTAAGACAAATAACACAAAGAAAGTTTGGATGGTACAGAAAGTTGACAAACTACTCTTAACATATACCAAGCTGATCCAAGAAATTGCAGTCTAAAAGGCATTATCACAGCTACTAGCCCTGGTCAAATATACAATTCAATAGAAAAGCAGGAAAAAAGCAACCAACCTCAAGGACTTGCATCATATAATTGTTAAAACTCCTTAAGTTGTCCTTTTGTGCTTCTTGGATGGATGAGACAATTGCCATTTCATGAAGCTGAAAACACAGAATTTATTATACACTCAATGAAATTCAAGATAATGCATTAACAGACATATATTAAGTGTTCACCTGCTGCAGGTACTCCTCAACAGTAGTTGCTTCAGATGGAAAAACATCCTCAAAGGTAGTCTGCAAAACATCAAATCTATCCACTATTATGTATACTTGTAAGTCATAAGCAGTCCAGAGAGTGATATTCAAGAGCTGTAAATCTACAATAACAAGCAAGCTGCAGACACATATAAAGCAATAGGGCAGAAAATGGTATTAAGGTAACATGTACTTGATAGGAAAGGAGGTTTGATTGTTACACTATAACAAAATATGTGACCATTACATTATCTGCATTTGAGTAACCAGCTTTTTTAACAAACGAAAACACTACATTGCCACAGCCTCAATTAGATGTCTGTACTACCATGTTGCTACAATATTCAATATGGTTTAAGAAAACATGCACTTTGCACTATCCAGACAAGGAAATGTGTCTAGAAGGAAAACTGAGAGCTTACATTGATGTTGTGATCTATAAATTATTGTGATATAATACAGCTAATGGAAGAAAAGGAAGGAAAAGCTTCAATAGGAAGTTATGTAAACCTAATATATGCTACCAATGAGTTGGACATAGAATAAGTACATATTGAATGAGCCCCATTACTAACATATATGGTCCGTATGTTACACGTTGCAATTTTTCATAATAAAAATAAAAAACAAAATTGAGGCAGGATAACTGTTTGTCTACAGTGTGAGGTGAGTCTCGCACTAGTTTGGAACAGTAGAATTGAACTCTGGAGTTGTTTGCAACATAGTTCATGTCAAATTATTTTATGAAAACTGCTGAACTCAAACTCAGTATGTTTAGTTATGATTTATGAATAACTATGAACTATATATAAATTAGTCCAAAATACACTTCTAATAAAAGTGATGACAAGATAAGATGTGTTACTTAGCAAATACGAGCATCTCTTCCTCAGTTCTTCATTTCAATTATTTTCAGGATGTCTTCAACAACTTGTGCAAGGAGTAAAATCATGAATATCATTAGTGGTTGCCAAGGTGCACCAAATTGAACTCAGTTCCATCTACTTGTAATAACCCTAGAGTATAACAAACAGTAGCACAAAGTGCCTAAACCTTTAGCAAAATTAACCGCTCAATTTAACAACCACCACATAAGATTAGCCATATCATCCTTTGAAACGAAACCCTGAATCCGTTATTTCCAGTTTACACGCTAATCAAAACACCTTGATTTCAAATGACTTGAGGTCCCTAGCGAGCTGCTCCGCATTGATCCCCTCGCGCGCCAGCAACCTGCAGAAGCACAGCCGAAACTCTTAAGTCCCCCCAAAACCCCAGAAGCGACCATTCCGATTCACACGAAACATTAAACACCGCGCGGCGGCGGGCACAGAGACTCTCAACTTCTCAAGGTTAATTAATGGGCTCCCGGAGGCCTACCTGGTGGCGGAGAGCGACTGCGACGGCGCCTCGGCGCGGATTGTCTTGGTCTTGAGCTTGGTAGAGAGCACCTCGAGCTGGTCGAGGTTCCTCTGCGCGGGCCAAAAAAAAACGAAACCGTCAGGTGGAAGCAACGGGGTGGACTGGGAGGCGGCGGACATGGATGCGGTCAAGGTAAGCGCGGGGTAGTACAACGCCGCACCTGGAGGGGAGAGAAATGCGGGGTGGGGGCGGCCTGCTCGAGGAGCTTGGTCGAGGTGTGGAGGAGCTCCGACCAGCCGCTCATCTCCGCGTCGCCTCCGATGCTGGCCATCGCCGCCGGAGATGGGAGGTTTCCGTGCTGCGGCGCGGCTCGAGCAGGCGTTTTTTAAGTTGGGGGAGCCGAATGGGAGGGAAGCGGTGGTTGGGCTCACATCCCCTTGTGTAGCCTGAACTTAGGGCCCGGGGCTCGTGTGGCTTTTGAATGGGAGATATTGGGTTATGGGTATTGGTCTGGTCCGAGTTGTCATCGGATGGGCTTCAACGAAGCCCAGTGTAACGTGACAGCTAGGGCCGGCAAAAAAAATGATTGATATGGATGGAATCAAAATTGCTTCCATTCTAGTAGTTAATGGGTTCAAAATTGAAATGAATCTATTTCGAACATAAAAGTTAATGAGTCTAGGCTTGATAGTGACTCGTTAGCTCGGATTTGAAATAATCACTTAAATAGTGAAGTAAAGTGATTTTACGTTAAACTATATCGATTTCGAAAGAAATTTGATGAACAGCCCATTAAACTCGATAGCCAAAGCTACTGACAGCATGCCGAAACAGATGGTTTCTCCCCAAAGGGTCAGAAAAAAAAAAGACGAAACAGCTGGTTTCAAGCTGGTAAAGAAGAAACACTGCTGACCTGTATAAACGGTTGTACACTTCTTTGCTCATGCTGACGATCTTTTTAAAAGATTAAAAAAGATGATCAAGGATGGCCAGGTGACATTTTTTGTGATGGGGAGAACGGAAAATACAGATGTCAGATACAAGGTTTTAAGCCGATTTCAAGCTGGTTTTTGCCGAGAAATCAGAACCAGCCCCTTTGGTTTTTGGGCCCGGTCCAGTTTCTAAAACCCTTGTCAGATATCTAAGATGTCACTCAAACCATTATGAATACATTTTACTTCCAATTATTTGGTATAACCTGGTAGTTGACACCATGTGCATGATTTCCTGTCATCTGTTACGAGGATTAAGGAATTCGTATTACTTAATGACTTGTTGTTTACAGTAGCTGTCAGAACAAGGCTTAGTCAAATAGCATCCATAAGGCCATTCACAATGGGAGTTTCATTCTCATTAAATGATATGACACATCATCATGTTTGGTGACATGATAAGATAATTATGAAGAGAGAGATAGAGACGGTTTCATGAGAGGTAAGAGAGTTTCATCTGGATGAAATTCAAGATACACGGTTACCTAGATAAAAACTGATGTGACACTCTTGGAAACTGGGAAATGAAACTATGCACTGAGAATGGCCTAAGTATCTCTTGGTCACGGAGAATATGTTCACACTGGTCCAAGCGTTGACCACCTTTCAGTCGGAGATATCTACGATTAGATATGTGGGCCCAAATCTTTGACCAGGATTCGAGTCTACCATAACTGACTATGGAAATATGAGCCTTTATGTCACATATATAAGGGTAATCCCAATCCATAGTTTCCATGAGTGATTTCTAGAGGAGAGAGAGTGCAATAAATATTCACTTAGATCTAGTCTCTCCAATGCATAGTTTCCATAGTAGTTTCTATGTAGAGAAAAATTTAATGACTTCATAAATGCATCGGATCCAGGAGGAAGGGGATGGAAACCATGATTCTGCTCCCAACGCAAATTGTCTAGTTTCTTTGCGCATCGGTCTACGGGAGGACTTAGTTTCCTGCATGAGAAACCATTTCCCTCTCTCACCTCAATAACTCTATTGCCATGTCACCAATTTATTTATATGGCAGCTCTATTAATACTATAGAAACTAGCTGACATGGAGCATTGGGACTGCCCTAACTGTATATTCTCACTCTCTCCCTCTCTCTCTCTTTCGAACGGTGCATACTCCCATTCTCTATCTCTAACATTTACTACACGACAACTGCACCAGAAGGATGTTTCACTGACAATAACCTCTACGCTTGCGGATGATCGGAACCGATGAGCGTCTTTCTATATGAGCCAACTGCCACCCCTTCAGTGCTATTTAAGGAGGGCGTCGGATGACGAAAAGGAAGGAGGATCGTAAGACATTGCTCGCTTGTAATAATTGTAATTGAATACAAGAACACAGGAAATAGAGTTGTTATTATCTCTAGAGAAGAGCCGAAGCTGTCTAAACACATGTCTCCTCTACGTGATCCAAGGTGTTGAGTTTCTCACATTTATTTTATAAGATCGGTAGTAATTCATCAACAGTTGGCACTGTCCATAGGGAAAACAACCACCAGATTTTGTTTCTCATCAGCTCTTATGCATCCATGGCAGATGAGTGGAACAAGAAGAACTAGTTTGATCTCGCAGATTACGCAGAGATCAACATAGATGCCTACTATGGCGCACTCGAGTAGAATATCCTTTCATCCGAGGGGATCCAGCCTCTTCATGCTGATTGAGGTTGTACAAGACTAGATCTGTCCGATTCTCTCTGCATTTTGTACTAACCCTAACAACCACCACCGGAATCGACCAAGAAATCAACAAGAGCATAGGGTAAGTCGAGCCAGGAGGGGGGCTTAAGGGGATCCAGCCTCTTGATGCTGATTGAGGTTGTACAAGACCAGATCTGTCCGATTCTGTCTGCATTTTGTAACCCTAACAACCACCACCGGAATCGACCAAGAAATCAACAAGAGCTCAAGGGGTTGGCAGATGCTACCGACCTTGGCCTCGTCGAAACGCCGCGACGAAGGAGGAGGCGGAGGCGCTTCCGGGGAGGGGAGTGCACTTCGATGGATGGGGGGAGGCGGCGATGCTGATGGAGACAAGCTCGGCCTGTCCTGCCGCCATTGCTATTCTTTAAGGCGCCGTCGCAGACGTTCAAACCCTAATTTTTGGACTGCGGCTGAGTTCTAGCGCAAACGGAAGTGCGGCACTCGTTTTGACCGCCACAGATATGGCGAAAATTTTCGCTGGCGAGTCGACCGCGCCGCGCCTAAGGTCCTCTGGCGCGCCTCACTTGGGTACGAAAGCAAACAACTGCCTAACCACGTATGGCATGCCTAACTTGAGTTACGGCTCCTTTAGGCAGAGAACCAAACAGGCCCTAAAAAAAGATGATTATAGGTGGCCAGGAGACATTTTTTGTGATGGGGAGAACGGAAAATACAGATGTCAGATACAAGGTTTTAGGCCGATTTCAAGCTGGTTTTTGCCGAGAAACCAGAACCAGCCCCTTTGGTTTTTGGGCCCGGTCCGGTTTCTAAAACCCTTGTCAGATATCTAAGATGTCACTCAAACCATTATGATTAAATTTTACTTCCAATTATTTGGCATAACCTGGTAGTTGATACCATGTGCATGATTTCCTGTCATCTATTACGAGGATTAAGGAATTCGTATTACTTAGGGCATGTTTGGATCCTTGGGCTAATTGTTAGCTGGCTAAAAATTAGTCCTAGTCCATCCAAACAGAAAGGACTAATTTTTAGCCAACCTCTGAGCTAACAATTAGCCCATTAGCTAGTGAGAGTGAGCTAACAATTAGCCCATCCAAACAGGAAGACTAATAGGTGGGCTAATTTTTAGCTAGCTAATGGTAGAGCTAATTTTTAGCCAACTAACAGTTAGTCCTAGGCGATCCAAACATGGCCTTAATAACTTGTTGTTCATAGTAACTGTCAGAACAAGGCTTAGTCAAATAGCATCCATAAGTATCTCTTGGTCAGGGAGAATATGTTCACATTGGTCCAAGCGTTGACCACCTTTCAGTCGGAGATATCTACGATTAGATTTGTGGGCCCAAACCTTTCAGTCGAGTCTACCATAACTGACTAAGGAAATATGAGCCTTTATCTCACATATATAACTGCATATTCTCACTCTCTCTCTCTCGAATGGTGCATACTCCCATTCTCTATCTCTAACATTTACTGCACGACAACTACACTAGAAGGATGTTTCGCTGACAATAACCTCTACGCTTGCGGATGACCGGAACCGATGAGGCGTCTTTCTATAGGAGCCAACTGCCACCCCTTCAGTGCTATTTAAGGAGGGCGTCAGATGACGAAAAGGAAGGAGGATCGTAAGACAATGCTCGCTTGTAATAATCGTAATTGAATACAAGAACACAGGAAATAGAGTTGTTATTATCTCTAGAGAAGAGCCGAAGCTGTCTAAACACATGTCTCCTCTACGTGATCCAAGGTGTTGAGTTTCTCACATTTATTTTATAAGATCGATAGTAATTCGTCAACAGTTGGCACTGTCCATAGGGAAAACAACCATAGATTTTGTTTCTCATCAGCTCTTATGCATCCATGGCAGATGAGTGGAACAAGAAGAACTAGTTTGATCTCGCAGATTACGCAGAGATCAACATAGATGCCTATTGGCACACTCGAGCAGAATATCCTTTCATCCGAGGGGAATGGATACTCCAAGGGTTCGTCGTCAAATTCTCCGAATTTCCCCCTCAATGATGCAAAGACCACGGGATGACCTGCTACCTCAACGCCTTTACTCCCAAAAGGATCAGAATCATTAAGGGCAAGGGTCCAAGCCGCCAGAAGTAATTTCCACCATTAAGTAATTCCAACCATGCCAAGGGCACCACTCTCGAGTGTTGAAGTTCGTTAAGCAGTACTCAAACCGATATGGTATGTTTTAGCATAACAAATTTCGAGGCTCGATTCTCATCTGATATCTGTCATTTTGCAGTTACCAGTATCCAAGAGTCGTTGGGAGCTATAACGCTCCTAATCCAATCAGTTGTGTGAAGAATATGAATTTGTCCACCCATGGAACTTACTAAGACAATTATAACTCAGAATTCCCCTTCTTGGAAGGGAATCTAACGTGTGATGAGACACTCTTTCAACTAATCCTCAAGCTAGGAGGGTTTGAGTGCCAAAAATGACTAGGAGGTCCTCACTACCAACGATGATCCCAATCAAAGTCCTGATCGCAGTGCTATGAGAGATTCTCTTCATTTTTTTCAATCCAATGGATCAGATTAACTAGAGTTTATTTATACTTTCTCTGATAGTAGAGTAGTATGAATATTCTTAACAAAGCAACAGTTAGATTTGATTTCTACTACCTACTATATACTACTAGTATAATACACCGTAAAAATTCTCCCAAGGAATGGTCAAAATGGCACAGCAACCTCCCTCATGATGGAGGTCTCAACGCCGATGAGCGTAATGGACTTAATCCAAGTGATCACACACCACCCCCAAGAGCACTTACCGCTCGCAAAGTTAGAAGATCTAGAAACCATTAGGAAAAGAAGAATTGCCGCCCAAAGCACGCTTCTTGGTCGAGTCCACTATCAGTCAGTAATTACTCAAAATTACAATTTGCTAATGGTCTCCAAGCTTGAACATCCACCCGTAGATGTTGCAAGAGCTCCAGTCTTCAAAGCTTTCGTACAAGACATTGCACAACGACTGCAACTAACCATTGCTAAATCTAAGCATTTCGATCAGTCCAGTCAATCTCATAGCTCTAGACAAAGGAGAAGGGATCAAAAATATCCCCGACCACGACCATTCGTTAATCCGCTGACTCGTCGGAAGGAAAGATAGGCAAGAGGGCAGCACATCCAGTTAATCATCAACTACCTCCTCGGAGAAGTGGGCAATCGCATTCCTCAATAGGAAACTTACAGGGTCAGTTGGATCACGAGTACACTACCCCAAAAGGATGAATGTACAAAACCGGTTGGCACCACTAGTGGTCGGCTATCGGTGCAACTGATCACTGACAGACTAGAACCCTTCTTTCATACAAAGGAGATATTACGAGTTCATTACAGGATGTCCAGCCTTCGTTGGTTGGATGAAGTTCCAACCAACTAACTGTGAGGACCCCCATTAAGCCAAGCATCATTATGCATCATGAGTTCTTAAGCATGATCATCATGTTAGGTATAAGCATGTATTAAGGAAGCTAATATCAATCATGTGCATAAGGATAGAGTAAGCATTCATACCTACATGGCTTTTGGCAGTGAGTAAATGGTAAATGAGTGAAATAGTGAAAGAGGATATAGTAAATGAGAGAGCACAGTGAAGTCAAGGCAACTAGGAGGTTCACCTCCCTTGCCCATGCACCACAACCAAGGCAACCATCCATTGCCTTTTGTTAGTTCACAGCAAAAGGCCAGCCAGGGCAGCAGCCTACCATTGCTTTTCCTCATAGCCATAGTAGCCGAGGCAGCAAGGTGTAGCGCCCTTGCCTTTTCTCAAAACCGAGAGAACAACAGGGGAGTCCCTCATAGCCATTTCTAGCCAAATGCCAGCAAGCACAGGCAGACCATTTCTCATTTCTAGAGCAAGGCAAAAGCAACTAAGCCAAACCAAGAGAGAGCAAGAAGAGGGACCAGAGCAGAAGCCAAGAGGAGGAGGAGCTGGCCAAGAGAGGAGGAGAAGCCAGGAAGAGGAGGAGGAGGAGCTCACCAAGAAGGAGGAGGCCGGCCATCCCTCATCAACCTCGCTGCAGCTCCACAAGCTCACCAACAGCAGCACCCATCAGAACCAAGCTCATCTTCAGGTGCACACAAAAAAATCCAAAAGAGCTAGCAAAAATAGTTGCAAAATCAGTAGCCTCAATAGAGTAGCTAATAGATGGAGGTAGATCAAGGTGGTCTCAATAGAGGAGCACTTTGGTAGCCTATGAGGAAGTGTCCTAGCCATCACCTTTCCCTCACCAGAGTTTGGTTGTGGCTAGTGTCTTCATCCCCAGCCCCCAACCTAAAGCACTACCTCTAGAATCATCACAATCCCATGCTTACCTTTAAATCATAGCATCCCATATATGAACTCACCTCAAAAGGCTAGCACCTAGTAGAATCAAAACCACTAGCAAAAATTAGTGGGGAAGCAAGAACCCCATTTCAGGAGAGCTAGGATCGGCCATGGCCAAGCTCAGCCGGCAGTAGAGGGGGAAGGGAGGAGCTCAGCTCCAGTAACCATGGGTTGAGCTAGAACCGGTCAGCAGCAGGGGAGTAGAGGAGAAAGTTGGCGGAAGAAGAGCTCACCAAGAGTAGTAGGGGGAGAGAGCGGGTGAGTGGTAGAGGAGAGGAAGAGCGGGGAGTAGCTAGGAAGTAGTATTCGGTCCAGAGAGAGTGCAGCCGAAAGACAGAACAGAAAAGAAAGAGTCGACCAAGGGGTAGGGTAGAGAAAAGAGGAGAGGAGGAGAGGAAAAAGGAGAGAAGGCCAGAGAGGTAAAAAAAGAAGAAAAAGAAGAAGAGAAGAAGAAAAAGAGAAGAAAAGGAAAGAAGAGAAAAAAGGAAAAGTGAGAAAATGAGTAGATTGTTGCCCTCTAGGATTAGGGTAGATGATTAATTAGTCATATGCATATAGATCAACAAGGGCATAAGGAATTGCTTCAATTGAATGCATGGGTAAAGGTAACATTGAAAATGCATGGCAATCAGCACCTTCATATAATAAAAATGCATATTGGAATGGTTGGATACCATAACTCATATTTAATTAAACTGATGTAGATTAATATAGTTTGATTTTCAAGACCAGAGCAGAACTCACATGTCAGCCAGAACCCATTTTCGAGCAAGGCCGAACCTTCTGAGTTTATTCCAGACAAGCAACCATTGATCATGTTTTATTAAATGCTTTTACTATTTTTATGTAATTATCTGTATCATCACTGCATGAGGAATCTTATTTTCAAATAAAAAGAGTTAAATTGGATTTGGTTGGTAAAATAGGTTGGTGGATTGGACATTGGGTTGAAGGATGAATAATTGGAATTGTTGGTGCATTGGTATGTTTAGTTAATAGATGGGTTGGCATGTGTTAATATGGTGGGTAGAGGGTGCCGATGAGAAGGATGTAGGTTAGTGGGGTCCTTTATATAGGCTATAATATAAGGTCAAAACAACTAATACTTGGGTAATGAGTTATTTTTTATAGTACCAACTATGGTGTGTAAAATTGGTTAGAAGAAGTTGTCCTAGGAAAGCATTCTGATCTCCATATGGGTAAATATAGATAATTAGAAGTGAGAAGCTGGGCATGCCGAAGGCCCAGAGAAGGACATAGAGTGAGAAGCTGGGTATGCCGCCGATTCCAGTGAAAGCCACATGAGTGAGAAGCTAGGTATGCCGTGAGTCCCAGTGAAGGACACAGAAGATCAGCTGTGGTTAATTCTTTCAGGCTATATATGCATAAAGCCTTGAGTTGAGTACTGCCGATGGGTAGTCGGAGTACAACTGTTAGCTGTGAGTCTGGCGGGACGACCTGGGATAGGTGTTCCCCCCACTTGAGTAACAGGGTTGGAGATCTAATACTAGACAAGTGATAAACGTTTTGAAACATCTTCTATAGGTGTCACTATGGGTAAAGTGGTATAAATCTGTGTAAGGTACGTCTTGAATTCAAACCAGTCTCTTCAATTGGAGACTACGGAAAGTTTAGGCTATCTCATATAAAGTATTAGTAGTGTTTTTATAAATCTACAATCTATAACTTTTAAAACAAAAATCTAATTCTTGTAAAAGGTATTTTAGGTGAAAAGGGTTATTAGGTGAAAGTTAGATAGGAATTGGATTAAAGGGAAAAAATTCATCTACTACATTCTATATTAATCGTTTGATGAGTACTTTACACTCACCCTTACTTGACTCCCCCTTGCTAAGAAGGTGAGTCTTATGGACACTCCTCCGAAGTCCAGGGCCGGTCCTGAGTTTTTGGGGGCCCGGAGCGAAATTATAGATGGACGCCCCCTAACATAAGCATCAAAATATTTTTATACTGCCATGTATCAATTAAAAAGATAATATTCAGTGTATTATAGAAATTGTTACTGATAAATAAATGGAAGTACAAAAGTGAGATTATTTACCTCAAACATTTGTAGAGATCATCTTAGGAAATATCTTCTAACATTTTCAGATGCAAAATCATCAATTTTGGCCTCAACATTAATGTCATCCAATAACTTCTTCTCAATACGTAAAGTTGCCAGACCATTTAACATCTCTTGACACATTGTAGACCTCAAATAATTCTTCAATAATTTCATATTTGAAAAGCTTCTTTCAGTTAATGCCACAATTACCGGCACAGTAAATAAAATCCGATAAGCAACAAAAATATTATCATAACAATCCACTTTCCTGACAAACTCAAAAATCTCCATAGCAGACATTGGTCTATCTAGCAAAGTCATTTGCAGTATTCTTAACTCAAAAATCAAATTATTTAACTCAAAATCAGATGAATCATCAACAGAGAAAGTTTTTGCCAACTTAGTACAATGATTTTAAGTTCAATATGATATATTGACTTCAAAGTTGTTGAGCTCAGAAGAGGCCCAAATATACCATTGAATACTTGGAGTTCTTCAAATTTGTTTTTCAATGAACTGTTTGCCATATCAAGCATAATCAAAAAGTAATTAACTTCAAAATCTTTCCCATCTTGTAGAATTGCTTCACTACTGCAATCATTTTCATCAAACTATTAAAGATCGCTTCGGTTTCGACAAAAAAACAGATTGACATATGTTTAGTAAAATATTAATTTCCAAGATCCCACCGTTGAATTGACGTGAAATTTGTATTGTAAAAACTAGATTCAATTTTAAAACTAACCCAATAAAAATAAGCTCAATCAGATCTAAGGATCTAGAGTTATGACCTTTACAAGTTGACTATACTAATAGATGACGGGGGCCCCGGTAGTTTGGGGGCTCGGGGCGGGCGGCCCGCCCGCCTTGCCCCAGGGCCGGGCCTACCGAGGTCTGGGTGGAGGACTATACGTAGGACCAGGATCTTCAGAAGGACAACTACTGCTACTATCAGGAGAAATAGTGGTATTAGTAGGCCATTTCATGCGCTAACAGGCCTTTAGGAGTTAAGAGGTTACAAGATGTATTTTTTGTTGTATTAAAACCTATGTAAGATAATGTATGTACAATAGCTTGCGTAGCTAATGGAATATAATAAAGAGTTCTATTTTCAGTATCTAATTATTGTTCTGCTACAATACTCTAAATACGGTGTAGTAATTAACAAAGCATCAGAATGCTCGATATTTTGTTAGCTACTATGCTAAGATCCACTTAATTAGCTTAGGTGTAATGGCAGTGTGATTGTCATTAGCTGAGATTAATTAGGCGGGTCGCCACGCTAACTTAGAAAAGTTTGATAGGAGTCACAGCCATCCGAGCAGCAAGAGGAGGCGTGCATGTGATGGCCAATTATCTCTCGACTGTACTCGAAGGATCTGCCGGTTCGTGATTAGCCGATTTACTCTAGCAACACCTTTTGTGATCCGCTGCTGGCCAACTTCCAGAGCACTTAAAACCGCCCTAGGAAGGAAGATGACCCTCACCACATGCGTCAAGTGCAGCATGAGACACTATGTCAGTTCATTCGATGCTTTAGGGCTTGTTTGGGGGAGCTGCGGCTGGGCTAAAAAGTTGCTTTTGGTTTGCTGGACTATAAAACAGCTATAGTTGGCAGCTGTGGCTTTTCTTATTATGCTGTTTGGCAAACTGACTGTTGCAGCTGTAGCTTTTGGGGGCCAACCGAGCGAGGAGGTAGCAACATAGCAAAGTATAGCGGCATCTGAGTGGGGAGATGACGTGGAGACGACGAGGCAGGTGGCAGAGGTCGAGAAGGTAGAGCGACCAAGGTGGGAAATGGTCAAGCGAAGCTACAACTGAAAAGAAAAGCTTCTCCCCAGTATCTACAGCTTTTAGGGGTGTTTCTGCTGTGGCTTAGCTTCCCAGCTGCTTTGCAGCCATACTGTTTGAGAGAGCTTTTGGCCTAAAGTTGAAGCACAGCTCCCTAAACAGACCCTTAATCAGGTTCAAAATACTATTCTGAAAGTATCTGAATCATCAGCTATCCGAGCATTCAAGCAGGGAGTAAAAGACTAGAGGTTCACGGAGGATATTGCTTTGAACCCTCTGTTAAAAATGAGGCCCAAGTGGCCCATTTATCTCTAATGCCAAAGCTACAAAGATTAGTACCATATTGCTAACTGAGAGAGGAGAACACCAGTTTAAAAGGGAGAGCTCCCACCATGCCTTGTAATGAGACATATGGAGGGTGAGGAGCACGGCTAAAGTCACACGCTGCTGCTGCCAGATTTCATGATTACCGTGTATTTCGCAGATTTTTCCCAGCGTGACTTGTGACTTGCGACGTCACGCGCCGAGATTAAATTCCTAGCACGTATTAAATCCTTTTAATTTTCGGTTTCTCTCCATTATGGCGTCAGTTTCAATTGCCATTATGGCGTCAGTTTCAATTGAAACAGTCATTTGAATGACCTGCAGTTACTAGCGTATAATGGTCAGAACGGTCAATTTATTGACCGTTATCGTGCGAGGCTATAAATTCAGAGACGCCCGCATGTATGGGACTTTTATCTATTGCGCTCGCGTTCATATCTTGTGACTTGTGTTGTGTCTTGCTACTGCACTTGTTCTTCACCGACCTTCCTCTCGGCGTGCACCGCGAGGCAAGAAGAGCGGGATCTCGGAACCGTTGCTGCTACGAGAACCTGCACGGGGATGGCAATAAGGTTCTGGGCAGCGCGTTGCGCGACCGCTCAAGTTCTTCCTCCTCGACGTCGACTACTTCCACTACAGGCTACCGCTCGAGTTCTTCCTCCTCGACGTCGACTACTTCCTCTACAGAGATCGTGAATCATGCCGCTTTTTTTTCGATCCACAGCCCTCGTGAAGAATTGTTTTTCTCTCTTTTGCGGCGCGACGATGCTCAATCTATTTTTCGGTAGCATGTGGTGCTTGTTGTCTTTAATCATTTTGGAAATTAGCTTAATATTCAAATCTGAAACAAAAATAATACCTAGATTTTCAACAATCCAGAAACCTTATTGGTATTATTTGTGTATTTGTGATTCAGCAATGGCTGGTGCAAGTGATGCCATGAAACCTGAGAGGTTCAATGGTCGAACTTCCGAGGTGGAGACTAGAGCCAAATTTTGGCTCATGTCTCTGGGTATGTGGTGGGTGATTTTCCTCAATACCCACTTACGGATGAGGAGAATGCGCGAGATGAGAATGCGAATAACACCGCATTGGGCTGCATTCGACCATCTTGGCAGATCGCTTATATGATGTGTATATGAGTTACACATCCGCCATCGAGTTGTGGTTGGCTCTTGAACAAAAATATCTGAAGTCGATTTGGTCGCCGGTTGTATACGCAGCGAGCAACTATTCGATTTTACTATAGATGAGTCTAAATCGATTGTTGCTCAAGCGCATGACTTTCAAACTACTAGTGGGCTAGATTGCGATTTGGGATGTGCTTTACCCGCAAAATTTGTGGTGCGGGCATTGTGGCTAAACTTCCCCATCTTGGAGGAATTTTGCCATCGGTGCAAACACAAGAGGAAGAGATTTCTATTGAAGATCTCATTGCTGCCCTTGATGTGGAAGAAAAAGCCAGAGCCAAAGATGCACCAAAAACTTCTTCTCAGGAACCAAACAATGCAAATGTGATTGAGAAGAAGGGTGGCAACAACAACAAAGGCTTGAAACCAAACAAAAATACTAGCTTCAAGAAGAAGAAGTTTGAGAAGAAAGATATGAAGAACATTACTGCTTTTGTGCGGAAAAGATGGTCACATGGCTAAAGACTGCTGCTTCCGCAAGAACAAACCAAATGAGCAAGGCAAGAAAATTGCCAACGTGACCATAAGTGAGGGAACTACTTCAGAGGGTATGGTAATTCTCCTGTTGTTTTTTCAGATGTCAATCCACCGATTGGTGGGTTGATACGTGCAAATGTTCACGTATGTTTCGACATATCCCTATTTTCTTCTTACCAGCAAATAGGGCTTCCTCCGTCCTAATGGGGAACAGTTCGCATGCTTTTGTGCGTGGTGTTGGCACAGTAGAACTGAAGCTCACTTCAGAAAGACTCGTCCGCTTGAGAAACGTGCAACATGTGCCAACAATAAATAAGAACCTTGTCAGTGGTTCCCTATTATGTCGAGATGGCTATAAGCTAGTATTTGAGTCTAATAAAGTTGTAATGTCCAAGTTTGGAAACTTTATTGGAAAAGGTTACGAGAGCGGAGGCCTGTTCCGCTTAAGTGTACTAGAGTCTTGTTTAAATTTAAATGTTGCTACTCAAGTTAATAATTGTGAATCCAATGTTTGGCATTCTCGTTTATGTCATATTGGTTATGATACCATTACTCGAATGTCCAGATTTGAAATAATTCCAAAATGTGATATTGTCAAAGGATCAAAGTGTCAATCTTGTGTGCAAGCAAAACAACCTCGGAAACCCTTTAAGGGGTTAGAGGAAGAAAGGAATTTGGCACCATTAGATCTTGTCCATTCTGACTTGTGTGAGATGAATGGATTGTTGACAAAAGGAGGCAAAAGATATTTTCTAACTTTTATAGAAGATGCAACACGTTATTGTTATGTGTATTTGCTGAAAACAAAGGATGAAGCTTTAAACTATTTCAAAATTTATAAGGTCGAGGTTGAGAACCAACTAGAAAAGAAAATTAAAAGGTTAAGGTCGATCGTGGAGGAGAGTATATCTCTCAGAATTCTCCCAATATTGTGCCGAGCATGGTATAATCCATGAAGTGACACCACCATACTCACCTCAATCTAATGGGGTGGTGAGAGGAAAACCGGACACTAACAGACTTGGTGAATGCCATGTTAGAGAGTGCCTAAGATGCCTAAGTCATGGTGGGGGAAGCTATCTTAATAAAGAAACTTTGTCCTCAATAGAGTAATTACTAAAAGAAGTGAGATTACTCCGTATGAGGGATGGAAGGAGAAAACCAAATATCAACTTTCTCGAACATGGGGGTGTTTGGCAAAAGTCAATATACCATTGCGTAAAAAGAGAAAGCTTGGACCTAAAAGCAGCTTGATTGCATTTTTCTAGGATATGCACATAACAAGACGGCCTATAGATTTTTAGTAGTAAAATCATATTCTCCTGAGATTATTGCTAACACAATAATGGAATCTAGAGATGCTTCTTTCTTTGAGAATATTTATCCTATGAGAGTAGAAGGATTTAATGAAAATTCTAAAACTTCTTCTGATCCTCCATCTTCCTCTGAATTACCAAATATTGTTGAACGACCAGATATCCCCGAGGAGGATAACAATATTGTCACAAATGAGGCTCCTCGCAGGAGCAAAAGACAAAGGGTTGAGAAAACCTTTGGTGATGACTTTATTGTATACCTTGTGGACGATGTGCCAAAAACTCTTTCAGAGGCTTATGCATCACCTGATGCAGAGTATTGGAAAGAGGCTGTCCGTAGCGAGATGGATTCCATCATGGCTAATGGAACATGGGAGATCGCTGAACTTCCTACTGGGTGCAAACCAGTTGGATGTAAGTGGATCTTTAAAAAGAAAATGAGGCCTGATGGTACTGTTGATAAGTATAAGGCAAGACTTGTAGCCAAAGGTTATACGCAGAAAGAAGGAGAGGATTATTTTGATACTTATTCTCCTGTTGCCAGATTAACCACCATTAGAGTGCTCATTGCATTAGCAGCTTCCTATGGTCTACACATCCACCAAATGGATGTAAAGACAGCTTTCCTTAATGGAGAGTTGGAGGAAGAAATCTATATGGAGCAACCAGATGGTTATGCGACATCGACAGAGAAAATAAAGTGTGCAAATTATTAAAATCCTTGTATGGCCTAAAGCAAGCACCTAAACAATGGCACGAAAAGTTTGATAAAACTTTGACATCTGCTGGTTTTGCTGTGAATGAAGCAGATAAATGTGTTTATTATCGCTATGGTGGGGATCAAGGAGTAATCTTGTGTTTGTATGTTGATGACATACTTATATTTGGGACCAATACTGCTATCATTGACGAGGTCAAGTCTTTCTTATCTAATTGTTTTGATATGAAAGATATGGGTGAGGCAGATGTAATTCTAAATATTAAATTGATCAGAACCGAGAGTGGGATTACTTTGAGTCAGTCCCATTATGCAGAAAAATTATTGAGCCGCCGGTTTTGAGAATTGCAAAATAGCCCCAACTCCCTATGATGCAAATCAAAACTCGCAAAAATAATGAGTTAGGGAAAGATCAATTGAGATATTCACAAATAATTGGGTCCCTTATGTATTTAGTTGGTGCAACAAGACTCGACATCTCATTTGTCAGTGAGCAAACTAAGCCGGTTTACATCGAATCCGGAGATGATCATTGGGAGGCTCTTGAGAGAGTGTTGCGCTATTTGAGAGGTACTACCTCTTATGGAATTCACTATCTTGGATACCCTCCAGTTATTAGAAGGGTATAGTGATTCAAATTGGATCTCTGATGAGATGAGATCAAAGCTACTAGTGGCTATGTGTTTACATTAGCGGTGTCATAGCTTTCATGGAGGTCATGTAAGCAGACTATATTGATGCGGTCAACCATGGAAGCCGAGCTTGTAGCACTAGACACACCATCGTTGAGGTGAATGACTAAGAGAGCTTCATTGGACTTGCCATTGGTTGAGAAACCAATCCGGCGATCCTAATGTACCGCGATAACCAAACGGTGTTGATCAAGGTTATGAGTGCTAAGGATAATATGAAGTCCTCCGGACATGTGAAACGAGGCTTAAATCTGTAAAATTGAGATGCTCTCGGAGTGATAGCCGCATCAATTATATACGACCGAGAAAAATCGCGCACCTTTTACAAAGGGGCTAACAAGAAATGCGATTTCTATTAAGTCGAAGGACATGGGAATGAGGCCCATTTGAGTTACTTCACAATTGTAACCCATCCTTTTGATCGGAGATCCCGTGAATTAGGTAATGAGAAAAGCAAGGTGTGGTTGTAACAAGAGAGTACACTAAATCTACCCATGTTCTAAGTACTCTCAAGCGTATGGAAGGTCTGGTTTAAAACCTTAATGTATTCTAGTGTCCTAATGAGAGGAAAAGGTATCACCACTGGGATACCTAAAATGAATACACCTACTTGAGCCTAAGCGTGAGGTCGCAGTTCACGAGAAAGGGCATTCTCTAGAAAGCTCATGAGAAGATTAGGAGCATGACCATTTAACGCTTCGATTGAGGTGAAGTTCTTTGGCAGCCTAGTATCGCTTAAGATTTCGGTGAAATCTAACCACACAAAGTGTGAATTCAAGGCTTAGTCCATTCATTAGTCGTGGGAGGATGGATCTCGTTATTCTAGGTGAAAGTTCAACCCGTATGGGACTTACAATCAAACATTGATATATTAAACGAAGATTCAACACAGTGATCAAACTTTTGAGTCTTTGTCTGCTTCGGCATTGGTGAGGGATTGTTAAAAATGAGGCCCAAGTGGCCCATTTATCTCTAATGCCAAAGCTACAAAGATTAGTACCATATTGCTAACTGAGAGAGGAGAACACCAGTTTAAAAGGGAGAGCTCCCACCATGCCTTGTAATGAGACATATGGAGGGTGAGGAGCACGGCTAAAGTCACACGCACGCGCGCGCGCGTATTTCGCGAATTACCGTGTATTTCCGCGTATTTTTCCCGCGTGACTTGTGACTTGCGACGTCACCGTGCCGTAGATTAAATTCCTAGCACGTATTAAATCCTTTTAATTTTCGGTTTCTCTCCATTATGGCGCCGATTTCAATTGCCATTATGGCGTCGCTTCAATTGAAACATCATTTGAATGACCTGCGATTACTAGCGATATCGAGGTCAGTAACGGTCAATTTATTGACCGTTATCGTGCGAGGCTATAAATTCGAGACGCCCGACAGATGGGACTTTTTGTCTATTGCGCCGCGTTCATATATTGTGACTTGTGTTGTGTCTTCGCTGCACTTGTTCTTCACCGACCTTCCTCTCGGCGTGCACCGCGAGGCAAGGAGCGGGATCTCGAACCGCTGTCGCCTGCGAGAACCTGCACGGGGGCGGCAATAAGGTTTCTGGGCAGCGCGTTGCGCGACCGCTCAAGTTCTTCCTCCTCGACGTCGACTACTTCCACTACAGGCTACCGTTCGAGTTCTTCCTCCTCGACGCCGACTACTTTCTCTACAGAGATCGCAATCGCAGCCGCCGCTTTTTTCGCCCACAGGCCCTACGTAAGAATTGTTTTTCTTTCTGTTTGTCGCGTGCGCGACGATGCTCAATCTATTTTTCGGTAGCATGTGGTGCTTGTTGTCTTTAATCATTTTGGAAATTAGCTTAATATTCAAATCTGAAACAAAAATAATACCTAGATTTCCAACACCCTCCGGCCACTATTGTTGAACTCTTCGATGTGGCTGATAGCTGCAACTATTGTAGAGGCACTCGAATGGAATCGTATGGACCGATCGCGGCGACAAAGGATTCCGAGGAGTTCGCAACAAAGATGAAAAGAAAGAAAAACAGTCAGACAAGTATAATAGCAAATCCGAGAGTAAAAGTCGATCAACGAAAAGCTCAAAAGAAGTGTTGGCTGTTGCTGACAAAGAGACTCGGAGTTCTAAGTCCTACTCTGATCGGAGTGAAGTTAAATGCCCTGATCGGAAAACAGATAAGCCGAGGTGGTGTCCTTTCGACAAGAAAGAGGATTACTCGCTTGTAATCCGAGATATGACTCGCTTGTAATCCGAGACATCTCACTGTGACTAAATACAAGAACATAAGAAGTAGGATTATTATTCTATTTAGAGAAGGCTCGAACCTGTCTAAACACATATCCCCTTTGTGTGATCACGTGTTAAGTTTCCGGTATTTGATTCGTAAGATCGATAATAATTCGTGGACAATATGTATAAGCAGACATGATATTCTGAGTTATCCAAACATCATCGCGCTGTTTGTGCTGTTGTGCAGTATATACCTGCGGCTAAGACGCATGCGAACAATAAATCTTGACTTCCGTTACTATTCTGATATTACTACATGTTAGATGTCCGTCAGGAAAATCTCAGGACGTGGCCTACTTTATTGAATTCACGAGTTTATCGGTAACAAAACGTGAATAGAGTAAACTACAATATACTCAGAGGATCCCCAGTTACGAATTTATTTTTCCGAGAGATTTTACACCTTCGCGTCGACGTTGATTGATTCACTGTTTTACAATGAAGAGTTTAACCATTCTTACACTTGAACAATGAGCATGCTTTGATTGGAAAGCATTGGTTGCATTTTCGGTGTATTTTAATTTACTAGATCTACGCTCGTGCGTTGTTACGAAAAATAAAATTGGTAACGAAACATAAAGGTCAAGCAATAAAAGAAAATTATGCTACAAGATCAAACATCTATTTCTTCCGATTACAAAAGTTTTTATGGTTTCTTCTCCGGTATGAATTAAAACCAAATATATTGTACGTAGCAATATATATTACCAATCTCAAAAATCAATCAATCATTTTTATCCCTTTTTCAATTTATATTACCAGCTCGCGTTCCTCTTCTTCTCGCCATGCCCGCAGCTCGCGCTCCTCGGCGCCGTCGACCTCATCTTCCTCGTCGCCTCGCTCGTCATCGTCATCCACCGCCTTCGCAGGGGCGACACGGGGGCTTCCCCCGAGCACGAGGCACTACTGCCGAAGCCACCGCCATTCCGGACCACTGGCCGCTACGCAGTCATGCTCAGGGCGTCCGCCATCTTCGCCGCGGCATCCGTTGTCTTCGCCACAGCGCCCGCCGTCCTTCTCGCAATCGCGTTTTTCCTCCTACCGAGCACGCCATGGCGCGCTGTGGAGTCCGCCTTCCTCGCCGCCCACTTCGTCGCACAAGCCATGGCCGCGTGGTTAGTCGTCTCGGAGAAAAGGGTCACCTCGGCCACCCAGTCTTTGCACCTCCGCGTCTTCTGGATCGCCACCGCCCTCGGCGCCGCGCTCTTCTCCGTTTCGATGGTGATTTACTGCGCCGACGGTTCGCTGCTCTTCCCAGATGACCCTCTCGCCTTTGTCGGCCTGCTCGTCTCCATGCCTCTGACGTACCTAGCTATCACTGACTTCACCGGCCATGACGTCGGAGCCCATGAAGGTGAATCAGAAAACACCAGCGCTGAGGCGCCCACCGCCACGCCATGCGCCGCCACGTCGTTCCTCTCTCTCGCGACGTTCAGCTGGATCAACTCGTTTATCTTCAAGGGGTATGCCAATGACTCTCACCGCCGATGACATCCCACCGGTGTCGCTGGGCAACCGCGCCGAAGTGTCGCACGCTTTGTTCACGTCCAACTGGCTGGCGCTGGGGTCACGGCACCCGGTGGGCGTCGCGCTCTGGTCTTCGCCGGCGCGATTACTCGATCGCGGCGCTTGTTTTTGCGCCAGCGGCTATGTACGTCGGTCTGTCACTTACTAATCAATTCGTTGAGTTCATTTGCCGCGGCGGCAAGATATTGGAGATCTTGAATGAATTCTCTTGATTGATTCTGTGAAAAGTGTACATCATACATAGAATATAAAAGGAATGATTGGCTGACTATTAATTACCAGCAATAATCAGGGATTTTGCTATAGTAATCAGCCATATTTAGAGAGATATGACTGGCTGTAAATCATGAAAGAATAATTAGCTATAATAACCGGCCATTATTAGATATATGACGGAGAGGATGGGCTAAGAAGAACGGACCGCTGCCACCAACTGCAAACTTATATTAATAGAGATAAGCATGTAAGTGCAGTTGGCAGTTTCTTTTTATTTAAGCAATGTACAAGTCGACGAAATCTCCCAGATCAAACAAACAATAATTTTTGCCCTCAAAATTAAGTAAATAAATAAATAAACTTTCGAATTGAATCCCCCTAGCTAAATTACAACTGGGAAATTCACAGAGACTCCATGCAATTCTTCAGTCAAAACACCAGTTAAAGCTTTCCATTGAATCGATAAGAAATGATTATATAGGTTGCAATGAATAGAAGTGTTACAATGGAAGGGGATGTCCTGAAATGCTAGAGATCTAAGCTTCCACTCAAATGAATCTAACATCAAATCCGCATGCTTATAAGAACAGAAAAGGAGAACCTAATGTACACAAGTTACTAGTCGAGCTCCCTCCAAAGCCTATACAATGACGTTCGAAAAGAATGGATACATGAAAATAATTCACGAAGAGAGGAATTGATTTATCGCCGTATGCCTCGTTTGCCAGACGTTGTGCAGGGACTGCCGCAGAGTATTTCTCCGAATTGAAGACTCATTTTATCTATAAATATCACTCCTCAGGATCTCACCGAGCGCGGGCAGTGGCCGGTTGTTTTGATGAGCGGCCGGACTTGTGTTTCCTCTTTTGGTTCCCAGCTGCAGAAGAATCGACCAATGGCCCAGACCAAGTAGGCAGAGAGCCTTTCTCGTAAGCAAACACGGTGCTGAAGGAAGACGGATCCGGGGGTTCATATGGTGGGTCCATGAGATTTGAAGAACCCAAAGGAAAACCGACCGCGCCATCCTGATGTGGGGGAGGAAACTTTTCACTCTTGCTTTTCGCATTTGCATGAGCTACTAACCTTCTTTTCTGTGGGAAAACAAAATACGCACGAGTTAGCGACACTGCAATATTTGCATCAAGAGAGCAGGGGCCCCTTTGGAGCCACCCCAATAAAAGGAGATTGATCATGAATACTGAAATCAGTATGCTTGGGACGAGGAAATAAAATTGGCTGGTTTAGTGCTAATGTAAAGGAGCTGAGATCAAGGTTCCACCACCTCAGCTCGGTAAAAAACTCAAGCTTAAACTTAGATCACTAACCTCCAAGCAAAATCACCTCGCAGAAACAAATATAAGATAAACTAGTAGAATTAGTAAGGAAGCGAGTTCAACATACATCAATATTTACTTGAAGTTCAGCATTTGCCTCTGGAGCTGGAACTGGCCTAGGTCGATCACGTGTCCTTGTCTTCTTAGCTCCATCACCATTAGCCCTACCACCAGCAGCTCTAAAACTATAGGTCATGCCATGAATAAGTCAGGTAGCATTCTAACACACGAGAGCATGAACAGTGAGCATGGGTAAAGGTTGTATTCGGAAATTTGAATATTTGCAGACATGGGGACATTCGATGAGTGGGCATTTCATAAATTGAACCAGAATGATGAGACTAACTAACTTTTGACCCAATGATGAGGTCTACACAACAAATTCAACAAGTTCCCAGAAATTCAGGAGTCTTGGCAGAACCAATAGTGCTGCTTTGAGCACAAATATGAGTACACCCTTAAAATTTGACAGTAATCAGTACTTGCAGTGCACTAAAATTACTTTATGAGGAACTTGCAGTGCACTAAAATTACTTTATGAGGTAAGAAATACTTTTCAAACTCCCGTATTCTACTTTGCCACATGACCCTTTTGTGCCATCTTTTCTCTTTTTCTTCTGCAGCGCAACGCATGTTACTTACAAAAAAGACATACATATTAAGATCAAATACCAGCTAAGTTTTGGTTGATTTTACTAGTTTAGCTTTTAGGATTGATTTTTGATAGTACCAGTTCCATTTACTCACTGAAGAAAGAACTGCTGTACAAATGTTTGTCTTGTCAAAAATATAGACAAACTGTGCAGTTATGTGTCTCTTGTTGCAGGTACTAAAACGAAGCACTAAAATATTCATCTCAAATACGCCATTTGCTAAGCAACAGCTTCTATACTAATATAATGTACTCAGAAATTTTAAATATACAAAAATGTCTCAAATGGCAAATTGAAAATGCTAAATATGTACATAAGCAGAACATCCAGAAAGAGATAGCCAAGGACCAAAGCAAATCACAAACAAATATTACAGCTAACAAGATGAGCATCAAGGTGACAAACCGTCTGGCTTCTTCATCTCTTCGTTTTGCATCCAATTCTTTGCTTGGAGGATATCTTGGGAGACTCAATGGTTCGCATGCACAAGGTTCAGTTGTAAAGAACTGCATACATAGTAATAAATGATATTTTAGTAAATAATCCTATATAATATCAACATATATGACAAAATTTAGTTAACACATTATCCAATAAAGTATCTTATTAAAACCAAATGCATGCGACTAAGATCAAAAGTTGGACTTTGATCGTATACGGTGATACAAATAGAATCCCATAATGGCTGCACTAACCTAGATTTCTGCAGTAAACATATCTGGTAAAAAAAAGTGCCTCAATGCTCTCCCAAAATGTGAAAATCACAATAGTCAAAGCAAATTGAGGGACTGATTTGCAGCCAACCACTACTCTGCTACTAACATACTGCTTTAAGATTTGTGCAATTTAATTTTTGGGATAGCACGGAAGCACTACCCAATGAAGGCTTAATGTGTTTTGGGCACCTTAAGGTATTGTGGTCCAAATGAGATCATGAGAACCATGAAGAGTGCTTGTCATGTTCCACAAAAACCTGGTTTTGTCAGTCTCTAGATATGCAACAGAATATCAGCAAATTTATCTTAGCCACAAGATGCTTGTTAGTTCATGTATTGAAACCTAAATCTACACTGACAAACCAGCCAAAAGCTAATCTAGTGGGAAAACTATGTTCTGGAACCCCAGTTGCCAACAAGAAACAATAAGCTATTGTTACCACACAGACATAACTTTCCTACTTCAATCATCTTGTCAAAAATACTACGTTCATAAAATGCAATAACTTCAAAACGAATACAGAATTCCAAGCTGTTTAGTTCCATTAAAGAGGGACAGGATAGTGAGAAATCATAGCCAACTTACGTCACTTTTTAATGCAGAGGTCGCTGTTAAACGATCAGCTGGATCAATTGCGAGTAGTGTTTCGATCAACTGCAATGCTGATTGTGGAAAATCTTTGAATGTCTCTGTTATTCGCCTTTTGTATGGCTGCTGAGGCTTAAATATCGTTGCATGAGGCAACTTCAACTTTTTCCAATATTCTTCCGTGGGGGAGCCACACAGCTTAAAAATTTTATGCAGCTGTTCCACCTAAAAGGGGCAGACATGATTGAATCAATGCAACATGGATAGATAATTACAGTTTCTGTTCATTGGATTGGTTGGTCTGAAGTCTGAACAACATTAAGTGCACAAACAGTGGGACAGGTCATATTAGATCCAGTTGCAGAATAATGATCTCAAATGCAAAAGGAGATAAAGCATAGGAAATGAATGTTCAAACATGCAAAACATGTGGCGATAAAGTTAGACTTCAAGGCAGATCAATGTTTCCACATGAGGTGCCACTGATTTTACCAACTTCTATGCTCACTTGACTTGGTTATGTAAGAATTTTATAGCACAAAAAATACATATAAGCATTATAGAAGCTATTTTCACTCTAAACTTCTCTGAAGAAGGCATCCCCAGGGGAGGAAAAAAAACTTTCCTTCTGTGATTTCCTCTTACAATACTATGATGGATTATGGATGGAACAAAATGGCAAATTGAAAAGCTTTCTCAATCTGTAGAATAGCACTACAGTAATCTAGTTTAGTAATCCAAGACATCCAACTAGTGAACTAGGCTGTGTTTAACTGATATCCCACTGAAACTGAATGCATCCTCTAAGGTGTTCGAAATAGATACATTGGGCAGTTAAGCATGTTATTGCTAACCTCAGTTCGTCCTGGCATAATAGGCCTCCCAGCCAACAACTCGGCCAGAATACACCCTGCGCTCCACAGGTCCACACCAACCCCATAATCTGTCAGGCCTAATAGCAACTCAGGTGGGCGGTACCATAGCGTCACCACCCTGCTCGTCATTGGCTGCTTACGGTCTGGATCAAAGAACGATGCCAGACCAAAATCTGCAATCTTCAGCATGCCATTGTTATCCAAAAGCAGGTTCGACCCCTTGATGTCGCGATGCAGCACCCCTCGGTCATGGCAGTGGTCCAGCCCGGATAACAACTGGTTCATGTAGCACTTAACCTGCATGTGAGCATGTCACAGACACCTCAATTAGACCCGCATTTCATCGCACATTGTGATAATCGGCACCACAGGCTGCAATGGTGGGGTCTAAGAGACCTGAGGCTCGGTGAACTTGATGTCGGGGCTGGCAGCAAGCCCTGCGAGGTCGTGTTCCATGTACTCGAAGACCAGGTAGAGGCTGCAGGACATGCGGGAGGTGACGAGGCCGTCGAGCTTGATGACGTTGGGGTGGTCAAGGCGGCGGAGGATGAGGATCTCGCGCGCCATGAAACGGACGCTCTCGGGCTCGAGGTTGTCGAAGCGCACTTTCTTGAGCGCCACGATCTTGCCGCTCACGGTGTCCCGCGCCTTGTACACATTGCTGTACGTGCCCTGCCCGATCTGCCCCAAAAGATGAAAGCTTTCTTCAGTTCCTCCGTGCCAATGGCGGTTGCTAAATGCCAAGGCCCCGGCTGCCGAGGCGCGGGGAGGGGGGGTGGGCGAGCGGGAGCACGTGTACCTTGTCGATCTTCTCGAAGGAGTCAGCACGCCGTGGGGTCCAGCCGTCGATGGCCTCGCCGGCGACGGCGGATAGCCAGGCGGGCCAGCCGGCGGCGACCTGCTCCCCGCGCGCCCTGTTGGCGAAGCTGCCGCCGAGGCGGGCCTCGGCGGCGGAGCGCGACGAGCAGGGGCGCCTCTCGCGCCGAGCCGGCTTCTCCGCTGCCGCCGCGGGAGCAGGGGCCGGTTGGTCGGCCTTCTCCGCGGCGGCGGCTCTTGCAGGCGGCGCCGGCTCGGGTCGCGGCTGGGGAGGCGGGCGGTCGGGGGTCGGGGCGGCGGAGGGGCGGCCGTGGACGCAGCCCATGGGGTCCGGTCCGGTCCGGTCACCGGCGGCGGCGGCGCATTGGGCGAGCGGAGTAAAGTGAAGGGCGCGAGTGAGGTGGGTTGGGGAGGGGACCAAGCTGGCTGGATGTGGAGTGAAGGGTTTGACTCGCTCGCTCTGATGCAGATGGATGAGTGTGTTGGTCTCTCTCGCCTCTCTCTTTAGTCAGTCTGTGTGTACTGTCCGTATTATGCGTGGACGTCGTCATGTGAGCGCGATAAAGAAAGAAGGCAATATATTCTGTATATATAGGTTTTTATGTACACATCATACACATTAATTAATAAAAATCATAAAAAATTCTGAAAAAAATTGTAGAAGAGTGCGTTGATCTATGAAGTACATCTATAATTTTTTTTAAAAAAATTATAATTTTTATTAATTAGTGTGTACGATGTGTACACAAAAAAACTATGTATATATAGGATATGCTATCGAGAAAGAAAGAGCTTTTATGACAAAGAGAGGGACAGTTTCTACTAAAACATGGCCAGCTTTTTTTTTCTTTCTTTCTTTTTGGCTTTGCCTGGATTGGGAGGGTTATACTAACTTTTCGAGCGCGGGTTTGTTTTGCCTGGTTTCTTTAGTTTTCATGCTTCTTTTTGTTTTGTCCATGGCTATAATCTTTTTTCTTAAAAGTAAACTTTATAAAATTATAGATTTACTGTCAACACTATCACAAAAACTACAAAATTTAATCAACAAATTTCGCAGAACCGCACATTTAAGAGTCGAATGTGTCACATAATTACAGATTTTGAGGTTTCGGCCCAATTACATAATGATGGGACCCACCTGGCAGTGGAATGCAAACTACCTTCTAGAGTGGTGGCTAACCTGGCAACGAAACGGACGCGCGAGACTGCTCTATGCCACGTGGGTCCAAGCATCCAGAGCCGTCGGCATCTCATGACAATTCTTGTGGTTTTACGACAACAAAAAAGTTTGTTGTTCAAAACTCAATAGAAAAGGTTCTCCTTTCAGTAACTGCACCATTAAGCCGTCAATACCATCCATCAAAAACACACTTTTGCAAATTCGGAAGACGGTGATGGTGATTAGTTGGTGACCATCACAGTTCAAAGCTCATAGCAAACCTAGCTTTGATACCCACATCGTACCTTTATGACGCTTACACTCATAACTTGCTACTGCAATTTTTGGACAGAGTTGCAGTCTACCGGCCATTGCATTGCAGCCATGGATGCCTTTGGAGACGCTCTCTCTGTTACGGTAGTTGAGAGCTGAAACTTCTTCCTTTCGTTTGCTTCCGAGAGTCGCTCGATCGAATGGTGCGTCCCTTTCGCTCTTGTTTGCCTCGGCAGAACCTCTGCTTACAGAATGACATGGCTGTCAGGCAAAACTGGTGTTGAGATTGCAACCGCCATAACCCATTCTATAATCTCTACATACAATGCAATGTACAAAAAAAAGAGAAGGAAAAAAAACACATGCGAGAGTGTGAACATGCAATTCGAGCTGTCTAACGGTCTGATTGTTTCAGCTTTGGATTCTCTAAAAACTAATTCTAGATTGTGGTTGCAGAGAAGCTAATTCTTTAAAAGCTGGAATCCAAAAACACATGTAAAGTGGATTGTAGATTCTAGTGTATATGAGTGGGTTGGATTGTGAGAATTCGATTGTAGAATAAGGCTGTTTATTTTTTATTCTGCTTTTGGAGCTAGAATCCAAAATTAAAAAGTAAAACAAACAGACCCTAAATAAGCCTCTAATGATGTAGATCAAGCCGGATTGCCCATTAATTACGAACTTTCGCATTAGCACCGGCTCCATTACTTTGACCATGAATACGTCAAAGATTCAGTTAGCTAGCATCTAATTGTTACTGGCATCAATTCTTACTTTTCTTTTTAGAGCAAATATCAATTTCCTACTTCCCTACGGACAGCGACGATTCATGGAACGTTCAACTACCCTATGGCTATGGAGGACCAACTGCTCTACCCAAAAGGTTTTTGGCCTTGGCCAACCCAATTGGCCCTCGAGTACGAAGAGGAATTTCTGCACGAATTAAAACAGAAAAGCAGGTATAATGCGCATGAATGACCAGCTTTAATGGTGTGCATAATGTGCCATGATTAGCTGCCTTTGTTTAGTTGATGCAACCGCACGCTGGAATTTCGGTAGGTGATTTTCATTGCCGTCGAGGCAACGTGGCATGCACCCGTAGGCTTCCTGCTCCCCTGGTATGCAGCAATCTGCACATTGGTTCAGCATGGTTGGAACTTGGAAAAGTTCGTCTTAAAGCGATTCATTCCATGGATGCATGTCCCCTCATGTCATCGTCACACTGTTTCTCGCTGGTCTAGCAGCGTCTAGGCGCTGGATTCCACCCCCGTATATAGCCGTCTACGACGATTTATCCCACTTAAAAGGTCATCTAGCCCATCTAATCGACAATTAAGTACTAGGTTCTAATTTACTGTCTGGCTAGCATCTAGCGTCTCGGTGAACACTAGTATCCGATGATTCCAATAGTATCGTAACCCTACAAAAGTTCACTTCGAAACATTGGTACATTAAACAATTGTTAAGTAGGGACCTGAATGATATGAACCACTGTTAAGAAGTAAGAACCTCAAAGACATGAACTACTGTTGACAAGTAAGAAACTGGAAGCTTTGATTTGTCAGATACTAACGAAAACTGTGTATACCAATAGAAACTTTACCCAGAGGATGAAAGAAATAACAGTATACATGCTATGACATAAGTAGTTTAAAATTGCATGAAGTTACACTCTCAAATCAACATTTTCTTCGTATCTAAAGGATTTGTACAAATGCTGAAAAGGTTAAGAGTTTCGTAGAAAATGCAATGGAATATCTGCTTTGTTTATACTCCCCCGATCATAAGTAGCTATCGTTTTAGACATAAGCACAATTAAACTTTTGAAACTTTGATTGTCAATATCTTTTTAAATATTTATATTAGATACATGAAAAACTATATATGTAGATTTATCTAAAAATGTATTTTCATAATATTATAAATTTAATGGGTTTTATAAATACACTATAATAGTTATTACTGGTCAAGTCTATAAGTTGAAAACTGTATCAATGCCCAAAAGAACAACTATCAGTAACCGAAGGGGGTACAAAATTAATTCACATAGAATGAACAAGCATGATATGCAATGAGATTCCAAAAAATAAATTAAATTTCACCAATCGTTCAGATGGAATACATACTTCGATACAGCTGGATGAGAAAGGTAATCTCAACATGGTACCTATCCTAGCGCTAACTGACATGGAATAGCCGATAATGTTCCATTTTACAAAACAGCAAGCCTTCAACCCAAGGCTACTCAAAATAACTTCGCTTTTCCCTTCTCTCTGGTGAATCCCTCATTCATCAATATGTTTTTTCCTCTTTTTCTTATCTTTCTTACCGGACTCTTCAGTTTCCAAAGCAACATCATCGCCATCTTGTACATCAGATTTCTTCTGTTTTTTCTTCTTCTCACCTTCTGCAGCGGCCACATGAGGCTCCTCGCTGCCCTTGGACATCTTTTCCTTTTTCTTCTTCTTGTCACCATCAGCATCAGCTGCAGGACGCTCATTGCTCTCCTTGGACTTCTTTTTCTTCCTATCCTCCTGGTCACCATCCTCCTGAATTGCTTCCCTAGTAGGCTCTGCTGATGGTGCAGTCTCGGCCTCATGATGTTTTCTCTTCTTCGAAGCCACTTCAGGCTTCTTAGGTGTTTCTTCAGTGGATTGTACAAGTACAAGATCAGCAACAGAATTGTAAGTCTGCGACAAATTCAAATGTGAACATCAAAGTCAAGATGAATTCCATGGGTTCCAAGTAGTTTTCATAGTTGTGAGAAAAAATAATATACCAACCACAAAACAAAGGATGTTTACATTAATTAATTAGCCAAAGCATCCAGTACCATAGCACAGCTCAATAGTTATAACATCTATTTTTCTTCAAGTTGGTAAAGGTAACAGAAAACATCTACACTATTGTCCCGTGTTGTCCATTATCAGAAAGCTTCCCCAGAATATTTTTCAAGACAGAAATAGTGATTTTGCTTACCTTAGCAGGAGTAATTAAAGCCCCGGTGCCCTTCTTCCGGTCCTTTTCATACATTTCTATCTTAGGCTTTCCCTTAGTGGAACCTGCAGATCTCCCAAGTTCCTTACCCTCAAGAACCCGAAGCCGCATCTCAAGCTGTTCAAATGTCCCACATCTCAAGCCAATCCATCATAAAATATTATGAAAAAAGGTGTTTCTACACTGTAAATACCTTGACTCGACTCTCAACACCAATGGAGCTGTCATCACCATCACCAAGGGCATCATACCGGATGGCAAGAGCAGTTTTTGCAGCAAGAGAACGAGAGATCTTTCCCTTGTGCTTTGGAGCTGCCTGACCAATTAAGGATGCATGATAGATGAGGCCATACTTCGGTGTAGAATGCTTTGTCTTTAGAGCTCTGAATAAAGCCTGGAGACATACAGTGTTTAGTTTCTTGTGTGAGAAGAGAAAGGCGAATTCTAACAAAGCACATAAACAAATCATTTGCAACCGTGACATCCATGGTTGCATTATTAGGAAAGACAATACAAAAGAGAACATGGAGTATGCATGCATCCTGCTTAGGAACATCAAACAAGAGGAAGATTACAAACTTCCAGTCGCCTATTGTGCCTCTTTTCTCCAAGTTTCTTACATGACAAATTTATACATATAAAAAGATTCATAACCAATCGTGCAAATATAGATGCGCAGGATCACACAAAAACTGAGAATGGAAAACAACGAAATGTTTCCAGGATTACATGTAGTAAACTCACCTTCTCTGCACCAAGTATCTGAATTGTGCTGCCAGGCTGCTTGGCCAAATTTAGCAAACTGCCACCATGTGCAATAAGGCGAGCACCAACTAATTCGCCCACAAGTGTGGTCAAATTTGGTGCAATACTGTTCATCCTACTTTTCAGATAATCGTACAGCTGAGCTCTGTACTCAGAAAGAGCCAAGACTTGATCACACAGTTCCCTGATATTTAACAAGTCAAGGTTACTAACTTCTGTTCCCATGGATATTACTGCTGCCTCCTTTAACTGTTCTTCTATCTCATCATCTGACAGTATCTGAAATAACAGGGCTTCTTAATAAACAAGAGGTTTCCTACATAGGCACGGCAATCATATTTAGACATGTCAAGTATTTTACCTCAGAGAAATCAAGGTTGACTGCATTAGTTCGGTCGCCCATCATCTTCACAACTTTCGCGTACTGTATATTATCTGTCACCATTTTTGTGAGCTCTGGGAAGTGCCAACCATACCATTCACGAACCCTCATGGCATAAGTACTAAGCTCCTTGTCAAGATCATCCAATAAGCCAATGGCCTGAATGATC
Organism: Guadua angustifolia; assembly: GCA_036346375.1. Lineage (NCBI taxonomy): Eukaryota > Viridiplantae > Streptophyta > Magnoliopsida > Poales > Poaceae > Guadua > Guadua angustifolia. The sequence goes on along the minus strand of CM070511.1, from coordinate 34,321,679 downwards.
ATAGTATCAACCTGTGGAACCAAAATCAATATAGCATTCACCTCACTTATCCATGTCAAATAAGGGTTCTCTACAAATAAAAATCTTAAGATTTCTTAACCTGTCAACCCACAAGATGTTAACTTCGGTGAATATTGCAGATCAAATTTAGATAAATAGCAACACAAAACGACAATGAAAGCATGACTATGCACATAATGTAAAACTGCTGGAAGATAATGATGCCAGGAATATAGTACAAAATAACATGGTAAATAAAAGCTGTAATAGGAGTATAGCACCAATATCATGCTCACCTTTTCAGGACTGAACTTCAGCTTATACCTAGACAAGCTGTGCGATAATCCAAGGCTCATTGGACCTAGGTCTTGTGCACCCAGCCCAGATATAAGCTCGGTGAGCTGATTTCGCAGCCCTCTCATCAGCTCCATCACAGCGCTACTGTGAAGGCAGTCAATTTTTTGCAAAAAGCACATCAAAATTGTAAGGAAGGTTGGTAATTCTGTACAAACAAAGGAACTGAGAAATCTAACTGACCAGCTTCTCTTTTATAGCATTTCCAAGTTTAGAATCAGCAACTGCTAAGGTTTCACCCTCACAGTGCTTCTGCAAGAATTTGCGCAATCCCTTGCTAGGCTTGCTATCAATAATGAGGGTTGCAGCTGAAAGGGCATCAGATGTGTTCTCAAACTTGTTGAAAGCCTTCAGCTCAACCACCTAATTAAAGTTTACTATATTGTGTCAGGAAACAAAATGAATTGTATAGAATCAAAGAAATAGCGTTAGGAGGCAGGTATGGAATTATCGCAAAAGATCACCAAGAAGTCTACATAAATATGAAATCAACTTTGCTCTGTTGCTTCTTTGGAGTATGTTAGAAGTCCCAATAAAGCAACATGATCCCCAAATATTTCCTTAATTTACTAACATATACTCAATGCACGTTTCAAATAAGAGACAGTACCAAGAAGCAACACTTGAAACAAATCTATTTGCCTAGTCACTCTCTAGGCATGAAATTTCCAGAAATATATAAAAAATGGGAGAACAAGATTGCAATTCAGAACATCATATATTCAGCTACAGTTGTTTTCTTAAAGTTTGCGCAAAATTCAGTTTTCCACTACAAGAATCCCCACGCATCCTCTATCCTATGAAGTGAGACTGATTTCAATTGCGAAGTGTTCTTTCGGGGTGAAGGAGTTCCACAAAGATCAACTTTTTAAAGAGAGCACCGGTAACCAGAAACAATAGCACCCACTGCCCTATAGTAAGTTAAGAAACGAGACCTACAATGATAACTGTGCTAATATTTGGAAAAAGAAAAACGCCTAGCTCATCCGTCCTTGCTTATTTCAATTGAAATGTGGTAGATCCTGCGCTGAAGTTTGGAAAAGTAAAGATTTTTTTGCCCTCTAAAGGAAAATAAATCACACACCTTTCTCGCCGAGTCCGACGTCGTGAACTCCTTCCATAGATCCTGCAAACAAGTAACACAAGAAATAGCACAGTTAGTCCAAGAAACACTCAAAAGAGCAAACCAAACCAAGAGCTGAAGAGGCGGCGACCACTCACCTCGACCTTGTCGAGCTTGCCCTCGTCGAGCACCTTGAAGAGCGCGAACCCCGCGGGCATCTCGAACAGGACCAGCATCTCTTCCCCGAATCGCCAATCAACTCAACTCAATCAATCGAAAGAAGTCCCCCTCGCCTGGATCGCAAGCACACCTACAAAACCAGATCAAATCCAAGAACACGTCCTAGAACCGAATCGAGCTGCTAGAACGCCAAAATCCCACGAACCTTGGGCCGATTCGACGGCGGAGGGGTTCTTCGTTGCGGCGATAGGGGGGAGGCGAGGTAGGCGCCGAAGGTTTTAGCGTTTAGGGCTCGGAGAAATTTATATTGGACAGCAGGTAGCGGCTTGGTGGCCCATCACGCCGTTGGTGTGGCGGGGTAGGGGTTTGTCGCCCGTCGGATGGCTTGTCCTGGGGGGTTTAGGCGCAAAGAAAAATAGCAAAGGCGACCATGCTCCGCAACACTTCAACTGATATGATTCTAAAGACCTGGTAAGCTTAAATAGTTTAGCTTTTAAGCGTTTTTTATATAAGTTAGAAGTCACATACTTTATTATAATACTGTGAAAATATTTTTTGAGATAAATCTAAATATATGATTTTCATGTATCCAGTTTAAATATTTAAAAAGATATTGGCAGCCAAAGTTTTGAAAGTTTGCTTATAGCTATGTTTAAAATGAAAACTATTTGTGATTAGACAAAGTACTAAATTCCTATATCATTTAGAGGGTTGATAGGGCCTTACGAGGACCTTGCTTGAGAAAAGGGTTTTTACATTTACAGTTTGTTTGGTTTCAAATTGTGCTGAACCAAATATTATCTTAGGCTAACTTTCGACCAGATGTTCTCATTTAATACAAGAAAGCAATATGAGACCATGCATTGAATCGACATCATCACGACACTAAGGTCTTGTTTGGTTGAGCCACAACGCTAATTCATTCATGTATCTTGATCAAAATATTAGTTTAAGTTTTCAGCTTATCCATGTGGTTCTGGAGTGAAAATAAGCGTTCTAAACGAGGCCTAAAGATGGGACAGTGGTTTTACCCCCAAATAAACGTGAGGTGAGAGAAGACCAGCTTGTTCCTAGACTACCACGGCCAACCCCGGATGGCAATTTCGTGCAATCCAGCCATTTTAGGCTCACTCAAGGTTTCCGTCTGGACCGATAAACCTAATTGAACAGATATTTTAGGCCTGAAACAAGGTGGGTATTTTGCCAGCCTGGGCCGTTTTTTGCTTATCTGTAGCCGAAAAAAATATTGAACAATCAGATAGTGGATCAACGCATCCTAGAATTAGGCTTACTAGCCTAAGCCGTGTAATACGCTGCGTCGGTCAAATTTCGAAGAAGTGATCTCATTGTAGAACCAACCTCAACGGTAAATGTCGTTTTTCCTTCGGCAAAACCTTAAAAAACAAAAGAAGACACAAATAATCAAAATTTTAGAATTCACAGTGGTCGTTTTGCATAAACGGAGAATGAGAACAAGATTTCAAGAAATCGTTGGGCTTTACTGCCTAAAATCCGTGCCCACGGTTTTTTCAAAAGGGCTCGGTTCATGTTCGGATGCAAAATACCAGAGCCACAAGTTGTTGTTTTTTTTTTTTGCAAATGAGCCGGTAGAGGTTCTTTTAGCAACTTTCTGGAACTACGAGTCCTTTTTTCAAAAGAGCCGGCGCACGATGTTCACAATTTTCTGTAACCATGAGTCCTTTTTTGGAAAAATGCCAGCATAGGACTCTTTTGAAATTTTTTGAAGCCAGATGGTTTTTTGCAAAAAGATCCAGGGGAGGGGCTCGACGTAATATCCGAATTCTAGGAGTCCTATTTTAAAAATTCCCAGCACAGGATTCGTTGCTATTTTTCTGAAAAAGAAGGTGACTTGATTCCTCAAATCAAGCAGGACCTTAAGAATAGTTTTGTTAAAAAAAACAGACCTTTAAACACAGTCTAGCACAGTTGTAATCTTTCTCGGCAAGGATAATTTAATTAGCGAAAATAAAGAGAGGCTAGATAAGTAAATAAACTTTGATCCATTTTCTAGCGATTCGCATAATTAATCTAGGGTAACGACGGTAACGCCGTCATTACTCTGAGGTAATTACACTGATCTCGGCATCTTAGCTAATAAAATATTGGGCACACCCGATACTTTATCAGTTAATACACCATATTCAGAGTGTTGCAGCAGAACAATAATTAGAAACTGAAATAGAAACTTATTGTAATGCATTGCCACACAAGGTTACAAGTCCATTAGTACAATTTCATACATAATATCCCGTACAACAAAAGTTAATATACATATACACTAAAGTACCCAGTGGATCAACGGTCGCTGCCATATGGTCCACAATTCCACCCAATCCACCTGGTAATCCTCCGCTGTCGGTGTACTTTACACCGGGGTACCCTCTCCACCGCAGAAGTAATTGGCCCAAAGAGTGGCTGCCCCAAGAAGCCCACGCGGCCTGGCGGCGACACAGGTACATCACGCCTACGCCTCGTGAACAATCACCCACATGGCACCTGGCGAACAGCCGGCGACCACGCCTGTCGTGGGCGGAAGCCCACACGGCCTGGCGAGCGACTGGCGGTCACACCTTTCGCCGGGCGAAGCGCTCCATGTGGCACCTGGCGGCGGTCGGGCGACCACGCCGCCCATCACCGGGCGGGAAGCCTGCTGACCTGGCGGCGACCTAGCGGTAATGCCACCTTTCCGGGCGGCGGCCCACATGGCCTATGAGGCGACCTGATGAGTGGGCAGGCGTCTGGGCCCCCTTGTTAGGCCACGAAGGCAACCAAAGAAATGAAGGAAATGTTTCGCCTCGAAGTTTCCCTCCCCTGGCACCTCGTGTCAGGGTCATTAATTGTAAAGGATTCAGCTTTCGACAAGACGACGGCTCACCCCTCTAACACCTCTTACCAACCCGTCGCAGGGGCATCCTATTCCAGGTAGGGGTGGAATTGAGCCGAGCCGAGCCAAGCCGGGCTCGGCTCGGAGTGCGAATCGAGCTCCAATGTAGGCTCGGCTCGGGCTCGGTCGAGCCTCGAGCCGGCTCGTAACGGCTCGTGAGCTAGACAGCTAGCCACCAAAAACCGGGGAAACTCAGTCCGGTTCGGTCACTCCTCAGTCCTCTCCCCCAAATCCATCGAAGAGAGGAGCTCAGCTAGGGTTGGGCAATCAGGCGAGCCTTGGCCGGCGGCAGCAGTGGCGCCTCCCCATGGGCCGACTCATGACTCACGCCCGGCCAGTCACCCGTGTCCCGTCGCCGCCTCCCCTCGGCTCCACCCGTGGCCTCCTCGCCGCTTCCCCACGGTGGCAGCTCCACCCGTCGCCGCCGCCTCCCCACGGCTCCACCCGTTAAATCGCCGCCTCGTTGCCTCCACGGCTCCACCCCATCGCCTCCTCCCCCGGACGACTCCACGCCTCCACCCCGTCAGCCGGCCTCCTCCCATGGAGCGGCCAGAAGAAGAAGCGAGGCACTAGCGCACACCGTCGCCGGTGAGGCTCGAGATCAAGATACAGCGACAAAGCACCACCGTTCTCATGTTGCCTCCATGGATCCACACCAAAGAGTCCAGCACAGCGAGTAGCACCGGTGACTCGGTGAGCAGGCGATGAACTCTTGAATGCAATGATATTAAACAAAGCTAGTAGGAATTTATCACTCTTGATTCTTGAATGCAATGATATTAAACTGCATTAGCTAGTTGTCGATCCTGTACATACTTTTCAACTTGTCGATTCTGTAAGTGGCAGCCGAGCCAAATGCACTTTTTCTTTGATCATCTAGTTGTGCCTGAGTGTGTGTTGGGTTCAGAGATAAGCCAGTTTGCTCACTTCTGGGGCATGCTGCTGATGTTCTTGATCTATCATGGTCCAAATCTCAGGTGCGAACTTGGTTGTTGAGCGCTACACTTTTTTCACTGCCGAAAGATTCACCTCTTCTGTACCAGTAGTGAATTTGTTGCAACTTGTGTGTTTGTCCATTGGCTTCATTTGCATATCTATGAAATCTGACTTCATTTTCATGTTTGATGAACTGATGAAGGACAATATTGGTTAATCCTCGTATTTTAGACTGCAGATCTAAAGATCTATTGCATAGTTTGCATAATTAACTATGGTTACGATTAATAATAGTTTATGTGTATTGTTCTTTGTAGTATTGTTACAGTGATTTAGCTGGAAGATTTGCATGGATATACTACTATGGTTCAAATGATGTATTGGCTGATTTTTCATTCTGTCATTCTGATCAGTATTGTACATGCAACATTAAGCTAATTTGATGCCATAACTATTGATCATTGAATATAAATTTTCACAAGACCTAGAGTTTTAGAAAGAGGCAGGCTTAAAAGAGCACAGCAACAACGTACTTATGGTCTTGTGAAAATTTATATTCAATGATCAATAGTTTCCTTGACCAATGCCTCTTTCTGGATGGATGCCTGGAATCTGGATGGATGACCTGGGAGTTGATTGGAATGAGTTTCTTTTTGGGTAAGGCCATAACTGGGGCTAGGAATTTGTTTTTTGTTCTGAATTGGATGGATGACCTGGGATTTTTGTTCATTTTTGGGTAAGGGGGCTAGGAATTTGATTTTTGGGTAAGGGGGTTGGAATCTGGATGGATGACCTGGGAGACTTGGGAGTTGATTGTTATGTGTTTCATATCTTCACCTCGAGCCTAACGAGCCAACGAGCCGGCTCGGGCTCGGCTCATTGTAGCACCGAGCCAGACGGTAGGCTCGGGCTCGGCTCGTTGATGCATCGAGCCAAGCCGAGCCGCGAGCCTCGAGCTGTTTTTCCACCCCTAATTCCAGGCGGACCGGGCGAGGCCTCTCACCGACATTAAATGAGGTTCGAAGGACAAAGCCACGGAGGCATATGTAATAAATGAGTCGTGGGTCGACGTGGAAGCCGGAATGATGGGTGTAATTAATGTGTTGTAGATAAGTATTATGCCACCTTCTCTCCTGCCTGGGCTGGCCCGTCTATATAAGGGCGCCTCGGTGCATGGAGAAGGGGGTCGTCCGGCAAGTGAACCAACTGCATAGAGAACAGGTAGCCATTGTAAACATTTCCACACTTTCTCAACGAAAAACAAGCAGGACGTAGGGCTATTACCCAAGCTGGGGGCCCGAACCTGGGTAAATCGCTGTGTCCACTGGTTCGCCAATTCCCAAGTCCATCGTTGAGAGACATTAGGGTTTTCAGCCATAAAGATGCCCCTCTACCGAACCAAATCTTCCGTCTAGGGTGTAGCCTACTCTGTTCATTGACGGGATCTTGTCAGGTGAAATACGCCGACATCCGCCATCTCATCACCCTGATCCTACAGGTGTATAAGATCGAGAATGCCGACTAGAGGGAGGTAAATAGGTGGTTTTAAAAATATCTCTTAAAATCACTTTAGCCAAAACCTAATTTATACGCGGAAGCATAAATCAAATGGTTTTGTCTAATCAAGACCTAAATTGTCTAGTCTTAACCAAATACACCAACAACTTAAGTCTATGATTAAGGTTTGCGATCCTAGGTTGACGAATAAGCAATTTAATTCTAGAAATGTAAATTGTAAGAATGTAAATGAACAATAGAAAGCAAACCACAATTGACATACAATCTTTTACCGTGGTGTTCGAAGACTTGTCAATCTCCCCTAATTCACATTGAGATAAGCCCAAACGAATTGGATTGACTTCACGAATTAAGCCAAGCACCTCGAATCCAATAACAATAGCTCTTTCCCTCTCCGAATAGGTGAGCTCCAACCTTCACAACTCGTCGGGCCTTCTCACAAGCTTATTTGAGAAGGTTACCGAGTAACAATGCCTCCACGCTGTCTAGGTGTCTTTAATTATGGATTTCTACCTAACTTGGATTATATTCAAAGAGGAGATCATTTAAGTTCATCTTTTTAATAGAAGATTTTAAATTGTTGGTTTGGCCATTTAGGTAGAACAATATGTAGTTTGAATTCGGGTTAGATTTATTTGGATATTAATAAATTGATTACCTATTTTCGAAGGATTTTGAAAAAGGTTCAATGCGATAAGTTTAATAAAATTCCCTATAAACTTAATTAATGAATTTAATTTGTTTATTTAAAAATTATTCATTAGAAATTAGAATTTTATTATTATATATATTTTTTGTTCTTTCCTTTTCCTTTTTTCTTCTTCCTCTCGACCACCTTATCCTTTCCCCATTTCTCTCCTTCTCCGCTTCTTTCTCCTCTGTAAGATCGAGGATGCCGACTAGAGGGGAAAATAAGTGGCTATAAAAATTCCTTCTACAAATAGTTAAAATCTCGCCTAAGTACCCTTATGTCAAAACCAAAATAATAATAGATACAGAAATGATAAACTAAGGTTTTGATAATCAAAGTATAAATCAACTAGGCTCACTAAGTGCACTAGCTAATTATGTCTCTACTCAAGAATACACAATCCTAAAGACAATCATGCAATTTAATTCTAGAAATGTAAATTGCAACAATGTAAATAGAGAATTTGCAAGCAAACACAAAGAGACACACCGATGTTTTATCGTGGTGTTCAGAGATTTGCCGATCTCCCCTAATCCACGTTGAGGCTAGCTCAAACCACTTTGGACCGGCTCCACGAATTGAGCACCGGCCTTGATTTCACTAGTGGTTGCTCTTTCCCCCTCCGGGTAGGCGAGTACCGACCTTCACAACTTGCCGGGGCTTCTTACAACCTTCGCCGAGAAGCTCACCACGCACGATGCCGCTACGCCGTCTAGGTGTTGGCAAACACCAAGAGTAACAAGTCAAGTCTTCCCGCTTAAACTTCACCTAGTGCAACACATGCACTCCGGTGATCACCAAGTGCAACGCATGCACAAGAGGCTCTCAATCCACTCCTAATTGCAACACAAGCAATTAGGGCTCACTTTTAGCTCAAAAAACAAATAGAAGAGGGCAACACAAGCACACAACCTCTACAAACATCCAAATGCTCTAGCAACCCTCAAATGTCAGCCCCAAGACTCCTTTTATAACCTCCCCAAAGAAAACTAACCATTGGAAGGTAAAAACAGGCAAAAAGTGCAGTAAACCCGGTGCTACCGCCCTACTAGGGCCAGTAGCACCGGCCTTTAGGCCAACAATCACTTTCGTGTGTTAAAAATACCAAAAACTAGCCGTTGCTACAGTACCCCGGTGCTACCGACAATCCAGGACCAGTAGAACCAGCCATTTCAACCAAAAAAATACCACTCTGGAGTTTTTACACCACCTCTAGGCCGATAGTACCGCCCATCTAGGGCCGGTAGCACCGTTCGGGCGGTGTTACCGCCCATCTAAGGGCAGTGCAATCTCTGGTTCAGCCACGAAAAAACTCATAACTTTTTACTCCGAACTCCGATTTAGGTGATCTTGGACTCTATGCGAAGCTTATTACGAGGGCTACAATCTCCACCTATTTTCAAGATTTAAGCAACCATAAATATTTTTAAATATAATAAAAAGAAAACTCTAATATAATCATTCAAATGTAAAATCTGATTTTTCGAAATCTCTCATATAGACTTGATCAAGGGCATGACTACAAGCTAGAAAGAGTCACTAAGATCAAATATTGAGCCATGTGATGATCAACTCATGATCAAAATAACTTTTGCAAAACACATTTGAAAATAATCCGAAAAGTTATAAGATCAATCGTCTAGCCATGTAAGAATCAACACATGATCCCGACACTTTGTAAAACATATTTGCAAATGCCAACACATGCTTTAGGATTGAAACCCATAACCTTTAGATTATTTGTAAACCATATTTGCAAATAACAAATCAACATTTTGTAAAAACACATTTTGCAAACACAAAGTATAAACTTTACTTAGCCTTGTTATGATCAATACATGATCAAATCACAAGTTAAAACACGATGCATGAGCTCTCACCTTTTGCAACACATGCAAAACTTAGCTCCATGCAAAAACCATATAAACCAAATTACATGAGCATATCTCTTTTGCAACACATGCAAATCCATAGCTCTATGTAAAAGCCAAATCGATTAAGATTCAATAAGAAGCAAGCATGAGCTCTCTTATTTGCAACACATGCAAATTCTTTGCTCCTGCAAAAACTAAATAAGAAAGTGAGCTAGAGTGAACCGGATTGAGTTCATCAACACATGATGAAGCTCAAGTTATAAGACTTGACCCCTCTTAATAGTACGTCACCCTATACTAGCAACCCGGTCTCCCATCCAAACACCGAGACCGGCAAAAGACTAGAAACACATCCTTAGCCCTAGCTAGCTATACCTTTGCCTCTCGCAACCACTTAGAGCTTTCATGATGACCGATTATCTTCTCTCCAAGTCGGGATCTTTATCTTGTTCATCAATACACGATGAACTCCCCTTATCTTAGCTTCGGGATCCTTTTTTGACGCTCATCAATACATGATGATGTACTTATCCCATTTATCCATCTCAACCTTGGACTTTACCTATTTCAAACTCATTGAAAGTGTTAGTCCAAAACACATGGTTGTCTCAATCATCAATGCACTCCATTAACACATAATAGATGCTTTCAAGATCTTTTGATCTTTTCCTTTGATGATTGACCACAACCTAAAGACAATTGATTGAAAAGATTAATTGTGTCTTGAGTATACTAATGCAACTAATACTTCATATACTCAAGAACTTTTGATTGCTCTAGGATCAACAAAGTAAACCATCAACTCATGATTAGTTCTTTGTTGATTTAATGGCAACCGAACACAATTTAAATTGAATTTAAATTGTCAAGAGTATATATTAACTACACAAGTTTTATATACTCAATTCGATAGAATCTAAAAGTAATGATCCAATTTATATGGAGTGATGGAAAGGGATCAATACTCTTAATACCATCAACAATAGAATAAACTCTATTAAATATGTGTATATAAATAATTGAACTTGAATCAATATGCACATATTCAATTTTTAAGATTGCTTTGGAATTTATCCTATATTGCCATGAGTATACTACAACTACACAAGTTAAATATACTCAAAGGATTGTTTCAAAGTAATGATCCTTGATATAGAAAGATGAATTAGATCAATACTATTAAAATATCAAGGTAAAGTATGAACTCCCTAAATATGTACATTCATGTATATATGGAATTGAAAACACTATGCACATTTTGAGGTCTAAATAATGGTAGAGTTCATCCTTTAACTTGAATCCAAAATATGCATTAAGATATCATAAAATGAATACGAGTGCATACCTTGGGTTTTTCATTTTTCTATGAGATAAGACTAATTAAAGATATACTCAATAAAAGAGTTAGTCTCATATTTAGATTTATCAATATGATCATGAAAATTATATCCAAGGAATGCAACAAGATATGACAATATGAACTTGAATTCTTACCTTTGATATTTTCACCTTTTTCATCCAAAAGAGACTAATAAGAATCGAACTCAACAAAATAGTTAGTCTTAATATTAGATTTGTCATTAACACCAAAACCAAATTAATGGAGCTTGAACTTTCATCCTCACGCCTCTTGGCCCCCTTGCCACAGACGTCGCTCTCTCCGGTCACCTCACCTCGACCCCGCATCAGCCATCTCCCCGTGTTGGCCTTGGTCCGCTAGCCTCCTCAAGCCACCGCCACCTCGGCCTCCTCGACTGCCACTTGGTTGCCATTTCCCCTTCTCCTTATTTTCTACAGATTTCATTTAGTTTTTATTATGTGGTTGCTATGTGACTTCATATGTGGGGTTTGTGATACGGGTTAATGATGAATATGGTGCAATGCCTGGGTTTTGGCAGTGCAGTGATGACAACCGTGGCAGCCTGTACACTGAGGAATACGAGGGGGTGAACTAGCATGAACGGTGCTAACCCTCTGGCTACCATTTCTGCTAAGACCACTAGCAATTTCTACTATCATTATTGTTGATTTTGAGGCTAAAGGATGATTGCTTACCTAGGAGATTCGATGATGAGAATGGGGTGTGGGATGGTGAGGCTGTGATGAGGTTGCTGGAGTGATGCTTTTGCTCCTTTGTAAGATCGGGGATGCCGACTAGATGAGGGTGAATAGGCAGCTTTAGAAATCTCTTCTACGATTAGTTAAAATCTCGCCTATTTATTCCTATGTTAAAACATAAACAAAAATCAATGCGGAAACGATAAACTAAGGTTTTCACAATTAAGTCTAAGTCAACTAGGCTTACTAAGTGTACTAACTAATTATGTCTCTAACAAGAATATGCAATCCTAAAGACAATCAAGCAATTTAATTCTAGAAATGTAAATTGCAACAATATAAATAAGAATTGCAAGCAACCACAAAAAGACACACTAATATTTTACCATGGTGTTTGGAGACTTGTTGGTCTTCCCTAATTCACGTTGAGGCTACCCCAAACCACTTTGGACCAGCTCTACGAACTGAGCACCCACCTCGATTCCACTAGTGGTAGCTCTTTTCCTTTCCGGATAGGTGAGCTCCGACCTTCACAACTTTGCCGGACCTTCTCACAATCTCCTTGAGGTCACCACGCACGACGCCTCCACACACCGTCTAGATGTCGACAAACACCAAGAGTAACAAATCAAGCCCTCTAGCTTGAGCTCTACTAAGTATAACACATGTACAATGGTGATCACCGAGTGTAACACATGCACAAAGCTCCCTCAAGTACAACACATGCACAAGAGACTCTCAATCCTCTCCTAATTGCAACACATGCAATTAGAACTCAATCTTAACTCAAAAACCAAATTGGAGAGTGCAACATATGCACAACTGAACCACAAAGAGCAATGGACTCTTCAAAACCCCAACAATATGCAAATACCAACCCCCAAGGCTCCTTTTATAGTATCCACAAGAAAAACTAGCCGTTGAGAAGCAAAATGGGCAAAAATATCCATGAGACTCAGTCATACCTTCGTAGGGCCGGTATGACCGGCCTCTGGTCCAACGGCTAGTAAAAACTAGCCGTTACTCAGAAAACCCAGTCATACTGGACACCAAAAATTACCCTTCGGCCAAAATACCCCTTCTATGGAAAAACTGCATTGGAATGACCCTGGTCATACTGGAGGACGGTATAACCAGAGAGGGTCTGGTCATACCGAACTTCGGTCATACTGGAGGGGGTCCGATCATACCACTGCTTCAGCCACTAAAACGCCCATAACTTTTTACTCCGAACTCCGATTTGAGTGATCTTGAACTGAATGTGAAGCTTATCAAGAGGGCTACAAACTCCACCCAATTTCAAGATTTAAACACCCATAGATATTTTTAAATATCACCAAAACAAAAACTTCAATGTAGTCATTCAAGTCTAAAATCTGATTTTTTGAAATCCCTCACATAGACTTAATCAAGAGCATGACTACAATCTAGAAAGAGCATGACTACAATCTATGTGATGATCAACTCATGATCAAAATAATTTCACAAAAAACATTTGCAAATTCTAACCAATTTCACAAAATACATTTGCAAATTATAATAACTTGCTCCAATATCAAATTAAGCACAACTCATTTGCAACATACATTTGCAAATAAACTAAGAACTTATGATATCAATACTTTAGCCATATAAGGATTAACACATGATCCCCGATACTTTGCAAAACACATTTGCAAACACCAACACATACTCTAGAATCGAAACCCATCACCTCTAATTATTTGCAAAATATATTTGCAAATAACAAATCAACATTTTGCAAACACAAAGCATAAACTTTACTTAGCCTTTGTGATGATTAACTGAAAGTGCATCTAGGCCCCTCAAAGTGTTTTGGTGACTTGTGGCAACACAATTACGTATGCTAACGGTGCAAGTGAGATTCTATGCAGTTATCAAGGAGATATCATTGTTGGAAAGGCGATTGGAGATCCCCACTATATTCAAAATTTGAAAAGGCGGCATCAAGACTTCGATTGTACATCTTTTATTTTATTGAGTCTAAGGATAGCCGTACTATAAAGGGGATCTGACGGAAAATCGCTTCTAGGATATACTTGTGCTCATAGGATGAAAAATGCATCTCAAAAGATTTGTTAAAACCTTGCATTTCCTTTAAAAGGATACTCCTGGCCGAGAAGGTCAGTCCGGAGTATCCGGACATTTAGTCCGGACACTCAGGAAAATGTCCGAGTATCCGGGATTAAATCCGGACACTCGAGCTAGGGTCCTCGGTTGGATTTTCTCTGGTAAGTCCGAGTATCCGGACATTTAGTCCGGACACTGGGAAATTGTCCGAGTATCCAAGATAATGTCCGGACAATTCGAATCAGTCGCAGAGCACTTGTAATAGATTGGATTTTGGGAGAGCTATTCAAGCCCTCACTCCAAATCTAACTGCTGCCACTTCATTCATTCTTGCATTCAATTCCCAAGCTCACTCTCTCACTCTCTTGAGCCCTAGCCTCTTTTCCCCACTTGAATCTTGGATTTGGTTTGAATCTTTGGGGAGAAAAGAGGGATTTAAGTGCTTTGAGCTTGCTTTGTTGATTCTTGAGCACAAGTTCATCCTCCAAGTTGATTTAGCGGCGATTTGTTACTCTTGGAGGTTGAAGGGCTCCTAGACGGCAAGGAGTCACCGGAGCCTCCAAGACTTCGTGTGGAGAGCCCGGCTGTTTGTGAAGGCAAGCCTCGCCTCCGAAAGGAAAGAGGCAAGAAGTGAAGAACCGTGAGTGCTTTGTGCAACACCGGAGGAAAGAGGTCAAGAGGGACCGGGCTTTGTGCCTCCTCAAGCGGAGACGAGGATTCCCTCAAGAATCCGAACTTCGTAAAAAATCATTGTCTTTGTGCTTCATTTGCTTGAGCTAGGGTTTGTTGTTGTTGGATCTTTAGAAGCCCGATCTACTTACTCTTTGTGTTTAGCTCTAGATCCATATTTTTATTAAGTGCCCGACATCATTTAGAGTATTTGTATTCACTAGATTATTGAAATCTTGCAAAGATTTAAAATCTCTCCCGAGTTGTCGGTCAGGAGTTTAGAATATTTAACCCGGACTATCCGAACAATTTGTCCGGACTATCCGAACAAAATATTGAGACGATCAACTCGTGTCTCGGAGATTTTATTTAATTGCGAAATTTTAATACGCCTATTCACCCCCCCTCTAGGCGGCATATCGGTCCTTTCATTAACACATGATCAAATCACAAGCTAAAACACCTATGCATGAGCTCTCACCTTTTGCAATACATGCAAAACTTAGCTCCATGAAAAACCACATGAACCAAATTACATGAGTTATCTTCCTTTTGCAATACATGTAAATCCATAGCTCCTTGTAAAAACCAAATCGATTAAGATTCAATAAGAAGCAAGCATGAGCTCCTTTATTTGTAACACATGCAAATATTTAGCTCATGCAAAATCCAAAAAAGAGAGTGAGTTTGAGTGAACCGGATTGAGTTTATCAATAAAGATAAAATTAATTCAGAATCTCCAGGATTCCAGGACTCAGTCATGATGTTAAAAGTTACCAGATTCATTGATCAATGTCCCTTACTGCGAAGGTCATTGGTAGTGAAATGAAAGGATCAATGAATCGTCCAAGATTGTCAAGCACAATGAAGCAATTATTAATCAGCTTGAGTTTCTCAGATCAAGAACTGTTCTCAAGAACCAACTCAACAGAAATGATGTTTGATCTTTGACCAAGACCGCAGAATAGCAAGTTGCTTTTGTCCAATTTCCAAGAGAAGCAAAGAATTAAGTGTCAGTGGATAAATAAAAGGTTGCTTAACAATGGAAGTTGTCAGCGTTGTTAGGAAGAGTGCAGATTGTCTTCCAAGACCCTCAGTGAAAGAAGTGTTTCATATGCCAGAAATCAGACCCAGTTGAAGCCAATTCAGTTTGCAAAAGGATTTTACCTGCAAGGAGCAGCTTATCAGAATTTGACCCAGTAGAAGGATGTTATTCAGTGTTTGACCTCGAAGCAATTCTGACAAGTGTGCATTTGACTGCAAGTGCAGAGAGTCTCGAAGGTCAAGTTTCCCCAAACCTATTCTTTAGTCAGCTCGAATCTCAGGGACGAGATTGTGTTAAGGGGGGAGGTTTGTAACATCCCAAAATTTGGGTTTTCAAAAATTTATATTTAAATTAGCTTTCCAAAAATTTTACATCAATCTTATTTGATTAAAGAAGCTTAATCTAGAATTTTCTAAAGTTAAACTATTTTTAATGTGCCTTTTGTGTGCATCAAAAATTTAAAATTTAGTTTTTTTTACAGTGTTCTTTGTATCTCAGGAAATTTCTCAAATTTGAGATTTTCTAAAAATTAATTAAAATTATTAATTTACACATTTGGATGTTAATTGGATTTTTATTGAATTTCAATTATTAATTGTTCGGGCAATTCTATATCCAAATTCCAATTCAAACCTTTTCTTTGAAATTCCATTTAAATCTAAAAATTGGATTTTCCTCGGTGTTCTAATTAAACTGGCATCCATATCCTTCTGAAATTAAAATTCAATCCTTTACCGTCCGCAAAGTCAAAATTTCAATTTCGGTCCATATTCGAAATTTCACCCAAGTTTCAAAATACTCCAAAAATATCAAAATTCATAAAATTAAGTTCCAAATATTCTATAATTATTTTGTGAATTTTTCTAAGATTTATAGAATCTCTCTGGTATTTTATCTCTCACGGTCTTAAGTTAAATCCAGTATATTAGTCCCGAAATTGTCTAAATTCCAAAACTTATCAAAATTTAGTGAAAACAATTTTATTGGGTTCTAAATAATCTCTAATATTTTTAGAAATTTTTTCAAGATTTTTAGATTATTTTTGCCATTTTATTTCTCGCGCTTTTGTCCCTCCATTTCTTCCAACCAATGAGAAAGCGACACGTGGCCTTTACTGTTCATCTTCAACCTCCAGCCATGCGTACTGTTCACGTTCCAGCCCCTTTTGCAAGCTAAATTTCAAATGCTCATAACTTTTGTAATTCTCAACGAAATTGAGTGAGGTCAATTGCAAATCGTCGGTCTAGTTAAGGGCTTTAATTCCCCTACAGTTTCCCCCTCTGAAATCAAATGAAACGGCTGCTGCAATCACTTCTTTGCCGTTTCTTTTTTGAGCCATAACTCTTTCGTTTCTCATCCCCTCATCGCGTGTGACCACCCAAAATGAGCGTTTCAGTCTCCCCAGCACGGTGCTCACACTTGTCCTCCATTTCCAAAATGTTTGCTCTTCCAAAAATCGAAGAAACAGTCGCCGGACGTCCTCCGTTGACATCGCCATGCCATCTTTTGATCCGGTAAGGCAAATCGACTTCCGTTCACGTCATTTTGTGCGCATTAGTGTGTATATCATAACCCCTCAAGAAAATCCAGGTTTCATCAAGAATTGCTCCGGGAATTTGTGTTTGTTCGTCGTCAAGTCGGGTTCCGTTCGTCGTCGATTCCTCCCAAACCGGTAATCCCCAATCAAATTACTTTTAGATATAGCCTAGTATGATCTTTCTCTACGCCGTGCTCCCGCTAGTTTTGAGAAATTCCACGTTTTATTGTGTTTTTGGCCACCATGCCATTCGGACCGTTTTTGGTCGCGTCGGCCGTCGCCCTCGCCGTCGCTCCGGCCATCCCCGCCATTGGCCGTCATGCCCACGGGCTTCCCCTCACCTCTCCACCCCATCCCCACCACTGGTCGGCTCTCAATTGGCCAACGTCGCCCCAATTCTGTGCACGCACGCCAATTGCCCGATAAAATGCCTGTGAAGCTGGTTTTTGCGTTTTTCTTTGTTTTCTTGACCTAGCCACCACCCCAAGTCCTAGTAGACCTCCCATGACCTCTCCCACATGTCCTCACCTCAGATCAACTCATCCAAACCCGAGAAACTTTGCCCTCATCCTCCGGCCAGCCAAGACGCTTCGGCCATACTTTGAGGCGCATTCCCGTCAACTCGTCGACTCTTTTCAAGATCTGTTTGCGTCACGTCGTGCCTCAAGGTACTCTCTATCTTTCCATCTAAATTTGGTGCAATTTCATCCACTGGATCAAAAGTTATGGCCGCCCAAAGATCAAATGTTGCCGGAGCCCGTTCTCCCTCGTTTCTGCGAGTTTGGCCGTGAAATTTTTATGGTAGACTCCCCTTGATGTCCCCTACACGGTGCTCACCCTAACTCAAGGTTTTACCTGTGGGATTTGTGCAGAAAAATCAATCTTCCCGATCGATCGCTGCGTTTAACAAAGAGGGAATGGCATCGTCGTTCCCGCTGATCCAGAATGTAAAAATCCGATCTCTTCATGTCATATCATGTTCTAGGATCTCAGTAGGCTCTCTAAATTTTTTTGTAATTTTTCATTCATTATTCTAGTAGTTATGGCTATTAGATCTATTAGCTATAACAACCGTTAATCGGCAGTTTGTGATTAATCCGGTGGGACGCCGCCAAATCCGCCTATACCGTTGAGTTTGTATCGCCGCGTTCTACACCGTGCTCACCCTATCTTTGCTATTCCACCATCCGAAAATTTTAATATTCATTTCGCCGTCGGTTTCGTCGCCGCCGTGCTTCACCTTTTGTCGCTAAACATCCTAGTTCGCTTTGGCCGAGTCCTCCCGTCCAGTGGGTTGTTACCCTACTGTTTTATCCATCCTTCGAGTTCATTTAGTCTCCATTTGCCGTCAAAGCCTTAATCTAAAACCTACCCATCATCGTTTCGCCTCCGCCGTTAACGTTTCACCGTTAGCGTTCCATCGTTAACGTTCCATCGTTAACGTTTCACGTTAACGTCCCGCCGTTAACGCTTTGCTCTCATCATATCGCTGTCATCGCATGGGTGCATGCAAGTGGAAGCCCTAATGTGATGTCCTTATCTTTTCTATCGTCTTATTGTGATCTAGCCCATCACGTTGAGTTCAGCCTTGTATTCCTGTCATCACCGCCTAGTCGTCGTCGAGTTCCATCCTCGATGTAAGACTAACCTCTGGATCGAACCGTAGTGGATGTCGATCCCATCCGTTCTTGTCTTATCCTTGAAAATTTAATCTGCCATTAACCTAGAATTCAATCGTGGTCTTGATCGATAGACCATTAGCCACATGTCATATTCTTGTGCCAGACCTAGCCTATCAGTCTATCTTCCTTTTGGTTGACTGTGCCGCTCGATCAACGAAAGTTAACCTCGAGCATCTGCTTAGTTCATGGTGAACTAACGTATCATCGTGGACCCGGTCTATAGATCGAGAGTCCATATGTCATCGACGATCCAACCAAGATAATATTCTTCGGAATATTATTCATTCTTTCCCAATTATTAATCTTTCTCTTTGGTGTATTTTCCGAAAGCCCGTTCTCTTTTGTCTAACCTCCGACCTAATCCATTTAAGTTCCTAATTTCATCTAAGCTGTTGTGCCCAATGTTATTCGTTCTTAATTTGGGGTTTACTTGATTTGCTTTTTGAGTTTTGTTGTATTTGTGTTTGTTTATCGTTAGACGCGTTGCTGGAAGTCGCTCGAAGGAGCTGAGAAGCTAGCAAGCGGAGATTGAAGATCGAGGATCAAGAATCGAAGATAAAGAGTAAAGAATAATAAAAATTGCAAGGGCCAGGCAAGTCGTGTTTTGATCATATTGCTCCCAGTTTTACAAATTTACTTTGATTCAAATTATTGCATGCTAGTTCAAGAATTAAAATGATTTAAATTAATTTGGGATTAGTTATACAATCCAATTGCTAATATCACCTTGCTATGATTAATTGTATGCCATAATTCATTTGTCACCTTAAGATGGTTGATTATTAGTTGGTTGTTATTACTTGCCAAGCGTGGGTTGGTTAGGCCGTGTATAATTGCTTAGCCATGCCACACAACTCATGTCTTTTGAAAATAAAAGAATAATACTTGATTAATAGATTATGAAATGTGTTTGTAAAATGGTGTGACGTGTTGCCACACGATGATGTTGATATGTGGAAACGGTGGTTCTACATGGATGTTGAGTTGTTGTTGGCATTGTGTTGCGTAATAATCAAGCTGGGGTGATAAAGGATTTAGGCGGGGCAAGTGACAAGTGGCTTTATGCCGTGGGCCATCGTGGCATTTGGGTGGGTTGAGTGTTGTGAGAGCTGGCGCCAATTTTGAGAGAAGGATGTCTTGCCACAGTCGGTTAAGGACTTCACCTTGCAAGCCTTTGACTGAGTCACTCGTGACAACCACATGTCCGAATGGGAAGACCTAGTTTAGTAGGATTCGATATCTCACCTTTGATACCTCTAGGTGGCGATCATCGAGGGGGGTGTATGGGGAGCGTACTGTCTTGCTGCTTGGTACCCTATCCAACAAGTGTTAAATCGGTCCTATACTTGGCTCGGTGAGGGAAGTGATAGTGAAGGCAACCCGAGAGGTTCCTAGGTTGAGATAGAAGTTTCTGAAAGGTTTTGTTATTATCGCTCATTCGCATACTCTTGTATGGCGATTCACGGCTGACGTGATGAGTTGATTCTATCTTGTGGGTAAAGTGTACAACCTCTGCAGAGTGTAAAAACTATTTGAATAAATGAGTCCACAGATCTTGGACAATGCTCGGGATTCTGATCAAGGGTAGAGTTTTGAAAATAAAATGAGGTTGGGAATGTGGACAATGTGATATGAAAATTGGTTAAGAATGAGAAATGCTTTACTTAAGAATGATTACGAAATTTATTATGGGTATTATTTGTTTTACTGCTTTTCTATCTACTATGATTATTTGTGAATGCTGCTTTACTGCAAAAGAACCATTCAGCCATTCCTTTGGAATAAGCCATGCATGTAGTAATAGAACTGCATTCTGTGCATGACTTGTTGAGTACGGTTGTGTATTCACCCTTGCTTTAACAAAACATCACCAGTTGAGGAGAAGTCTTTGTCTTCGAAGATGGAGAAGTTCTGCAAGAAGGCGAATATCTAGAAGTTGAACCTTGTCAAATGCCTATGGTATTTTGATGGGATTCACCGACGTTCTTCGTTCCGCTGCTGTTCGTTTTACTCTGAGTTGAAGCCATCTTGGCTTCACAATTGTAAGTTGACCTTAAGGTTGTTCAACATGTTATATTAAAAGATGAATTCTTTATTTATTAATCCGTTGTGTATGATTGTGATATTCATCTTTGTTAACTGTGGGCACTAGCTACTGATCCTGGGACTAGTGCTAAAAACACATAGGGTTTCCGGATAGCGAATTCGGGTCCCGACATTGTTTCAAAGTCTTGATTCTATATGTTGTTTGGCAAGAGGACATGAATCAATACTATTGAAACATCAACTTAAATTGTGAACACCCCCTAGATATGTGCATTCATGTAATATGGATAAAGTTGGAAACATAATGCACATCTTTTAATGTATAAGCAATGTACGAGTTCATCATTTAACTTGAGTCCTAAGTATGCAATAAGATATCATAAAATAAATACGAGTGCATACCTTAGGTTTTTTATTTTTCAATGAGATGAGACTAATCAAAAATATCCTTAATAAAAGAGTTAGTCTCATATTTAGATTTATCAATAAAATCATGAAAATTATATCTAAGAAATGCAACAAGATATGATAATATGAACTCAAATGCATACTTTTGATATTTTCACCTTTTTTATCCAAAAGCGACTAATAAGAGTTGAACTCAATAAAAGAGTTAGTCTTATAAAAAGATTTGTCATTAATTAACAATTGAGACTAATCAATATTATGATTATCAAAAGAGTTAGTCTCAATATTAGATTTGTCATTAACACTAAAACCAAATTAATGGAGCTTGAACTTTCATCCTTGGCTTCCTCGTTTCTTGCTCTAGGCCTCCTGCTTGCTTGATTGATTGCCTTGCTTGCTCCCTAATGGCTTGCCTTGCCTGCTTCTAATGGCTTATGGCTTTGGTTGAAAGGATGGAAATGAGCTGAGTGTGGGGTGGTTCTCGGCTAGGATCTTCTTTTAACTGAGGCTTTCACTTTTTACTATGTGGGATTTCACTTTTTACCACGTGATTTTTTTACACTATTTGGGCATGGCTATAGTTACCCGATAAATACAGTTTTGTTTTCTGCCAAATGATGAAACCTAAATTTTAGCAAGAAATAATGACTGGCCCTAAACAGTAACTCATTCGTCTCTGAGGCAACTCCTTTAATCCTTAAAGTTTTACTTTATTTGCCTTTTAGTCGTATATGTGAATGACTAGCAATTTTTAGGGATTTGAAGCCAAAAATTATTAGAAGCTTAGTTTGTTAGGGCATTCATACATTATTGTAATTTTTTATGTAATTAAATATTCATGTACACTGCAATGTATACATTTGTGTGACACTACTATAAATAAATGAGATAATGATTAATCTCTGTGTTATGTTTAATTTATATGCGTCATTAATCAGTTAATAATCTCTTTTGTGTCTTTAAAAGTTTGGGTTGTTTCACATTTGGAACGGAGGATTCCTATGATTCTCTATATCATACAGAATTCTTGTGAAATTCATCGTTTCATGTGTTTCAAACATGAAAGAATTTTTTAATGACAGTACAAAGACGATGATCAGGCTTAGAAAAATACCATTGGTATCTCTCTAACAAGTGAGCTTAATTAGAACCTACTTTGTGATTCTTATCTTACATTGGATACTATTTTGTGCTGTGCATAATGTCCACATCATTTGCGGTGTTACAGAACAAATGTTCCCTGATAACATTTGAAATTGAAGTTATTACTCTCTCTGTACAAGTTCATATAGCTTTTTTTAAAATATTTTTACCTATAAATATAGGACGTATTTTCTTTATACTTATAAGTGTTTAGAGATATTTTCTTTATACTTATAAGAAATATCCAGATTTACCTCTTGTTCTCCATATGCATTCATAGAATATAGTGTTTAGAGATAATAATTAGGATTAGTATGATCTTCTATGTTTTCTTAGTCTATGTGCTTAAAAAATACGTCCAAGGGCACTCCCGACGTTCCTATGTCAGCAGTTTCTTCAACATGCCATATAGGATTAATACTTACATGAAGACAAGATTGAAGAAGACAGAGATGGAAGATATTTTTTGCATAAGAAATAGTTTGGGCATACAAACCAAAAGAAGATACAATAAAAATATGCATTGAGAAGAGAATGGTTGTATCTATGTCTTGCATGATATTTATTTGATGTGCTCTATGTATTTGTGTTAAGATACAAATGGTTAGAGAGTAATATGTAATACTATTTATTGATAATATAGATGATGTTAAATATAACCGTAGAAATCATGCATTAGGAGCGCCCTAAAGTGAATACTTTTCAAAGCATGGCTCAAAAGTAGCAGTTGTCCCGGTTACCAAGCAAAGACAGGACAATTGGAGATCAAACGACCGGGGAGTTCGAGCAGACAAGGTTACTACGCACTTCGGCAACGGCCGGGTCTCTTCGATCTCTCTTCCGTCCACTTGCACTCCGGCCACCTGCGACAGCAACTCTTCTGACGCCGCGTGAGGGCATGAGGCACGGCGATACATTAATGCAAGCGCAAACTAAACATACAAAGCCAGATCAGTCCGAGATACCGGACGCCAGCATGCAGAAGGCGCCCGACACCCAAACCCTCCGTGGCCATGGTCCACACTGCGACGGCATAAACGACGACGTCCTCGCCGAGGTCCTGTTGCGCGTCCCGACAAGGTCCGTCGCCCACCTCGGCGCCATCTGCAGGCGGTGGCACGACGTCACCTCCGACCCCTTTAATCTCAGATGGACTGTCCCGGTTTGATAACCGGGACTAAAGGTTGTTTCCTAGTAGTGTGGTGACCGCCAACCTGTCCCGGGCGAGATTCGTGCGTGTGGAAGGGAGCCAGGTGGCGCTGTCGTACGACGTGGAGACGCCGGACGATAGCTCCGAAGGTCCGTGTTGATCCGAGGTCACTACAGGAAACAAGAACAGTGTCCTCGGCCGAAACATTTTTATCGTCGGTAAAATAGCCGACGACACAAAGTTACCCTCTGTCGACGGCTATAATGCAAACCGACGATATATATAGACCAAGCAGGGCTGTGTCCTCGGCTGCACTTAACCCAACGACATAGAGCTCGACCTGTGTCCTCGGTCTAACTTAACCCGACGACACAGGCACTCCGCCCAAACAGGGAGTGCCGGCGCGCGATGAAATTTGAATTTCAGATCCCGCCAACACAAGCCGTGTCGGCTAACATAAACCCGACGATCACAGCACTCCGCCATGTGGGACCAACTGCAGATTGCTCATGCGAAGACTTTTTGTCGTCGGAGAGAAACAAATGACGATAAAATGGTCTATGTCCACGGCATAAGTATGGCCGATTTATTACAGATAAAATTTTGTCGACGGCTTTATTTTAGCGGACGACAATAGTAATTCCAGACTAATTCATAAAATCTATTTGAAAATGTTTTTGTTGTTTTTAAAATTAAGAAAACTTAAATAGAGCTTTTAGAATAGTTGTTAGACAACACACATCTATATGAAATGTAATTTTTTATTATTTAGTTAATTGGTATGTGACAGCGCTGTGTGATGTCTCCGTACGATACGGCGAGTTTGAGTAGAACCTTATGACGTTCCATCGCTGGGCGATTGAAGAGCGAGGAATTAATGACCTGGAATAGGCTGTGTATGTTGTAAAATCTTAAAGTGACCCTAGAAATGTCTCGTTCGACCCGTCGTAGGTAGAAAAGTATCGAAGAATGTACGGTGGTGGTGACTTTGTTACTCCCCTTGAGTTTTCAGTAGAACTTCTTGTGACGATGAAATGCCGGGTGAAAGAAGAGCGAGCAATGGAATAGGTTGTGCATGTTCTAAAAACCTTAAACTGGTCCGAAAAATGTCTTGTTGGACGGTTGACATAGCCGCCGATATAAGTGTGAGCTATTTCGTCGGTTGTCTGTCAACCGCCGACACTGTATTGTCTCTCTCGTTGTGGGCCGTGCATCTTTGTGTGCGTAGGGGTTTAATTGATTAATAATATCTATGAAATTGCAAAAATGGCTTTTAGGTATATGCTATAGTTTAAGGGACATTGGTATACTATAATTTTTAAGGGACATTAATTTATATATATTAATTCAAATTAGTTATGTAGATGGATGCACCAACTGGTTGATACCCATATCTGTGTCCGCGGTTCAGTGTAGGCCGACGACAAAAATAGCCCAGTGTCGTCGGTTTCATATAAGCCGAAGACACAGAGATGACTTAGTGTCGTCAGTCCGATGTAGGCCGACGACATAGATCCCTGTCCTGCCGGTGGGTCCGACTCAGTGTCGGCGGTATTATGTTAGGCCGACGACACAAGTATTGCATTTAACAAAACGGCCGGCTCTGGGACTTAGCACATTCCCTCGGTAGCCTCCGTGTCTCTGCCGGTGGGTCCGACTCAGTGTCGGCGGTTTCACTGTAGGCCGACGACACAAGTATTGGATTTAACAGGTCGGCTCGATCTGGGACTTAGCACATCCGCTCGATTGTTCCTCCGGCGCACATCCTCCGTCGGCTGGCCTGAAGCCGACTCGGCCCGCTGCGCCTCGACTCTGCGCCCTCCACGGCCGTCCTGCATACCGAGTCCTTCGCGCCACCTCCTTGCGCCCTTCCGTGGTCGGCGCCTCCTTCCCACGGTCGGCCAGCTCGCGCAAGCCTCCCTGCGCGCCTCCCGGGTGTGCCGGCCGCCGCCCAGTGCTCACGCTCACGGCCCCTCCTCTCCTCTGCAGTGCGCTCTAGCCTGACGACTCGTGGTGCCTCCTCCTCTTTGGTGTGTGAAATTGGAGGTATATCTTCTTTGAGTTTAGCTTGCATGTATGGTGTTTGTGCA
This sequence comes from Guadua angustifolia, assembly GCA_036346375.1. Classification (NCBI taxonomy): domain Eukaryota; kingdom Viridiplantae; phylum Streptophyta; class Magnoliopsida; order Poales; family Poaceae; genus Guadua; species Guadua angustifolia. The sequence continues at coordinate 34,296,239 of CM070511.1, read as the reverse complement.
AATGTCTAGCTAGGATTTACGGTTTTGAGATGATTTTGGTTAGAGGATGGGAGAGATTAGAAATTGTGTTTGATGTGATTTAGCAAGGTAGACACATTATCGCTAGAGATTTTACACTTGTATCTGGGAGAGATTATTATGCACCATGTCTTGCATAGGTGGATTCATGTGGGGTCCTACTTGACATTAGAAAGAGCATTCAAAGATTATCTAGCAAGCCCGGAGGAAACAAAAGTGATGCTTCAAGATGCCTCCGATTTAGTGGGCATATTGCTAAATTCGAGGCCTTTATTGATTTTTGCTGCATGTCTTGTTTAGGAGAACAATAATTGTGGGAGGTCGCCCACACGAACCACGCCGCCGACTTTCCACGAGCTCGTCCACGCCGTCGGCCCCGCCCTCGACCTCCTAGTCGCTATCTCCGGTTAAGGTAATCTCGGTGTGAATGTAGCCCAATATATATGCGTAATGTAGTCTAAATTTGTGATGGAATGTATGTGCATAATGTTGTGATGCAATGAAATGTATATGCAAAATGTAGCCGAGTAATCCATGAGAAATGTATATGCTATATGTGGTTGTTATTATATTAAATACCGTCTTTTGTCTGCTGAGTGGATGTCCTAGGTTTAGGGAGGTGTCTTAAATTTCTAATAATTTCGTAAGTTACTTGATTGGTACAATTACATAGGATCGCACATGATATTTCATCAGTATTACTTAGAACCGTAGCTAACTTGATACTCAACTAGACAACGGATCGTTCTTAAGCTCGTCCTTTACAAAATACGAGTCAAGCAAGGAATATCTGGGCATTATTCTAGTGTGGCTAAGAAATCATATATAACCTCGATGAGTGGTATGGTTGTTGTGCATTTTAATTCCTGTAGATTCAAATGGACATGATATGTAATTCTAATAAATGATTCAGTGTGTATATATAGTGTATATTGCTTGCAAATCAACCGAGCCAGAGTTAAACCCGTTCGGGGGCGCCGCATATTTTCGTAAGGAGCTCAGACGATGATTCGTTGGGTTCCATTACGAAAAGTGTTGCGCTCTCGAGCCATCACGTTTGGATTGACCCACGGATGTGTGCTTGAGTACAATGGTCGTGACACGAGGTGTATGGGTTGGGATTCGGCGGTATTTCCTGTCGTTCTCCTAGTGCATAACATAAGTGGTACGCCGCATCGTCGCTGCACTTGGAGAACAACGGGTTATGTTCGGAATTCGACCGAGCACCCTCGTGCCACCGCACCATCATATTTTAAGCCCACATCGATGGGTGGGTAACCCTCCTATTTAGCAAGGCTTAAACTGTCTAAATCTGAAATTTGGATGCATGCATTGACGTTATGTAGTAAGCGATCTTTGGATGGAAGATCGGCGGTGGATGTACGATGGTTGGATGAAGTCTGGGAGACACACGGACGAGTGGATCGAGAAGGCTAGAGCATTCGTGGATGATGCTTTTCGAAGATTCCCCGACCCTAATGTGATCGTGTGGTGTCCTTGCGCTGCGTGCTCGAACACCGAGAAGAGGACCAAGAAGGATATTAGCCATCACCTATGTAGGCATGGCTTCAAACCAAATTACTTTGTATGGATAGCTCATGGCGAGAGGAAGCGTCCGGCGCCAGTGTGTGGCCCTGTGGATTTTGAAGAGGGCTACGACGAAGTCGAAGTTGATAGATTAGACGAGCTCACGGATGATGTGGCTCGGGCTTACGATCTCTCCCCCGAGGAAGAGTCCGAGCCACTTGCCGAACAATTCGAGAAGCTCCTTGATTCTGCCAAGTTGCCATTGCATGAGCATACCGATGTGTTGTACTCTCGGCGTTGTCGCGCCTAATGGCGGTGAAGACCAAGTACAACCTGTCGACCAATTGCTTCAACGACCTTTGCAAACTATTTGGATAGCCTCCTTCCGAGTGGACACAAGATGACTCCGAATCTTTACGAGTCGAAGAAGCTTCTTCGCGTGTTAGGCATGCCGTGTGAGAGGATAGACTATTGCCCAAAGTTCTGCATGCTTTATTGGAAGACCGATTCTGGGCTGACTCACTGTAAGCATTGTAATGAGAGTCGGTACGAGGAAGTTAAATGTACAGAACGTGGAATGAGACAGACGGCGGTGGCCCGGAAAACATTCCGTTTTTTCCGATCACTCAACGTCTGCAGCGTCTGTACATGTCCAAGGCCACGGCGAGACACATGAGGTGGCACAAAGAGGGCAAGCGTAGAAAGGAGGGCGTGATGATTCATCCGTCTGATGCAGAAGCTTGGAGGCACTTTGACCAACAACACCCTGAATTTGCGGCGGAGACTAGGAATGTGCGATAGGCCTCTCGACCGATGGGTTCACGCCATTCAATATGATGGCGCACCAGACTGTCTTTGGCCGGTGTTCGCAATCCCGCATAACCCGCCGCCTCAACTCGCTTGAAAGAAGAGTACATGTTTCTTTCCGTTATAATACCGGGCCTAAGTCTCCGGAAAAACTTAGATCTATTCATGCAACCTCCGTAGAAGAGCCGACCGACCAGTGGACTAAAGGAGTCTTGACGCATGATAGCTACAAGGGAAGAACTTTAGGATGCGTGCGCATACCTATGGTCAATACACGATTTTCCCGCGTATGGCATGTTCTCGGGGTGGAGCACGCATGGAAAGTTGTCATGCCCTATATGCCTGCGTAACACTGATGCTTTCACACCGAAAAATGGGGTAAGTCTGTTGGTTCGACCGTCACCGTTGTTTCGGAGCCAAGCACCCATTTAGGAATCAAAAAGGCATTTCGCAAAGGCAAGGCGTGAAGAAGGGCCACCCGAACGTTTCAAGTGCGAGGATATCATCGGTGGCATGACGATCTAGCGGATATCGGGTATGTCAAAGACTATGGTGAGGAGCACCATTGACTCATAAGTCAGATCTACAACCTTCCTTATGCAAAAGACACGGTTACCTCACAACATCAACGTGATGCACCAAGAGAAAATATATGCGAAGTCGATCATGAACACAAACTGGGACATCCCACGAAGACTAAAGATAACAAGAAAGCACGCCCGATCGCGCTCGATATGTGATCGGCCGACATGAACCTCGATGAGAATGGGAGGAAACCTAGGGCAAAATTTCGCTTACACGTGGGCAAATAAAGCGATTCTTGATTGGATTAAGGAAAAGGTTAAATTCCCAGATGGTTATGCGGCGAACCTTCGACATGCCGTTAGTATAGAGCAATGCAAGTTAAATGGGATGAATGCCCACGACTATAAAGTCTTCATAGAGCGTCTGTTTCCGGTAGTGTGGCGTGGATATGTTGACGATGATATATGGATCACTTTGGCGAGCTTAGCTTCTTCTATCGAGAGCTCTGCGAAAAGAGATATCCGTGATCGAGGATGGAGGAATTGGAGAAGGACATTGTCGTGCTTGTGACAAAGCTCGAGAAGATTTATGTCCTCGGTTTTTCAATTGCATGCAACATCTCTTGGTTCATCCGCCATATGAAGCAAAAGTTGGGGGCCGTAGCAGCTTTAGGTGGATGTATGTCAGTGAGCGCATGATGAAAAGTCTTAGAGCGAAAGTGAAGAACAAAGCACGAGTTGAAGGCAGTAATGCCAAGCTTGGCTGATTCAGGAGATCGCCTACTTCACGGACAAATACTTTGCGACAAAAAACAAGGTCCATGTGCCACAACCAAGGTATAAGAAGGCACGTCACAGAAGTACTTCCAACTTGGAGGTGTTCCATGACCAAGCCGGATGCAATGTCGGCAAAAGCACCACACGTGACTTGGACGCTAGCGGAAAAGGATTTGATTCAGTTGTACGTGTATGACAACATGGATGAAATGAAGGTGTACATCGAGTATGTCAATAAATGTCCAAATAAGTCATAAATACGCACTTATGAAATAAATGTCTGAAATAAATATTAAATCTTGTAGTCAATTTATTCAAGAAGAGTGGGAAGGATCGTGAACCTTCTGTAACAAATTGACAATCTGAAGCGGCGAGGTCGTGGACAAGGCCGCCCAAACTTTCTAACCTGGTTTCATTACCACGTAACCTTCTTCCTCTTATACAAGTTCACTTAATTTACAAATGTGTGGCATTTATTCCTTAATGAATTTTGCTCGAATGCTTGTGCAAAGGTCAAAGACACCGCAATAAGGCACAACGATCTCCGACAAATGTCACGTGGATGCAACCAGAGAATTAAGGTCCATGGATGCTATGATTGCCATGGATATCGATTTCGATCCGGCGGTGAGTCACCGCCCCAATGCAACTACGGTGAACAAAGGCGTCGTGAGTTATGTCACCGATGACTCGTGGTCCGCATAGAGTACTATGGGATCATCGAGAATATTGTAGAAATTTCGTATGAAGGCAACAAAGATCTCTCGCTCGTACTTTTTCGTTGCAGATGGTTCCATCCAACTAGTGGGTGCGGCGACTCCAAAACTAGGACTAGTGGAGATCAATCATAAGAAGTCAGATCAAAACTCGACGTGTTCATTACGCCGAACAGTCGAATTTGGTGTTCTATCCGCCAGACGCCCACCGAATTACAAAAGTTGGTGGATTGTACATAAATGTCTTCCACTGTAGATTGCCCGATCTCACGGAAGGCGACTACGATTCTCACCTGACGTGGAGGTATTCCAAGAACAAGAGTTACAGGAGAGTGCATGTCGATATTGGTGATGGGCTAGATAATATTTTGGGATCGGTATACCCATCTCATGTAGAAGGAGAAGAAGAGGAGGAAAGGGTAGAGGAAGAGGAAGAGGTAGAGGAAGAGGAAGAGGAAGAGGAAGAGGCAGAGGAAGAGGAAGCCAAGATTTTTAAGTTATTTAATTTTATAGGTTTAATTTTATATACTTTATGTCATTTAATTTTATATACATTTATATTTTATTCGTTTCAATTAATATGAATGTACTTTATGTCATTTAATTTAATTTGTGCAGATGGCTCTAAGATTTAAGAAGTTGGCTTCAAAATTGAAGAAGGTCTTGGGAAGGGGGCATGAGGAGTCTGAGCAGGCGGCTCACCCCAAGACGACGCTTCCTGTGAGGAGGAGGAGGAGGAGGAGGTGGCTACCACCGACTCCCAGGAGGAGGAGGAGAAGGAGCAGGTGGAGGAGGAGGAGGAGGAGGAGGAGGAGCAGGTGGAGGTGGACGAGGATGAGCCTTGGGGTGATTGGCGTCGGGCACTTGAGGAGGGGGTGAGGACGAGGATGAGGACGGGACGAGGACTGGAGTCCATTGGAGTCTGTTGGTACCGAGTCGGGGTGCCTCCCTCGAGCTCTACGGATCCAAGAAGAGTCGGGCGGAATAAATTGCCAAAGCCCCACAGATCCAAATTGACGGGATACCGATAGTTGTTTCTAGCGCGAAGGTATGTGCTATAAATTTTCGATGTCTTTTATTGCTAACCACAAACTTGATAACTACTTGTTATGAATTCTTCATGCAAAGGGCTTGGTTTGCCTCAACAAGGGTAAGGTGAGCCGCCACTTGCTAGGGGTGATCTTGAAGCGGCTCTACCCGGGCGAGTGGGCGAGGTGGTGCTCGACGCCTGTGACTAGATGGAGCGACTACTCGCTCGTGGAGGACGACCGTGGAGGCCTGTCGCGGATCATTGCATAGCCGAGTTCGGGTAAGTTGTCATTTCTATTAATGTTTTCGTGTTTATAGCTTCACGTGTTTGTTTCGTTTCAGCGAGGTATCGCTTGGCCTCGACGCATCCCAGGCGACTATCATGCTTGCCGCCTGCTTTCGACACAATGGCGGCAAAGACGGTCGAGGACGCCATCAGTTATGCCGCCGACGCGTGATGAAGCACTACAAGAGCACGGGATGAAGATCTCGAGGGCACATGCCTTGCGAAAAGATACTCGAGGCGAAGGAGTACCGCTTTGGCGTCCGGATTTGGATGGACAAGTGTCCACACGCTGGAAGGATCTCTCGCAAGATGTGGGCATCGAAGGAGTGGATCGAGAGGTCCAAGAGGAACAGGGGAATCGAGAAACCAACCCCGAGATCTCGTGTGACCTACCTAGGTGGACGAGGCATGGGTCACGTCCGCGATATCGTAAGTATACTAAGTACAACTCTAGCATTCTTGTCAATTCAGTTTTTCATTTCACATTTGAAATTGAGCTGCAGGAGTCGGAGACGGACTTGACCCCGACGAGTTCACCGTGTGGACGCAGCACACGCCCGCGGTCCGAACTCGACGGTACACAACCACCGATGCACCCGGTTTGCGTGAGAAGATTGTAAGTGACTTTCTCTTTTCGCCGCTTCTGCACTATTGCAACTGTGGGCGAGCTAATCCACTTCATATCTTATTTGTTTCGCAGATACATACAAGGCTGACCATGAAGGAGAAGCACGGTGCCGATCGTGACCCCTTGACTATGCGGTTGACCCTCTGGTCATCTACGACCGATTCGGTGGGAGGAGTCATGGCAGCTCGGCTTCATGGACTCGGTGGTGGCGCCCGAATCGTCTGAGGCCAAGTCAGACACGCCGACAAAGAGCCGCCTCTTCCGCCAAAGGCACGCCTAGAAGCCCAGCGAAGATGATCGCAGAAAGTCACAAAGAAGAAGATGCAAAGCGGATGAGCAGCGGAGGCAAAGCGGATGAGCAATGGAGGCAAAGGAGCGAGAGGAGGATAGGAGGCGATGACGAGGCCCTCCGAGTCGAACCTCTGGATGTACAACTATTTCCGTGTAATTAAGATTGTATACGTAGCTACGTTGTACTTACACGCTTCAGATGCTAACATATCATATCCACGTCGCGTTGGGCGGACCCTCCGGCCACCGCAGATGCCACCTCCGCCGCCGTTCTTCACGCGAGACACCGACACCGACGCCGACGGGGTAATGCATTTTGTTCCGCCGCTAACTATTCATACAAGTACACAAATGCACAAGAGTTTTGAAAATTATGGTTTCCTCTATTCTTGTAGGTGTCCACCTCATTACCGCTTCCTCTGCGATTTAATGCTCAGGAGGTGATTCCATGGCACTAGATCGGCTGCAGATCAATTCGCCGACGATGTGTTTGCCGATCCGCTTCTTTGGTTCACTGACTTAGTTAATTATTGCTTTTCTTTGGTTCATAGACACGTTGATTGTGAATGTGATGTACACTTTTGGTTTGTGAGTGAATTTGTGAATTATTAATGCATTTTGCTATATGTGCTATATGTGCTTGGTTGGCTATCCTAATTTGCTTTATGTTGTTATCATATCAACTGTTGTCTTTTGTCTCACGAGTGGATGTCCTAGTTTTAGGGAAGTGTCACGAAATTTTTTACTCTTTAAGTGCATTACAATCTTTTAATAAATGGAAATTGCTTTAGGTTGAGTGAAATATGGTGTTGATCATAGTCTCTAACTTTGAGCAAAACACATTGGAAACAACTAGTGAAGAAGTTGCATCCAAAATAAGAACAATTGCTCGATGGAGGAAAGTTTGGTTGTAAGTACTTACATACTTTTGTTTTCTTTCAATACGTATGCCTAGTTATTATTATGCTTTATTTTGTCAAGAAAAGGAGTTATTATTATACTTTATTGATGATTGAGAGAGTTTTAAGTTGTTTTATTTTGTTTCCTGCAGTACAAAATGTCGAATCAGGAGAAACTAAAATACCCCCATATCCACTAAGTAATCGTGGAGCTTCGTAAACTTGCTTCTAGGTACATCGAATGAGTTTAGAGCACACTATGAAGGTATTAAAACATATATTTTTAGAGTTTTATTTTTCCTTAACAGCTTTTGCTAGCTAATTATGGCATAGCTCGTTGTCTCGATGTTTTGTTTGTCGGTTTCTTGTGATGTCCATACCAGATGGTCAAGAACTGTATCAAGTGGATTCATTAATTATCCCGTGATGTAAACCGATAATCTCTCCAAACAATGACCTACATGTCGGCTTTTGAAATTTACTAGTGTGGCTTGTCCATGTTCTTATTTCTTGTCTCGATGATTCATAGTCTTCGTAACTTTGAGCAAAACACGTTGGAAACAAATTTAGTGCAATTATATTGTCATTGTTCGGTGATATTTGTGAATGTGAATGTGTCAATGGAAACTTTGATCATTTGTGAATTGTATTGATGAATGTGAATGTGTGAAATTATATATTGTGATTGTTCGGGCAATTGGGGATATAAAACCGCTTTGGGAATAGGGTTTTTTGCAGATTAAAATTGGATTTTTATAAAATTCCCAGATTTTTTTTTATTTTTACAACTCGTGTCCTCGGCTCCAATCATGCCGACGACACAAGATAGCCCTGTGTTCCGCACCGAAGGGGTCTCAGGTCGTCGGCTATAGCGAGACCGAGGACACAGATGTCCACTCTGTGTCCTCGGCTCTATATATGCCGACGACAAAAGATAGCCCTGTGCATCGGCAAGAAGGGGTGCGTGGTCGTCGGCTATAGCCGTGCCGAGACACAGATGTCCACTCGTGTCCTCGGCTCTAAATATGCCGACGACACAAGATAGCCCCAGGTTCTGGCACCGAAGGGGTCTGTGTCGTCGGCTATAGCCCAGGCCGAAGACACAGATGTCTACTCTGTGTCGGCAGCATTAATTAAGCCGAGGACAAAAGTGTGCCATCTGTTTCGGCAGTCTAATTTAAGCCGACGACAAATGTCTGGGTGTCGGGCTGGCCCCGGATGGCATCTGTGTCCTCGGGATTTATTGTGGCCGTCGACATAGGTACTCGGTGTCGCCGACTCGGTCGTGGGACTTGTGTCGTCGGGAGGCCGACGACATAGCTCTGTGTCGGCGGTTTTGGCATCTGTGTCGTCGGTAAAAGCCGAGGACACTGAGCAAGATCTCTGTAGTGGGTATTCTCAGCGACTAGATGGAGCATGAGGCTAACTTCACTTTGTAACTGATCAGGTATTACAGACCAGTATCTAAGCTAAGCTAATATAGATCATGTTTGAGGCTAGTGGCGGGCACTCTGGCCAGGCTTTTTTTTGCCGGCCCGAGGCTATTCGAGACAAAGTAGGCCTTGCTGATACTTAGCATGGGTCGTGTCAAGCTCAAGAACTGGGCACGGTGGGTGACATGGCCCGGCACAACACTTTAGCACGGATCGTGTCGGGCCTGATGATCCAAGACATAATGAAGAAACCTAGTATAAAACTTACTGACCCGATCATGTTGGGCCCGATGACCCAAAACATAAGGAAGAAACCTAATATAAAGGTTATTGACTCGCAGGGCATGAGGCTATGGACGCACCCAGTAGCATGGAGTCACCCCACCATTGACACCTAATAGAGACGGGCAAGAGAGGAGAAAGAGTTGAGAGACAGTGCAAGAAGCTGCTCTCTCTCGCCTTTCTCTCAGCTCTCTCTTTCACCCGTCTAACTCAATTTATCCCTCTCTTGTTCATCTCTCTCAATCTCTCTCGCTTGTCTTCCTTATTCTCTTTCTCGCCCATTGCTCCTTTTCTCGCTCATTGCCTTATCTCTCACCTGTGTTCAGTACATCCCCTTCGCTCTCTGTAACTGTTCAAGAAAAAAAATAAATTTTAGTTGTTTTCATGATAATTGTGTCAACTGTCTCAACTCCATATGTCTTCAACTTCTTTCCTCTCGTCGCAATAGTGCAAATGGGCTGGATCTAGAGTAGCATGGCACGAAGCAGGCACAAAGTGTAAATGGACCATTTATAGGCTTGTCAAAGGCGAGCCGGGCCTGCACGGTCGGCACCATGGGCCATCGCAGCCCGGCACAGTTTAGGCATGAAGCACGATGAGCTTGTGCCGCTTCGGTTGGCATGGCACGGCACGACGCCTACCTCTATTTGAGACAGTTTCAACTTTGATTTTTCTATCACCAAAAGCCAAAAGTCAACCGTCTATTTATACTAGAAAAATTGCTAAAATCCGAAAGCTAGTCTAGAATAGCTTCTCACGACTTTGGTAGGGTAGGATTTTAACTTTAACACTAGAGTTCATAAAAATTACTCATCCTACCAAGTATAAAATCTCAAACCGCATCCCTCACCCTCATTCAAGAACCACACCTCTCACACCTAAAAGATATACTAAAAGCCGACTGTCAAACGCGAAATCTTTTCAGCCCAACCGTTCAGTTGTGCAACTCTTCAATCATGTAACTCAGGCGAAAACTACTTTTTATAAAAGCTACATCCGTACCAAACAGAACTATAGGCTGTTCTTGCTTCCATGCTTTTCTTCTCTTAATAAGCTGCACAAATCTTAAAGTAAGAAAAAGATAAGTAATTATCACCTATTCTTTATTAATATCTTAATATTTATATAACTTTTAAAAAGAAGAAGTCCTTCATTAATGCTTTTAAAAAGAACACGTGCATGCATGTATCCCTCAGGAAAGTTATAGGATTGCGTAATTCCGATTTTCTTGATTTTTTTTTAAAAATAGGTCGCTAGGATACGTTGGCGAATCGGCGGATTGCTATAAACCATCGGCAAATTTTTGTTTTTTTTTTGTTTTTGGAAGAACAAATGTATTTTCGTTTTTTTACGTAATTTTGGTTTTCTTGTTTTTTTTAAAAAAAATGGGTCACCTGGACCTTCGTTGAATCTATAGATTGCTATAAACCATCGGCGAATATGTGGTTTTTTTAGAAAACCGTGGAAGGATCTAAACGTAATTATGTTTTTCTTCGGGTCTAATATGATAAAAACTGAGAAACCGAGACCTAAACGCAATTTTGTTTTTTCTCAGATCCATTCCGCTAAAAACCGCCGACAGGACCTGAAGTAAAAATCGTCGAAGAAAGTAACCCAACTATGGTTGCGTGGCCGAGCAACAATTTGCATGTATTGAGCCTAAGGTGGGCGTAAAAGGCCTAAAAATCGAAGCCAGGAAGGCATGTACTCGCTCAATTCATTTTTATAAGGCTTATTTTTTGAATGATCTTATTTACAAACATAAAATTTGTATGTAGATTTAATGAGACCTTTCCTTCTATGCCTCTATTTATTCTCTCTCAACCATATGCATTTATTCATTACCATCCACACAAAGCATATCTTTTATCTTCTAAAACAATTAAGTGAGGACATCTAAGTTATTTTTTCTCATACTTTTCTCATTTCAATACAATCTTAATACTTATGTGAAGTCAAAATACGTCTTATAAAAGTAAACAGAGTGAGTAAATCGTAAGTGTGGACAGTGGACGAGTTCAGCCCATGGAAATTAAGGAAACATCGCTGTTCCCCTGACCTCACCGCGTACGTCAGGTTCCCTTCGGTCTTTTCTCTGAGCCGTCTCATTCCGCCAACGGCAGCATCTCCGGTCGCGTCGTCGAACCGTGGAGAAGCTGCTGCTGCCCTCTGTGGTTTCGTCCTCTCCTCTCTGCACCGGCACTGCGCTCTGCCTGCACGTACGCCTATCTTCCAGAAAGCGACCACTCACTCGTCCGTCGTTTCCAATGACTGCCGCTGCTACACCTCACCGCACGGAGCACCTCACGGTAAAGAAGAAGAAGAGGCCAAGCTGTCGTGGCAACAAGAAGTGTCGCAAGTTGCCCGCACATGACAGGCCCAGTGTAGCAACGAAGTTTCGCAGTTCACCCACACACGTCGCAGTGACACCTAGCTAGGGGGCCAGTGGCTACTGGATGCAAAGCTCCCGTGTGTTGCCAACACACATGCTAAGATGTACATCGGACGAAACGACGTCGGAAACTGCTAATTTTTTTTTTACAAAATTGACCTTTATGAAATTTTTTTTTCAAATATAGCTCTGAGTCCACATGTTCTGCACATAGAGAGCACAGCATTTGATTTCTACGCACTGAGAGAGCAACATTCGTTACCATACGTAATACTGTTCCGGACAATTATCGCGCCACTCTATGGCGGTAAAAGCAATTACCGCACCCTAAGCATGGAAAAAGCAATTATCACGTCCCCAAAAGTGCAGAAAAGCGGAATCCCACGCTCCCACTCTGCGGAAACTAATTCCCTGCCCCTGGTCCATGATGTGTCACAGAAAATGTAAATGCTTTGCTCAGGGTCAGCGGCAATTTAAATTCAAAAAATAAATAAATACTACAGTACTATAACAATCCCGTGCTACAATACTTACATCTCTATTTCACATTTACTCTAGATAGACCATTTTTATCTAAATGTAAATATGATTCTACAATATAGCCATAGTATTTGTGTTTTGCTCCCCTCACATAGCTAGAGTTAGACTTTAGCGGTTGAGACGGGTCAGATAATATTATCACATATGTTGGATACATATTAAAGTCGTATTAAACATTAAAACTAATTATCACATATGTTGGATACATATGTTGGATACATATTAGCAACGAAGTTTCGCAGTTCACCCACACACGTCGCAGTGACACCTAGCTAGTGGCTACTGGATGCAAAGCTCCCGTGTGTTGCCAACACACATGCTAAGATGTACATCGGAAGAAACGACGTCGGAAACTGCTAATTTTTTTTTTACAAAATTGACCTTTATGATTTTTTTTTCAAATATAGCTCTAAGTCCACATGTCCTGCACATAGAGAGCACAGCATTTGATTTCTGCGCACTGAGAGAGCAACATTCGTTACCATACGCAACACTGTTCCTGGCAATTATCGCGCCACTCTATGGCGGTAAAAGCAATTACCGCACCCTAAGCATGGAAAAAGCAATTATCACGTCCCCAAAAGTGCATAAAAGCAGAATCCCACGCTCCCACTATGCGGAAGCTAATTTCCTGCCCCTGGTCCATAATGTGTCGCAGAAAATGTAAATGCTTTGCTTGGGGTCAGCGGCAATTCAAATTCGAAAAATAAATAAATACTGCGGTACTAAAGCAATCCCGTGCTACAAATACTTACATCTCTATTTCACATTTACTCTAGATAGACCACTTTTATCTAAATGTAAATATGATTCTACAATATAGCCTTGGTATTGGTATTTTGCTTCCCTCTGTAAGTTCAACCTTCATTAGTTATGGTTTTGGTGTTAATGACAAATCTAATATTAAGTTTATCCCCTAATGCGATATTGTTATTAATGACAATCTTATATCGAGACTAACATGTTTGTTTTAGAATATCTTTGTTTAGTCTCATCGCATTGAGAAATGGAAAACCCAAGGTATGTTTGCATATTCATCTTAATATTAGTTGCATACTTTAGAGTCAAGTTAAAGTATGAATGTCCCCATTATATTAACCACAAATGTGCATCATGTTTCCCAATCCATATATTACATGGATGCACATATTTAGGGGGAGTTTGTAGTTTAACTTGAAAGTCTCTTTGTATTGATCGATTCTTTATTGATACACACAAGGATCAAGACAAAGAAACTATATCCTTGAGTATATATTTGAATTGCCTAGCTATTAGTATACTCATGGTAATATAGGATATACTCCAATGTGATCAAATTGAATATATGCATATTATCTCCAAGTCAATCATATTTATGCACATATACATGTGGAGTTTATTCTATAGTTGATGACTTAGAGTAATGATCATTTCCATATAGTTTACACATAACGGATCATTACTTTTCATCAACATGAGTATATGAAAACTTGTGTAGTTACTAAATACTCATATCAATTTAAATGATAATTTAAATTGAGTTCATTTGTCTTATTAATCATTAACGAACACTTCATCATGTGTTGATGGTGCTCCGTGATTAATTAAGGACAAATGAATAGTTCTTAAATATAATGAAGCATGTGTTGCATTATTGTACTTAAGACACACTTAAATTATTTCAATTGATTTAGGTTGTGCTCAATTGATCTAGAGGCATCCATTATGTGTTAATGGAGTGCAAGAGATAATTGAGACAACCATGCATCTTGGACTAACAAGTTTTATGAGTTGTGATTGAGTTAGGTCCAAAGATGGATGAGATGATGAGAACGGGACAAGGACGGCATCATGAGTTGATGGGCGTCAAGAATGGATCCCGAAGTTAAAAGTGGAGTCGAGTGATGATCCCGGGGGTGTATCAACGTGAAGATCATAAAGACCCCAAAGGGGATTGCTTGCGCGCGGCGGCAAAGGTATAATTAGATAGGCTAAGGATTTTTGTAGTCTTTGAGTCTAAGGTTTTATCGCCGTGCTATTAAGAGGGGTCGTTCCCTAGCTTGAGCTTCATCATATGTTGGTGATCTCATCCCGCGTTCACTTAAAGCTCAAATCTTATTTGATTTGGTTTTTGCATAAGGGTTAACCATTTGGCATGTGTTGCGAATGGGTTAAACCTATGCTTGGTTGTATTTGGTTTTCGCATAATGCTTTGATTTGCATGTGTTGCAAATAGGATAAGCTAGTGCGTTGGCTTTTGCGTGAAGTTCATTTTTGCATGTGTTGCATTAGTTGAAACTTCATGCTTTGGTTTCGCAAAACATTTTTATAAAACCTTGGTGTTGCTTGGAGCTAAGTTTTGCATGTGTTGCAAAAGGAGAGAGCTCAAGCATGATTTTATGTTGTGTGTTTGTATGGAGCTAGAGGCTTGCATGTGTTGCGAGTAAAGAGCTCATACGTGTGATTTGGTTTTAGTTGAAGTTTGGTTTTGGTGTTGCATGGGACTAGAGAATTGCATGTGTTGAAATTAGAGAGTTCATGCATCTTGATTTGATGTTGCTTGGAGCTAGACTTTTGCATGTGTTGCAAAGAGTAGTGCTCAAGCATGAAATATGTTTATTGTGTTATTTGCAAGTTCGTTGTGCGAATAAACCGAGGTTTATGAGTCCGAATTCGAGAGCATGTGAGTGGGGCTTGCAACGGTGTTGGCAAGTTGACCGGTCTTGTGTTGACCTTCACATGGCTAGGGGATTAATCTCATAAACTCGAGTTTGATTTGCTTAATCGTCTTGCAAATAGATCTTGAGTTGATTGCGAAATGTGTTTTTGCAATTTGGTTGAAATTCTTTGAGCATGAGCTAAATTGGTGCAAATGTGTTTTGCATGAGTGTTTGATCACGTGTTGATCATCTAGAGGCTCAAAGAATGGGTTTCGGTTTTTGGAGAAATGGATTTCGGAGTCGAATTGGTTTTTCTCCAGGGTGGTCGGCACTACCGCTGTGCATGGGCGGTAGTACCGCTTCGTCTTGTACTAAGGACTAAGGCACCAGTAGCTTCAGCAATGTGCAGTGTTTTCGAGTACCGAGGCCGCACCACCGCTGCGTGAGAGCGGTAGTACATGAACGCGGTACTCTACTGCCCTCGAGGGCGGTAGTCTGAAATGTGTCCGATTAGCCCGACCGTTGAGGCTCTGGCCGGTACTACTGCCCCCGAGGGCTGTAAGTACCGGTTTCTTGTTTTTTTAAATCCCCCAACGGCTAGTTTTGGCATGGTGGCTATAAAAGGAGGCCTTGGGGGTGTTGGGGCAGTGTTGTTGCTGTGTGTGGGAGTCATTTGCATGTGTTGCTCTTCTCCCTTTGCTTCTTGAGCTTAAAAGTGAGGCTAATTGCATGTGTTGCAATTAGTGAGTGGTTTGAGAGGCTCTTGTGCATGTGTTGCACTTGAGTGAGGTCCTTGTGCATGTGTTGCACTTGGTGATCACCGAGGGCGCATTTGTTGTGCCGGTGAGGTTCAAGCGAAGGGCGGCTTATTACTCTTGGAGGTTGCCGACTCCTAGGCAGGCGTGGCGTCGTCTTGCGCGGAGCTCTCAAGGTTGTGAGAAGCCCGTGAAGTTTGTGAAGGTTCGGGTTGAGCCTACGCGCGAGCGTGAAAAACCACGACTAGTGGAAAGAGGCGGGTGCTCGAGTGGGAGCCGGTCCAAGTGTGGGCTTGCCTCAACGTGGACTAGGGGAGACCGGCAAGTCTCCGAACACCACGGAAAAACATCGGTTGTCCCTTGTCTCTTTACATTCAAGTATTTATCTTTTGCATATTTATCAATTGCTTGAATGTATTAGAATTGCTTATTATTAATTGATTGTTCAATTTAGCAATTCTAGTGTAGAGACTTAAATTTAGTTAGTGCACTAGTGAGCCTAGTTGATTTAGGCTTTAATTGTCAAAACCTATTTATCGCTTCCGCATATATAATTGATTAGGTTTTGACATAGGGGTTGATTAGAGCGAATTGTTTAGTTAGCGATCGAATTTCGTAAAACGCCTATTCACCCCCCCTCTAGGCGCATCCTCGACCCTACACCCTCACATAGCTAGAGTTAGCCTTTAGTGGTTGAGATGGGTCGGATAAAATTATCACATATGTGGGATACATATTGAAGTCGTATTAAACATTAAAATTATTTATTTTAACTATCTAATTGTTTACCTAGGCTTATCAAGCTACGTGTGAACGGGAAGATTGAATTGAACTACGCGAGTCTCTCGGACCTCTTGTCTTCTCGCTGGCTAGTCTCACGCCCAAGGATTGAAATCTCAGTTTTGTTCTAAATATTGTCTATGACCAAAGAACGAAATCTCGGCGACATCTCGCTATTTCAAACAAATTTCATACAAATTGTAAAAACAAAATTTGAATTTTGGATTTTAAAACCGAAATCTCGGCTGGTTTTATTGAGATCTCGGCGAGATTTGCTGAGATCTTAGCAAAATTACATTGAGCGAAAAATAGCCCAAACGACGTCAAAAACATTTGAATTTTTTTAAGGTTCCTGACATATCAATTATATTCCCATAAAAATTTAAGATGCTTACCAAATCTGTAGAATTTTTAAAAATTTAAACATTGCTACTGTCCTGATAAAACGCTGACCGGCAAGATTGAACCCAATGAAAAATGAAATAAACCACATTATAAAATTTTGAAATTTTTTGTGCAAGGTTATGAAGCATCATCAATATTCTCATAAAATTTTCAGATGATGATCAAACTGCGTGAATTTTAAAAATTTGGAAAGTGCTACTGTCCTGCTAAAAGCTTTACCGGCAAACTTCAACCAAATAAAAAATGATACAAACCAAGTTAGAAAATTTTGAAATTTTTGTGGATATTCCTGATGTATCATCAATATTTCTATAAAATTTTCATACGATGATCAAGCTTCAAGAAGTTTCAAAAATCCTGACAGTGCTACATCATCATAAAAGCCTGATGATCAATACATAGATTTTCTTTAGCAATCAAAAAATATTTAAAATTTTTAAAAATTTTGTAGAAGGGTTCTAAGTAAATGCTTAAGATCTCATAAAAATTTTAAGTCATGATCACACTCCAGAGAATTTATAAAATTCTTACAAGTGCAATGTACCATTTATGTTCTTTCTGTTTTTGATTTTTGAAATATAACAAGTGAAGTTCAATGCATATATAGATTTGATTAGGCAAACAAAAAAATAATTTTTTTTTGAAAATTTTATATAATGGTACCGAGTCTATTATTAAGCTTTCATAAAAATTTTGGATCATTATCAAACTCGAGAAAATTTATAAAATTCTGACAAGGTTACTGTCCCAATTATGTTCATTTAGTTTTTGATTTTTTAAAGATAAGAAATGAAGTCAAATTATTTTCAAAAATTTTTAGTATGATCCTACACTTCCTAGAATGGTATAATAAATTTTTCACATCATGATAAAGCATGCAAATTTTATAAAAATCCAATAGTGTTTCTACACTTTTTAAAAAATATCTCAAAAATTCGGGTTTTCATCAAAATTTCACAGGAGATGATTTTTTTTAAAGGTTATTGGACCAAATCCGGTCAGAAAAGTCAAATTCTAGTAAAAAATGGTAAGATCCCGACAAGATTTAGCGAGATCTCGCCGAGGTTTTCAAAATTATTATAGCAATTTAAATTTTTTGAATTTTTTACTTCAACCAACATTTTAAAATTTATCTACATCTGAATACCGTGATCCCAATAAAAATCTCGCGAAATTTCGGGGAGATTTAGGTCCTTTCGCGCCTCACTTTCGAACCATGTCTTTCAGCATTTACTCTTCTCACGCTTCCTGCTTCTCCTCCTCCTACTCCCCTTCTTATCCCCCAAGCAAGGTGCGCGCGCATCCTCTCTTCCTCTCGCTAGTCTAGTTATAGTCTCCTCTTCGCTGGTCCCAACCAAATGGTTCAAGACGAGCAGCAGGAGCGGGCGCTGACCGTAGGTGCACGGCAGGATCAAGAACCGGAGCTGGAGGGGGAGACCAAGAAGTACGTGCACGGCGAGGCGGCCTGCGACTACTGCGGCGGCGCTCAGGCTGTGGTCTACTGCCGGGCCGACACCGCCAGGCTCTGCCTGCCGTGCGACCGCCACGTGCACGGCGCCAACACGGTCTGCTCTCGCCACGCGCGCGCCCCGCTCTGCGCCGCATGCCGCTCCGCGGGGGCCGTCTTCCGCCGCGCTGCGGCCACGGAATTCCTCTGCTCCAACTGCGACTTCGGGAGGCACCGGGACGTCAGGCACGGTGGCGCGCCGCTCCACGACCGCTGCACGGTACAGGGGTACACCGGGTGCCCCTCGGCGCACGAGCTCGCCGCAGTCCTCGGGGTCCCCGAGTTCGAGAAGCCGCCGGCCGCCGATGGGGAGTGGTGGAACATCTGGGAGGAGCCACAGGTGCTCAGTCTGGAGGATATCATCGTGCCGACCACTTCTTGCCATGGCTTCCAGCCCCTCGTCACGCCGTCCTCCCCCAAGGTACTTCCTGACTTTACTGCTCACCGTCTGGCAAATTTACTTATTTTTCTACTTTTACTTTGATTTCTTCTCCCATCTAACTCTTGACTGATTGTTATCTGATGAACAAGAACCAGAGCTCGGCGGATGGGAAGATGAACGAGGAGGTCATACGACAGCTAGGCGAGATCGCCAAGTCAGACGGCGGCGCGCAGATAGCCGCTTATGAGGAGGCAGAGCAAGCTGGTGATCAGTTGCCTTCATGGGCACCATCACAGTACATTACTGGACATGACAATTTTGGTACAGAGAACAGCCATGAGGTTGCAACCATGCCGACCCCTGGTTACGAGGTATGATTTTACAGATTTCAATCTATCCGACGAATTTCCCCTGTCGTGTATTAACTATGAATTGAGCCAGGACTTTTCACTGCAATTATTCATCAACCAAGAAGAAATTTGGCACAAATGTTAACTGAAAATTGTACTTAGACAGCTGATAGTGTCTGCAGCATTGCCGTTTGAACGGTAGAGACTGTTATATAGTATTGTACATTGGTTTGGTAACATCATAGATCTAACATATATATTCAAAATTTGCTAAAATCATAATACAAATAATTCTAAGGCCGTAAAAATCCCAAACCATCAAAATCGAAACCAATTCAATCAACGAATTTGACCCATTAAAGAAGTGATCTCTTGAAAATTTTCAAATTTCTAGGCATACCCGGACTTACTAATGATATGGTTTTCTTATTCTTATCTATCAACAGTAGGTTCCTTTTACCCTTGCTGATTCACAGCTAAATTGTTGAACCTGGGCAAGAATATCGTATTGCCATTCCTCCTTTAGTGAAGTGGTACTAGTAGAACTGGGTCATTAAAAAACAGACTTGGTCTAATTCTGCAGTATAACAGCCAAGAGCTTTGGAGAACATACATTAAATCTGCACAACTTTTCATTATTAATTCTTTTTGTAAACAGTACCTGTTTACTTGGTGATCGACTAACATGCTAGTTTATCTGGCTGGCAGAATGGCAGATGGAACAATGGTGATTCTCAGGCCTTAAATGATGCTTGCAATGCCGAGTTCGCACATGAGCAGACTCCAGTTAGCTCAGCTGAAGCACGCCTTTCATCATTTGTTCACATGTCAGAAATTTGCCCCAGCATGAGCAATGGTAGCAGTATGGAGGATAACCACCAGGTGAATCCTGGCAATGGCATGCCAATGCAAGCTTTCCCCAAAAAGGGTGGCCTTGATGTTGTTCCCTGCCCTGACCGGGACTCTGTCATTTCCCGCTATAAGGAGAAGAGGAAGACAAGAAGGTGAGATATGGCTATGGCATGATATGATTTTTTTGAATTTTTTTTAAGGATCAGTTTGGTTTGAAAATTTTCTTATTTACCTAATTGTATGACCATGGAAATTTTGTAGATTCGATAAGCAGGTCCGGTATGAGTCCCGCAAAGTTCGTGCTGATGGCAGGTTGAGGATTAAGGGGCGTTTTGCAAAGGGAAATCAGATTTAAGCCTTCCTTTCAGTAACATATAGTGGATCTTGGAGATGAAGAGCACTAATCAGGTGGAAGTGCAGACAATACAGAATGTGTCAGCATTTTGTTTGCCTCCAGTCTGATAGCTGATAGCTCATATACAGTTCTAATTACGTATTTTTTCCATCATGTGACTACACTATGTTGAGGAGAGTTTATTTTAATCCAACCCTTGTATATAGTTTTACATATAAGGTCGGTGATATTACAGGCAGGGAACAGTGCCAGTATGTATGTTTTGCATGGCTTCAGTGCAATCATTTTCAAGGGTGACGGTTAAAAATTGATTGCAAAATCCTTAGCAATTTATCTCTGATTTAGTTATATTTCCAATTTTAAAATCAAAATACTGTACAAAAGGCATAGCCTGGTTTATACGGAAGCTATGTATTGTCAGCAAAAGGATTCATCTTTGATCTACATTATACATATGAATATATGATTTCAGAGAGCAAAATTTCTCCTCCATACTGGACAATGCATTGTATCGTACAATTTGATTACTGATTGTGTTTTGCATCATCAGCAAGTCAAAGCCTCACTTTCTACACTCGACCCGGAATTTACAAGCTCAATTGCCCCCGAAACCGGCAATCCAGAAGGACTAGAAGATGGTCTGCTCACCGAGCTCCTGCCCCGCCATGCCTTCCCTTATCACCCTCTCGAAGAACTGCTCGAGCGTGTCCTTGCCATAGCTCGGCGTCCTCTCGTCGCTGTACTCCCCAGTCTCCGGGTCCAGCAGCAGCATGCTCTCCGACGCGTAATACCTCCCAATCTTGCCGAACTCCGCGGCGTCCTCCAGCGCCGGGAACACCTTGGCCAGTCCATCGAGCACGCAGATGACGCCATCCATGATCTGGATCGGCACCTTGATGAACTTGGGCTCGCGGCCGAGCAGCCGGAACAGCATCTCCCCCTGCTCCAGCGGCGTGAGCGCCTTCCCCGGCCCGCCGACGGGGAGCACTTTGTTGGCCTTGTCCTCGTCGAAGATGCAGTCGGCGATGAAGGCTGCGAGGTCCTCCTCGCTGATGGGCTTGCAGGCGCACAGCCTGCCGTCGCCGAACATGACGTAGGGCTGGCCGTTCTTGACGGTCTCGACCTGGCCGCCGAGGCTCTTGAAGAAGGCGGTGGGGCGGACGATGCTGTAGGTGAAGGCCGGGTCCCGAGCCGCCTCGGCGGCGAGCTCGTCCTCGAACTTGAGCTTGGCGCGCTGGAACTCGAGGAGCGGTTTCTGGACGCAGATGGCGGAGAGGAGGACGAAGTGGGCGGCGCCGAGGCTGCGGGCCGCCTGGAGGGTGTGCAGCGTGGCGCGGTAGTCGACGCGCCACGAGTCCTGCACGCCGCCGCCGCGGCTGGCGAGGCAGCAGACGGCGGCGTGGACGGGGCCGTGGGCGGAGAGGTCGGCGAGAAGCGCGTCCGGGTCGGTGACGTCGGAGAAGACGACGCGGGCCGGGGCCAGGTCAGCAACAACGTCCTCCGGGGAGTTGCGGCCGCGCATGCCGCTGCGGGGGCGGGCGACGGCGAGGACGCGGTGGCCCCGGCGGAGCAGCTCGCGGACGACGAAGCAGCCGATGTAGCCCGTGGCGCCGGTTACGAGGACGGTGCTCTCGGAGGGGGCCAGGGAGCGAAAGGGTTGGGCTGCGGCAGTCGGGGCGGGCGTTGGCGGCGGAGGTGGGGCGGAGGACGCGAGGAGCGGGCCGCAGCGGCGGAGGCGAGCGTTTGGAATGGTGTTGGGGAAGGATAGGGAGCGGGGAGTGGGGCGAGCGGAGGTGGAGGAGGAGGTCGGGGTGGCGGTGGGAAGGTGGGAGGAGAGGAGGAGGGCGGCCATGGTGCTCGACGAAATGCGTGGGGAGCTGGCGGGCGTTTGTGGTGGTGGCGGGGCGAGGGAATCCGGGAGGGCGATTTCGGGACAACACAGGGTAGAGGCAACGGATTACGTCATCTCTAGTTGAAAATTAGCCGACGTGGTGGCCAAATATGCGGCTCAGTCCGGCACAGTATGGCCCAAACGCGACATGGTTAGTTTAGACATGACTATTAAATGAACTGTGTCATATTGGTCCACATGTTGAGATCACGGTCTAAGCACGGGCTGGGTAGCTCTCGGACCGAGGTCGGCCATCTAGAGCATCTCCAATGGTAGCACCAGCAGTTGGCTATAAGAGTGTCCATGTCAGTACTATAGACAACATATTCAATGGATAGACTATAAGACTGGCTATAACAGTTATTGATCTTTGCATGGCAAAAATAGAATGCACGGATCAATAATAAACTTTATCTTTGTGGCTTTTTTGTGTGACATGTGAGCAGTACCCAAACACAGCACAGCACAATCCAAAGATGACACATAGTTCTTAACTATAATAAAGCAAAGTGCATCAACATGCGTAAGAACAAAGCAAGAGTGTACACTGAAGCAGATCATTTACTCCAACCAGAACAGATAATTTGAACAAAGCAAATCTCTTTACCAACTCCCACTAGTAAATCTCTTTACTCCAACCGAATAGATAATTTGAACAAAGCACTTGACCGGATGCATCAACATGCGCATGACAAAACAAATCAAAACAATTAAAGCGTAATTGCAAGACTAAGCCTAGTTCGGTTTACTTAAACTAGAGTCCATTTCACATAATCCAAAAGTCCAACAAGACATTCCAAAGAAGACATTCCAAAATCCATTTCACTACCCCCGCCATCAAAAGTCGAACATCACATCCAAAGCAAATTTCTTGTTGAGATGAACTTGAATGACCACCTTCATCTTGATTACCTAGAGAAAGAGATAAAATAAAATGATAAGAATGAATGGATAAGTACAATGGGCGACCATATAAGCGTAAAAATTGTAATATTATAAAATTGAGCTTACATGATAAAAATATTGAAGACAGTGACTAATCATTATTTGTATTAGCAAACCGTTGCCAAATATGGGCAACTAAATCCATCTTTAGTTTTGTGTGGGTTGAACAATCACGGATAGACGCATTCCTCGCAAGACATCATTAAAGCATGCGTGTCCATTAGTGCCCTTTTTCACTTGGTGGAAGAACAATGGGCGTGCATGGATCATTTAAATCAATCTGCATCGCACCATTTCTCCTCATCTTCCACTATCATATTATGGAGAATTACACAAGCCTTCATGATTTGTCCAATAATGTTTCGGCTCCATACCCGTCTTTGGGACGACGCAAGACGATATTGAAGCGAGCTTGTAGTACACCAAAAGCACGCCCACATCTTTCCTTGCCCTTCTTGTTTTTTTTGCGAACGGCTTGTGCTCATCTATTTGAGCGACGGTATAGTCTTCACGAATGCAGCCCATTAGGGTAAATTCCATCGGCAAGGTAGTACCCGTGTCATAGTGATTTCGTTGATGTAAAAATGAACTCGAGGAGCTTCACCTTTTATTGCCTCAATGAACAACGGGGGTGGTTGAGTACGTTGATGTCGTTGTTGGACCCAAGAACACCAAAAATGCATGCCAAATACGAAGATCATATGAAGGTCTTGCCGAGGATGATGGTTGGGGTTCCATAGTCACCGCGGGTAAATTGCCCTTCCATGTCAGAGGACAATTTTCCCGCGCCAATGCATGCATCGATCACATCGCCAAGCATTCCAGAAATCCACGAGACTCTCCAACTTGAAGCAAACGCTCAACATCGTCGGCCAGGGGCGCCGCAGATACTCTTCTTCAAATATCTCAATCACCCCTTGCACAAATTTTTCCAAACAATCCATTGCGAGTTTGTGCAACCTTCAAGTACTCATCAAGAGAATCAAGAAGATGCCATATGCAAGCATACGGATTGCCGATGTGCATTTCTGCAATGGCGAGAGCCCTATGCGATGTGTACAATCCTCTCTAAGAGTAAAATAACTAGACCACTCACCTAGAGCGCTCACTATCCGTAGGAAGAGAGGCCGTCTCATCCGAAATCTTCTACGGAACATTGTATCAGTGTACAGCGGTTGTTTTGCAAAATAATCTGCCACAAGCTGGTTATGAGCCCCTCCATGGTCCCTTTTGATGTACCTCCTTCGGCCGGTTTGACGCCTAGATGGACCATTATTCAAATTGGCCTTGATATTGGCTTCAAGACGCCGAGAGAAAGAGGCAAGTACATTTTGCTCGGCAAGAAACTCTTCTAAAGGATATATATCGGCTGGGTCTACAGAATCATCGGATTCGTCGGACATGTTTGAAGGGGGAGAAAGAGAGAAGTTCTTCTGGAGTGTAGGTGAGGATAGAATTGTTCTTCTGGACTGCACATATATATATATAGGATGAAGCTCTCATCCTATTTACTGTCTTGGGACTGGTTTATTGACTGGAATTAATGGATTAATAGTTGTTGGCTGCATGTATGTCTTGGGACTGTTCTATTGACTGCATGTATGTCTTGGGACTAATCTCACTACATCTCCTACAATTACCAAAAACCTTTGTAAATCAGTACAGAAAAGATAGGAGGTCTGTTAACTCATGTACATAACTCATGTACAGACTGCAAGGAGACTAAATCACTAGCCGAATGGGAGAAGGAATGGCAAAATTTATATGCAAGGAGGTCTGTTAAAGTGTTAAATAATAATATAGACATCAAAATATCCAAGCCTTCTCTCCTTTTCTTTTTCTTTTTTCTTCTTAACAACAGAGGGTACTCTCTATGTTCGTGTTCCATCTCCTAATAAAAATGTTGATATAGCATCTGGTACTGTCTATGGCTCTATGCTGCATTTAAGCATAAGGATGGGGTTGATATATCATAAGGATGGGGTTGTACTGACAAATTAACAAGCACAAACCAACCAATTTAAGCATAGTCCAAGGAAGGACTTCATCCAACAGAACTAATTTCAGCCCAAAGAGAAGGACATGCTGACCAAGACAATGTATATTTTACTGAAAGTCTATTTTCAGTTTCTCACCAATCATCATCTACTGTTTTTTTAATGTGGCAGAATAAAATGTATGTTATTCTTTAATTGGATCATTAGAATTATTCAGTTGGAACAAGCCTAACCACACAAGCTATTCATGTGTTTTGCTTGCCGTTGGATCTTTCCATTTCAATGAGTGGTATAAAAATGCTTAGGCTAAGTTCAGATGGACAACTAGCTGTTCCCTACACAATTTGCAAAAGCTTTGTTGCAAAAGGAATAATCTAATGCACATTCAGCCGAGGCATTCCAGAGCAAGTAATAGGCACTCATTTTCTTGTCAATGCATGGAACAAGCCTAACCACACAACTGTACTTTTTTTTCCCTTCCCAGATATGAATTATAGCTCAAGGAGACAATCCAAATCCCATTGATACTTGGCACAATAAACAGTAAGAAATAAGAACTGATTTTAACAGATTTAGTATTGACAACAAGACGTAAACTTAACAGATTTAGTATTGACAACAGAGGGATACATGCATTCAGTTGGAAATACTTACTGTATGTTCAAGCTTGTGATTTGAAACATCCCCTGTAAAGCAAATAAAAGAAAGAAAATATGTTACATGATGTGCACAGAAATAGAAGGGCGCACTACCAATACTCATATATCCCATATATATCCCATACAGTGTGCGCAATCCACATATATATCCCATGGCTAATTGGTTATATTAATTTCCTGCACTGTTTCATTGAATGACATGCAAGCTAGACCAGTATTTACCCTGAGTTGTGTCCCCAATAAGAAATAATCTAATGCAGCTAATGTAAATACAACAATGGGCATTCTCATTAAAAAAGAAACCTTACAAGCTACGCATATGGTTCAGGTAACATTTGCAAGTCAAGAGAAAATGCTCGATCTCAAAATGAAACTGAGCTACGCATATGGTTCAGGATAAGGTGATCTTTACCTCAATTCTTGTTGCCAAATAATTTCTCCCTCATCATCTTCAATCCTATCACATGCTCAGCCTTCATATCATCTGACATGTCATTAGTATTCATGTTCATCAAAGACTTGTACGTCTCCAGCATGGTAGTATCCCTCTTCATCCTCGCTGCCTCAACCTTTGCATCAGAAACACGCTGTTGGGTCGCTATAAACTCTTCATGGCGTTTTTGACTTGCAGCTTGCAAATCCATGTATTTCTTCAGATCCTCTTGCAAGCTAGTGTCATTAACATTGCCCTTGCCTTTAGCATTGCGTTCTTTCTTAGCACGTTTTGTCCCTATCGGCCTTTCTTCTTCATCATCATCAACAGTGACAACACTCTCTTGAACCCCCTCTCCATCCAACTTAGAAATAAAATGAATCAGAAAAAAAAATTAAAAATAAAATGAATCAAAAAAAATTTAAAAAAAGTTAAAACAATTGAAAAGTCGTAAAGTTTGAAAAAATCATAAAAATTTTGAAAATAATCTAGAATAATTAGAAAAAACTCAAAGAAATGTAGAAAAATCTTTTTGAAAAATCTATGTAAATCAGGAAAAACTAAATAGACCGTGCTTAGGCTGTGCTGTGTCGTGCCGGCCAACAGGGCGAGGCGATGACCTAGCCTATTGGGCCGTGTCCATAGTATCAGGCCGTAGGCTACCCTAGTTCGCACGTCCCATTTGGCCATCACTAGCCGAATACAATGAGATTTTGGGATGTTGAAGAGGTATAGCTTTTCTAAAAAATTATTTTTTATTTTTTAACTGAAAAGTAGTTGTAATTTTTTATAAGAGATTGTTTAACAAGCAGCTAATTTTTCTCAGCTATATTTTGCGAAAGCAGGTTTCGTCCACCTTTTGACTTTTGCTAATTATATATGGTTTCTAGTTTATGTCAAAAGTTGCTTTTAAAACTAAGTTGTTTGAGAGGCTTGATAGCATTTCGGAAGCTGAAATTGGTTTAAAGCCCTCAAACAAAGCCTTTGTCGTTGGTTTCACCACACTGCATGGTGGAGCTTTGTTCCGATGCACACCGTGTTTCTATTGTCAAGTTTGGTTTATAACACGTATTTAACTTCACCACCACCGTTGTTTACGTCCCACCCCTGTCGCATATGTCATTAAAATAACTATTATATTTTTTAGCAGTTAATTTATTCGTTATAGAGTAATTTTTATTTTATTAGAGATTTTTAAGGATAAAAGAGGGATTTAAGAAGAGAAGAATTAAGGTTAGGAACGTGAATAACTATCATTCGGCGTCGCTAGGTTCCTTTGCTTGGATCCTTTTAGCAGTAGGCCGGATAAAAACCACCTCGGAAACAGGAGAACGTGGCAGAGGCCTCAAATCACCTGGGCCGAAGCCCAATTCGCAGGGAAGGCTGTCCCAGTAAAGCCCATCTTCCGGAAGCTTCTTAAACCGGGGCTCACCCATCTGCAGAGGAAACCCTAGCGGCCGCCGCTCTTTTCTTCCGCGCATTCGCCTGCTGCGTCTTCCCATCTCTGGCTCCCGGCCTCTCGTCGGTTTTGAGTTATGACGTGCTCTCATCAATGTTTCTCTGGGTCTTCTTCTTCTTTGTATCCATTTATGTTTCCTTTGGAGCCATCGTGGGTTTGCGTTGTGTTGTCCGTGTGTCCTGGATCTGAATGAGATCGGGAGCCTTTCGTTTTGTGCTTGCTTCTCTCACATGCGGCGGGGTTGCTGGCTGGATGTGCAATTTATATTTTTGCAAGAAATTCTCTAGGCGTTCTGAAGTTTCATTTTTCTTTCTTTGATTGGCTTATGTGCAAGGTTATTGGATTTGATAGTGTTTGGTATTGGCCGGTGATGACAGCGTGAGGTATGAGCCTCGGTAACTATTTTGCGCATCGGGTAAAGTTTTACCCGGGTTACTGGTGGCAGAGATCAATGTGCCAAAATGCTAATCTGAGGTCAAATCATCCCTTTGTTGCTCTGTATACTGTCAATCTGAGCAAGCCATCGGCCTGGCCAAGAAAATAATAAGAACTGGCCGAGTGGAGTGATGATTCCAATCACCATAGTAGGAGCATGTAAAAGCGATCTTGCTTGCACCAGTCCAGCCGTACATGATTCGTTCTTTCATGGCATGGAGATAATCGTGCAGAGCGATGGTACCCATGTTTTTTTTTTGTTCTTTCAGATCATACTCTCCTCAAGTCAGTATTTCAAGGGCTGTCCGTTTATAAGGTGCAAAGAACCTAATGATAAGTGAAGAAACGATGAGCAATCCGTTCTTCCAGGTGAAACTATCAAACTAAGAACAAGTATCTTCACTAATGTAGGCGAATTGGGTGATATTTGTCCTTACGTTGGGTGGGGCCTTTTGTTAAAGTTTATAAGCAAGATAGCAATTGAACAGAGTTTTTGTTGCAACTGTACACTCATGCACGGATGTATCGGTTGCCATAGAGGTGGGACTTGGCCGTGCCGGGCCGGTCTGGTCATTTCTTTGTGCCGGGCTGGGCCAGTATGGATGGTAAAAATCAAGGCCCGGCATGGCCTAAAGGCACGTTGGGCTACTGTCGGGCTGGGTCGGTCCGAACACGGTACTGAAGAAAACGCAGCACACTAAATATTTTTTTATAAATTCATACGTTGTTCAAATGGAAAAGTTGTCTACATGAAAAAGATGTGTCTCAAAATTATCTACAACTTTCATGTAGAATATAAATTCATATGAGCAAAGGAAATTCTGAAAAATGCAGATTACCTAGAGATATGGCGTCGGTCTGAAACTATACAGCGCACTAAATATTTTTTTATAAATTCATACGTTGCTCAAATGGAAAAGTTGTCTACGTGAAAAAGATGTGTCTCGAAATTCTCTACAACTTTTATGTAGAATATAAATTCATATGAGCAAAGGAAGACACTGAAAAATGCAGATTACCGAGAGATGTGGCGTCGGTCCGAAACTACACAGCGCACTAAATATTTTTTTATAAATTCATACGTTGCTCAAATTGAAAAGTTGTCTACATGAAAAAGATGCGTCTCGAAATTCTCTACAACTTTCATGTAGAGTATAAATTCATATGAGCAAAGAAAGACCCTGAAAAATATAAATTACAGATTCGAACTGTGCCGACCCGAGCACGGCCCATACAGTCAGCCATGCCGGGTGGCCCATCGTGCCAGGTTTTTAGGCCCGGCCCGGCAAGCCATTCGGGCCGTGCTAGTCCGACCTATTTTTTTTCGTGTCAGGTCGTGCTGGCTCACTAAGGCCCGGCCTAATTCCCAGGTCTAGTTGCCATGAGGCTTCCAGGCGACTGCTGTAAGCTGTTTGTACTATATCTGTAGATACATAACTAACCCTTGTCATATAGTGTGTTTGGTTATCTACACTATCTTAGTTTGTTCTGTATAAGTCATTCAGATTAGCTTTAGTCTACATAAGTGGATGCAAGTTTAGTTGTTTGGTTGCTTTCTTATGCTATTACGGGCCTGTATTTGAGAAAAGCCTAATTTCTGGTCTAGATGAACAGGAAATCAAACACGTCTAAGAGATACAGTTGTATGAACTCATGTGATTTAGGTACCATACAGGCAACTAAACACACCCATAGTGGAGGAAGAACAATTGGATGATACAGATCTTACCTCTTCCTAGTTGTAAATAGCACTCGAGCATAGTATGGATTTAAAAGAACAAGCCCTTACTTTAGCTGAACTTAATTAATACTGGACCAACTATAGTAGTGTAAGGTCATTAATCCATTAATATATGGCAAGATGATGGAAGCATGTTGTTGACAACAGTGACATGGACATCAACGTTTTGATTTCTAGTACATCATTTTCTAGTACTTCTTCTTTAATGCATAGCAGAGCTCTTGCCGCTTTTTTGAAAAAAAAAATTCTAGTACGTCATTAACTACTCGGTCAAGCACCTGAATCTTACGACGAATAACTCTACTCGGCATGTTCGATGTCTTAAATGGTACGTGGGTTTTACAATGAATAGCAAATTGTGAATCATGTAGTTATCCAATGGTATATTGTGAATTTTCTATAATTGATTAGGTTTCATCTAGAATTTTGTCGAAGTGTGCTACTCCTTGCTAGGGCATTGCCCTTCTTGTTGACGGTAGTGCACACTCAGAACTCACGGGGGTGATAATAAGGGCATGTAGTACAACTCTGGCATCAAGGTTAAAAAAATTTGTTTTCAGATCGTATTTCAGAGGCGGTTAAAATATGGAATTTCGGTAATCTGGCAAAATTTCAAAAACAAATTTAAAATCTGGTATTTTAGTGACCGTAAAACCAAAATTTCGACTAAAATCACTGAAATTTTGGCTTTTTTCAACCCCTATGAAATAGTCTCCCGAGGCAAGAAAAAATTATGAAAAAAATGAAACAATCATGCAAGCATTTATCTACATTTCGTATCTTGTTGAATGCAAAATACTGGGAAAGACAGCACAAAAAATATTCTCAACCGTTTGGAAAAACGAAAGTCTGTTCAGAACAAGGTTCTCCAGCCTTGCATTCTTCTTCCGCCTTAGGATATCAAATATAACAGACACATTTCGGTCAGTGTCTGTCTTAGCTCCCTCTGAAGAATCAGCAAGCTGCATATTAAAGAACATCATATGAACCCATGGTTTAAGTGATGAAACAGTCTGCAAGTCTAGTGATTACACACATATGACAAACATGTCATTGGAGAGGAGAAGTCTATCTGCCTGCCCAGAAACTAGCTGACGAAGATCATCAACAGATGTCACCGGAACATTAGACTGAATCGGAGCCGCTCCAAACTGTAAGGATCTTAACAAATGTCATGACAAGGGTCATGTAAGCAACTGAACTAAATCCTAAACCCTAAACGGTTTATGCAGAAGTCGTGAAGCAACAGCGACGCCGCTTCCGGGCAAAAGAACAATCCTTCGAAGCAGGACATGTCTGCGAAGCAAGACCAGTGGCACTGACATTAACTGACATTAACACATGGATGGTGATCAGGGTTCACAAAATCGATATTGAAAAACTGTTCGAAAATAAAAAAAATATTGAGTCAAAAATCTCTCAAAAATCATCAGAAACAGAAGGGTTAAGAATTCAAAATTTTTGAAAAAAACTCAAAAACACCGGTTTTCACCGAAAATCGATCGGCCAATTGGTGGGTGCTGACCACCGTGGCGTTGCCACACGATTTTGACCTAAAATTGGTCGATTTGACTGAAAACCGGTTGGTTTTAACCGAAAATCGACTGGTTTTACGTCGCATAATTTTTTTTGAAATTTTTGAATTTTTTAAATTAGACCAATTTTAGATATTGAACTGACTCCGTACGGTCTAAAACTATAGTTTTTGACAATTTTGGAACCCTGGTGATCAGTGAATTCTAGGGATCTTCAAAAACCTACAAGATGTGATAACACTTACAATTCAAAGCTACATCAGGTCAGGTAGTCATCTCAACATGCAACATTGAGCTCTAACAAGCTTACGATACACCCATCCCCCCCCCCCCCCCCCCCTCCCCGGGAAAATTCAATCATGCCAAAAATAAATAAAACAAATGTTGTGCCACACAGCATGGAAGAACAACTAACACAGTCAAACTCCATATTCCATTCAAAATGAAATTTGTATATGTATTTTTTTTTGCAAATTTTCACATGTATTTCTTAGAAAAGGTATTACAATTCGTCATAAAACATTTGGTGCTAAGTCTGGTCCTAAAACTATGAAAACTAGTAAAATTTGTGATCATCTTGGTCCAAAATCCTAAAATCTTGCCAAAAATCTTGAAATCACTGTAGCAATTTGAAAATTTTCAATTTTTTTATCCCACAGAGTTTTGAAATCTCGATGATATTTTGAACCATGGTTGGCACCAATTCCATGGATGATTAAAGAGAGAACAAAATTGGTTTATGCTTAGACAATATCAACAAAGGGATAGGACCCCATGCGGTCTCTATAAGGACTGCAACTTAACTAGCCTCCATAGGTTAGGATCATCCGATCGAGCCAAAGAATGGTCTGTATTGTTCAGCAGTGTGTTGCTACAGTATATATTACCAAAAAAAATTGGCATAATATTTTTTAAAGGGATAATTCATACCATATCACTCCAAAGTTTGGCACTTCAAGAAATGCTACCCATTGTCTCAATGACATTTGGCCCCTGGACCCACATGTCATTGAGACAACAAGTGATATTTCTTAAAGTGCCAATAAATGGAGTGTATAGTATGAGTTATCCTTTTTTAAATGGTACTCCCTTCGTTAAGAAATATAAGGTCTATAGTTTGAATGATCTTATTCAGTAATATATGGCTTGCATGTATATTTAATGAGGTTTTTCTACTACATCCCTATTTATTCTCTCTCAACTACATGCATTTATTCATTACCATCACACATGAACTATTATCTCTCATCTTCTAAGATAATTAAGCGAAGGTATCTAAATCATTTTCACTTAGCAGTAGAGTGTCTGCGCGCATGGAGTTCATCGGGTTCTTTGCTCTCTGCATCTCTGGTGAGCTTGTGAGAAACACCATCTTTCTTCAGTCATCAAATGATTAGTGCTGTGAATGCTAGACTGACAGGGAAAAATGTTTAGTTTTGGAAGATTGTCATAGTATGGCAATAGCAAAATAGCAAAACTTATTTGGATTATAATGTAGAACACTGTTCAAATTCTATAGTTTTAGAACCAATAATCATATCTTACTAAAATTTATGCTCACACCTAATTGAACCATTATATGCAGCAATAGGATAGCTATTTTAACACCAGCTAATACATAGCATCAAAAGAGGGTAACACTAATACATAGCATGAACCACCTAGCATCTTCTAAGATATTTAAGTACGGGTATAGAGCGGAAAAATTGCAATAGCTACACTATAGATTCCCTCAGTGCATAAATATATTGAAATAGCTACTCTTGAGGACATGGAGTACAGTGAAACAGAGGGAGCAGATTAGTAGTATTGTTTTAGCAAAACAGTTATTCCTTTTGAGTTGGCTTGTTTGATGCCACCTTGTAAATACCATTTTTGACATTTATGTTTCATTACCAATTTTATTTTTTGTAGCAACACACAGGCATTGAACTAGTAACACAAATATAACAATGAGTAACCAACCGTATGAGTTTAATATGCAACATGATAATCACAATTTAACAAGTTATTTTATCTGGTAGTCTAACAAAGTTTCAAAAGTATCAAATATTTCTTTACGTTTTGCAAAACAATACCAAATATTCACGTAAGCAAGTGGAAGTATAGTATTTCATGTCAAGCTCTGGGGACAGCGGTGGGAGGGTGAAGCCATAGAGGAAGAGCTAGGCTAGCATGGGCTATTTGGCTGGCCAAATTAAAACTGCTAGAATATGGGCTAAAAAATTCTGGATATTCGAAAATTATGTAATACAATTATCCAAAAATATAATCGGAATAACCCGATCTGATGGATAATGATCTCTTGAGTTCAATGCAGAATCCTAAACCAACTATCCGAGACCGATGCCAAATTCGATAACTATCCAACAGGACTAGTCAAATCCGAGCCGAATAAATCTGATCCGTCGGTTGATCAGCGTATATCCAATCCGATTGCACCCCAACTCGCTACGGTTGCAACTAATCCTTGGGTGCGGTCAAAAGTAGAATTTCGGAAAGGGGACGCCAAGTGCAACGAAGGAAAGAGATAAAAAAGGAAAACTTTTGACTTTGAACTTTTGATTTTGCCTCCTTGTAATTCCAACTTTGAACATTCAATTCTCACTCCTCACACTTTTGATTTCTACTTTGACCTTTCAATTTCAAATCCGGCTACATCGCCGCACCCACCAAAGATGAGGAGGATGACGACAAAGGTGGGAGCCACCTCTTTGCTTGGCCCCGTGGGCTTTGGCAATGGTGAATAGCCAACCGAATAACACAATCTTCTAGCGAGAGTAACAATTATTTTCTTGTTCAGCGAGAGTAACCCATAAGGCGTGGTGAAGAGGAGGGTAAAGTCTTGCTATAGTACGAAAATTGCTATAAGGTAGGAGTGAGTCTTGTTAATTTTATGAACTGTGACAATTAGAGTGTCAAAGGCGAGGCATGGATGGAGCAGCTCACCTACAAAAGCCAACGTGCACGGACTGACTAGTGACAGTGTGGTGTTGCATGAGCCATGCACGCGGCGTTGCATGCATGTTTGGGAAAAAAAGGAAAGTGAGAGAGAGAGCATTAGTGGGAAAGGAATCGGTGGCAACTGTTGAGATATGATTGAACTCTATCTCTTGCACATGTGAATTTGAAATTATTTCTAAAGATATTTTTGAATTAATTTGATTATAACACCTCATTGTACAAGATAAATCAATCTATAATCATTAAAGAAAAGAGAGTTCATCTTCTTATGTTGTATGTGTTCTTCGTGATTGTTCGATGTCAGGACCACAATTATACACAACAAAAACATAATAAAAGATTTCATATATTAAATATTAACCTATCGATTGACCTTGTAGTCGAACTTACATGAATATATCACACAGGGCTAAACTAAGAATAGTAAAAAAAACTACAGTAGAGCAAAAAATATAGATAAACCCCTCAGTATACCATAAAAAACTGACAAAGCTCACACCCTAGATGTTTGTCTCCTCCTAGTAGTCCTTTTCTAAAGCTGGCATAGACTTCTCTTTAACTGATAATTTTGTATTGGCAAGGGTGAGTATTTAAAACAATCAGCAAGTTGTGCACAGAATGCAAGTCTAGCATACTATATGCAAGACTTATTCCAATGAAAAGGCTAATATGCTTATTTTGTAGTAAAACAATATTTATAAATGAATACAATAAATATATTGAAATGACAGTAAAACAAATAATAGTAATAATAATTTTCAAGAATAAACAGTTTCACAATCCTAAATCATATTCTAAACTTCCTTTGACATACAGCCTCCCTTCCTAAGTTTCATTTTATAAAATCTACCCCTTAACTGTAATTCTCGAGCATTATCCATAATCGCGGATACAGATTTATACTTTGCAGAGGTTATGCACTTTACTCACACGACATGGCCAATCTCTTTTTGCCTCTAATTTCACGCTTCCTTTGATGATCGGACAAGAGGTCATAAAAAACCTTTCAGAAATATTTATCCTAACACTGATCCTCCCTGGTAAGCCATACATTATCATTTCCCTTAGCGGAGGTGAAGTATAGGACCGGCGTACTGTTGGACCAATGTGAGATTGAAGTACACCACATCCTCTGCCATAACCACACTTTCTTGTAACCATATATTCCATGTGATTATCTGCCTGAGATATCACATGTGAAAGTGCATCTAGGCACTAATGTTATTTTGGTGATTAATGACAAACGCATATAATGACAATCTATGTAATTGTGTAAATATTTAACTTAGTGCTTAACAAATGACAAACCTCTAATATGATTTTATTGCTATGAGACTAACATGTTTATTGCCAAGTTAAGTATTAGTCTCATCTATTTAGAGGAAAATCAAGTGGAATAGTTAAGCAAAGATAAGGTATGCAATCTCGGTATCCCTTCTATATTTGTTATTGCATTCCTTTTGTGCAAATGCATAGTGAACTCTAAGTAGCATGTTGATTATATATATGCACATTGGTTCATGTCATATTTATTTATGCATATATATTCATTTGAGTTCATTATGTGCTTTGCTTTTAGTATGCATGTATTAACTAGAGTTAAACTTCACATTGCTATAGATTGACTTGGTGCATGCATGTCTTAGTTGTGTATCTTCTCATGCACTTCTCTTAGTGAAGTTTAATCTAGAGTTGGATCACATATTTACTCTTATTCCAAATATTAGTTGCACATGTACAATTCGTGTATATTCTATCATGTGCTTCATTTAAGTAAAGACTGTGATCCTTGCCATGATTTAATTGATTCATCATATCGGCAATTATCTCTCTAGTGCATATAGATCAATTGCATATTCATCATGATGCACTTAGTAGTGAACATTTCTTTTGTCAAGTGTTTCCATTTATGTTGTGCTTCTTTATATGAAACACTTGTGGTAATCAACTGCTCACAAATATCAATTTCTTCATATCTATTGAGCTTTTGGGACTAATGTCTTTCATGAGTGGTTTGGAAAGAATTATGTCCCGTGTGTGCATGATGACCAAAGTATCTTGGAGGATGACCGTTAAGCCGAGGTCAACAAGACGGCGGTGTCACCAAGAGTTGAGGACTAGGTCAAGATCGACTTGGCGTGGAGATCATCGGAGAGGATGATCAAGTCAAGGTCGATAGGACGAGAGTCTCATGAGGTGAATCGAGTCAAGTTGGACAAGGCGAAGATGTCATCAATCATTTGGTAAAAGACATCATGCACATTGCATCCACGGAGAAGACGACATGCGGATTGAATGTAAGACTTAGATTTCTCGTTTGAATTTGAGTCTAAGGATTGCCGTACTATTAAGAGGGATGCAACGTCGAATGACTTTTAGATGTGTCAAGTGCTCAAGTGATCCATCCTTGTGAAACTTAAAGAGAGAGTGGTGTTGGTGGTGCCGAAAAGTGAAAATTGTAGGTCTCTCTTGAATTCTTTGTGAAATCTGGATTTATCCTTTGAGATTTGGGTAGTGAGACCTTGTTATTTGTGTAGCCCTTGTTCTTAGCTTTCGATAGAGTCTAAAATCACTGAAATCGAGTCCGGGTCAAAAGTTATGCTCGTTTTAAATGGTTTTTCATCCAATCCGGAGTATCCGGGGTTAAGTCCGAATATCCGGGTTGGTACTCTGTTAGGTCAATCCGAGTATCCGGTTGTCCCGGGTTGAGTATCCGGGTTAAGTCCGGAGTATTCGGTTTTCTTGCAGTTCAAACGGCTAGTTTTTTTGAGACCTCTATTTAAAGCATCCTCCTTCCTCACTTCAAAGTGGCCGTTATCCTGCAACTTTGGGGAGCTTCCTCTTGTTCTTGAGCCCCTAATACACCCCTCTACCCTTAGATCTAAGTGATCCCCTTGGAGAGAAGGGTTGAGAAGAGTTTGAAGAGTGAGGTGCTAAGGTTGGTGGAAAAAGTGAGAATTGAGGTTCCCCTTCATTCTTGAGCCCAAAATCCTTCTCTACTCTTAGATCTAAGTGATTCCCTTAGTGAGAAGGGTTGAGAAGAGTTGGAGCAGGTGTGTGTTGAGCAAGATTTGATCTTTGAGCACTTGAGTTCATCTCCAAGTTTGTTCTTCGTGAGCATTTGTTACTCTTGGAGGTTGAGGACTCCTAGATGGCTAGGAGGTTGCCTACGAGCCACCGGAGCTTTGTGTGGTTGGCCGTGGGAAGTTTGTGAAGGTCGATTCCGCCTCCGCAAGGGAAGGAATCAAAGAAGTGAAGACCAGCGAGTATATTTGTGCAACACCGGGAGGAAGAGCGTTGAAAGAGATCCCGGCTCAAGTGTGACCGAGCCGCCTCAACGGAGACGTAGGATCCCCTCAAGGATATGAACTTCGGGTGAAAAATTATTGTCTTCATGCTTACTTCTTGTTCTTGCTAAAGCATTTGATTTTGAATCTTGAAATTGCCCGATCTATTTTTCTATTAAGTTTTCCGCTAGATCTCTACTTGTTCCAAGTACCTGGTAGTGTTTAGAATCTTTGTGTTCAAGTAGTTTGATTAAAAGTTGAAGAGATTAAAGATTTCATCTCGAGGTGCCCAACCCGGACATTCCGGATAATTGACCCCGGATAGTCCGGATATACCGGAGTATCCGGAGTATCTGAGAGTAAACCGGAGTATCCGAGTAAAAGCTCGGAAGTCCGAAAA
The DNA here is from genome assembly GCA_036346375.1 of Guadua angustifolia. Taxonomy (NCBI): domain Eukaryota; kingdom Viridiplantae; phylum Streptophyta; class Magnoliopsida; order Poales; family Poaceae; genus Guadua; species Guadua angustifolia. The sequence continues at coordinate 34,258,319 of CM070511.1, read as the reverse complement.
TACGGAGTGTCCGGATCAAAGCTCGGATAGTCCAGGCTGATACCCTCGAGATTGTTTTATTCCGCTGCGATTTAGTTTTAAACTTTTAAATTCGCCTATTCACCCCCCTCTAGGCGACATCCCCTGTCCTTTCAACATGGAAAAACATCAGTAATCCAACTTAGTTAGGTCTATCCAATACCAGATATGTGGTTACATATTTGACTCAGTTCAAAGACTTACAAGGTTAAGTTCTTGATTGATTGAGGCAAGACTTTCACAACCCAACCGCCATACTAGCCCACCTTGGCTTATGGCCCCATGCCACTTGCCCTAATCTAAATTATTTACCACCCTAGTTGTTTATTATGCACCACGTACCATCAACAAGTCAACATCATTTCGTATACATGTCACTACAACTCAACATAATTGTGTGACAACACCCGACAAATGTTCTCATAAACATGTTCCATATTCCATTAATCAAGATTGATTTTGATGTTTCAAAAGATATGAGTTGTATGTAGCATAGCTAAACAGACTATTTATGATCTAACCATCCCACATTAGTATTTATTAACAACCAACTAGTAATAAATCATTCTAGAGTGACAAATAATCATGGTATACAAATGACATGGTAGGTATATTTCAATTTGGTTGAATATATAGATCCTAAATTAATTTGAAATCAGTTGTACATATGAAATAACATGCAATAATTTAAATCAACATAGTAATTTTTGTAAAACTGGGTTCAACATGATCAAAACATAACTTACCTTAGAAACTATCTTGTTCTTGCTCTAAACCTTACTTTTGAGTCAACGCTTTACTCTTAAACACTCTGAGCACTTCGACCTCTATGTGAATCGAGATAAAACACCGAATAAATATAAAAATAGAAAGAAAACAAACTTAAAAAACCAAATAAAATTCACAATTAAATATATATTAATTTTACAAATTTTAAAAGTTTGAATCGTCTCAATCGGAACTCGTATGAGGAAGAACGGGCTCTCAAAAGATTTGAAAAATAGAAAAATACAGAAAATAGAAAAACAATATTTTCTACAATTATTTTTATACTAGAAAAATAAGATTAATTACGTCATGGTAACATTAAATTCTGGCCAAATTAAATTTATAAAGAAAAATCTAATTATTGCATCATCTAACGTCACCACCGAATCGAGCCAATCACGGCTTGACACGTGACCCGATCATGAATTCGGTCCGCTAGATCATGCCAGGGATCAAAATTTGTTTTTGAGAAAAACGGGTGGGCCGAAATCCGAAATTTTGGATGAAATCCATTCAAAATTCAAAAAGCAAAATTCAAATCCGGTTCATTTGGCACCGAAATTTCCGAAATTTCGCCTAAATTGCATTGAATGAAAATTGGTTGAAACGATGTCTAAAAATTTTGAACTTTTTTTGTAGATTTATGAAACATTATATATGTTCTCATAGAATTTTAAGGTGATTATCAGTTCTGTGGATTTTTCAAAAATTCAAATATTGGTACTGTCCCGATAAAACGTTGATCGGCAAGTTTGAACCAGATGAAAAATAGTATAAACGACGTTAGAACATTTTGAAATTTTTTATGGAGATTTGTGACATATTTATGATATTTATTGAAAAATTTCATATGATGATAAAATGTGAGGAATTTTCAAAAATTCAAACATTGGTACTGTCTTGGTAAAGCGCTGAGCGGCAAGATTCATCCGAATGAAAATTAGAACAAACGAGGTTATAAAATTTTGAAATTTTTTCAAGATGGTACTGACATATCCATAATATTCTTATAAAATTTTAATTTGATTATCAAGTGTCATGAATTTTTAAAAATTCAAACAATGGTACTATCCTGTTAAAAGGCCGATGATCAATACATAGATTTAATTTACTAATAAAAAAGGTTTAATTTTTTTAAAAAAATTACATAAGGGTTAAAAGGAAATGGTTAATATCTCATAAAAATATTGAATCATTATCATGCTCCAGTGAATTTATAAAATTCTTATAAGGCGCAGTGCCATTTATGTTCTTTCTCTGTTTGATTTTTGAAATATAATACAACAAATTAAGTTCAGTGCTTACTGCATTGATAGATTTTATTGAGTAAAAAAATAAAGCTTAAATTTTTTTGAAAACTTTATAGTATGGTACTGAGGAAATTCTTAATCTGTCATAAAAATTTTAGATGATTATCACACTAAAGAAAGTTTATAAAAATCTAACAAGTTTACTGTCCCAATTATGTCCATTCTGTTTTTGATTTTTTAAAGATAACAAATGATGTTAAATTATTTTTCAAATTTTTATGTATTATACCAAACTACTAGTGATGGTACCATAAATTTTTCGTATCATTATCAAGCTTGCAAAATTTTTAAAAATCTGACAGTGTTTCTGCCCAAATTTTAAAAAATCTCAAAAAATTAGTTTTTCAACAAATTTTCATGGAAGATCACTTTCTAATAGGTTATTGGACCAAATCCGGTGCTCAAACTTCAAAAACCGGATTCAAAACCCGAAATTTTCGAAATTACTGTAGCATTTTCATTTTTTTTTTGAATTTTTGAATTTGCCCGGCTTCTACAATCTTGGGGTCCAAAATCCAAAATTTCACCGAATTTCGATGAAAATTTGATCCTGGATCATGCCGGCTCACCGTGGACGCGATCAATGGAATGCATGATGTCTGTGCTGATGTCACGACACTAATGCCAGCACGCACATGCGATGGACCTATGTGCGACGCGTGACAGAGATCTAACCGTCCACGCCGATTGGAAGGTTGCGACTGGGTGGATGACGATGGCGGCAACATGGATACGCGGCGAACGAGCAGGCCCTACGCGGCGTGACCACAGCCGTTTGCGATGGATCAGACGGCACGGTTGGCTTGGACGACGTTTTGGCGCTCCTGGCGACTTCATCCATGGATTTGACGCGGCCTAACGTGAGGATCATGGATCTAGTCTAGATGGCGGCGGACGAGGCTCGATGCGACGAGATGTTGCGAGAACTATGGTGGTGCAACCAAGCAACTCCGGTGAGCTTCCACCCCGAAAAAGATGGCGACTCCTACGATGTTGAGTGGGGCGGTCGATGCGGCGCAAAACGACGATCACAGCGAGGTTTGCGGCGCTATAAATAGGGCCCTCGGCTTCTGTGTAGGGTGCGCAAATCGAGGTTGAGCAGGATATGGCGATTGATTCTGATCAAAACACGACAGCGACGACATGTCACAATCCTAGCCGCCCACGTAGTGAAGATCTAGCGGCCAGCAACATGCGGCGATGCGGAGAATCACGGTCACACGATTGTGAAGCAACGTCTCGTGATCTAGGGTTTCTAGAACCCGGGCCAAGCGGCAGATCGAGCTAGACCCACAAGTAATTGGGCTGGACCCACATGGGTTTTAGGCCCAAAACTATTAAAATCATTTTAAAAGCTTCTACATTTATTTTAATTCTAAAAGATAGAATAATTCAAATAAAATAGTAAAAATATTGAAAAAAATTCTAGAAAAATTTATAAAAATATTTCAAGATATTTGGAACTAAAAATAATAGATCCTAAAGCACTATTTATGCATCCCCCTGACCAAACCCTCCCACATTAGGATTGCTTGTTAATGGTTGATCAAGCTTGATCGATTCCCCTTCTGAAACATGAAGTTCTGGCCCGGAAGGTATAATATCAATCACATGGCATCCATCTGTTTGACAAAATTTTATTTAATCTTCTCAGAGAATTTAATTATATCCATAAATGGTGTAATTTAAAATAGAAATTAAATTCTAGAAAATTCACAAAATGAATAAATAAAAATATTAAAATATTTTAGGCCAAAATTGGAATGTTACATTCAATTTGTTTGATCGATGTGTTGTGATGGATCTGTGGTAATCATCATCATTTTTCAACGTGTTATCGACGAAGCTCTCCGCAAAAACAGAGAACCGAACAAGCGACTACTCTATACGACAATGGAAGAAACTCAACCTAATGTTAAAAAAATCCCTGAAGTAAGCCATCCTGAAAATAGTAACCTCAAGAATATCTGCATGTATATTCTAGCGCTGGAAAGTTGAAACATATATCCAGACTTCATTGTTGTGAGAAATTATGTGGAGCTAGATGAAATTAATAAAGAAATCTCTACTAATTATGTGGATTCATGAGAGTTGATGAAAAGACTACAGTTGTCAACATATATTTTGCCTCAAAGATCGTTAAATCTTTTGATCTGGATCCATAACCAAAGTCCATGGTAGAATACCAGAAGAGCTCAAATTAGGTCAAATGAAAAGAAGCAATTGATGTATAATTGTGGTCACTTAATAAAATAAAGTGTTTGGTCTTGTTGCCTAAACTCCTCCTAAAGTGTTATGTGTAGGTTCTACATTGGTCCTCCTCTAGAAGAAGAATGAAAACAACCAGCTAGTGAAATATAAAGCGAGACTTGTAGCACAAAAGTCCATGCAGAGTCCCAAAATAGATTGCGATGAAGCTTGCTCTCCAGTAATGAGTGGAATATTTAATAGCGATGGTAGCTAATATGAACAAGACAATGCGGTTGATGGATGTAGTGACTGTATATTTATTTGGGTCATCAAACACGGATATTTATATGAGAGTCCTTGAAAGAGTTAAAATTCAGGATCATAATAAAAGTAAATACAACGGGTATAACGTCAAACTACAGAGATCGTAATATGGATTAAAATAATATGAGAGAATGTTGTACAAACGACTTAGTTCCTTCTGAAGAATGGTTGCTCTAATAATGGTGATTGTATCTGTATGTACATAAAGAAGTCACAGAATAGATTCTATATCATCTTGTCAATGTTAATAATCTGAATATCACCGAGACCACAGAGGACATAAAGGAAGCAAGTTTCTTAGCTTATGACAAAGTTTGAGATGAAAGGTTTGGTTAAAGTCAAATATTGCTTAGTCCTTCAGCTAGAGCATTTCTCAGAAGGAATCTGTATACACCATTCTACTGATTCCAAGAAGGTATTGGAAAAATTCAATATAGATAAATCTCATCCTTTAAAGACCCCTATGATAGTGAGATCCCTTAAAATGGATAAAGAGCCATTCAAACTGAGAATGTAAAATTAGGAAGTCTTAGAGACTAAAGTTCTATACTTAAGCATTATAAAAGCATTTATATATCTTGTGAATTGCACTAGACCTAATATTGTATTCGTAATGAATTTGCAAGCTAGATACAATGTAGCCCTATCTAGAAGGCATTAGGCTGGTGTTAAGACTTTACTCAAATAGCTCCAAGGTACACAAGATCTTACATAGTTTATTTTATCATAATGACCAAGACTCTAATATGGTACGATATATAGATGCTGGATATTCGTCTGATCCCCACAATATCAAATCTCATATTGAGTTTGTATTTTCTTGTGATGGTACATCCATTTCTTGGCATTTTTTAAATTGACATTGGTAGCTACCTCTACTAACCACTAAGAGATAACAACATTATATGAAGCCTCACATGTATATGTTTGGTTAAGATGTATAATTAGCCATATCCAAAAGTCATGTGACAATAACACAATTAATATCCCTATAATTATATATGAAGATAATGCTACTTATGTTGCACAAATGCAAATATGTTATGTTAAGAGCAATATCACGAGATATATTGTCTATAAATTTTCCTACCCTTACGAACTCTAAAAGAACGGTGAGTAAAGATCTTGCAAACTAAGTTATATAAAATTTAGATGATTTATTCACTAAATCTTTGCCAACATCAAATTTATAAAGATGTGTTCATGGCATTAGAATGAAACGACTTAGGTCCTGTTTGGAAACAATGTATTTTCATAGTTTCTAGGTAATACCATGGTTTCTAAGAATACTATGGTATTTTATACCATGAGATGTTTGGTTACCATGCCAAAAGCTCTATATTAAAAACCATGGTTTGGTAGATACCATGGTATTTTTGGAGTATTTGAAACTCCATTCCAACCGAAAGTTTTCATGGTTTTGGTTAGTTTCTTGTCTATTTTCACTCAAATACTATGGTTTGTGATGTTGCATCTAAACAGTTAGTAGTTCCAAGAAATACCATGGTATTCATGACAAAACAATTGCAAACCATAGTATACTAAAACCATAGTTTTGAAATACATTGCTTTCAAACAGGTCTTAGAGAGATGCAGAGTTCAGATGAAGTAAATCCATGAACCATAATCTTTGGCATGATCTTAAAGATATTGCCATAATCCAGAAGATTATAAGTTATACTCTTTTTTCTCAGTGAGTTTTTTCCTAAAGTTTTCTCACATCAATGCTTTAATAAGGCAACAAGTGTAATACAATATGTGGATGTAATATATTCTTTTCTTTATCTTTTATTTTGGGTTTTTGAGAGGAGTTCCTGATGTGGCATATGTATAATGCGATATTCCTCTAATGGGAAATGCTGAGAAATAATCGACTCTGCCTTTTGTGCGGGGAATTTGAAACCACATCTGAAGGGATTTTTGGCTATAAGTACGATACCCTATTATCTAAGATAAATCAACCTACAATAAATAAAGAGAGGAGAATTCTTCGTGACCTATGATTCATTATGATTGATCTGCGGTCGTTGTCGGCGTTTTTCAACGCCGTGAAGCACCAAAAGAAAGTTCAAGAAACCCTGGGAAAGGGATTCCAATTCCACGTGATCCGGCCAGAAAACGCCGTGAATCGGTGACAAAAAAAATGGGTGGCGCGACCAGCGGCTCGGCGCCGTCCAACCAATCACGCCGCCGCGTCAGCCACTCGTCGCCCTGCCCCCCTCCGCCATCCCATTCCCATCACGCCAAGCCGCCGGACGCCCTTGGCCCCACCTCCTCGGCGCCACTCGCACAAAACCCCGTGACTGACAGCTGGTGGACCCACACTCCAGGCTCTCCCACCGCCCAATCCATGACTGCCCGCCGTGCGTGGCGGATGCGCGTTCCTACGTGCCACCTTATCCACAACCTCACCCGCTACTACCAAATGACCGACGTGCCCTCGATCATTCCAGAATCCCATGTTCTCTAGGCAAGGTCGAATCCAGATGGATGGACCCACACGTCATTTACTCGATAAGGCCGAGCCTTCACACCACCTGCGTTCTTGAGGCTGCGGATCGCCGTGCCACGTGGCGCTGCTCTTTTCGTTCCTATGTGCTTACCTCGCCCATAAATACGCGGGGAAAATGAAAGACGCCAACCGCACGCATTGGTACAACGCACAAAAGGTGACCCAACCCAACCAAACAAGAACGCGATTACGCGAACGCAAAAGAAAGCGAGCGACGCGTCCCAATCAGCGACCACCATGGAAGCCGTGATGATGCAACAGGCCGCGGCTAGGCCGGCGAGGCGGCCGTGCGTCGGAGAGGCAGCGCCGGCTTGGAGACAGCTGGGCGTTGTTCGACTTGGCATGGCGCTGCGCGCCAAGGGGGCCGTGCTCCGGGCTAGGCCGGGCCCCGCGCGGGCGCACCTAGCCGTCGAAGGGGGCAAGGAGGCCACCGGCAGTGAGGTGGACGGCGACGAAGATACGGGGGCGGCGAGGCTGTTCGTAGGCCTCCCCGTTGACGTGGTCTCCGGGGGCCACGAGGTGAACCGCGCCAAGGCCATCTCGGCCGGGCTGCGCGCGCTCAAGCTGCTCGGCGTCGACGGCGTCGAGCTGCCTGTCTCGTGGGCCGTCGTGCAGCCCGGCTCCGGCGACCGGTTCGAGTGGGCCGGGTACCTCGCCGTCGCCGACATGGTCCGCGACGCTGGGCTCTGCCTCCGCGTCTCGCTCCACACCCACGGCTCCGCGCTCCCTGTCTGGGTCGCCGACGCTGCAGTCGCCGACCCTGACATCCTCTTCACCGACCGCTCCGGGAACCGCCGCGAGGGATGCCTCTCCTTCGCTGTCGACAAGCTCCCCGTGCTCGCCGGCAGATCGCCGCTCGAGGCATACGAGGCCTTCTTCCGCAGCTTCGCCGACGCATTCCAGGACTTCTTGGGCTCTACCATTACGGTAAGAGAAAATCAAGAACACTTCGTCTTGCTTAATTTCGATTTGCCCCCAAATTATCATAAATGAATGCTCTTTGACTAGTTTTCTTGGATTTTATAGGACGTGACTGTGAGCCTGGGACCCAACGGCGACCTCCGGTACCCGTCGTACCCGCCGGGGACTGACAGCGCCGACGGCTACGCCAGCGTCGGCGAGTTCCAGTGCTACGACAAGCACATGCTGGCGCGGCTGAAGATGCACGCCGAGTCGTCGGGGCAGCCGCTGTGGGGCCTCTCGGGCCCACACGACGCGCCGCGGTACGGCGAGTCGCCGGAGTCCTCCGCCTTCTTCAGGGAGCCAGGGGGCTCGTGCGAGACCGCCTACGGGGGCTTCTTCCTGTCTTGGTACACCGGGGAGCTCCTGGCGCACGGTGACCGCGTCCTGGCCGCGGCTTCCAGGGTGTTCGCCGGCAAGCCTGTCGATCTGTCCGCCAAGGTGCCGTTCTTGCATCACCGTTCGCGCCCCGCGGAGGCCACCGCCGGGCTCTACGGCGGGTACGGCCCGGTCGCCGAGATGTTCGCGCGGCACGCGTGCACGGTGATCGCGTCCGGCATGATGGACACCGCCGCCGGGTCAGGCACGGAGGAGCTCCTGGCTCAGATCAAGGACGCCTGCGCGGAGCACGGGGCGCGGCTCGCCTGCGAGAACGCGTCGCTCGCCGTGGCGCGCGACGGAACCGGCTCCACCGGGATCTTTGGCGGCCTGCTGCACACGGCCGACCGCACGCGCCCGAGCCACTTCACGTACCAGCGGATGGGCGCGGAGTTCTTCTCTCCGGACCACTGGCCGCTGTTCGTGCAGTTCGTGCGCGCCCTGGAGTGCCCCGAGGAGGCGCATGAGGACGACCTCCCGGCCGACGGGGACGGCGGCCGGCTTGCTGTGCCGGCCGGCCGCGCCACGGAACAGGGCACCGTGCAGGAGGTGCAAACAGTGTGACACACTTGCTGTTGCGTCTCCCCGATGTACATATGTGCATTCTGTGTATGTCATGAGGTGCAGTAGTATTGGTAGTACGATACACCAATTGGTAGGATTCAGCAGGTATTGGTGGTATGATACACCAATTGGTAGGATTCAGCAGTAAATTTTAGCTGAGAATCTGAGACGAGATGGCCCCTGTATTAGTGGGGCCCAAGAGTTGGTGTATTGTCGAATTGTATTTTGATGATGACGATGTATTGCTGTTGCGCGGAGTTGTACTCTAGTGGTGCTAACTGCTACCCCAAGAATGAAGACGATATATTTCTACCCTTACTAATTTGAGATGTCGTTGCCATGGCCATGATAATGATGTTGCATGATTGCACTGGGAATCTGCTTGATTAATTCATGAAAGACAGGCATCTGATCCAGATGAATTGAAATGCCAACTGAAAATAAGAGTACAAGTACTGCTCTTGCTCTCTCTCTTGTCATAAATACTTGTTTGGTCATAAATACTTGTTTCGTACATCGATTCAATCTATAAAATATAATATATATATATATATATATATTATATATATATATATATATATATAAAATAAAATTATAATATTATGAAATTACTTTTCGAGATAAATTTTGCACATGATTTTCTATTACTTTTCGAGATAAATTCTACACATATAGTTTCCGTGTATCCAATTTAAATATTTAAAAAGGTATTGATAGTCAAAGTTTCCAAAATTTAACTAGAACTATGTCGAAAACGATATATATTTGTGATTGAAGAGAGTATAAGTCAGCAACTGAAACGAATTTATTACAACTATGCTCGAAGCTAACCACATCACAAATTCGCAACACAGCATCATTGTGCTTGTTTTCTGCAATGCTCCCTCTTACAGGACTCCTCCGGCCACACAACAAGCCTGCCGTCTCCAAGGAATTTGGGGGTAAAAATCTCTAGGCTCCCACTTGCCGACACCGGCAAATAATGTATATCAATTAGGTCGAAAAATAAACTAGATAGGCACTCCAAGCCAGGACCAACTAGACAGCTATGTACACCGCAGCATCACTGGAAAACAAATCGAGTCGATCGGGTATGGTATACCCAATCCTTCGGCTTCAACATCAAGAATGGATCATGCATGCAATGCCGTCGTGCTTCCATGTGTCATGATTTGCCCAGCGCCTGCAGGTACAAGAGGCCCAAGGATTCATTAGAATGAAAACTGAAAGGCAAATATTTGTTGTGATTAGCTGCAGGACTGCAGCTGTACTTGGACAGTGCAGTGGCCTGCAGTAGTTAACAGCCTAGCAGTAGCTTCCAAAGCTGTAACTGTAGAACTTGAGCACAAGAGAATGCATGCCGCAGTAATGTGCAGAACACATCCGAATCATAGATGTATGATTGCTGAACACTCAGGGGCAAGCACCAATCACAAGGATCAACTGGTGCAAATTGCATACATATGTTGTCTGTTGGCATCTCCTTTGTGATGTAACATACGAACAGAAGAGCTCGATTGGATTTGGATATGGGCAGACCCATGCATATTAGATTATCCCTAGCAGCCAGCTAAAATGTTGGATTTAGTCCTACTCTCACCATCCTAGTGTTTGGAGTATGGGAAGTTCTGAAAACATGAAGCAACTTTAACAAATCTGCCGAAGAAGCAATGTTAGGCATACTGAAGACCATCTGGATGAAAGTCACCGGTATATCAAGCAAACAGCCACTGCCCATAGTACTTGTAAGCAAGGAGAATAGAGAATGAAATAATCACCTTGTCTCATTCGCAGGCTATTTTGGTGTCGAAGCTACTCAGACAGATCGCAAATGATTGGAACGCAGATATTGGATAACGGTAGTCCATGGTGAACAAGTCCTTTCCGATCTTTCCAAACTGAAGGATCACCTTGTCATGCTCCTGGTTAGCTGGTCCATTTTCGTCTGAAGCCACCAGCTGAAAATTTTTCACTGAGGCAACTGTCACCCGTCCACGGAAGTTGAGGCACCAACACTGCAGTTGTTCGTGCCACCTAGGAGACTTGTTCTTCAGCACCAGCTTGTCATCCTTCTGAGTGGATAACTGTGAAGCTGTATTGTCTATCCGAGCAGATTTAGCTCTGAAGAATGGAATTGACGGGAAAGAGTCCAGGCTACTAAGAGGAAATTCAGTCTGTGTTGGAGCTTTGCCTCCTTCTTCGACAGCTGATGTGGGGATAGAATCCATAACACAGTTCATCCTTCTTGGACCTCTGCAACAAATATGCAACAGGACAATAAGTAATATTTATCTCATGTATGACAGGAGCAATTAAATCCAGTTTTACCACCCAGTGTCAATTAACATCTAGAAAGTCTCGCTTATCAATAGAGATCTGCCTTTTAAACAGTTCTTTTCATCATGCAGTGTTGATTAAACCTACCCAACTCGTACAATTGCGATACTATCACAAGTATAACCGGCAGAGGCAATTGACCTACCAATGCAGTTGCAATAATGACCACCAAAATTCTATCCCCTCAGAATTAATTCATTTCAAGGGCTGGTAATTGGGTTTAGATCTAACTTGGTAGAACAAAAAAGTTAATCACCATACCTGGAGCCCAAAACATTCAATTCATAAGAAATATGTGAAACTGGGTAATTCCCTGCAGGAACTCTGGGGGTGACCTGGTTCAAACCAATCACACGTGCAGACCGACTCTTTGAGGCCATAGCTCCATCATATGGTGGATGAGCATCATAGACAGTAAACTTCGTTCCCAGAAAGTTTGATCTGTTCAAAAAAAAAGTTGGTTAGTTGATTCTTTTTTTTAATTGCGAGATATATTTCACCATGAAAATAATTTAGACAACAGCAAAATCGAAAGTTGAAATAATTATACGGTCATACAGAACATCTTGCAATATTGATGGATGTTTGTCCAGTGAATGCTCCTCACAACAATAGATCCTGACATCAAAATACATACTGTTTGTTCTAATATCTAAGACCAGTTGAGGATAGGGATTGCCTGTACAAGATTAATGGAAATCAAGTAGTAGTACTTTTTACTAAGAAAGAAAGCACTGCTGATGACTTAACTGAAACAACCGATAGTAGGATTAAAGAGTCTTGTTTATGCATACTATTAAAGAAACTAGCACAAATTATATCTTTTAACTTTTCAGACATAAGATCTCAAAAGCCGACCTTAGCTTGCCAATATAGGTGCTTCTCCCCTTTGACACATCACCCATATCAAGCGAAATTAGGTAGTCTGTGCATGTGGGCTTTCTGCATTTGCGTGCAGCAAGTAGGAACTTTCCATCATCAGCCAGTGCTGCAAAAGAAACATTCCATAAAGAGTAAGCATATATCCACTGTACGTCAGCATAGCTATACTTGCTTTCACATATATACCAAATGGGGATGGCTAAAATGCATACCTTCTGTGAGTCCAAGATACAGATGATATGTCTCACTAGCCCGGTTTCTTCTTATGAAACATTTAAGAGTGCCATCCCTTGGGCCAGGCTGCACATTTACCGAGATAACATCAAATTTACTATTAAGTTCACATTAAAAATAAATTTGACAGCCGAAGATTACACATTCACTCAACTGGGATCAATTCTTACTGAAATGACAAAAGAAAATGGCATTTGACGCTGGAATTTCATGCTAAGCTTGTCATACACTGCCTTAACAGGGAAAAGGATTTATCAAACAGCATTTGCGTATCTGACTTAAAATATTTCCTTGATACATAATTAACTTATAATGACAAAGTCTCTTTTCTCAACAACCCTCTCTAGTCCCAAACTAAAGAGTTTACATAATTATGAGCAAGTAGCCATCCAACGTCAGAAGTTTTCCAATATAAGACCCTTTTCAAAACCCAGACAAGATGGTTAACACCTTCCATGAAAATGAGGGGTTTCACGGCTCCAGAGTGCAATCACAGGAACCCCAAGACCTCTGCAATAATGCAGCGGAATGTACGACATACAGTACGCAACAATCATCCTTCACCGCACGACTAAACTATCCGGCAACTACTGACAAGCAGAAAGGCTTGATGAATAGTCTTAGTCATTCCCAATGGGAGTTTCAACTGAGTTTTATTCTCATTAAATGACATGACATATCATCATATTTGGTGACATGGCAAGGTAATTATGAAGAGAGAGATAGAGAGAGTTTCATGGAGGTGAGAGAGTTTCATCTAGATGAAACTCGAGATACACGGTTACCTAGACAAAAGTTGATGTGGCATTCTTGAAAACTGAGAAATGAAACTATACACTGAGAATGGCCTTAGAACATTAATGGTCGTAAATACCAAGATGGCACTGAAACTAGAACACAATCAACAGCATCCATTAACAATCAGTAACATCACAGCCAGAGTAGTGATCCAAAACCCAAACCTGCTTGAGCGAGATAGGGAAGGTAAGCTTCCCCGACGCCTCGGGGACGCGCACAATCTCCTTCATGATGCCCCTCCAGCTCCGGCAGACGCCCGCGCACGCCACCACGTCCCTGCGCGGCGGCCACCGGCCCTCCGAGTCCTCGATCCTCACCAGCACCTCCCGCAGGAGCTCGTGGGGCAGCTGCGCCCAGCAGCTCTGCTGCAGCGCCTCCGCCGGCCCCACGGCGGCCACCCGCAGCGAGTGCCCGCCCCGGTGAGACCGGGACCGAACGCCATGCCGCGAGATGCTCCCAAACTCATCCCTCATCTCCTGAATTATGCTCCTGAAAGACATCGTCCCCTTCCACCACGCTCACCAAATCGGCACCAAGAACCTTGATTCACCAACCCAAGGTTCCAGGCTTCTACCAGACAGCAGCGAATCTCAATCTATGAGCAGCAACGATGGCAAATCTATACGGTTAGACGATACCTATAACCGCCATCTCGATCAAATCTTCATAAACAAAGAATGAATCGGATAAATATATTTGCCAAATCCGGCCGGGAAACGACCTCAATTAATGGTGCCTTGGGTGTGATGCTGATGGCCTCATGGTGCCGCCCATCCCGGAATCCATGGGTTAAACCAACAAGGCACCGAATTGAGCTGGAGCTGGGCCCAATTCCTCGTCTCGGTGCGCGCAACAAGCAAGATATGATACAAGCTGGAAGGAGGTATAGGCATCTCTATCCATGGAAACCAATGGCTGGAGCATGAGCACCCGAATTCAATTCACCCAAGAAAGCAAGCAGCAAACCATACTGCCATTCTCTTTCCTTGAATTGGCTCCTCAAAAGGCACCAAATTGAGCTGCAATTGTGCAGAGATTCTTGGTTTGTGGAGGACAACAACAACAAGAGCAAGCAAGATTCCAATAAATAAAGAAACGAAAAGGAGCAGCTTTTGTGAATTGGGATGAGGAGTAGGTGCATGGGGAATTTTTAGGTGGGGATGAATGGGTGATAGGTGGTGGTGGACTGGTGGTAGTGTAGGAATGGGTGGGAAATGCTACCAATTGCTGTTATATGCGAGGAAATGGAATTTGAGAGCTGATGGGATTAGGGTTCCTCCTGGCTCTGCCGGAGTGGCTGAAAGAGAAAGGCATCCCCTCCATACCTACAGGCTCATCTTTACGTACATGCCATTGTGCCCTGTCCAATTAATTAATAAATTAATCGACTAATTAATGTGTGCACGAGTACTGTTGATTAGCAATGCTAGAGGTGGCAGTGGGCCCAACCATGCTAGCATGCCACTGACTACGGCGTGCCGTGCCGTTTCGATTCAACTTATTTCTGGCGAGATATAGACACAGCTCAGGACATACCGTACTGCTATCGTATTGTACTGGTCTAAGTCTTATTTTGTTGGATATGTGGAGTAGTGAACGCTATTATTGTCAGTTCATCACCGTGGAGGGCACCTAGAACGAGATGTAAGTGTTGATCGTCAACGAAGAACTAGTACACACAATTATTTAGAAAAAAGAACTAAATTTATTTTTTTTCATTGAGGAAAAGACCGCTGGATCTGGTGTCGAGGCAGTAAGGATCGTTGTGATCTGACATCTTCGCCGTCTTCTTTCTCTTTGATCGTCGTTGTCTTCTTTTTTGGAACAGTTGACGAAGCTAGTGGTGCGGTGCTGCAAGACTATATCTAACAGCGGCGTGATGGAGGACGATGAAGAGGGGGATGTTGTGGGACGGCGCGGGAGATGACGGTGTGGAGAGGAAGCAGAGGTGGAGGAAGCAAAGAGGAGACGACAGAGGTAGAGGGACTATGCTGTTTGGATCATGGGAGGAAGCAAATGGGAGATGTAGTATTTTGATGATAGGATGAGCCGCTTGTACAAGGTAGTTCATGATGGACTAGGCTATATATAGAACGTTTTCTATGAAAGAACTGATTTTTATTGAGCCAGTCCAAACACGATCCAATCAGTCATGCTTTATCGTGTCACTTATCATGCTAAATTTTTAAACCTAGTATAGCCTATCATTCATACCATACGTATCGTTCCATACCTTGATCGTGATATGCGGCCGTGCCTGAGCCAGCCAAAAAAGACACGGTCATCATCCAAATCTACTTATGCCTAAGGGCAATGCTGTAAAAAGAAGAAAAAACAATTACTAATCAATTCTGTAGCATAACACTCTGTCCCATGTCACTGTCAAAGATGCCAGTATGGCTGGGGAAACATCATTGCCTGAGCGACCAGTACATGATTGATTGACTCCATCTTTGCACTAATCAGCCTTTGGAGTTGGAGCGCTTGACACTTGACCGTCTCTCCCTGCCTCAAATGCAGGGGCGAAACTACAGTCAAGTATCGGTGTCAGTTGACACCGATAACTTTCTACTAACTCATTATACCTATATGCTAAATATTAGCTCTATCTTTGGTAAATAATAGAGTGATCTCTACAATTTAAAAATCATGCGAAAGCACCAAAGAAGCCAAAGATTCCCACTACCCAAAGCGTCAACAAATTTAGAGCACGCACTCACAAGATTGCGACCGACCCGTGACAATATTTCCGGCGCTCTCTGCTCAAATGTGGTTACCAATAATCGAACTAAAAAATTGATGGAGAAGAAAATCTTATTTAAATTTAGTAGCAAATCAAATACTTATTAAATTTAGACAGTGCTACCAAATTTACATTAATCAGCCTTTGGAGTTGGAGTGCTTGACACTTGACGGTCCCTCCCCGCTCCCAAGTGAGTGAGATTAAAGCACAAGAAAGAAAAAATTTCTGGCACTCTGAACTCTACGGTTAGGTCAAGGAAAGTGTTACTGTCATCTGGCATCATCTGCACCGATGGAAATGTACACTGCTTTAATGGTCGGATGAAAAACACGTGATCTTTTTTTTTCCTGAGTTTTGTACTTTTCTCAACGAGGGCACGGAGAGTCTATGAGCGTTGAATTCTCAGTACGTAGAGTCATTTAAGAATTGTGATTAAAATCGATATTTTTTTTAAATGTGTTCACGTAGATTGAGGGTCTTCGGATTGCTCCCTCTAGCTAGTATGGCGAAGGCCACAGTCGCTGATATCTCCCGAATGTTGCCCAATGACAGGAGGCTACTCATGGCTCTTGTCGACCACTGGATCAAAGACGCACATCTTTCACCTCCCGTACGTGAAGATAACTCTAACGCTAGAGAACGTGAGTTACCTCGCTGGTCTTCGCTATATCAGGGACACGGTTTTGCCTCAAGACGTGGACTCGGATTGATGATCTCAGCTGCTCGTGAGGTTTCAGGATGTGCTACCTACTATTGCAAGTTATAGGGAATTTTCTAGCACGGCCAAATATGTGGTGTAAACCACCCTTTCGATGAAAACTCTGTGAAAATCACCTGTAAAAGTTTTGAAAAATTCTCAAAAAATTACCATATGTAGGGAAGGTGAGCTTCTACAATCTTACAAAAATTTGAAGATGAAACTCAATTGCATTTGAAGGATATGAAAAAGACAAACAGCGAAATAATAGTGCTAAACAGTGAAAAATTAGTATTCATGCTGAATTTGTCTTTTTTATATCTTTCAAATGCGATTGAGTTTCATCTTCAAATTTTGCAGGATTGTAGAAGCTCACCTCCCCTACATATGGTAATTTTTTGAGAATTTTTCAAAACTTTTACGGGTGGTTTTCATGGAGTTTTCGCGGGAATGATAGTTTGCACCACATATTTGCCCTTCTAGCACCTACGGACTAGAAGTGACGGATGTAGTTCTATGTAAATGTTATTTTAAATTATGATTTCTATTTTGTTTTCCATTTGTATCCAACACAAGATCTTGTTTCGTAGCCGGAGACGATGATCCACAGTGCGGGGGAGTACTGTAAGGTCGAGGATGTTAACTAGAGTGAGTGAATAGGCAGTTTTAAAAAATCTTCTCTAAAGATCACTTATGGTCAAAACATAGAATTAATGCGGAAGTGATAAACAAATAGTTTTGACCAATTAAAGTCTAAATTGTCTAGTCTCAGTATGTGCACAAACTATCCACGTATCTAACAATAATTTGCAATCCTAAAGACAAGTAGTCAATCAATTTAATTCTATAAATATAAATTGCTTGAATATAAATAAAGGAATGCAAATCACACGAGACACGATACTTTTTACCATAGTATTCGGAGACTTGCCAGTCTCTCTTAGTCCACGTTGAGATAAACCTAAACGAATTAGATTGGCTCTATGAATTAAGCACCCACCTCGAATACACTAGTGGTAGTTTTTTCCTCCTCTGGGTAGGTGAACTCCAACCTTTACAACTTTGCTAGGCCTTCTCACAATCTCCTTGATAAGGCCACCGCGCACAACACCGCTACGCCGTCTAGGTATCGGCAAACATCAAGAGTAATAGGTCAAGTATCTAGCTTGAACCTCACCAAGTACAACACATGCAAAATGGTGATCACTGAGTGCAACACATGCACAAGGCTCTCCTTTAAGTAAAATACATGCATAAAGAGCTCTCGATCCACTTCTAATTACAACACATGCAAATTAGAATCACTTTAGCTCAAGAAACAAATGGAAGAAGGCAACACATACACAACGTACTCTCCCAAAAGGCTCCCTTTTATAGCCTCACAAAGAAACTAGCCTTTGAGGGAGCAAATCTGAAAAATTCAGCAAACCTAATACTACCACTCAACTGGGCCGGTAGTACCGGCCTCGACCTCAACGGTCGAATAACGGCTTAAAACTAACCATTGCACAATACCTCTAGTGCTATCGCCCAATTAGAAGCGGTACTACCACTCGAGTGGAAGTATCGGCCTTTACCCGCAGTAGTACTGGCTGCAACAAACTTCAAAGCAACCCTCTCTGAAAAAAAAACTACTGTCCCATAGGGCCGGTACTACTGGAGTACCGCTCCCATATGGTCGGTAGCTTCCGCCTCCAAAAATCAACGAGCAACACATGCTCCTTAAGCGGTACTATTGACCTACCGGTGCTACCAACCTCATATGGGTGGTAGTGCCAGTCTTAAGGAGAAAATCATGTTTCACAGAGAAACTTTTCTCTAAACCAACAAAGATTAATTCTTTGAGCTGTGTGAGGATCAATTCAAATAAAGATGCAAGTATGAACTACAACTATTTACAACATATACAAATATGAGCATAATGATAAAACCAATTTAAGAGAGTGAGTTAGAGCGAACTGGAACACATGATGAAGCTCAACCTAAATGACTTAACTCTTCTTAATAATACAACAACCTAATTGGCAACTTAGTCTTCCAACCAAACATTGTGACCGGCCCAAACTAGTATACACCTTGGACTCCCGTAGTCTAACCATTCAAGGAGAGGGAGCGCGCGACCCCTATATTTACAAATTTACTTGCCGGTTATACGAACACCGACACATATGATCTAGTACACGATAACAATAGTGGATAAGGACGTAGAGGTCATCCTATAGCTAGCTTGGGGCCCCACAGTGCTGTGCTTCATGTACCGTGCATGGAGGATAACTCTACTCTCACTGGATGCCCTTTCCTTCTGCGGTTGGGGCATTCGAGCGCTTTCAAATTGGGCGACCACATATGGAGTTGACAACGGGGACCATCCTACCATAGGGATATTATGGTGTCACCAACAGGTTAGGATCTTACCTTTGTAGTGATGTGTACTACAATTCGCCATTTATTTACTAACTTTCACATACCACTGCTTTTATAGCCGACTTTCACGCTAGTTACCTCTGACATGGCATACCCTAAGTACGTGATGTTCGATCGGCTCACCGATGATCGTGTTATCTGAAGATCGTACATCACGGAGGTTGTTAGCGTGCAGGAACTGTTGGCTTGTCTGTGCAGTGTGCCAGTGATGCCACCTTTTGGCTTATTCATTGCCACCTAGTGTACGATAACCTCATCGAGACATTCATCGCTCATCACTTCATAAGGCAATTCGGACTCCAACAGCTCTCCATAATCCCCACTGGTGATGTCTTCTAGGGCTGGCTATTGAGCTTAATGAGCTATTGTTGTGCTTCTTTCGAAATTGACATAATTAAATATAAAATCATTTTTCTTATCATTTAAGTGGTTATTTCATGTTCGAGCTAACAAGCCACTATCAAGCTGAGCTTCATTAACATTTTTCGCTAGAAATGGACTAATTTCAATTTTGAACTCATTAACTACTTTAATCGAAGCAATTTTGATTTGAGCCCTAATGAGCTTTTTTGCTAGCCCTTTCTCGTCCACCGCATATCCACGTTTGAGTTGTTCTCTACTTGTTCCAATCCAATGGACATTGCATTTATGAACTAATGAGGTCCATATGTTAATCTTATTTACATGCATATACGAGGTTGGGCCCAACGCATGCGACTCACACTCAGCAGTTGTCGTGTGCGTTGGAGGATGTCCATAAAGAGGCTACCTCTATGACCATGGGATGTATGATGCCTACATCAAGTGGTACAACACATGCACATGCGTTCGAGTCATGCATGTCATGGAGGACCCTCCGAGGTATGTTGCTACGACGAGAGGCACCTGTCCTACCTAGTCAGATTCCACTTTCCATCACTTGGTTAGTCAAACACTCAGCATGTCTTTGAATTTCAAATTCATATAGTATTTAGGGTTGCTTTCATTACAACATGTTTCCCTTCATACGCAGAGTGACCTTGCCACAGAGGTATACGAGGAGGCTATCTCTCCTAGGTCTCGCCTCGGTTTTGGGGACACAATGCAACTTATGTTGGATTAGCTAAGAGCCGTGGTGGAATGTTTGCGGGACATGACGAGGTGCAACATCAAGCTTACATCTTACAGGAAGCCTAGGGAGGACGACATATGGCAGGGTCAGATACGTTCTTCGATGGTACATGGTCAACATGTCCACCACAACATAGCTGAGATAGCACATGCGCATACCCTACCTTCTCTAGACATGGCCAGGGGCTCTAGTTGGCAGTGTTCCACTCCCTATGCCGACATGTTTGCAAGTAAGCCTTTCGCTATTATTTCATACATAACGTTCTCGCTATGAATTTGTCAAGTCATTTGAATGGTGCCATATATTTTTTTTGCAGCCCACGATGCACACCACGAGGACGACGCTCACTACATGGGAGATGGTGGGCCTAAGGTCAATGATAATGCCATCATCGACAACTGGTTGGTTCAACCCTTGCAGCAGTCCACAAGCATAGTACTTAGTGCATCACAGTTATCTGGTGCGTTGAGACCAAGCCTACCAGTCCAACCTGGCTTTATTACTCCACCACCACTGATTCGTCCAGTCAGGACCACTCAAGGTGTTCCACCCGACCACTTGACGTATTCATTTGGACTTGTACAACATCAGGCTAGGACTTGGGCCACATGAGGTGTTGCACCAAGTAGGAGCGGCTGGTAGGGTTTTTACTTTGTTCATTATTGTACTCATATATTATTATTGAACAACTTTGTTCATTATTATATTTATGTATTATTACTGGACAACTTCATTTACATGCCGGTATCCTAGTTATTTCTTACTCATTTATCTTTTTGTTCCATCGTGAACAATTTGATATGATTTAGTACTCCAAACCGCAGTATTAATCATAAAATCGAACGAATTTTTTCTTTCATAATCCACATAAGTTGGTTCAAATGGTGACAGGGTTGTGGCAACACATTGCCAATTACTATCCATCACAGATGACAACACACTGCCACTGATTGTTTCCGACAAAGGTGATAGTACAATGCGAATTACTTTCCATCAGACATGACAACATATTGCCACCTACAAATGTCGGTGTTTTTTCACCATATACCAAAAGGTTACTTTTTACCCCTGTTGGGCTATGTCGTCCAAGGTTAGAAATCTCGACAAGATTTCATGAGATCTCGTTCTTCGGAGCTGGACAAAATTTTGATTGCCGGCCAAATTCAAAAAAATTCGTGTTGCTACAGTAATCTCATTTTTTCGGCGAGATTTCGCCCTTACCGCCCGGTATCTTCGGATTTGAACCCAGAATTCAAAGTTTAATACCTGAATTTGACTGGATTTAGGTTAATTACCCTGGAAAAAGTGATCTTCCATGATAATTTATCCAAAAAAACCATTTTTGAGATATTTTCTAAAAACTGCAAAAACACTATCAGATTTTTATAAAATTTTACATACTTTATCCTGATGTGAAAAATTTATGGTACATTTCTATGAAGTGTATGATGATACATAAATTTTTTTAAAATAACTGAGCTTCATTTGTTGTCTTTAAAAAAATCAAAATAGAATGAACATAATTGGGACAGTAACATTATCAGAATTTTATAAATTTTCTAGTGTGTGATCATGATCCAAAATGTTTATGAGAGATTAATAATTGACTTAGTAACATTATATAAAATTTTAAACTTTGTTTGTTTGCTCAATAAAATCTATGTATGTATTGAACTTCATTTGTTATATTTCAAAAAAAAAAACAGAAAAGAACATAAATGGTACATTGTATTTGTAAGAATTTTATAAATTCAGTGAAGTGTGATAATGATTTAAAATTTTTATGAGATCTTAAGAATTTCCTTATAACCCTTATGCAAAATTTTCAAAAATTTTAAACATTTTTTGTTGCTAAAGCAAATATGTGTATTGAATTAGAGGCGTATCCAGAAAATTGGAACGAGGGGGGCTAAGACTAAGACATCGAAATCCTAACAAGCCAACCATGTTTGCAAACATTTGTTTAACAATCACATATAATGTAAGTGTGTAACAATACAAATGATAAAAAAGTTGAGAGACTACCAGGCTGGTACTGGATTGTTTTATTGGGTTTATTTGAGAGGGGGTATAAGAGGCTTGTAGGGCCACGGTGGGCTTCACCACCCACGCCCGACTACGCCCGCCCTAGTATTGATCATAAGGTTTTGTGAGGACATAGCACTGTCAGAATTTTTGGAACTTCTTAAAACTTGATCATCAGATAAAAATTTTATAAAAATATTAATAATAAATCAGGACCATGCAAAAAAAATTCTAACGTAGTTTGTACTATTTTTCATTTGGTTGAAGTTTGCCGGTAAAGCTTTTATCAGCACAGTAACACTGTACGAATTTTCAAAAATTCATGAAACTTGATCATCATTTAAAAATTTTACGAGAACATTAATGATGCATCACAACCATGCAAAAAAAATTTCAAAATTTTCTAATATGGTTTGTTTCTTGTTTCATTCGGTTCAAACTTGCCGGTCATCGTTTTACCAGGACTGTAGTAATGTTTGATTTTTAAAAAATTCTACAGACTTTATAATTTTTTCAAATTTTTATAAAAATATCACCGATGTGTCAAGAATCTTTAGAAAAAATTTCAAAATTTTTTGACTTCATTTTGACTGGATTTCACTCTGCCCAAATTTGCCGAGATCTCGGCAATCTTGGTTATACCGGTGGCAAAAAAACGGAATTCAAATTCTATTTTTACATTTTGGTTGGAATTTATTTGAAATACCGAGATCTCACCGAGATTTCGTTCTCCAATTACAGACGGTATTTAGAGCGATATCGAGATTTCAATCCTTGATGTCGTCAATTGAAACGGCAAGAGAGCACGGTCACGAGTTGAAGTTTCAATTGGCGCCAAACGAAATAACAACAGATAGCCTAGCTAGATATCACATCAGCATTTCATTATTCCAAATGGCGACAGAGTGTCACCATTTTAAATGGCGCCAGTGATATATTTCTATATTTTTTGACATATCATTTCTATATTTTTTGTATTATTTTAAAAAAATTATCCATCTATCCATCCATTCCAGGCCACTTAGCCCTGTCCAATTAATTAAGAAATTAATCGACTAATTAATGTGGGCACGGTACAGTTGATTACCCCAAGGACAATGTTGGAAAGGAAAAAACAAATACTAACAAATTCTTTGGCATAACACTCTGTCCCATCTCACTGTCAAAGATGTCAGTATGGCCAAGGGAAATGATTGCCCGTGCGACCAGTACACGATTGATTGCCTCCACCTTTGCACTAATCAGCCTTTGGAGTTGGAGTGCTTGACACTTGACGGTCCCTGCCTGCTCCCAAGTGAGTGAGATTAAAGCACAAGAAATTTCTGGCACTCTGCAGTTAGGTCAAGGAAAGTGTTACTGTCATCTGGCATCATCTGCACCTGACGAAAGCGTACACTTCATTAATGGTCAGATGAAAAACACATCATCTCCTTTTTTTTTTCTGAATTTTGTAGTTCTCTCCAGACCGTAAACACTGTAGTTTCTACAGTGCAAGCTACAGTATTTTCTTGCCCTTTTCATGCTGTCAATCGTAATCAATTGTGTTTTAATCTCACTTATGATTTACGATTTTGGAAATCTTATCAAAATTTTGGAAATCTCAACCGAGATTTACGATTGGGGGATTCTATATTCTGGTAGAATAGAAAAATAAAAATTTCATATTGTCATAGTGATTTCGGTAAATTTCATCAAGATTTTTTATTTTTGGACCGGATTTAGCACCAAAGTTTTTGTGCCGAATTTTAATGCCTTCTTTGAGAAATACATGTGATTTTTTAAAAATAATACATATACAAACTATAACACGAAAATAAAATTAATGCATGAGTGTGTCCATTAATTGCACTCTTATTAAGTTGATCATGTTCCTTTGAACTCTTAGCTTCGCATGATTAATTTTACCCCGCCACTGCGGCCAAATTCATCCTCATGTCAACTAGTCCAATGGAACAGGAATACTACAAGTATCTCATAAACAAATCTTGTGCAGTAAACAGGTGTAGTTTGGTGGGGGAAAATATATATTAGTCATTATATTGGCTTGGGTTTATGAAATGGCGTCCACTCCAACAACATTGATGTGAAAACCCTAACAAACAGTAATTGAGACTCATCATCGCTCGTATGCATGGTCAAATTATATACAGCATTTACATGTATAAAGTTTGGATAATATATTAGAAAAACTGACAGCATGAAAGGAACTGATAATTAGAATAAGTGTATACATTAGCTTCAGAAACAAATTGATGAGCTGTTGACGCAGAGAGAGAGAGAGAGAGAGAGAGAGAGAGACAGAGGACTATTAATTAAGGTCATCGAACACGCCCCTCAGCTCATCGATACATACTAGCTAGCACCATCAAGGAAAGCTGTTACAGAAGAACTAAACAAAAGCTATTAAGCTCATCAGTTCAAATACACGTTCAACACAAGAAAAATACAACTAGCTAGAGCCACCAACACTACTTCTGAGAATAGGTCATCATCGCCGTTCGTTCACGCCAAATCTTTAAGTTATGGCGCCGGCAAGATTGATTGGTCGGCAATGATATCAAGGTTATCACCGTCGGCTCAGAACCGCAGTGATAATAGATATCACCGCTAGGTTCATTATACAACCGCAAGGATATTCGATTATCTCTGCCGGTTTACATTAGCATCCAAAGGTGATACTCAACTATCTCTTCGTGCTCAACCTAGAATCCGAAGTGATATATATATCTCTCGCCGCTTATACTGAAAAACCGGCGGTGATTCAGGATATCATCGCCGGTTCTGGATTCCAACCTAAAAGTGACAACGACTCAAAAATTTGTAGATGTACTTCATAGATTACTCTACCTATGTATAAAATTGCAGTTCAAATTCAATACATATGAGGACTTACAAAAACTCTTTTTTGTAAGTCCTCATATGTATTGAATTTGAATTTCTATTTTATACATAGGTAGAGTAATCTATGAAGTACATCTACAAAATTTTTCGTAGTTTTCGTGACTTTTATTAGTTGGTGTGCACGATGTGTACACGGAAGGCCTGTAATGCACATGATATGTTGCCTTCAAATATATAGTATATAAAGCGTCGTTAGATCATAATTAAAATATATTAAAGCATCACAATATTTAGTTTTTACAATAGTGCATTCACAAATGTAGTGTGAGTACATCTCGCTCACTTTGGATCGAGGGTCGTCAAATGGAACTCGCCCTTTGGATCGATGACTGTTTCGTCAATGAATCCAAATGATATGCTCTTGAATTGCTAAAATTTCTTTTGGCAGTAACTGATTGGTTCTCATCTTGGAGCGCTGTTATTGAAGAAAAGAGAAATTTAATTAATGATGATAGATGTTAAATGAAAGAAAAGTAGGCATGAATGTGTAATTATATACCATGGCTTCGTTATAGCCAACACTCTTCGTGACAATTGCATGTAAATTTGTACATACGTAGTATGCGCATAAACTATTTCCCTGGTCCTGTCTCATGCATGGAAAGTCTGTTATTATTTTGAAAGTTTTCCTGTAGGGAAGATGCGGACCACCTTTCTCGCAATACCGTGAATGCTGCTGTGAATGATTTTAAATAGTAATTAACCTTAAATACAATAGAATAAAATATTACTAGAGCAATAACGAACGATCGAAGTTTACTGCTCATCATCTTCCAAAAATTATGTTCATACTCACAGTTCTTTTCTCATTGAGTCCAAGACAAAAACCCTGCTAGCTTCTAACTCGATGACGAGGAGGACCAAGTGATAACTAGACATATATGTTGTCGACGATCGGGATCGCCAACCGCAAGAAACGAGGTGGGGGTCGAATGTTATGGGACCCGAAGCCGCTGTTTTAATCGGAGGAAGAAAATCGATCGTGGAGATGGTCGGAGCAAGACGACAACGAGTACGAGACGAGGGTTTATACTCGTTCGAGCCCCTGTGAAGGTAATAGCCCTACTCCAGTCGCCTTGCGGCGGTGATTTTCGTTATATGGGTGTACAAGGAAGTGTTTACAACTCAAGACAGAATGGTGATTCCTAGCTCGAGTCAGTTGTGTGTTGTGTCTTTTCTTCTTCGTCTCCCCTCGAGCTCGCGCGGCCTTGGTCTTTATACTCCTCTCAGACGCGAATCGGCCGGAGATATCTCGAAGGGCCTTCACGACGTTGAAGGTCAAGCGGAATCGCCCCGGACTTGTCGCAAGACTCGGTGTCATCCCCACGACCCGCTTCTTCGGGTAACTTCCTGGCCAAATGCCGATCCGAAATCCCAGTAGGCACGGGCTTGAACGAGATCCCGCCTCGAGCTTGAGGTCGAAGCGGGTCGAGCCGTCCACAAGCTTTAGGTCGAAAGCGCCCAAGATGCACCTGTGTCGCGGGCCGGGCCTTCCGAGCTTGGGATCCGCTGGATCGCACGCCCCGGCCAACGAGTGCCCACCCTCGTCACCAGCCCCGAGGCTCTAGGCCTGAGGAACCTCAGACGACCTCGAGCCTTATTTTCGAGAGGAGAAAACCTTCGAGGTCTAAACTCCTTGGTCGAGGCTCGAGGCGGAGACCACAAAGCAAGTCTTTTGGCTCGACACTGGCGACCTTTCGGTCTTTCGATCTTTGGTACGGATGTGAACGGTTGGCGCACTGGCGGTAAGTTTTGACTCCGGGCCTTAATTGCGCCGCTCAATCACGGCGGTGCACATCTTTTAAGACGCCATGATCGGGCTTGGCGTTACGGTTTCTAAAGACCGTACAGACCTCCAAATAAAAACCTCCGCCCTGGCGCCTCTTTGTCTTCTAGCCTCCTCGCCTCGAGCAAGGCCCCTTCCTTCGCGCCCTCGACCAAAGCGCCACGGCGCCATGACCAAGCTTGAAGGAGCACACTTGTCGTCCGCGAGAATGAAGGAGCTCGAGACCGGGGATAGTGGACCCGGTGACATGGCGGTTTCGGCGGGCAGACCGAACCTCGCCTCAGGATGATGAGATCGCTCGCATCGAGCATTACGCCTCTCTTTCACTCTGACGCCGGAGAGCGAAGTTCGTGTGCGACGCCCTTTCTAGCATGCGAAATAGAGCTCATCAACCGCACCGATTCCGCCCTTACGCCGCCATCTTTTCCCATCTGTGCGAGGGATTCTCGAGAATCCTTCCCACCTCTCCCGTTCTTCCGCCATTACTCCTCTTCCGCTCCGGAAAGACCTCAGGTCGGATGTCTCAGTTCGTGACTTCGACCGGGCTCAAATGGCTTTTCCTGGCAAGTGCGTCGCCGCTCGACTCACTTGGCCCTCGCCCGAGCGGTGGTTTTATTCAAGAAAGGGGAGCTCGCTCGAGACGTGACGATGGGACCCCTGCCACCGAAAGAAGGAGACCCCGAGCTCAAGATCTGGAGGTCGACGAGGAGGCCATTGTCGCCATACATATCTCGCGCCACGCGGGCTCACCGGCAGACAATCGCTGCCGACTTCTGCTGGAGCTGGTCCCCTTCTGCGGAGGAGGAGCACCCGTTCTATGAGATCACGGACGCGACGACCCCACTCGTGAAGGTTCGACAGCAAGACCTCCGCCTCTTGAACTTCTTCTCGAGATTCATCCTCCACCTTTCCTCGACATTCCCCATGTTCTTGCAAAGACGAAGGAATCTCGGTCTCCGGCAGGATGTTCAAATGTTCGAAGTCGGGCGATGGATACACCTCGACGCATCCGGTCCCGGAACGATTTCACGGAAGGCCGAGGCAAGCCGCCCCGACCTTGCCCTTGATCTTGTTTTTAGCGGAAGGCCCCTCGACTCCACGCAAGTTCTCAGACCATCGAGGAGCTGTTGATACAGACGTAGGAGGATCTCCGTACCGGCGGGGCAAGAGCAAGAAGGGAGGAAGAGGCCCCCTCACCACGCGACAAGCCGCCGAGGCGAAGAGGCCTCATGTCGAGCTGGGGAAACGCGCCGCAGAAGGACCCTACCGATGAGCCCCGAGCCCGAGTTCATGTGCCTTGCGCTTGATGAGATTTTCCCTTTGCGCCAGCGATGGCCGGCCGCCGGTCTTCGGGCACTCTCGCCCCGGCCTCGAGTTCGCCCGGCTGGCGAGGCGATCGCGACGGCGTCGACCTTGAGATCCTGTGTCGCGACGCCAGCGAGGCGCCCCAAAGATTGGGGCAACAAGACCTTCGATGACCCTCGGCGACGCGAGACCGTGACCTGTAAATTTTTGTAATCCCGGCCGCCGCCCTTTCGTGATCTTTCTCCGCTTAGTGTATGCTTTTGATCGCAGATCGCGGAGCACCGAGCTCAAATTTGCCCCTTTGACGATGGCTATTGTCCGTGCAAGTCCGAGTCCGAGGAGGAGGATACGCTTGAGTTGGTCCCGCCGCCTTTTTGCGCCAACGCGACTCATGTCCGGTCGTTGAGCTCGGTTCCTGGCCGGTGAGTTCGACCGCCCTTGATGATTCGGATGATGAAGAGCTCCACCGCAACCGTAGCGGATTTTGACACCGGCGAGGCTCATGATGCGGCCGTTGTCGATTCTCCCGGCCACCGCGAGGGAGGATACCTGTGAGAGCTCAGTGGTCGTCGCGTGCGGCGGCACTCGAGCTCTCACCACGGCCGCCAGCGCCGAGGCCGCGATTCCACTCACACCGGAAGGTGACCAGCCGCAGCTCCGCGACCGCCGTGAGTGCGTCGACGCATCGGCATCGCGTCACTCGGCCGTGGAGGTCGAGAATCCGTGCGTGGACCCGCCGCCCCTTGAGTCAAAGACGGAGTGGGCTACCACGGCGTAAGGCCGGGACCAAGACCACCATCGTGTTTTCTCCGGTCGCCGACGGCCGAACCTCTGGAGGAGGTGACGACGACAAAGCGCCCTTAGGGCAGAACTCAAGATCCCGCCGAGCCGCCAGTGGTGGTCGGGTCGACCTTTTGACATCGGTGCGCCGCCGACGAGGAGGAAGAGATCCCCGCGATCGTATTGACGCATCGCGAGGAATTTGCCCACGCATTCCGAAGGCCATCTCCGCAAGGTAAAGGTCTTTCCGCCAAGATTTCAGTAGTTGGTAGCTCGCGCCCTTATTCCCTCACTTTGGGCCTCTTCTCGCCGTGAAGGTGATCGACCATGCCACCCAAGGGCTACAAGGCCTTCAAGAGCATGCCGCCAGGTGAAGGGCCTTCGGGACGCAATAGAGGCGCGGAGGATGAGCGCGTCAGCTCATCCCGGACCATTGAGGTCGAGTAAGGAGAGCTCGAGCGAATGCCCAGAGATTGATGATTTGCGCCGCATTTACGAGGGCGCAAGAAGCCCAGCGCGGCGGAGCTCGAGCAGTCGTAGCCTCCGAACGCGACCACGGTTATAAGGCCGTCGAGCAAGAACGCACACGGTCGCCAAGGCGCCTGTGTCGAAGCGGGCCAAAGTTGAAGCCCTGGAGAAGGTCGCCGCAGAAGCGCGCCTTTCTCACCGGAGGCGCCCCGAACTCGAGGCCAAGATCCGGAACTCGAAGAGAAGTTTCGGCGCGCCAACAAGGCAGCCGAGGGACGAGGGCCAAGGTCGAGGCATCGAGAAGGCCGCGGACCGGTCTTCCTCGAAGCGCCCCCGAGCTCGAGGCCAAGGTCTCGGGCTTGAAGGGAGGCTTGAGCGTGCTAAAAGGGCGGCGACGAAGTGCGATGACCAGCTCTAAGACGAACGGCGCCGAGTCATGGATGCCTCACGGTGGCCCTTCAGAACCAGAGTGAGCTATTGGCCCTGAGGACCAAAGTCGCCGAGCTCGAGCAAGAGAAGCTTGCCCGCCAGATGGCCGAATTGTAAAAGACTTTAAAAAGCAAGGAATGTACTTAATGTAAACAGATCGCTTTTGGTGAAAAAGAAACTCGTCCCTGCTAGAGTTCGTTGTTTGGGGATACTTGAAGTCTTTTGTTACGCCTGTCACCTGCATCGCCGCCTTCCTTAGGTCGTGGCGCCGATAGGATAGCCTTACCCAGCCCTTCTGGGCCCGAGGTCGAGCGACGCGTGCCTTGGGCACAAGACGAGATACGCA
Organism: Guadua angustifolia; assembly: GCA_036346375.1. Lineage (NCBI taxonomy): Eukaryota > Viridiplantae > Streptophyta > Magnoliopsida > Poales > Poaceae > Guadua > Guadua angustifolia. Next base: position 34,228,029 of record CM070511.1, on the reverse strand, counting down.
CGAGAGGCCACGACCGCAGTTGAGGAACAATTCGCAGAGGTAGAAGGATACGAGGTGAACATCAAGTAAATAGATTAGTGCACGCACGACCCTTGCACTACGCGCATTGCTCGACCGGCCAAAGCGGGGTTCCCTGGCTCGAGCCCAGCGCAGGGAGAGCTAGATTGGAAGAAGGTCCGCTTACGCTTAGCTCGTCTACTGGGGTGAACGAAGAACCATGTCACTTAGACTAGGAGCGAATGCGCTGTGCACAAAGGTCATGTTCGAAAAAAGAAGAGCCGTTGAATGAAAAAGAAAAAGCGGCAATACAAGTGGAAGCAGTAAAAAAGGCAAAAATGAAAGACCACCACTTTTATTGAAATGTGAGGCATAGAGGTTACACATAAAACTTCCGGTTGATCTATGTTCCACGAAGCCAGAGAGATCTCGCCATCCGCATCGCTAGCCCAGAAGCCCGCATGATCTGCTGAAACAACTCTATAGGGCCCTCCCATCAAGGGGATAACTTGTTGGTGCCGGACGAGCTCAATCCGCCTGGCTAGGTCCTCAACAAGGAGCTTCCAGGTCGCATCGACCGAGACGCATGTCTCGCGAAGAGCTTGCAGTAGTGCGTTGATCGTGCAAAAGGCACGGCATCTTACTTCTTCTGCGCAGGTGAGGTCGAGAGACCGTTTGTCGTTTAAGTCGACCGTCGCACTGTCGACTTTTGCAGAGCCTAGCGTGACCTCGGAGGCAGATCGCCTTGCATCGAACACGAGCCGAAGGGTGTGGACCCGTGTGGCTCGGCTTGTCGTGTGGTACGATAGACCATAGGACGGGGGAAGTTCATCCACCCGTGCCTTGCTGCGGTCGATCGAGCTCATTCCGCGACCTCGCTTTTGACGCTCGACACACTTGTCGCATGCGGCCTGCCAGTTCACGCGCCGGGGTGAGCCACCCGGTTAAGCAATTTGATGCCGAAGTTCCTCGCAAAATTTCTCGAACAACTCGCCGTAAACCGAAAGTACCGCTGTCAATGATAATTTTGCATGGAACCTCGCACCGTGACCATGAACAAGCGAAGAAACGAATCGCCGCCCGAAAGTAGCTATGGTCGAGACCTGCTCAAACCTCTATCCACTTGGTGAAGGTGTCGACAACGATACGAACAGAACCCCTTCCCCGGCTGTTTTGAGGAAAGGGCGAGGATGTCCACTCTATGTCGAGAAGGGCCAAAGTAGCGGAATGGTCTCGAGCGCCAGAGGGCGGGCCGATGCGACTTCGCCAGGTGGAATCGCATGGTCGGCAAGTGCGATGATATCACGAGCATCTCCGGTTACCAAGGCCAATAGTACCATTCGGAAGGCCTTGCCACCATTATCCTATACGAAGAGTGCGCCTACGAGGCCTCGAGTGAATGTCATGTAGTAGGTACTTACCTCCTCTCGTGGAAATGCACTGCCAGACGCCTAAACATGTCGCTCTCAGAGTTTTCCTCGACGAGCGTAGTATAGACTTGCCCGCCGCTGATCCCGCCCCTCTCGGTATAGGTGGGGTGGCGTGTTGCCACGGAGAGGAAATCGTGGATGGTCGCGCTCAGAGGGAACAACTCGACCGCAAGGGCGCATATGACTTCGGTCGGAAATCGACGGGCCGGAAGCGCTTCTGTGATGATGTCGGTGGGATGTCGCCGCTTCGAGGAGCCGAGCTTTGAGAGGAAGTCTCGCACCGGAGTTGTCTCGCCTGGGGATGTGTCTGAGCTCCAAGTTCTGGAACCATTTCTCCATCTTGCGCACCTCGGCGAGGTACTTTGCCATCGAGTCTCCCGAGCATTGGTAGTCCTTGTTGAACTGGTTGATGACGAGCGGAGTCGCCTTCTAACGCATCTGTGCGGTGCACACCCAAAGCCTTGCAAGCTCAGAAGTCGCCAGAGGGCTTCGCATTCGCCACATTGTTGGTCACCGAAGCCAAACGCATTACGCGACTTTCAACTTGTCGCTGCAGGGGTAAAGATAAGATCCCAAACTTCAGCGCTGAAGGACCTCGAGCCGCCGAAGAACATGACCTGTGGCTTTCTCTTCGCTCTTGAAGCTCGAGCGGGTCATGACGTTCGCCGACCACGAAGTCGCAAGTACTTGAGACTTTATGGTTATGCACGTTACTTAATCTTTGATGTCGAACGCCGCCAGCCTATGGCCCACTTGAGCATTCGTCCGCCACCTTCCAAGTTCTGGCAGATGTCCCCGAGCGGAAGTTGTTTCGACGCACCACGGAGTGTGCTCGAAATAGTGCCGAGCTTGCGCGGGCATGAGGAGAGCTGATACACAGCTTCTCAGATCGGGTAGCGCCCTTCGCCGCAAGACTACGGGATGAGTAAATGGGTGTCAGCTGAGACCCTGCTCGCCACCAGACAAAGACTAACAAAGACGGGTGGCCGCGAGATAGAGCAAGAATCGCCTCACCGTGTTGCGGCAAGCTGGCGAGAGGGTGGGGACGATGCACGCCAGTCGCCGAAGGACTGGCGCCGCTGCGCCCTGAGTCCATTCAGCCCTCCCTTGCTTGCGCAGGTCCGAAGAATGGGAGGCCACGCCGCAAGCCTCAAATGAACTCGCCGAGGGCGGCATGCGTCGGCGAGGCTTTGCACCGCTGATCGAGGTGGCCTGGTGCCATCTTCGATCGACTTCGATCTTTCTCCCGGTTTGACCAACCCCGAGCCCCGATCATGTAGCCGAAGCACTTACCGGGACGCCGCGCCAAACACGACTTTTCGTGGTTGAGTTTGATATTGTGCCTGCTCAGTTGGCGAATGTCTCCCGAGGTCATTTAACGTGGTCGCTCAGAGAGGCTCTGACTATAATATCGCCCACGAGACCTCGAGGTTCCGCCCGACCGCGGCTCAACGCCCCGGTCATCGACGCCTGAAGTGGCCCGATTATGCGCAGATCAATGACATGGACGTAGCAATAGGTGCCAAATGGCGGATGAAGGTCGTTTTGTTTCGCTGCCGACCGCCGCCTTTGATCCGTGGTACCGATAAGCGCCCGTAAAGCTCAACATCCCGGATTTGGCGGAGTCGACGATCCGGGTCGATGCGCTGAAGCGGAAGTTGTCCTCGCAAGCCGAAGTTCAACCCCGTATGGTCGACGACATTCTCCACTTCCTCTCCGCCTTTTCTTTCAATCGTATAATCGGGCTGGCCAGCCACTCAGAGTAATCAATTCCTGGATGAACCAAATTTTCAAAAGCTTGTCCAGTGTTCTCTTGATGATCGCGATTTTCTCCGGAGAAGCGACGTAGCCTTCTCAAGACAGTCGGGAGCCGGATCCCGGCTCGCAATTTGTGCTCGATCACCTCGACGCCAGCATGTCCGAAGGTTCCCAAGCAAATATACCTTTTATTTTAGCAAGGAAGGTGACGAGCTCGAAGTTCCTATTTGGGACTCAAATCGCCGAGACATGAACGCAACTTGGTCGTGGTCGCCGTCAAGCTGCACGCCTCGCCGTTCATTGGCTAGATTTCTCGAGAACATTCTTCTCCGCTGCCTCCTGACCATTGGGGAGTATGCCCGCCAGAGCCAAAGCCTTGTTTCCAGCGGCGCCGCCTCAGAGGGTCGCCTCGCATGGTGATGACACCGCTGGGGCCAGTTTCATGCACCTAATATAGTGGTTGGCGCTAAACTGACTACACAAGGCCGCCCGAGGATGGCGCATACGGAGGTCGCCTCACCACCTCGGCAGGTGACCAGCTCGGCGGAAGGTCCGACCGAGCCAAGGTGACCGGCAAGACCACCGCCTCAGGAATGGTCGAGCTCCCGCACGATCCCGGAAGAAGGAATCGCGACGCCTTGACCTTCGACCATGAATCAGATCCGGCTACCGCCGCAGCTAGTTAAGAGAGCCGCCACAACCATGACGCGACCGATCGCGGGTGTTGCCGATGGTCGGGTCACGACCAAGGCGGTTCGTGTCTCTGCCATACCCGGAGAGCGCCTCTCGAGAGAAGGTGATGGTGGCCCCACCCACTTGCGGTCTGATCGATGGGCTTCCCACATGCGACCGTAGATGGTTCGAGCAAATGCCTTGACTCGAGCCGTCCGTAGGGCCGACGAGCCACCGAAGATGACATCGATCCGGCCGTCTTTGCCGAACTCCAAATCGAGGTCGCCGGTGTTCGCCCGCAGATTCACCGGCTCGCCGGTCGCCATCCTTCGGAGCACGCGCATCTTCCCGCCCATCATAGAAAGCGCCCACTTATTCTCGCCACGCCGTAGGGTCTGGCAGTCGTGGCCGCCGCCTGCGGAATAGACAGACTTGGCTGCTATACTCTCGCTCATCGTCTCGCGGATACGAGATCGGTCCACGGGACCTGCACGCTGGCCTTCCTGCTGGGCCGGTCTTCATCGGTGAGGTTTGGTCGACCTTGGCGAGGCTTGAGTCCCCGAGTTTGACTCGACCAAGGACTCAAGGACAGCCATCCGCCGAGACAACCACCATTCGAGCTCCTCTCCGCCACCTCGCGATCACTTTTTCGCTTCTGTGGTGGAAGACCTCGCCACCGAGTTGGATCGCCGCCTCGTCGTTTGGTCTGCACTGCTTACCTTGGTCGAGTCGCGCTTCCAGCAGACGGCCGCCCACGCCCTCACAGATCGCCCGCCATGCGAAAGTTTGTTGACGCCGAGCCTCGAGGTGATCTCCGTGTCCCTGCTAGCGCCGATCGCGACCAACTTGAAGGCCTTGATGACGCCTCATCGTAAATGCTCGATCAGTGTCCAGGCGATGAATCGCCGCGACGGTCGCCAGATGCGCTCGTTTCTGCCTCGATGACATGATCCAGTCCTTCTCGCCCGCCGCCAGAATAACTCTCGAAGTTGGAGCGGCGGGCTCGATTTGGCGCCACGACCAAGGGAACCAGCCGTTAAAAGCCGTCTCGCGTCCCTGGCCCAAAGACGGCCGAGGTAGTTGGCATATCACGAAGCTCGTCTCTCACCGCCAGATAGCGGTCGAGTAGATGGACAGAACTCGTCCCGGTTCTTGGTCCCGCTGGCGCGACAGCATGCTTGAACAAGCCGCCACCGCGACGCGCGGCGGTCCGCTTGAGTACGCCATGCTACCAGAGGCCGACAGGGGCACACCGATCGGGTCGCCGCCGACAAGATCCTCCGCCGCCGCGGACTCGGAGTCCAGTCGCCCGGCTGCCCAACCGCGCATGGAACGACTTGGTGCCGCACGGAATCACCGTTGGTAACGCAGCGTCCCGACCTTACGGCGTTGGGCGAACGCCCCGGAGAGGTCCGCAGACCACCGCCACCGACTCGAGTGGTTCCGGTCTCGGTCTTGTGGGCGCTGGTGCTCGTGGGACGCCGGCTGCGGTCAGAAAGCCTCGCCCCGAGCCCTTTGCCCGGGCTTCTCTCAAGGCAGAGGCGCCCGACGCGGTGACGACGCGGATTTGTTATCGCATTTCGAGCGGTCCTCGAAGTGTTGATTTTGCTGTCAGGAGGTTCGACTCGGTCGCAGCTCCGACGAGTTTCTTCGTCGTGGCTCGCTTAAAGAGCTCGACTCGCCTTCTATCTGGTCGCTATGATCCGGCGATAGCGCGGAGGCGCCTCGGTAGGAGGAGCTCGGGCGCTCAAGACGTGGTTGCTCTTCCGGCCTCCGCCGAGAGCGGTTATGGCTTGGTTGATGGCAACTCGCACTATCCGGCGGGCGTTTTCAGGGTTCGCGATCACGGCTATCCGTGATTCGCGCTTTTTACCGCCCGCCATCGTAACGCTGCCGAGGCGGCGGCGATAGCTGGAATAGGACACGAGTCGAGTCCGCGCCGGTAGAAAAATGCCGATGAAGGGCGCCGATGTCTCGGATCTCGTGTTGTTCCCGCGAAGAGCAAATAATCGCCCCACTTGGCGCCAAATGCTCAACGATCGGATCGCCAACCACAAGAAACGAGGGGTCGTAATGTTATGGGACCCGAGGCGCTTTTGCTAATCTGAGGAAGAAAATCGATCGTGAGATGGCTCTGAGCAAGACGCACAACGAAAGCACGAGATTAGGGTTTATACTGGTTTGAGCCCCTCGTGAAGGTAATAGCCCTCATTCTGGCGCTTTGGCGGCGGTGATTTTCATTATATGGGTGTATAAGGAAGTGTTTACAACTCAAGACAAAGAATGGTGATTCCTAGCTCGAAGTGCTAGTGTTGTGTCTTTTCTTCTTCGCTCGAGCCTCAAGCGGTCCTTGGTCTTTATATTCTCCAGACGCAACGGCCGGGAGATATCTCGAAGGGCCTTCACGCACGTTGAAGGCTGGCGTAATCGCCTGACTTGTCACGCACTCGTGTCATCCCCACCACCCGCTCTTCCGTAACTTCCCACAAATGCCGATTCGAATCCCAAGGCGCATCGGCTTGAACGAGATCCCGCCTCGAGCTTGAGGTCGAAGCGGGTCAAGCTCGGGTCCACAGCCATTTAGGTCGAAGGCCCCAAGATGCACCTGTGTCATGGTCGGGCCTTCCGAGCTGGGGATCCGCTGACCGACGCCTACGGCCAACGAGTGCCCAAATTTCGCTATATGTTAACATAGCCTATTAGTCCCACACCGTGTCACGCAAAAATAGTAAAACAATATTAGAAGTAGGGTAATACGATCGAAGTTATAGGGTACAAGCACGGAGGTTTTGTTTTTCACCTTGTAGAAAGTCTTAAATAAATAGTCTTCAACAAACTTTGGGTCATCACGACGAAGTTTCGCTGACAAGCCCTGATCGAGAAATCCTAAATCTTCATCCTTATTTGTTCTACATATCTCAGTATTCCATTCTACATATGTAAAAAAAGAAGTTAGACATACAATTGAACAGAGAAGAATATACAATAATATAAATAGAGACTTACAAAGTCCACAGCCCGACTAAAGGACGGCCCAGAGCATCCGCCTAAGATAACATATACAATCAGAATCTCTAACTGTAACATGCCATCCCCATTGTGCAAATCCAAATCTTTGTATTTCATCGACCGCCCATACCCTCTTGGCAATCGCTTCATGTAATAATCGATGGACGCTACAGAATTTTGTTGTTAGGTTCTCTAAATCTTCGGGGAGCCAGCGCGTTCTAAAATGTACTTCCAAATTTAGACCTAGCTTGTAATTACGACGTTGTTCAAGAAGATCTTTTGAGCTTATGACATCGACGCCAAAGACTAGCCATCTTCAAGTTTTGCTCTCGAGATGCGCCAGAGTCCGACATTTCCAGGCTGTCTAAGCCTCGCCTCTTTGGCTTTTGCCATACTCAAGAAAAACTCTCAGCAGATTAGCATCGACTTTTAGTCTTCTGTGATGGCTAGGTGGGCACTTTTAAATCGAAATCGAAAATAAATCAACCGAATCAATTAACCGAAAATTTTTCTTTGCCGGTTTTCTGCTCGTTTTTATTTTGATGTTATTCGTTTACGGCTTATGTTCGGTTTTTATTACTAGAAACCAAAAACCGATTCACCGATAGCCACGGAACCACCGACCGTCCGACCCCACGAGCTGTGCTCGAGTCTGCGGACCCACAAGTCTCGCCATTCCCTACCATTCGCCATTCGCTAACTCCGTCCGCCTTTCGCTTCGTTCTTCAATTCCCAAATCCCTAAACCTAAAACCCTACCCAGAGGCTATAGCGAAGGCGAAGCAACGGCATAATCGGCAAACCAATGCGCGGGCGGTTCCACTCCACTGCTGACGCAGGGTTTCACCTAATCATCGCCAGCCGCCTTCTGCTCCCATCCTCCAGGCCGCCATCCTCCCCGGCTCCCATCCGACCATCCTTGAGTCACAGAGACTCAGCCGCCGACCCATCTTCCTCCCCAGAGTAGGCAAGAAGGTGCAGCCTAGGTATAGGCGATTGCTTTCTTCCCCATCTCCGTATCTTGGATTCTGGCAAGATTCTTGTTGTGAACTTGTGATAACTTTGGTGTCTAATGTTTGTTTTGTCAAGTTGTCTTGCCAGGGCATGTGCTCGATTGCTTAGTGTATCAAGTGGCTAAGATTGTGGTGATGAGATGAATCGAGTAGATTAGGTGTTCGTGAATGAGGATGTTTAATTGATTGCTTAATTATGACAGCTTTGTTGAATTAGCATGTATATGTGTGTGTATATGTATAAATGGGTGAGTCTTGTATGCATGTGAATGAATACAAATTGCCGAAATGGGTATCTATCAACTATGGGTATGTGTTACTTGTCTGAAAATTCGTTAACCGAAAACCGATAATCGAACCAATTATTTGTTAATTCGTTCGCTTTTGAAATATTTTGGTTCGTTCGGTTTTCGTCTTGAAAACCGAAATTTTTAAAACCGAATAAACCAACCGATAAAACCGAATAAACCAATGCCTGTGCCTAGTGATGGCACCTTTTGAAGTGAGATGTTACCTCGCCTTGCTTGTTTCTTTTGTTTTCTTCACCATATCGGCCGATAATTTCTTCCGAGGTCGCGCCTTTCAAGATGACCGAGATTTGGTACAAGACGATCGAACTTCCGAGATGGTGCCGATGTTCGATTCTTCTTATGTGCCTACCGAGGAGTTGGACTTTTCCCGTTGGTGCCGAGGAGGAGTTGGACTTTTTCCGGATGGTGCCCTGAGGAGTTGGACTTTTCGGCCGGTGCCAGTGGAGGAGTTGGACTTGTCCTAAGTGGTGCATGAGGAGTTGCACTTTTCAGAGGCTTTGTTCGTGGTGGAAGTGAGGCTCATCATCGTCTGTTCGCCTCATCGTCCGAGCAACATAATCAAGCTTTGCGCCACGCGAGAAGCCATGCACGCTTTCTCCAAGTTTGTTTTTTCCGCCCTCGCCAGAATCTCTACCTCCATTTTGATATTATCGGACTACACGTTTACTCGACTGGCGAATCCCAATGTATGGCGGCAGCAGGTAACTGGAGGAGGCGATGGCGCCCCGTGATCGCCACCTTGATGGTAATGCCATGTGGACAAATGCAATTTTGCACGGTGGTTGCTCGGATGTCATCCATCGAAAATGGAGTCGATGTCTCCGAATCGCTAGGGACGCCAATGCTCTTAAAAACACCGGATCGAGGTTTCGAGGGTCATCGAGTGGCGGCGTGAGTGAGAGCTTTCGATCGCTTGTTCCACAACTTGATCCAATTTCGCTCTTCCTCTAACGCCTTTGCCACAAGATTTTGTATTTGACTTGCGTTCATCTTCTTATTCTTTTCGACCGCTTGTACAACGCGGCCACGGAAGCCTTCTTTCCACGGACCAAACCAACTCCTGGTGCGCCAGATGCTCCTCGTTACCTGGGCAACAAATCCTCATCATTCTCCTTTGTGGCCCGAAAGCCCTTGGGAAGACTCCACGTGAGCATCCGATATTTTCGCGACACCTCCCGGCTCTATCGCCCGGCTCTGCCATCTTCCGAGAAAGCCTCCCAAGCAACCGGCTTTGATCGCGGCGTGAACTCCTCCGCAGGAGTAACGCCTTGAGGGTTAGCTCTTGTTCGGGCTATCCCATGCAGTATTTTCTTCACGGAGCCACCAAGGCTAGTGTGTGAGGGTACATATTCTTATCCGCTTAGCCTTGTTCTTCCGACCACTCGGGCTTCTTTCATCCTCAGACTCCACAAAGTCCTTCCAAAATTCCCTTATCTTTGGAAACATGTTAAAATTTCGTGACATTCTTCTTCACATAGTTCTTATTCAATGAAGTCTTCCAATTCTTCCAAAGATGTGCACATGATACTTAGTGCTTTTGCAACCAACTCGACCTTGGGGAAATGGAATACGGTTTTAGCTTGCCCATAGCGAGTCCTTCAGTCATCGAACCACCCATCGATCACCTTCGCCGGTCCATGATCCATAGCCGATGGGCACGTATCCCTAGAAGTACTGCAGTCGTCCTCAGAGGCCACGACGCTGTAAGAGTTCTCGACTTTCGAGAGCAACTATGTTGTGAACGCCTTAGGCATCTTGCTCGCCACACTGCCCGCCTTTGTTCACCGTGACGCTTGAGCCTACAATTGATCTTGTTATTAGTCGATGACCCTACAATATTTTGGGAATCACAACGACTAATACTTTACTTCCCATATTAGTCGCTACCTGGTCCATAAGGCACCTTGGTCCATGGCAAGGCGTCACTTGGTCCGTGGTCGGGCGCCGTTGCTCCATATCAATATCCCGAGGTTCGTATTCCCTTGGGCTATCCATTCCTACTGCCTATATTTGAGGGCCGAACTCCTCCGCACTTGTCCCATTCGAGGCCATTCCTAGCAATCGAAATGTTATTAAGTTAATTATATTGCATTCATTCATGGTTGCTACATGACATCAAACTTGTGAATTCAAACGATGGTAATTTTGCTAGAGTTGAGAGGAAATCAAGTGATGTTGTGACCTCAAATGAAAAAATAATATGAAAAAATTCATATATTCTTAAGAATATATTTGCTTAAAAAATAATGAATCATTCTTATTCCACACTAAAATAATTTTAAAAATAAGCCCCTGCAAGTTCAAGAAGCATGGGTGCGGAGAGCCCGACACCGAGAGCGGTTATGAGGAGGTGTTCGTTGACATGGAATGATTGCAATCAATCATTCCATGTCAAGCAAGTATTCACCTCATGGTGCATGGCCACTGACGCCTCCGCACCCATGTTTTGAACTTGGCTTATTTTTTTTAAAATCATTTTAGTGTGAATAAGAATGATTCATTATTGTTTTGTATATTTTTTCGGATTGTGATATGTCACTTTTTATACATACATCTTTTATACACACAAATATATATATATATATATATATATATATATATATGTTTATAACATACATCTTGAGGTCACATATATACATCTCAGAAACACATACATTTTGGTCAACAAATATACATACACATGAAATTAGATCAATTATATAGATTATAAAGAATTTAAGTTTAAAGACTTTGTCTAATTTTCTTTTGGTAACTCCTCGTATATAATGAATCAAATTATCACGAAATCTATGGCACAAATATGTACATACAAATATTTGGAAGACTTAGAGGTGACATCCATACTCCACTTAAGTGTATGCTCACGTCAATCAAAGTCACCAAAACCTCGTGGGCACCCGTAAATATGAATCGATTCTCAACGCATGTTGACTTAGAGGTGACACCCATACTCCACTTAAGTGTATGCTCACCGTCATCCAAAAGTCCTGCACGGAGTATTAACTAAATGAACTACAACTATTACAATTAGTGGCACAAAACAAATATTTACAACACATGTATACATCTCAGCATAAAACAAATATTTACAAACATGTATACATCTTTCAAGAACATATACAAAGCACCAAATTGAAGTTTACTTTTGGCCGCAATATAAATAACCATAGAGCAAAATGATCAAAACAAAGACAAGGGCACAAAAATGAACAAGGCAACAAGCATAAAGCTCAACTTGTTTATTTTGAGTGTTCTCAATGCCGTGCCAAAGGCCCTCCTCGCCACAAGGGACGGATAGACTAATTTGTGATAACTTACCTTAGTTTCAACCCTTACCACCTTAACATACACATTAAAAAAATTGATAATCAAGCTCCGTTAATGATTATATTCGGCCAAAGATACATTCAGATCAATAGATTAAATATTTGCTGTTTAATCATGAAATGAAGTTCTGATTAGTTAGCTAGCTATTTTAACTCAAAGAGCAAAGATAAAGACAATGAAGTAACACCGATAGTGAGCATACATTTAGATCAAGAGATTAACCAAGTAGTGTTCAGTATTATTGTTGAAGAAGGTGCGAGTATAAAAGCAAGACTTTGTTCATTATTCCTCTTAAAATATATGAGAATATATAATTCACAAACAAGATGTATGACATAAACAAGACAACACTAAGCATGGTTAAGTCATACATAATATGAATTATACCTCTTGTCTCAAAGACAATAAAATGAATATGGTGCTCTCAGATTTAGGGTTAGAGTAAAGATTAGAATCTTTACTACAATCACGAATCGCTAACAATTTATTCTATGCATTAGGCTTTGAACTCTTACCACCTTAAATGCACAATTAAGAATCTCTTGTCAAGAATTATACCCAAATCAGAATTAATTCCTTGTTAATCAAGCACGAGACTTCCATCCAACAGAAATGTCGAATCTCTCAATAGTCGAGAACGCTTTCAGATTACCAATTCCAAAGGATCTCTAATACCGATTTTAAACATACCAAGTACAAGAATTAAGCCGATTCGCATTATCGATTGCACTAGTATTAAACAGTTTGCGCAAGAACTAGAATATATTAATCAATCGAGCAAATATCAAACTAATCGAGAATGAGTAAGTATCGATTCAGATTCAAACTAATCAAATCTCGCAAGAAGACAGTGTCACCGGTGACAGACTCTAATAGCATCGAACACAGAGCTAGCATAACAAGTGTCGATGAAAATATGATTGAGAAAATAACGAGTATAATGTAGACAATTAAAGAATAAATTCTTTCAAGCATTCAAGTCCTGATTGGTTAAAGATCAAGAAGAGTTAACAGACTACCAGCATCACCTGTAAACACGTTCAGCTCGAAATAAAATCACTAATGAACTGTTAACAAACACATGTCACAAACAATATAGAACAAATTAATTGTTTGTAGTAATCACTTGTGAAGACTGAACGCTTATAACAATACGATGTAACTTGTTATTTGTGGAGGAGGAGGGGGCAAAAAGCCAGCAACTTTCTTTTTAAGTATAACTTAGAAGCTATATATAACTAGCAAAAGCTGAAACTTGGGTGGGATCTGCTTGCGCTTTTGTCGAGGAAAATTAGTTATTTGTCATATGACCTCTTATAAATAGCTACAGCAACTTTTCAACCCATAAAGCCAAAAAATAGCTTTTCAGAAAAGCTACAGCTCTCCCAAACAGGCCCTCTGTCTGACACTCACTCCCTAGTCGACCTCACGCACCATTGCTCCAGATCCGACTACCACTACTACAAAAAGCCTCTTTCTTACCAGTCTATCACTGTCGGTTCGGCTAGAATCGGCAGTGACAACACTTTTACTGTCGGTTCATAAGCTAAATTGGTAATGATACTATTACTGTCAGTTCTTCTTAAGAACCGATAGTGATAATGGAGGAAGTATCACTGTCGGTTCGGAATCGAACTGGCAGTGATAATATTTTTTGAAAAAATCATAACTTTTGCATACGGAGTCGAATGGAGACAAAATTTATATGAAAATTGTAGCTCTTGATGAGATCTACAACTTTGTAGTTGACAACTTTTTTGTTTGAAGTCATTTAGATGTCCAAATAATCGTTGAAACTTTCGGATATGAAGGAATAAAAGTTGTGAACGATTATTTGGAAGTCTAAATTACTTCAAATAAAAAATTCAATCTAAAGTTGTAGATCTCATCAGTTACGATTTTCATATAAATTGTTTTCATCCAACTCATATGTAAAGTTATCATTTAAAATATTATTACGCCGTGAATCCAACCATCTGAGATATTACCGGCTTAAGAGGAACCGGCAGTAATAATAGTATCATCGCGGTGATAATATTTTTGAAAAAATCATAACTTTTGTATCACGAGTCGGATGGAGACAAAATTTATATGAAAATTGTAACTCTCGATAAGATCTACAACTTTTAATTTGAAGTCATTTAGATATCCAAATAATCATTGAAACTTTTGGATGCAAAGGGATAAAGTTGTCAACGATTATTTGATGTCAATGACTTCAAATAAATTATCAACTTCAAAGTTGTATATCTCATCGAAGTGCATTTATATAAATTTTGTTCATCTGACTTCATGTAAAAAGTTATGATTTTTAAAATATTATCACCTTCATTGAATCGAACCGTCGGTGAGACTATTATCACCGCCGGTTCGGATTTCGAACTAGCGATGATAATATTTTTGAAAAAATCATAACTTTTGCATACGGAGTCAGATTGAGACAAAATTTATATGAAAATTGTAGTTCTTGATGAGATCTACAACTTTGTAGTTGAGAACTTTTATTTGAAGTCATTTAGATGTCCAAATAATCGTTGAAACTTTCGGATGTGAAGGATAAAGGAACATATATCTTATAGTAGTTGAGAAGTGAGGCCTTCGGTGAACATCTGGCCATCTCCGTTGAGAAGATCTTGGCATGGGAGACTGAGATTTCTGTTCTCTTAGATGAAATTTGGAGGAGGTAACAGATATTTTGTTTTTTGTCACCGGGACAAGTAAGCAAAAATCTCGGTTTTTAGACCAAAATTTCGTCACCTAGGACTAAGATTTCACTTATTTATGCTGGATTGATGCTTGTATGTGCCAGTTGGTATTGTTTATGGCCGGATCTGGCCGGATTTACTTAGGTCTGTGCTTGAGCTTAAGTACTAGTAGTTTCGGTTGTGGCAGTAACATGGAGTATAATCGGTTGTGGCAGTTTCCTAGATGGCTTCAGCGAAAAGAAGGAGAAGTTCTAGTAGTGAACGACCCATCCAGACTGGACACAGGTAGTAGCCGGCTAGGATGGAGGAGGGAAAGTTCACATAAGACCACCTGGTCGGCAGGGAGTGGTGCTCCCTTTTGGACTGGTACACGAAGGCCATCAAACCCATGTACAAGATGTTGATATTTGTGAATCAAGACAAGTTGCCAACAATCGGTGGTGTCATACTACTGTACGCATTTGTGAATGAAGGATGACTACAAGCGGTGCAGGCAACTATTTGGTGATGCATACAAGCCATTCCTTAAAACCTTGGAGAAGAGGATGAACGATATAATGAATGACACCTTCTTTTCAGCAGGTTCAAAAAATTCATATTTCTAGCATAACTTTGCTATGTTCGTTTGCATTGTGCTAACTCTATAATGGCCGCTACTCCATCCAACCCTGTACACAGCCACAGTCGCTAGGAGGATCGCAACAGGGGAGAAGTGCCTTGAGAAAGGGATCATAGAGGCTGACTCATAGTACGAGAAAGGGCATGATGAGTGGTGGGGTGGGCAGCAGGTAGGACAGCCTAAAATGATATGGGCTCGTGGTCTAGCAGCCAATCCTTGAGTCATTGGGCTTCTCCAGTGAGCAGCCTGGGTACCTAGTGTTAGGGTATAGCTCGATAACCTACAGAGAGGATCAGGGTGCGTACAGTCACTTCTAGAGTCATGACAAATCGAGCATGTCGTCGTTGTTCGACTACACTAATCCCTATGTCGATCCTACACACGACACACACCTGTCAGGTACTTGCACCAGTCAGAGAATCCTTTAGCTTAGATGACGCATTACGAACACTGGAAGAGTTCGCCTGGCTGCCGTGGGACATGAACTGGGATAAGTACAAGCAAGCGCACGACAGGAAGCATCGCGAGATCATTGTCGATGACATGGAGGTGGAGGTTATATCATACACGTACTACTACTTGTAGGTATGCCAAAGCTTAATTGTCCATGCTTTAAATGTTCATACTCCTTTAATTATATATCTTTTACAATACACGTTTATACTTGCTCTTTTAATTATGCTTTACGCCTTCTTACAATACATGTTTATACTCTTTTAATTATGCCTCTTGCAGGTGGTTTGGGTAGACCAGTGCGTTGTGACCTCATCCATGCTTCGACAGGTATTTCTCTCGTTTATTAGCCACACTTGTTTTGATTAAGCATATATGCTCATATATATGGTGTATATGCTCTTGTATGCTTTGTAGTGGCTATGCTCATGGCTATACCCAGTCCAAATTGATTAAGCACTCTTGTTTTGTTAGATAACACATATGTTCAAAACAATTGTGATGGATGAAATGGAATGCACAGCGTCATTTCAAAGTTGTAATAGATTTACAAAAGTGTTTGTGAATTGTTATCTGTATTAATTTTATTTCAAGTTTATCATCTGTGATCACAATATATATTGGTTGTTGCCAAATGTAACTATTAGAATTAGAAAATCAATTGAAATGCTGATGAAATTTCTATGTTTAGGGTCTTTTATGTGTAAATACTTAGTATTTTGCAATAAAATATATAAAAAATGTAGATAGATGCTGACATGATTTTTTTTCATATTTTCCCCCTTTTTTGTACCCTCGGGAGACCATTTTTGCCGTTGTTCTAAATTCTCAAAAATTCGGCAAATTTTGGTTTTCTCAGTCTCAAAATTTTGTATTTCAAATTTGCTTTTAAAATTTCGTTCGGATTTTGATCAAAATTCGAAAATCTCATCAAAATTTTGTATTTCAGTCGCTTGTGAGATGTGGTCCGAAAATGGAACTCGAAACTTGTTCCTACCCTCCTTGCTGTGGTACGGTGCTCGATCCTCTGGTTGATGCGTTTCTCGGCAGCTTGTGCTTTGCTTCGCTGAGGAGGGGCGGACCTGGCGAGGTCCCGGCTGCTCCTTCCTCGTTTGTTTAATTTGCCTCTGGTTTGCGCTGACAGTGCGTATTGTTCTGTCCTTTCTTATGCAGGAGGGCTTCGAATTGGTTCGCCGTGTGGGAGCGCTGGTGGTTGGCCTGATTGGCGATTGAGGGTCTTCGTCCTGGTGATTATTTCTTTTGTACGCTCTCTTATTTGTATTACCCATTTGAAGGTAGCTCATCGGTTTGTGCCTGTGTACATCGCATTTGTAGCTCATCGGTTTGTGCCTGTGTACATCGCATTTGTAGCTCATCGGTTTGTGCCTGTGTACATCGCATTTGTTGCTCTGTTTCTTTTTCCCTATTGTTTATGTGCTACCTATTTCTGTACTTAAGATGACATGCCTCACATTATCATCCTTTTGCTATAGATGCCCTTTTCTATTATTCATGGTTTGCCAACTATATTCATATGCTTTTTTTTTTGTACATACACCATTTATCAGCTAGGTTCTCTTTATTGTATAGATTCCATAGAACACATTAGAAACCAGCAGTGTTTGGTTCTCCCTGTCTTACCTGTATTTTAGTTTCCTTTTATGACCTGATTTATCGTTTACCTTTGTTTAGGGAGGCGTGATGGAAGGATTAATCCCACAAAAGTGGCTTTATATATAAGTTTGTCTTTGTTAAAAGAAGGATCTATTTATGAGATCGAATATTCTGAGGTTCTTGAAGCGAAGGAAACCTACAAATCAGCTGACAGGAACAACCTGTCTCGATTCTCAAAGTACACTAGGGTCAATGAAATTCTCCTAGAACGGGATGTTTTATTGTTTTTCCTGTTTATGCTTACAATGCGCTTCCATTCACTTTTCTCACTGTATTACTCCCTCCGTTTATTTTTATAAAGCTTATTTTTTGAATGCTTTTGTTTATAAATATAAGGCTTGTATGTAGATTTAATAAGACATTTCCTTCCATACCCCTGTTTACTTTCTCTTAACCATATGCATTTATTCATTACCACCAACACAAAGTATATCTTTCATCTTTCAAGACAATTAAGTGAGAACATCTAAATCATTTTCTCTCACGCCTTTCTCAATTTCAACGCATCCTTAATCTTTGTGCAAAGTTAAAATACGTCTTATAAAAATAAACGGAGGGAGTAGCAAAACTGCTTTATTATCAGGTGCAGCATTTATTAGCTGATTGGTCTTATCTCATTGTGGTTAGCCTATTTGATTGCTTTGTTCTTAGCTTTGTTTGGTTTGATCTTCGTCCTTTAATTTATTAGATATCTTTGTCCTCATAGCCGGCGTTTCACCGATTATTGATACAACTACAAAGTTAGGCCCAACTGTTAAGCGTACCATTAAGATAATTGATGGAAGGTAACCTATATTCACTTTATGATTTGCCTTTATGCATTTCGAATGGTTCATAATCCTTCCTTCGATCACCATTATGCTAGGTTCACTATAAAAATAATTATTCGGTTGTTCATTTATTTTACAGTCAAATAGGCATTATGGGGTCATCATGCTGAGGCATTCGAGGCTGAGGCGCTACAAATCATCTCTCAAGACACAACAGTTGTTGCTCTGTTTTTTCGTATGTTAGTTGGCACGTCCTCAGTCAGGTTTGCTATAGTAATTGGTTTTTGATATCGTACATCGAATATATCCCAAATAGAACATACTAGGATTTTTTTGCGACGAATACGCAAGCGGCGTTGTCTTTTCAGAGAAACAATATCGCCACGCGTTTTTAGATCATCGAGGAACGCGTAAACGGTTGAAAGAATAAAACGCATCCGCGATTGCGCTAAATCGAAAGGTCTTTTTCATGAAAAATAGACGGAATGGTCCAAACGACACTACATTTTTTTAGCATTTATTTAGGGTCCTTTCACGAAAGATTCATGTTTTTTCTAAATCAGGAGGACCTCTTCATAAAAAACCGTGCGAAGGACCTACGCGTAACTACGCATTTTTTGAAGGGCCTACACGTGAAAAGGGAAAAATGAGCCGAGCTGACCAGGCGTCCGTCGTTTTTTTCGCGGAAACAATTTCGTTTTTTTCCGGCGGTGTTTTTTTTAAATCATGGAGGAAACGCGAGAAACGGTTGAAATGACACAAGTGCATCCGCGATTGCGTTAAATCGGAGGTCTTTTTCGTGAAAAGCAGCCGGAATGATCCAAACGTCACTAATTATTTTTCGGTATCTATTTAGGGTCACTAATTTTTTCTGGTATCTATTTAGGGTCATCTCACGAAAGATCTACAATTTTACGCCGCGCGTCCCGTTTTTTCGTAGGAAAATTTCTTTTTTTTTCGGTGGCGATCTATTTTTTAAATCGTTGAAATAATAAGCGAAACGGGGAAAAATAGAGAGATAGAGTTGTAGAAATATCTCTTTCGACGAATTATTTGGGAAATATTGGAGACCAAGCTGGAAAATCGTGGTGGAGAAAAAGTCAAGAGGGAAAAGGGTGAAAAATTATTAGAGACGACAACATTCTTTTCGTGCTTTTTTTTTAGAGGAAATTTTTTTTTTTACGCGTTTTATTTTTTAAAATCTTCAAATAATGAGTTAAAACGGGGAAAATAGAGAGATAGAGTTGTAGAAATATCTCTTTCAACGTAATTATTTGGAAAATATTGAGACCGAAATTTGGAAAACCGCGGTGGGGAAAAGGTCTAGAGGAAAAAGGTGAAAAATTATTAGAGAAGACAACATTCTTTTTGTCGAGTCTAACACTTCTACGCTGCTCAATCGAAAGCAATAATACATGCTAAAAACTCGAGAGACTCGTGGTATATGCGTGTCGTTTTTCATAGAAAATTTTTTTTTTTCTCAAAGGTGTTTTTATCTTTTGAATCATCGAAATAATGAGCTAAAGCGGTTGAAAGGACACAAAATTTTTCAAGGGCGTAACGCCACGCTGCTATTTTTCCCTAGCAAAAATTACATTTTTCGATATTTTATTTTTTAAATCGTCGAAATAATGAGCTAAACAGGAAAAAAAGAGAGATAGAGTTGTAGAAATATCTCTTTCAATTAATTTTGGAAAATATTGGAGTCCGAGGTGAGAAACCGCATTGGGAAAAGTCTAGAGGGAAAGATTGAAAAAGTATTAGAAACGACAACATTTTTTGTCGAGTCTAACACTCTACGCTGCTTCACCGAGTAATGATACATGATTTAAAAAATATCGAGATCGAGATGGGAAAAAGTCTACACACATATTTACATGATGAAAACATTTTTTCTGGGAAAACGAAGAAAGGACCTAGACATAGGAGCAAGGACTCGATTGTTACGTTTTGGACTGTCTCATTATCCCGAAAAAATTAGAAAAGGGCTTGTTCATGATTTGAATTTAATGAAAGTTTTTCCGTAAAATGGCGAACGAGGACCCAAAGCGCGATAAAGAAAAATCTTCCCTCACATAAAATCGCGAAGGACCTATTTGTAATCTATAGGGACCTATCCGTAATTTCTTGAAACGCGGGGGGTTTTCGCAAAATTGCCAAGGGGGACATGTGGGCATGACCTCCTCCCGGGAACTCTCCCAACTTTATTTGAAATGCGGGGGGGGGGGTTTCGCAAAATTGCCAAGGGGGACACGTGGGCATGGCCTCCTCCCGGAACTCTCCCAACTTTATTTATGGTATTATATGGCCTATTTCATTCTTGGCTCACTGTGAATTAAAATTGATTAACAATGTCTGTTCATACGTGAGATGGTCAGCTTGTATTGCAAAGCACTTCTACATGCAAGTGGTATACTAAGGGTGTGTTTGTTAGAGCTCCAGTTTCATTAGATCCGTGGAGCTGGAGCTGTGAGTACACTAAAAGTGTTTAGATGGATCATCTTATTTACATTTTAGGCCAAAAATATAAACTTAATTCACTTTATTTTAATCTACAAGTTTCAGATCTCATATGAAGCTAGGATCTGGAGCTCTACCAAACAGGCCCTAACATTCCAATACCACTGCATACCTTGTATTCTTCCTCATCTAATTCTGTGTAGTCAATTTGTTATCACACATACTGTGCCATTTACTATTATTTTACCTGCATGCTTCCTTTTGTTTTAATCAATAGCATGTTACATAGGATTGGAAACCATCGACACCAGATTGAATGGCAAGGAGGCAACCGTGCTCAGGTTGATCCAATTAGCACAACAGTCCGCAGACTCATAGACCTCATACCTAATGAATCTCTGGTGTGCAAAAAAAAAAAGGCCTTATGCATTTCTCTAATGGATTGCATTTTGCATAGCCTTATTATTTACTGCTCTTTTTGCCATACTGTAAACAGGGTCAGCCCTACAAGGTCACCATCCTTATCAAGGACTTGGTGCCAAATCAACCATGGTGATATATATCATGCTCTTCATGTTGAAAAAAAAACTTTAGCGGATGGAGATAGCTACAAATGTCGAAGGTGTGGTGTGACAACAGCGGAACCAAGGTATAATGGTCTATGCAACTTCATACAGTCCATTTCCCTACTCATATATGTGTTTTATAGTTTAAGAATTAATATAGCATCTCATGCATTCTCTAAATTGTGAAACAAATATAGGATAAACATGTATGCTACTGATTCTAATGTCGATGAAGAAGACAACCCCGTTGTTGCAGAATTCATGTTCTTTGGTGATGTAGGTCAAGATTTAGTTGGAATGCCTCCCATGCTTTTGGTTGCGGCAACTGAAGGACAGAAAGAATGTATTCCAGCAGAAGTAAATATGTTTATTAGATGCAAATATGAAGCCATCGTCGAAATATCAGAAGGATCGCTACAAAGTGATGAGAGCCAACATTCCGTGTGCGCTCAATAGTAGCCCAGCCAGATCTCGCTGAACACCTTTTGCCAATCAAAGTAAAAACTCCATTATCAGTGCATGCTGAGACACAAGAGGAGGTGTCTTAACGAAGAGCAACAATATCCCATACCACTAACGCCACCACCTACTGATGTCGTCATAGCTACACTAACATCTGCACCTCCAACGCCAACAATTACTGGTTCTTTAGAGGAATGAGATGCGTTCGTTACTATGATGCCCCTCAAAATGCCACTGTTTCTTATGTGTAATTATTTGTGTATATCTATTAGGAGTCTAAGCCTTCAGCACATCCTGAAAAGGTGAAAAGACAACGCATGAAGAAGCTATTATGTCTAAAGAGGCTCAGTTGGCTGACACATCCAGAAGCTAGATCACATAAGAGGCCGTTTTGTTTACTGCAATCAATTGCATTTCGTCTGATTGTTCATAGATTGTGAAACAGGTTGATTATTATGTGTGTTCGCTTACTGCTCTGACTGACCATACCCCTTTTCTACAGATCATGCAAAACTTAAGAGCAATGCTTCAATAATTTTCCTCTCAATACAAGTTGCACAAATCTTGAAGTAAGTGGAGAGGTAAGTAATCACCATCTACTATTCATTCATACTTTAATATTTGTATAACTGTTAAAAAAAAAATGGAACCACCACTCAAAATTTAAAGTCTGCAAAGAAGTTGTTCCCTAGTATCAAAGGCAATGTAGCGCGTAAGGTATGCCGTATTATACTGCTCGCCCACGATGGTTGTTATGGGAGACAAAATTGCCACTCATCACATTGTCTTATGCTATTTTCTCAATGATTTCCTTACAGTGACTCTCGACACTCTGCCTATGATGACGTCATCTCTTACCTCTGCTCTGCCTCAGTGCTTACGCGGATGGCTAAATCTTTTGTTTTACAAGCTATCGACAAGATTGCTGCTTTTGGTGCTATCGTGGTTTCCTTTCCTATATGCAACCATCTGTATTTTGTTGCGCAGCCTACCTGCACTATCGCTGGGCCTAGAAAAAAAAAAGTGGTAGTTATTAGGGGTGGCAATGGGGATCTATTCTTCGATCCTCGCAGGAATTCTCTATTGGAGCAGGTATGGAAAAATAAATCGCCCCTCATGGAGATGGAAACGGGGAAAATTATTCCCCCGTCGGGAATGGCGGGGATAGGGACGGGGAATTTTTTTCCTCACGGGGACCCGGTTGGGGATCCAAATTTAGTTTAGTCCAATTTAGTTATTAGATTGCAAACATATTCTCTAGCCCATCATATTCACATTTTCATAAACGGGACAACATAATCTTCAATGAATACATACATTCTTTTTTTCCTTGTCTGTTGATATGATTTTAGAGTAAAATGGCTATAAGAGTTCTTCTCTTGTGTGAAATTTTCGCGGGGATGGGTCCCTGACGGGGCCTTGATACCCGAACGGGGATGGGGATGGGGGGATTTTCTCCCCCGAGACGGGGAACGGGGACGGGGATGGGGAAAATTTTGGATCGCGGGGACGGGGATGGGGAGGCACTCCCCGGCGGAGAATGGCCCCGTTGCCACCCCTAGTAGTTATATAACAAACCCTTAGCTTTGCTCTATAATTAGGGTCTATTTGTTTTAGCTTTTCATTCTGGATCCTGACTCTAAAAGCAGAATAAAAAACAAACATTCTGATTCTAGAATCCGATTTTTATAATCCAGCCCACTTATATACACTAGAATTCACAATCTATGTCATATGTGTTTTTGAAGAATCGGCTTCTTTACGACCACATTCCACAATCAATTTTTAAAGAATCCAAAGCTGAAACAAACAGGCCCTAGCATAGGGCTATTTCATCTCCTAGTGAATCCCTCTGCTTCCCCTATGGCCACTGCTGCATGTGGGTGGTGTGTGTATATATATAGACAATATATCCAGTGAAAACTCTGTGAAACATATATATACAAGTTTTGAAAAATTATCAAAAAATTACCATACGTAGGGGAGGTGAGATTCTACAATCCTGCAAAATTTTAACACCAAGCTTAATCGCGTTTGAAAAATATGAAAAAGACAAACAATGAAATAAACAGTGCTAAACAGTAAAAATCACTATTTAGGCTGAATTTTTCTTTTCATATCTTTCAAATGCAATTGAGTTTGGTCTTCAAATTATGCATGATTGTAGATGCTTACCACCTCTATGTATGGTAATTTTTTGAAAAAATTTCAAAACTTGTGTATGTGGGTTTCACAAGAATGGTGGTTTTCACCTAATATATATATATATATATATATATGTATATATATATGTATATATATATGTATATATATGTATATATATATATATATATATGAAATTTCAAGTTCAAATTCATTATATATCAAGAGTTACAAAAAAGAAAATTCGACAAGGTAGAGTAATCTATGAAGTACATCTACAATTTTTTCAGAATTTTTCATGACTTTTGTTAGTTGGTGTGCACTGTGTGTGCAGGAATGCTATATGCAGGGATACGTTCATATATATATATATATATGCATATCTATTCGATAGTTTAGTACATTGCAATCCAACTAAGAAAAGTTTCAAAATTCTGAAAAAAATCATGGATGTACATCTCATACCCATCTACATATAAAATTTCATGATCAAATTCGTCCTATGCTAGAAGTTACAAAAAAGACAAATTTAGGTTCATTTGAACTATTCAAGTTTGTCAGAAATTTGTCTTTTTATTACTCTTAACATAGGACGAATTTGATCATGAAATTTTATATGTAGATGGGTTAAGATGAGATGTACATCCATGATTTTTTTCAGAATTTTTGAAACTTTTTAATGGATTGCACATTGATTGCACTAAACATTGGACAGACCTGATATGCCTCCCCTACACACACACACACATATATATATATATATATATTCCAATTCTATTACATATGTGGTATGCACGTACCATAATTTTAGTATGTGTTATCCTTTTTTTTCGCGCAAACAGATACCCTCATCATACACCGTCTCTGCCTAAAGACCTGGTGCCACCAAAATTCGATATGGGAAGCAAGCAATTGTATCGGGATACTATTAATTTACTGGTCACCCTTATCGGTTCTTTAATAGGATGCATCCAAGTGTTACCACTTGTTGGCCCTCGCTTCGAAGAACTGTTCGAACCAAAGCTTTAGATTCAAGGATCTTTCGATCTAACAATAAATATATCACAGCGGTAAACAGATAAAATGGGCTCAGCCAATCAATCAATCGGACACACCAAATATGTCATTTCAGCTCATTTCATACATTACCCTATTACTCACGCATGTTCAGCCAGTAGATCCCTCCACGAATTGCACTACCACTTATGTGCTTTCTTAGTAAAATTGCTTATGCAAATCTGCACACTCCAGTGCCTATCTTACCATGCTCGTACATATAGGAATATAGGATCAAGTGGCTGGTAAACGTTACTGTTCGAGGATAGGAGAGAATGGACTGGCACTATGCTGGTGGTAGCATGTTGTTGTGTGGCTGAATGGACATTTGGCAGGACAAAGCAGACAGCCAGTGCTGTTTTGTCCGGCCTGCCATTGTGGGCGCCGGTGGCAGGACCATGGCATCTGAGTGGTCAAAATCAGATGACTTGCATCTGATCGATCGATGCTGCCCGGCGCCCACCACAAGACGGAATGGAAACAGTAGCATCAGAAACCTGACAAAGGAAGCAGCAGCCATGCATACTATGCACGCGAAAGCTTATCCATTGTTCATGTAGTAACCCTGTTTCAACAATATAATATATACATTTCATTTAGTTTCAGAAAGTGTGTGCCTTCGTACCAGCAGCTGTCAGAGAGTAAGGTCACGAAGAAAACACAGACACACACAAGCTTCACATGAAACATCCAGACCTAGATTTAGCCATCAGAAGAACAGCGAACATTGCTAAGAATGGATGAGGAGATGGGAGAAACCAACACAACCCAGTCATTCTGCATTGATTCCAGATAGAAACAGAGAGATTAACCTGGCATTATGCCAGAATTAACCTGGCATTTGCCATTCTGGGCCTCTGGCATAGAGCAGGTAGTCAGTGCCAGTGTACGTGTATGTAACTGCTGCCCGGTTTTGGTACGAAAAAAAAAAATCTTGGAAGCAAAACGGTGGTCCAACTCCATATCATTAAGGGCAGAGCCAGCCATGGCTAGGTCAGTGGGTTCATCGGACTGTGGCCTAAGAAGTAAGAACAGCTGGTCTACTGGGTTTAGGCCATGACATTTTGATTGTAGGCTTTGGACTATGGTTCGAGTGGTCTATTTTTTGGCTCCGCCACTAGTCATCGTAATAGTAGATTGCTACAGCTCAAGAATTTCCATTGGAATAGCAGCAAAGACATGATGAAAATAGAGGAAGTGATTAAAGGGCTAAGCTAATTTTTTTTACTAAAAACCAAAGCAAACTAAGATAAATTGGGAAAACATATAAAAATAATCTCGTATAGTCTAAACTCATATACAAACATATTAGTCCAAATTCATATATAGATTGAAAAGAAGCAAACAAAAAAATACAATAAAGATACCTTATATGGAGTTACTGATATCGGTAGAGGATGGACTAAAGCCCGGTAAAACCAACCCTAGTGGCTACCCCTGCATTGAGTGAATTGGAGGTACGTGTCAGGTCTACTAGATTTTTCTCTTGCGGTTTCCAGGGAGACGGAAACATCTAGCCATGCAGGAATAGCGTCCAGCTTGTACATTACAGTACACCACAGTGACGGAGGCCTCCAGTGTCGTTAAGGGCGGTGATTCACAAGCTCGACCAGCTCAGCCCGGGCCCTCCTGCCCACGTGGAGACCTAATGGGTATACCTTAGATATTAAACCCGAGGGTTCCGGCCTCCTCGCCGCACCACGTCACCCTTTGGTCCGCCCTCCGGCCGACGTGTGGTGCGGGTTACTCGCTTGCGTCCTCACGCGTGGACGTGTTGGGCAGACATGTGATGGCTGACGTGGCATGAGTTGAGCTCACGGTCGTGTGACGGCTGGCGCAGCGTGCGTCGCGTTCACGTACTTAGTATATTTATACGCACGCGTATTTGTTGATTAGCAGCTTGGGATTTTTTTCTACATAGTTTGCGCGGACTAATTATTGAATTATTATGAGAGGTCTTGCTAGACTATAAATGTAGCGCTCTATTGTTTAGAAAAAGATGAATAAAGAGAAGACATTCCAATTCCCTATATTCTGCATTCATCAATCATTGTGTTTGTTCTTTGGAGTATTCTTAATATTGGATGATTGACATTAAGATTAATTTCCGGTGATTGTCTATATTATTTTCACAGGTGTTTCCATTATTCAGGCAGTTCTACTTACATTCATTTGTGTGGGTGAAGAATGGGATTATGACATTATCCTTTCCTAACTAGATGGTCTTTAAGAACTCAAGCATCCTTTGAAGTTAGAAGATCCCAACCTCAACTATATCTTCTTCGAATCATTGTAAAAAAAATAGAGAGGTGTTTCTATCCTTTTCTTTTTGACAGTTGCATAAATATTAAAGCATGAATGAAGGGTGAATAGTGATTACTTACCCCTTCACTTGCTTTAAAATTTGTGGAACTTTTATTAGAAGGAAAAGTATTGAATCACTGCTAAAAAAATAATAAGATCATGGATAACGTGTTCTAGGAGAAGATCATGAGGAACTTGACCAAAGCTTTCTAAAGAAGCAATACAGAGATGTGAACCTTCTCCTTAGAAAGAAAAGTGTGACGTTTATAACTTTATATGTTTATAACAGAAAAATTTAATGAGTGCACAATTGAGTGGTACACTTAACCTTTTCTTATGCTGCTCCATTTTCTTACATGTGAATCAAAAGGAGCACACTCAAAGAGGACCTTAAGAATACTACTCCACTACTTCATGCAAAGATTGTGGATAGACCTTGAGTATCCCAAGGACTTTTGTCGGGGGGAAGATTCCAAAATCTCCTTTTCCATTTGATGGCCCCAACCACTTTGATAAATGCAAATGCTACTTGATTCAGCAAAGTAATACTCTTTAATGAAAGTTATTATGACTGTCTTTCTTTCTATTATATGTAGAGACGACTTAAGCCCAACATCGAGTTTCATGCATCATCGATTACCAGATCACTTGAAAGTTCAAGGTGTCCAAGGAAACGTGGGCAATAATATAACTTCAACAAAAAGTGCTTCTACGGTACTAGGTATGAAGAGGAAATACTTCCAAACAATATTTTATGCTACCTTCATTCCAAATAAAAAGGTGTTTTTGAGTAATATATGGTTTCCAAACGTACAACTTCACAGACGCATGAACAAAGGTTATGGCTCCAAACCTTCAATCACCTAACCAATTTCACACAAATGTACTCCTGGAGGTGTGGTTTAATTTACTCCAATTCCGCATATATACGGACTCAAAACGACAGAGAGTTCTCTTAACGGGGTGTTTGGATTAGAGGTATTTTATTAAAATGTTTTAGAATCTAATTCAAATTTGAATTAAATCCTAAAACTTTCTAAGAAATTACCACTCATTCAAACAGTGCCTAAAGGGTCAGGGTCTCTGGGCCTGTGGTAGGTAACTAAGCACTGTTCCGTATAATTGCAGAGACAAACCATGTTGCCTTTGTTGGTTTGGCCTTCTAAATCGAAGCCTAGGGCTCCTGCCGTCGAACGGCGCGGTGGTGGGATAGCATGTTTCCGCGATTCAAAAATCGTAAAGCCTCCGATTACCTTTTAATGTGTGTAGAGGATACGCACGAGTGTATATATGTGGTGTGCGTGATGCTGTCTCATTTCTTGGTTAAGTTAGAGAAGAGTAAATCTGTGTTGCTAGCGCTCGTCTTGACATGGAGAACAAACAAGAATAGCAGGCGCCGTTTCGATTGGGAAGCCGTGTATGTTTTCTTTTTTGAAAACGGGAAGCCGTGTATGTTTTCGTTGCCTGGTGCAGGCGACTCAACCGAAAACAGGAAAGTTCGATCCTTCTCCTACGCAGCAGATGCTTAATGGACAACCAAATGATTAGCAAATAAGCAAAAATTGAGAGAAACAAAAAGACGCTCAGACTTGCTAGCGGACTGAAAGTTGCGTTGCTGGAGTTCAGTCGCTTGTCTGCAGAGCAGGAGCAGCGTGCGGATGGCATCCTTTCCTCCCTTCAAGCCTTCATGTCGTGGAACCTGGTAGCAAAGCATTGCAACTACTACTTTTTAGCAGAAGCTATTATGGGTCATTTATTATTGATCTGACTTAACAAGTGTATTATTCTACAAAGAAAAACCATTAACTCATTACGCCGCACGAGAAATACCACAATATGAAGCCGGGTCATAACGTTATTTAAATCAGATTGCAAAGCTCAAAAGGTCAAATATTTGGTTTCATAGTTCAAGATGCTTAACGAACATACAAGGAAAGTTTAAGGTGTTGTATAGATTTTTTTCCCTTTATATAGCATGCAACACAAAGAAATTATCTCATCTAGCGGGTTCGAATTTTAGAATTTGCCTGGAAGTCTGCCTTATTTATGTGTCAAATTTTAATAAAATAAATGAATAAATAAAAACTAAGGAAAATGTTGGCAGCCGGACATTGTGGAATACTCACTGCAGTTACAAATAGTTATCGTTTTGGACATCAATACGGTCTTCAAAACATAACTTTAATCCCTAACTTCTATCATAATATATTTATAGAACCCAAAAAATTATAATATTGTGAAAGTACTTTTCAAAACAAATCTATACATATTTTTTAATATCTAATTAAAATATTTAACAAGAGAGTGATAATCAAAGTTTTAAAAGTTTGAGTACACCTATATTAAAAAAAGATAACTATTTGTGAGGGCAATGAATCCTAATGCACACAGGTTTCCATGTATAGATTGTGCACACCAACTAACGAAAGTCATGAAAAATTCTGAAAAAATTGTAGATGTACTTCATAAATTACTCTACCTATGTATGAAATTGTAAGTTCAAATTATTATATATCAAGAGTTACAAAAAAGAAAATTCACAAGTTTAAATAGTTTAAACTTGTCGAATTTTCTTTTTTTTCTAACTCTCAATATATAATGAATTTGATCTTAACGTCATACATAGGTAGAGTAATCTATGAAGTACATCTACAATTTTTTTCAGAATTTTTCATGACTTTTGTTAGTTGGTGCAGGAGGAAGTGCAGCAATGATACAGCTACATTTGTGAGGGGAGGAGTAGCAATGATACCTTGCTCGCTGCTAGTGGTGGCTAAACGGGCGGCCCAGCCTAGCACGGTACGGCCCATTTAGGCCAAGCTATTTAACAAGGCGGGCTGTGTCGGCCCATAGGCCGAGGTCACGGCACAAGCACAGCTCGGGTAACCGTCAGGCTATGCCAGGCCATGGCTAGTCTATTTGGGCCACAAAATTAAAAAAATATGAAAATTTTAAAAATATATATAGAAAAATTGAAAATAGTAAAATTTTGAAAATATAAAAATTTGAAAAAATCTAGAATAATTAGAAAAACAGAAAGGAATGTAGAAAAACTTTAAAAATCTATATAAATTAGAAAAAGAAAAAATATGAAGTAAAATTCTACAAGGAGACAAATAATTGGAACTAAATAATGAGCTTTATTAACGTTTGGCTGCCTCATTAAAAACTTTGTCAAGTAAAAACTCAATATGAGAAAACCTTCACAAAAAGTAGTGCAACCTATAGTTTAATGATACAAGAAAAAAAAGTGAAGATTACAATTATTCTTCTTGAATATCTAGATAAAGATTTTTAAACGTCGCCATCAACTCAACATTTTCTATAGTGTGTTGAGCTCTTTGATCAGCTTGTTCTCAATCTTTCATAGTGACAGTATTTCCACCCTCTCATTTGTTTGATTTGTTCTTCTCTCTTTGATTATTCTTTCGGATGGACTAAAAGTAAACTTCGAAGAAACCATGGAGACATGAATTGTGATGTTGTTTTAGTTCCTTAAGGTAGAGCTACATGCACCCCATGTTATACCCATATACTTTTCTTCTTACTTGTTATGGGTGTTGGTGGAGGCCACTGTATGCGAACTCCAACAAAATTTTGATCGTACTTAGCATAAATTTGAAATAACTTAGCATGGACACAGAAAAAGTATAGGTATTAAAGATCTCTTTTAGCTTACTACGATAATTATTATAGTATTTAATCAGATCTTTAGCTTACTACGAAAATTTCACTGTTAATTTGTACTTGCAATATTTACAAATAGTATACCTACTCTGAACGCCGTCTAATGTCTCAAAATCTACTTGAAATCTTCTCAGACTCCCAATATATTGTGTCTTGATCTTTTTGCCCTGGTGCTTGTTGACGCAGTTGCACTTGTAGAGTCTGAGGATGTTACAAGTATTGCAGTTTCTTCAGTTTGATAGGATGCAAGAAACTCCTCGGTGAAATTCCAAAATCAGAAGCTAGGAAGGATACAAAATCCTGGTGCTCTGTAAAGAAAACTGTAAGAAATAATTGCGCTATTAATACTTTAATCTCATTCTAAATAAGAACAATAAAAAATTAAATTTGATAGAAGCAGAAAGTCGGATTTCAAATTTTTGGAATTTTGCAAAACTATTTTGAATTTGCTAAACTATCACCATGAACAAAGAGAATTTTACAAGAGAATACATAGAAGAGATTGCACGTTTGCTGGTGGGGAAATGAGGGGCTGCTACCCTGTTTATGGGGGGAGGGGAATTAGGATGTTTTGGATTTTTTTTAAACTTTCAATAGTTAAAAACGGCTATTTTTTAAATAAGTCATACCGTACGGCATAATGTCATACGTGCTGACCCGACTGTAATCAGATCACGCCGCACTGGCTCGCTGGTCCGAGATGCCAGCCCAAGTACAACACTGAGCTGCTGGACCATGCTGGCCCGGCCTATTGACGGTCGAGCCGCCGCTACAGAGCTGCGTCTCAGGCTGGCCCATCTGGCCACCTCTACTCGCCACCCGCACCCGGACACTCGGACAGCACAAGCGCTTAGGAACCTTCCAGAAGCGCAAGATTCCATAGTCATCGCCCTCTCCTCTCCACCTTGCCACTGGGGTCGCGGCCGCCTGAGGTATCATCATTGATGCTACCTACCCAAATCCCCTGAAATCAAGGCTTTCGATCGCTTCGCTTCGCTTCGCTTTCCGATTCCGCAGAGTGCGTCGGGCTATACCTTGTTCTTAGATCGGCGGGTGCGGACTTGGGTCTTAGATCCGCGGGTGCGGTTTCTTTTTTCCTTTGTTTTTGTTTCGGTTTTCGGTCGTTGAGTTGAGCCTTCTCATGTTCGATGTCAGTATTGTCGGTGTGATCGATCCCAACTTGGTGCTACGAGCGAGGCTCAGTTTACTCCCCTTATTGGGTGATTGACCAAAGCTTTTAAGTGCTTTCAGAGCGTTAGATGCGCTATACTTATTCAGCGATGACGATGCTGCTGAGGGAACGAATTTAATTGTCAGATAGTTGTGTTTAAATCGTGTCCTGCCATCACAATCCTTATTAAAAAAACTGAATCTTGTCATATAAAAGTTTAGATATCATGGTACTAGGCTGCTGATTGTAGTAGCTCTGAAATATCTTTAGATCACATAATTGAAACATGTTTTTGCCAGTTTGGTATTGGTGTCCTGCGATGACATGTTTGGGGAAGGGCCCTAGGGTGGCTGTAGATTTGGGGATTTTTGGACTAGCCAGATGGCCATCAGAATTCACATGTACCTTCATGTTTATTATTGCCATTAAGCCAATCTACGAATTTGGATGCTGTGTGTATTGGTGGAATCTTCATTTCCACCCACCAGTTTGAGGTTCGAGTCTACCTGTTGTAGTGTTTCTTGTAGAGAGGCATATTGTTTGCCTTGAATGGATGCACTGAGTTTATGTGGTTCTTTCGAATGCTGGCATAGGCACTTGCTCCATGGTGCATCATGGAGCCTCTTGGTTCAGAAAAAATTGGATGGTTGGGTCATACTATTGTGATATCACTAATAAAGATATATCTCCTGTTAGCCGCTTTAACACTTTTCAGTGTTTCACTGATAGAATGAGATATGTAGTTGCAATATGTTCTTTTGGGGTAATCACCAAATCTAAAGACATGGTTTACAACTTGATTGTAGTTAGGGTTTCTTCTACCCCATGCTGAAATGTCTTTCTTCCTTGTGGAGTTGTTTACAGAACACATAAACAATGGTGAAAGCTGTTGCTGTGCTTGTTAGCAGCGAGGGTGTTAAGGGCACCGTCTACTTTGTCCAAGAGGGAGATGGTAAGGCATCACCTGCTCCGTGATTTTTATTCTTGAGTTGAATTTGTAGTCTCTACATTATTGACATTTACCTGTCTGTTTGGTTCTTAGGTCCGACAACTGTGACCGGAAGCATCTCTGGCCTCAAGCCTGGTCTCCATGGGTTCCATGTGCACGCACTTGGTGACACCACAAATGGCTGCATGTCAACTGGTAATTTTTTCCTTTGGCTTGCCTATATATATGATCAGGATGATGCTAAGTTGTCATATATTGAATTGTCTACTTACTGTTGCACTTGTTTCAAATGTAGGGCCACATTTCAATCCTGCTGGTAAGGAACATGGGGCACCAGAAGATGAGACCCGCCATGCTGGTGATCTTGGAAATGTGACAGCTGGAGCGGATGGTAATGTTCTTTTGCCCTTCATTGTATGATCTGTTCCATACCCATGTGGATGATACTTGTCCTCAGGAAGATGAGTTAATTCTGTGTTCTCACCAGTCCATAACTTAATTTCTCATGTTGTAACTATACTGTATGATTCTTGTCACTGAGAATTTATCTCTGCTGTCAGGTGTTGCTAATGTCAATGTTGTCGACAGCCAGGTAATCAAACATTTATTCAGCATGCATATGTTATGCAACCAATACTACATGGCTCCTTATAATTCCTATGTTACACTAGCCTTTTGGTTTAACATGGGTAACAATTGTTCATGGCAGGTCCCACTCACCGGGCCAAATTCAATCATTGGCAGAGCTGTTGTTGTTCATGCTGACCCTGACGATCTTGGAAAGGGTAATGCTGCACATCACTATTTATACTTGGGTTTTCTTGTGTTCCTGTCTGCTCTTTTTTCCCTTTTGAGCTAAGGAAGGATCTATCTATTTATTTCTGAGTACCTGTTTATGAATTGCTTGAAAAGCACAGATGAAATGACAGTAATAGGCTATGTTTGGTGTATACATTTTGTTTACTTGAATTCGAGGTGTTGATGTACTGTCTTGTGATTCCCCAGGCCCTAGTATACATTTTGTTTACTAGGCATTTCTCGTTCAGGATAAAAGGGTGTGTAGGCATTTCTCAATCAAGAATCAGGATAGAGGATGTTTGAGCTGTTTTTGAGGCAAACTCTAGAATAGTGCATCATATATGTTGTATTGTTTTTAGCTGAGATCTCTATTGATCTGGCCTGTCTTATCTTCAACTTGCGGAAAGAGAAACGTTGACTTTTCATTGTTCCATCTGGTATTAGCCCATGTAACTAAAACATTGCCCTCATCAGCATTGGTGCCTCCTTGTGGATTGATTGATCTGCATTGATTTATTTTGTCATGGTGTGAATATGTGTTTTGAAAGAAAATTCAAAATGGAAATTTGGAGATGTATTTTGAGCTAACCAATATACCTTAATGGTTCATAGGAAATTACTGCACCATCCAATGTTAAACTTAGGCCCTGTTTGGCATGGTTGTAGCTTTTCTACAAAGTACCTTTCGGTTGGGTTGAAGAGGTTTAGCGTTTGACAGTTTGGCTTTTAGTCTAGCTTTTAGATAGAAGGGTGCTGGTCGGGAATGGGGGTGAGAGAGGCGGTGTTTGGGATTTTATACATGGTAGGAGGGTGTAATTTTCTTCAACTTTAGTGGCAAAGTCAGAATCCAAACTCACTAAAGCCGTGGGAAGCTACTCCAGATTAGTTTTCGGCTTTTAGCTTCTCCTAATACAAATAGCCTGTTAGCTTTTGGCTTTCGGCTATAGAGAAGTCAGCCATTTGGAACAAATTTCAGCTTCCAGAGGGATGAAGCCCAAGCTGAAGCCGCCCGAACAGGGCCTTAAACATCCTTCCTGTGCACTTTGTCATAATATGTTATCCTGAATTTCAAAGATGAAATATCTGAATGTGTTGGTTTTATTCAGGGCCATTCCAGCAAATAAATAATCTGTGAGGTTACGGATGGAGTTTTCCTTAATTTAAACGTCATCATAGCTCACTTTATCATAATGCATGCATTCTATTTTCCTGAATTTGTAAACCTAAGTCTCAGTGTTTATCAGTTTTATTCAGAACCATCCCATTGAGTAGCTTAGATCCAGCAGTAAGGTTAACGGTTGGTTTTTTTTTGCCTTCAGGTGGGCACGAGCTCAGCAAGACCACTGGAAATGCCGGTGGCCGTGTTGCCTGCGGTAAGCTTGCTGGTTCTACGGTTCCATACCATTGCTCTGAATCAGTCCCCCTGTTCTGTCACACCTGATGAATCTGTCACTTGCAGGGATCGTTGGACTCCAGGGTTGAAAGTGCCTTCGTCCTCCGCCGCCAAGCGACGGCAAGAAGTCCAAGCTTTAGCTTGTTCCTCGTGTTGAGTGGCTACTTCTAAAATAAGCACCTGATCTACGTATGATCGGTGTATTTGTCTCTTGACATCAGTAGTGCCCCGATGGACTGTGTTCCCTTTGCCCCTACTCCGAGTGTGTAGGTCCCTTCGAGAATCTCTTGATCGATATGATTTTACTGTTGGTTTTCAGCTCTCGCATGCATGTGCCGTTGCAGCATCGCTTCATCCCCTGTACGTTTGTTGCACCGTGGCGTCTCAGCCAAGGTTATCGGTATGGAAAAAATCGCTAGAAATTCGAAATTTGAAAATATCGAGCCGACAATTGTAAAAAATTGTAGAGTTTCAAAATCAAAATTTTGAAAAAAATCAAAAATTGACCGGTGTCATGGAAAACTGACTGATTTTTATGCAAAATCGGTGGACTAGTTGAATTTTTTTTGTGGTCGATTTTTTGAGTGATTTTTGTCGATTTTCATCGATTTCTGGCCAGTTTACATCGGGCAATTTTTTAAAATTTTTGAATTAGACCGGTTTACTGAGAGGTTTTAGAAGCCAAGTCATTCCGATACGATCGGAAATCACGATTATTAAGAGCCTGTTTGGTAAAGTTTTAGATTCTAACTTCTTTTGAAATCTGAAACTTGGCTAAAATAAAGTGAATTAATTTTATATTTTTAGTCTAAAATGTAAACAAGATGATCTATCTAAACACTTTTAATGTACTCACAGCTCCAGCTTCACGAATCTGATGAAGCTAGAATTTTCAGCCGAATCTGGTGAAACTAGAATTTTCAGCTTCACCAGATTCACGAATCTGAAAGAGCTGAATCCCTGTCAAACACACCCTAGCTATTTTCGTTGATTCTGCGAACCTGGTCTCAGCCCACTGTGCGTCATGTTTAACCTCCCCGCAGCCGTGCCAAACCGAAGCTGCGTGCTTGTATCGTGGCCCTGGGCGGCGGCGCCCGGCTGGAGGCGGCGGTGCTGTGTGCCCTGGTGGTCGCGTGCGTCTCTAGTTGTAGCCTCCGGAGGCCGGGACACAGAGAAAAAGTTTGGTAGGCTGGTCGTCCTGGGTGCCTGTCGCTGCCGGGAAAGACTATCTGTCGCCTGGATTTACGACTGAATCTAAAATGAGAGAGGTGCCCTTTAATTTGCTGCCGCGTCGTGCGTGGAAGCAACCTTCACAGTTCGCTGAGCCTTACGATATGATGCACAGCTTCATGAAGAAGCCACTCATTTATACCGTCCAAATTAATGAGAGTACAAGTAAAAAAATCGAGCTGGAGATGGGGGGCATTCCGAGAATCGAACTCGGGACCTCTCGCACCCAAAGCGAGAATCATACCACTAGACCAAATGCCCTCTCTGTGAAACAAAAATCATAGAATTTATATAATGATATTACACATGCACAAACATCAGCCCTTTCAACTAAGCCTAAAGAGCTTCTCCTCCAGACCATTTTATATATTAGACTGTACCTATCAGAGGAGAGAGAACGCTCCACCTCAGCAATATATAGATACAGCATGCAACCACACACATAAATAGTTTTAGGACACATGCAGTCAACCTTTCTATACTTTGGCTATTTATATCTTTTAAATATTTAAATTGAATACATAAAAATCACATATATATGTGTCTCGTAAAATGCTTTCTGATATTATAATATTATTAGATTTATAAATTAATATACTAAAAATAAATTAGTGAATAAAGTCATATTTTAATGATCATGTCGATGTCTAAAACAACATGTTTTTTTAACTGAAAGGAGTTTCTTCGATTGGCTATAAAGTCGCCACAAACTTTTAATAAGAGCACGAATATTAAAACTTAAACGTTGATTCAAGCTATATCTAACTGATGTGGCAAGTACTTAGATCAGAGGCGGAGGCGCCCATAGGGCCCACCCAGCCCAGCAAATGAGCAAACTACGACCTGCGTAGTACAGAGGTCCCACGTTGCATCCGTCAGTTCGTCTTCTGCGTCTACGTCTCCTCGGCTCTTCGCGGACTGCGGCGACTGGGTGGCGGGCTGAGAACTCTGCGGAGAAGAGACAACGCCGAGGAAACTTGTGCTGGCCATGAAGTTGACGCCATAAAGATGATATATCTGTATATACAGATCATTTGTATCCCTGTATTCTGACCCAGATCTCTCATGTTCATCTTGATGATTTGTCCCTAGCACCTTACCATCATTTGTTCACATTAATAAAGTCTGAAATATACTAGTCGGGAAAGAAGAGAAAAAAAGTAATTCAGGTATAGAACTCCTGAACGCATAAAATTACTTCAAATAAGTTTGCAAGCAAATTGCAGTCTCTTCGACTTTAGTTCTGTAATTTAATGAACAAAAAAATGAAATTTATGTCTATTTAGCTGGATATTGCAATTAAGTAGCTCTGCATTGCACCATCTTTTCACATGAGAACATGAAAGGATAAAAAGTATTGTTTGTTTATTTGACGAGCTGAATCCACAAACAAAACCAGGAAGCAGGTAGATGTGGAATTCTAAATTTGATTTTGGATGTCTCTTTTTTAAGCCCCTCTTTTTAGAACTTTCTGGCTCCGCCACTGACTTAGATACAACTGACAATGCAGAATTAGAGAGGCCTACCTAATAAAAAGCAAGCCGTGGACCCAAGATAGCTTCAAGCCCTGGTCAAAAAAGGGCAAGGAAAAACGATTTGCTAAGCACAAACTTTTGCACATAAGATTCAGTCACACAAACCAGGGAGACAGAGAGAGAGAGAGAGTGATACTTTGTTACAAGTGTGTAGATATCGATTTGGCCAGGCATCAGACTCAATTGTAGTACACATGCATGTGGGCACTAAATTGCCATCAAATATAGTCGCTGAAACAGTTGCTGGACCATGAGATACATATGGCTTCATTATCTGAAGTGATCACTTTTCTAGCTTTTTTTTGTCATTAGAATTGTAAATTTAGTCATCTCTCCATAAAAATTGCAAATTAGGTCTCCCACTGAGCTCAGCGGCCTCTTCATGAATCCGGCATGCTATGCTCGAGAGCGTGCTACTGTGAGAGAGCCAAAGAGGAGCGCGGCGCAAGCGCAGGAGGTAGTCTACCACGTCCGGCAAGCGCAACAGGTCTTTCCATGGTAGAAGAGCGCGGAAGCACGTTCAGAAAGCTAGATTTGCAATCGGTTTACTCCTGGAGGCGCGAGAGGAGCCGCCTGGGCCCCACCCTCGCATATGTACTAGTATTAGTATATTGTATATGTAATAAAGATATACCGTAATATTGTAATATGTACTTTTGCTTTACTTTGCTTGATATAAATAATTTTTTGGATACACCTTGAGTGTTTATTGGTAACACTTATATATATGGGAAGAACTAGCGCTTGGACATCCGACATCGTTTCATTTCATCGGATGCCTCTTGCAACATTTTTTTCCAACACTTAAAACATTTTTTTCGACGTAGTAACATATTTTTCAACGCTTGCAACATCCGCTTTCGGCCGCAATTCATTGTTTGTCGAAGAAAAATGTTGCACGATTGGCAAAAAAATGTTACATACGTAGAAAAAAATGTTGCAGTGCGTCCGAAAAATTCAGACGTTCGAACTATAGCAATTCCGTATTATTATTATTATTATTATTAATTAGAATGGTCCTTATTTTAAATCTCGTTCCGGGCCCCTATGAAATCTCAGGATCACCACTGTTTGCAATTTCTATAAAAAAAACTATATTTATGATTCCACCGACAAGGGTCACAAAAATGTTCCCTTCTTATCCTCCATGGACAAACCAGAGGCAAGGCAGGCACATGGAATGGAAACAATGATAGAACACTGGAATCCAAGCTAGACGTGACGGCTGATGAGGCATGGGCGTCCTTCTAGAAGGCACATGCCAAACCTGGCGGCCTTCTAGAAGGAGGCACCCAATCTGGCACCTGTCGGCGTCATGCGGCCGCTGTTTTCTTCTACGCACTGTACTGCTTTTTCCCCTTCTTCATCGCTTGCTTATCGAGGTAACAAAACTTCTAGATCCACTATCAACACCTAAGATGGATTAATGCGTGCTTAACCCATTAGGGCACGCGTCTGATCATCTGCCCGCACCGTCGGGCCAGGCTAAAGTTTCTTTAATTTGCTTTGGATCCAATCCCAACAAAGAACGACATCGGACAGATTGTGGACAGGTTTCCCGTGCTTTGGTTTGTCCTTGTGAAAAAGAAAAAAAAAACCTAGAGCGAGGTGAGAATGATGAGCTTTTACCTGGTTGGTTTATCCTTCTTCCCATCTTTTTCCTCTAAAATCTTTGAACCCCGTTTAGGGGTTTAAGCTAGATTTAGTTTTTAAAAAGCCAACAAATCTCCTCAAACAGATTAGCTTTTAAGCGATTTTTGTATAAGTTAGAATTTATATATAACAAGCGAAAGCTAAAAGCTAAGCTAAGCCTACTTTCGTAGCTTATTAATGAGAAAAATTAGCTATTTGTCAAACGATCTTTTATAAAAAAAAACTATAGCCTTTTTTAGTTCAACAAATTAAAAAGCAGTTTTTTTAAAGTTATAGCTCCACAGACTGCATCGATACGGTTAAAACTTAAAAGTGCCTGAGTTGATTGATTAAAGAGACCTTTGGAGGACTGGACATCGGTGTACGGTAGCTGGTGATTCAAGAGCCCCTTGGAAAACAGCCAAGCTTGCTTGCTCTGCAAATTAATCAGGCAAAACGAGATCATTATTTATTATTATCACTCTTATTAATGTCGATCGGCTCCGACAAGTCGCGATCGTCCCAGTCTGGTCACTTCCTCGCCAAACTTGCTGAAATGGGACATTACTGTGTCAGTACACCGTGATTTCAAATATACGAAGTCAAACTAAATTCGGTTACATTTTTCTAAAACCTTTATTTTAGTGTATATATTCATCTATAACAATTCAAATGAAACCTACACCTTTTAAAAAATAGTCTCGAATTCAAAGATTTTAAATAAATTTAGGTCACATACTTTAATAATTTATATATATAATAAGCACATACCTGTAATCAAATTACTATTTCCAGTTTGAATTTTAGTTTAAAATTATTTAAACTAATCGGTAAACTAGTTAAACTCGACGTCTAAAAGATTCCAAACTTTTTCGCACATGATACACGTAGGCAATACCTATTTTGAGATCACGATGTGTCCCAGTCAACTATATACATACCAATGCGCGGCGTTTTCACGGGCACACGTCCAAAAACGAGAAATTCAAGGCGCCCAAAGGCATCTCATTCTCACCTCTCTCCCTCTTCGATCGATAGCCTCTCCGAGTCCGATGGCCACCGTGCGGCCGCACCTGCCCCCACGCCCTCCCCCTCCGCCTCCACCGCCAGCTTCGCTGCCGCAGCCGGCGGCGGTTGCGCTGCCTCAGTCGTCCCCGTACGAAAGGAGCCGTCGCCCCGACGCCCACGGAAGGAGGGAGAGCGTGGCGGAGTCGTTCTGCCCGGCGGAGGCGGTGAGCATGGTGATCGACGTCGACAGTGGCAGCGAAGACGACGACGGCAGCGGCTGCGGCAGCTCCGTCGAAGGAGGCGAAGGCGGTGGGGGACACGACGAGAAAGGGGGCGGCGACGTCTGGTGGAACCAAGAGAGCAGCAGCCGTTTCCTTTGGGTGCCGCCGCGTGAGAGTAGAGCAGCAAGGAACGGCCACTCCGGCGACGACGACGGTGACGACGACCAGAAGGCGACGGCGGCGAGGCGGCAGGAGGAGGACCGCAAGTTCTGGGAGGCGTGCCTGACCTCAGGCTACCCATGACATGATCAGCTACAAGGGGCCAAGGGCGAGCGACGGATTCAACGGCGGCCATGCATGCATGTGTTCTTTTTACTTGATTGGTTTTGTTTCTTGATTCAACAACCATTTCAGTGACAAGTCTGTGCCTTGGACAATTAATGTTGCGATTAAGCTAGTAGTGCAATTTATTAATGTTCGGCGTGTGAAGTGATGAGGTGGTTACTTAGTTGCTTAGAGACTAACCTACCCTAAAATCAACAGCATGTTTTGTGTGCGGATCCAAGAAGGGAAATAGTAGTATAAGATATGTAGCGCGTGTGTGCATTCACATATGAATATGTAAATGGCGTCTGCGTTCTGTCTTCTGTATGACTGTATCCAGTTCTTTCCTTTTCTTTTCTTTTCTTTTCTTTTTTTTTTTTTTTGGTTTCGACTTTTCTCTCTGTTGTACAGACACAGAGATGGAAGAAGTGAACACCAGTACACCTCATATGACAAGCACACAAACGCTAAAGCGACATGCAACAATATGCTAATGGCCAGAACGCGCTTGTCTGCTTTTCTTCAGAAAGGAAATCTGCACATACACTGTACCAATTCTAGCTAACAATCCATGGAGCCTGACTTATACCTAGCAATTCGCATGATCTAAGCCACTCAAGGAGCTGTGCAACCAATGGAGTAAATACTAGCTAGTTCCCTTCCAAGCATATCAATTGGCCCCCCCAAAAAAAACCTAAAGAAAGGGGAAAGTAGCATTCAAATTGAACCTAGTGCGTGTGTTAATAGGTGTTCAGTAAAACCTAAAAAGCAAAGCATGCTGAAGAGTTGCCTGTGCCCTTCAAAAAGTAAAGAGAAGAGAATTGCCTCCCCTCACAGCATCCCACACAGCATCCCAATCAAAGGACTTTAGCAGTTGGCAAACACTTATTGGCAGTTGGCACCGCAAAGATGCTGCATATCTACTGGCTGCTGCAGCAGAGCAGAGATGCTCAAATCATCGGATCTATTTGATGTCGATCATCTAGCTGGGACGCGTCGCTCCCGGTTGGAAATATTGTCGAATTCACAGTCTAACAACTTGAATGATATGAACTGGCGGCTAGAAAAGCTGTAGCAATCCAGCGAGGTCTAACGAAGTCAGAGAGGCAACAGTGTATATCCCACCAACAAATGAGCATGGCAGAAGATTAATTTCCATTGGCCAAACCAGCGGTTAGATTGTGCTGACATGGTAGAGGATTTCTTGTCGCTCCGAAAAATGATTTCTGGTCATTTCAAGAGACAACAAGAAGGATTAGCCAACTTCAAACTTTATTTATGAAGAATTAACGGCAGAGCCGACATAGAGAATTGGCCTTTTATTCTACCGTCATTGCTATTCCATTTTTCGCTATGTTTTTTCTGTGATGGCTTACCATTCAACTGGACCCTCAGATAAATTTCTCCGCATTTTCCTTCCACCTGCCTGGAAATGACCTCCCACTACCTGCAATAATGTCCTCCGTAGTAGTTTGGATGACTTTGCCAACCAATAGGGCCCCCATCGTCGTCACAAACACGCCTGAAAAATACGAGAAATCGCATCTCTGAGGCAAAAGAAACGCTTTTTGGGTAAATTTCAACTGAATGTCAGTTTGTGACACCACATTTGGAATCCAAGAAAGAAGGCAGTGTACATGTTTGCTTACTTTATTCTGTCTAAAAGCTATTAATGTGTGGTTCAGGTTAAAGTTTTATACCTGAAGCGGAACAATAGCCCATGTACATGTTTGCTTACTTGATTCTGTCTAAAAGCCGTATTAATCTATATATGAGGTAGTTGGTTTTGTACCTGAAGTGGAAAGATGGCCCACATCAATGGAGCATAAAAAATGCGGTTTAGCCACGAAGTGAACCACTGTGAAAAATCAACATAAGAAAGCCGTCAAGTACCTGTAACATACAAATGTCAAATTCAGATTCTGTTCATGAAATCGGGGTGAGAAAGACCCAATAAATTTCAAAATTTCATCCCTTTTCTGGATCGATCGTATGTATTAGAACCAAGATTTAGAAAATACCAAAAACAATAAATGTGTTCCATGGTTCGGAGAGCGCAAATATGAAGCTTTTGGAGAAGCTCTCGGCGAAGCCACAGCTTCAACGTCTGGACGTAGCAGTGGAAATGGATATGTCGGATCTCCGTGTCAGTAGTAGCCACAACATTCAGGTATCCACATGAACAGGCAGACGACACCATATGCTGGTATGCTAGTATTGCGCAAAATGACTCTTGTGACCTTTGTCTCTGGTTAAGGTGAAACTTTTTCACCATTCTTTATTTTTCTTTTCAAATTTTTTTCTGAATACGGCGCTCAGGGATAGAAATCTCGCTGGAATTTTATGAGATCTCACTAAGACCTCAGTTTCCAGACCTGGGCAGTTTGTAGGAATGCCGACAAGACTGAAAAATTTAAAAAGAAAATTGAAATACTACAGTGATCTCTTTTTTTTGGCGAGATCTCAGTATTTTCGGCCGGAATCTCTGGTTTTTAACCTAGATTTTCAATTTGGATGACCGAATTTGGGTCAATGACCCTTAACAAAGTGATCTTCCATGAGAATTTGTCAAAAAACCATTTTTTGAGATATTTTAAAATTTCGGTAGAAACACTGTCGGATTTTTATAAAATTGTGCAAGCCTTGTCATGCTATAAAAAAATTATGTATAATCACCGGAAGTCTAGGATCATACAGAAAAATTTTCAAAATATTTTAACTTCATTTGTTATAGTTAAAAAAATAAAAA
The DNA here is from genome assembly GCA_036346375.1 of Guadua angustifolia. Classification (NCBI taxonomy): domain Eukaryota; kingdom Viridiplantae; phylum Streptophyta; class Magnoliopsida; order Poales; family Poaceae; genus Guadua; species Guadua angustifolia. Next base: position 34,184,605 of record CM070511.1, on the reverse strand, counting down.
CAGAATGAGCATAAATGAGGTAGTAACCATGTCAAAATTTTATAAATTTTGTCAAGTCTGATCATGATCTAAAATTTTTATGAAAGCTTAATAATTTTCTCAGAACCATTGTCTAAACATTTCAAAAAAAATTAAACCTGTTTTGATTTCTTAAATAAAAAATTGTAAGTTGTACAAGCACACGCTCAAAAGTCCGAAAATCATAAAGTAGCACTTTCACAATTTTTGAGAATTTGTTTGGTTTGATCATGATCTAAAAATTTTATAGGAATATTACAAATGATTTATGACTATTCACAAAAAAATTATAATTTTTGTGTGCTTAGAACTATTTAAAAAACTTGTCGTACTTTTGACTCAAACCCGAGACCTGCTGTTTGAATGAATTTGACTTCACCACTAGGTAGAACTATTGTTGCATAATAACACTAAGGAATGAATTCATTTATGTGTAGCATTCACACTAACTTTAATATACACTCAATGATTCACTCCCTTACTTGCTTTACCTCCGACCGAAGCTCAAGCTCAAGGTCTCTCATTGTCTCTTGCCTACTCCAACCAAAATTCGGCGACCTCGTGAAAGATTAAGGATGCCAACTAGAGGGGGTGAATAGGTGGCTATAAAAATTTCATCTACGATTAATCAAAATCTTACCTAAGTACACTTATATCAAAACCTAAATGATAATAAATGTGGAAGCAATAAATTAAGGTTTTGACAATTAAAGCCTGAGTCAACTAAGTTTATTAAGTGCACTAACTATTTATGTCTCTAACAATAATTTGCAATCCTAAATATAAGCAATGAAACCATTAATTCTATTAAAATAAATTGTTTGCATATAAATAAAGAATAGAATGCAAATCACAAGAGATACGCCGATATTTTACCGTGGTGTTCGGAGACTTATCGGTGTCTCCTAATCCACGTTGAGGCAAACCCAAACTGCTTTGGACTGGCTCTACGAATTGAGCACCCGTCTCGATTCCACTCATGGTAGTTATTTCCCCTTCTAGGTAGGTGAGCTCCGACCTTCACAGCTTTGCTGGGCCTTCTCACAATTTCTTTTAGAAGTTCACCGCGCACGACACCTCTACATGCCGTCTAGGTGTCAACAAACACCAAGAGTAACAAGTCAAACTCTCTAACTTGAGCTCCACCAAGTACAACACATGTACAATGGTGATCACCGAGTGCAACACATGCACAAGACTCCTCAAGTGCAACACATGCACGAGAGACTCTCAATCCTCTCCTAATTGTAACAAATGTAATTAGAACTCACTCTTAACTCAAAAACCAAATTGGAAAGATAAATATATGCACAACTCAACCACAAAGAGCAATAAACTCTCTAAAACCACAGCAAACACAAATGCCAGCCTCCAAGGCTCCTTTTATAGCCTCCACAAGAAAAACTAGCCGTTGGGGGGTAAAATGGGCAAAAATACACAAGAAACCTGGTCATATGACCGGTCTTCAGTCCAACAGCTAGAAAAAATTAGCCGTTACTCAGAAAATCTGGTCATACCAGAGTGGGTCCAGTCATACTGGGCTCTAAAAATTGCCCTTCGGCTAAAATACACCTTCTCTAGAAAAAAACGCATCGAATTGACCCCGATCATACCGCCAGCTGGTATGACCGGAGTGACCCTGGTCACACCACTGCTGCAGCAACTCAAATGCTCATAATTTTTTACTCCAAGCTCTAATTTAGGTAATCTTGGACTCTATGTGAAGCTTATCAAGAGGGCTACAATATTCACCCATTTTCAAGATCTAAGCAACCATAAATATTTTTAAATATCATAAAAATAAATACTCTAATGTAGTCATTCAAGTCTAAAATTTTATTTCTCGAAATCCCTCACATAGACTTGATCAAGAGTGTGACTACAAGCTAGCAAGAGTCAATTAAAACAAATCTTGAGCTATGTGATGATCAACTTATGATCAAAATAATTTTTGCAAAATACATTTGCAAATTCTAATCATGTGCTCTAAGATCAGATGAACACCAATATTTCGCAAAACACATTTGCAAATCCAATTCACATTCTTAAAAAATCACATTAAGCACAACTCATTTGCAACACACATTTGCAAATAAACCGAGAAGCCATGAGATCAATCTTTTAGCCTTGTAAGAATCAACACATGATCTCGATACTTTGCAAAATACATTTGCAAATGCCAACACATACTTTAGGATCAAAACCCATAACCTTTAGGTTATTTGCAAAACATATTTGCAAATAACAAATCAATATTTTGCAAACACAAAGTGTAAACTTTACTTAGCCTTGTGATGGTCAATACATGATCAAATCACAAACTAAAACACCGATGCATGAGCTCTCATCTTCTGCAACATAAGCAAAACTTAGCTCATGCAAAAACCACATAAACTAAATTAACGAGCTATCTTCCTTTTGAAACACATGCAAATTTATAGCTTCATGTAAAAACCAAATCGATTAAGATTCAATAAGAAGCAAGCATTAGCTCCCTTATGTGCAACACATGCAAATACTTAGCTCATACAAAATCCAAACAAGAGAATGAGTTAGAGTGAACTGGATTGAGTTCATCAACACATGATGAAGCTCAAGCTATAAGACTCAATCCCTCTTAATAAGTACAGCACCTAACTAGCAACCCGGTCTCCCATCTAAACACCGAGACCGGTAAAAGACTATAAACACATTCTTAACCCTAGCTAGTTATACCTGTGCCTTTTGCAACCACTTGGAGTTTTTATGATGACCGATCATCTTCTCTCTAAGTCGGGATCTTCATCTTGTTCATTAACTCATGATAAACTCCACTTGTCTTAGCTTTGGTATCCTCTTTTGACGCTCATCAACACATGATGACATATTTACCCTGTTTATCCATCTCAACCTTGGACTTAACCTATTTCAAACTCATTAAACGTGTTAGTCTAAAATACATGGTTGTCTCAATCATCAATGCACTCTATTAACACATAATAAATGCTTCCAAGATTATTTGGTCTTTTCCTTTGATGATTGACCACAACCCAAAGACAATTGATTGAAAAATTAATTGTGTCTTAAGTATACTAATACAACTAATGCTTTATATGCTCAAGAATTTTCGATTGCCCTAGGATCAACAAAGTGAACTATCAACATATGATTAGTCCTTTATTGATTAAATGGCAACCGAACACAATTTAAATTTTATTTAAATTGACATGAGTATATATTACTACACAAGTTTCATATACTCATTTTGATGGTTACTAAGTAATGATCCAAATTATGTTGGAGTGGTGGAAAGGGATTAATACTCTTAATACCATCAACAATAAAATAAACTCCATTAAATATGTACATATAAATAATTTACTTTGAATCTATGCACAATTTCTATTTAAGAATGTATTAGAGTTTATTCTAAGATAGCATGAGTATACTACAACTACACAAGTTAGATATACTCAAGGGGTTGTTTCAAACTAATGATCCTTGATATAGAAAGGTGAATTAGATCAATACTATTGAAACATTAAGGTAAATTATGAATTCCTCCTAAATGTGTGCATTCATGTATATATGGAGTCGGAAACAAAATGCACATCTTAAGGTTAAAACAATGGTGGAGTTTACCATTTATCTTGGATCCAAAGAATGTATCTAAAAATAGTAAGATTGCATTGGGTACATACCTTTTGGATTTCTATTTTTCTTTTTCATGAGACTTTGATATTTTCATCTTTTTCATCCAAAATAGACTAATAAGAGTTAAGCTTAATAAAAGAGTTAGCCCTATAAAAAGATTTGTCATTAATTAACAATTGAGATTAATAAATATTATAATTATAAAAAAGTTAGTTTCAATATTAGATTTATCATTAACACTAAAACCAACTTAATAGAGCTTGAACTTTCACCTCTGGTCGAACTCCGGTCTTCTCTGGCCATAAAAAGCGAGATCTCGGATGGCTTCATTGAGATCTCAGCGATTTAAGCAAGATTTCAACCTTTGTAGCTTGTTTTCAGGTGACAAAATATTTTTTCCCAAGCGAAATCGCATGTATTTTGGTCTATATCTCGGTATGTAGTGCCGGATTTATGTGTATATTTGCCGAATTTGGACATTTGTTGGCTGGATTAGGTGTATTAGCCATTTAGGTAACATGTCTTCAGCGAGGCATTGCTATACATGTATGCAAGTGCTGAAAATTTCATGAGTACAACACAATAGTTTGTCTAGCAAATTTGGTGTATTTGGGTGTATGACCAAAGATATGTCTAGCATTTGCCACTAAGTATATATTATCATGTTAGGTGTTGATGTACAGTAGAACGTTCATGTCATTTTTGAGAAAAAAATGGATGCCACTCTACTAATCAAATGCTACTACTCCTTGTAGCACAAAATGGAAGATTGGTTCTGAGTCTTGGATCAACCAATTAAACCAGTACACTACTACTTTGTGTATGAGAGGAGGTATCACGAGGTCATTGTCGATCACGAGGAGGTCAAGTTTGCACTACAGTCATACTACTACTTGTAGGTATGTAAATGCATTGTTGTCCGTGCTTTGTATGATCCTGCTCCTTTAATTATGCATCTTCTTGTAATATATATTCATGTTGCATACTCATTCTTCAATTATGGCTTTTGCAAGTGGTTCAAAACTTCGGGCTGAGTGTTGCATTCTAGCATCATCCGTGTTTTCACAGGTAGTTCTCACGTGCTCCTGCATGGTAATATTTGTAGCGTATATGTGATAAATTGTCATATGTACCGATTTTATTTTATACCTATTAATTGTGATACAAATATACATTAATTGTTTCCAATTGTAACCCTCAAAATCCGAATATCAATCGAAATGCTGCCAAAATTTCTAATTTTACAGATTAATAATCATCTAAAAATTTTATGCCAAGATTAATGATACATCACGACCATCCAAACAAAATTTCAAAATTTTCTAACGTGGTTTCAAGCATTTTTCATTCAGATATCACCATTGTCCAAATTTTTAAAAATTCTTTGAGCTTCATCATCACCTGAAAATTTTATGGGAACATTAGTGATATGCCACAACCATGCACAAAAAATTTCAAAATTTTATAACATCATTTTTTATATTTTTCATTTGATTCAAATTTGCATGTCAGAGTTTTATCAGGACAGTAGCAATGTTCGAATTTATAAAAATTCCTCAGGCTTGATAATCATCTAAAATTTTTAATATAATGTTAATAATGTGTCAGAACCATGCAAAAAAAATTTAGAATTTTTTATATTTTGTTTGAAGCGGATTTCGCTCAATGCAATTTGACCAAAATCTCGGCAAAACCGACCGAAATCTCGGATTTCCATGAAAAAAATCAGATTTGAAATTTTGTTTTGTGTTTTGTCCAGAATTTGTCTAAAATTCTGAGATCTCAGCGAAATTTCGGTCTCTGGCCACCTCCAAAATATCGAGCAAAAATAAACTTGACGACGCCCTGTATTATAGCCGGAAAACAATGTTATTGGTGGTGGTACAGTACCCGAGAGCACTGTAGCAAGGTCGGCAGCATGATAGGCCGGTTGCTACAATCCCAACAGCTGCTACAATGTTTTCAGCACCGCTACAGTGTGTTCAGCACAGAAAAAATCATATTTTTGCATGTGCAGATTGTGGTCTTTTTTAATAACTAAATATTATATTCAATCGTATTGAACATTTGTCACAAGAGAAGATTTCATAAATCTATCTTAAACCTATTTTTGTGTGTGATCATTTATATTCGTGCAATGTTGGTAGCAAACCAAAAAACTCCTTCGATTCAAAAGTCGCAAGTGGCTTCTAGTAGAACATTGCAACTTCCCAAATTTCATGAATGTCATTTATTCGACAAACCTTCAATGAATACATATCAATCCCTTTAGCACTTTGATATCATGGTTTAACTCAAGGTTGGGGTGTGTTATCCTTGCACTATTAAATCGATTTTCTTGATTATCTGAAGTAGAATAATAAGAGCAATCGATCAACACCTTAATCGTTTGGGTATGGCCATACACATTATTTAGTCGATTTCATCGTGTGACTAATCGATATTATTCCCTCAGTGTGAGGAGGATAAATTCCATCTTGATCATACACTTCTCTCTGCATGATTCAATGCATACCCTAGTGTTGCCCTTATGATTCTCCAGTTACGGACAACGTCTGACAATATCAAAGCATACCATCCATATATAGAAAACTGTGTTGATCTCAAATCTAAGGATCGATTATTATCATTGTATGAAACAACTCATGACACTAATCAAATCTTTAAAAGATGTTTCATAAGCGGGCCAGTCAAATAGTATGTACACTTCCATGTATTCATATGATTGAATTGTATAACATACTCATAACCCGTAAAACTTGATTATCAAGCAGATAATCAATTCATGTGCTTGTTTTGAATAAATAGTATTGGTGCCCTAACCAATAAATAAACAAAGGACAATTTATAATAATATCATAATCAAATTACAGAGTTTCACGATTAAATTACATACTTAATAACCTATAACATGATATTATTAAAGGAACAACAGAATCATAAATACAATGTAATCATCTTCATGATTAGCCTCTTGGCCATATTTCTAACAGATTCAAACTTACATGTACAGGTATGAAAACTTCCAGGCAGTCAGGCACATTATCATGAGTACTGCAAATTTACCATGATTCTGGCAGGAGGAATTCCACGAGTACTTTAAGAATTTCATAGGATTCTCTTCTGTCAGTCTTCTGCTTCTGTTTGAAGGGTCACAAGTCACAACAAATCTTTATACAGATTCTAACATTGAAAGGCAGCTTTTGCACATAAAGCAGAATAAGAGGGGGAAGCATACAATGATCAAATACAAACTTTAGTCAGGTCTACGATTGTAACCAGTGTGAATTACAGGAACATAAACCATGACCAGTGATACAGGCATGTTAGGAATGTGAAAGATATCATATCAAAGTACATGACATACCATTATGAATCTTTTTCCTCTATTATACCCAAAAAAAATAGAGTGAGAAATTTTCAACACCGCAGAAATAGTGATCATACTGTTTCCTTGCTAATGATATCTCCGTGTTTTGTTTCTCCTCCCAGATGAATCTTCTCAGCTGGACAACATTCTAATGCTTCACTAGCTATGCAGGTCCTTATATCATTAAGCAAAAGTGCAGAATCTCTCAATTTCTGCATGTTTTGGAACAAGTCCATCTACTCTCAAACTTATATTTACAATTATAGGCCACCATGAAACTGCAAAACTGGAACGATAACACGATATTTTTTGCGCTCTCAATGCAAAAGACTTCAATCTTGCCCATTAAAATCTCATTAACAAAAACACAATCTTTATTTGATCTGCGCATGATTGTACAAAGCAACGCAGGGGATGTAAGTGAACTTAGGGCCTGCCATCATTATGGCTTTGACCACAAATACACCCCCTCTGCTGCATTATACACGTATTTACATCCATTAAGGGATCACCAAAGACAACCATCTAAAGTTTCTGATAGCCAGGCTCATTTCAAAATGGTGATCCAAGCTTCTGCAAGTACTTCGTCATCTGGGTGAGAAATATTGACAGGTATAGAAGGGATGCAACAACGCACCAGTGGGATGAAAGGCTGGAGGCCAATGCTGCACCAATGAAACATTTAAGGAGATGAAAAGACGTCAAATTGCATGGACAAAAGGTGACAGTCTTAAAAGAAAATATTTGCATATCTTCATATTTCTTTCGTTATTTCTCAAGAAAGTACACGCAAAATTTCAAAAAGTATATTTTATACATTGCACCTTCAGATTGTAGGTAAATATATGTCATCAAAGAAAGGGCCCCATCAGGCAACTGACAGTAAGCAAATATAAGGATATGATTGGATAAAAGTTTTAGCTGTTGTACGTAACCTGTTGCTTTATTATTCTAGGTCTCATGTTGTGGAGTTCTTTCAGAACAACGGCGTGGAGTTCTTGGAATGTGCTTGACTAGCAAACAGCAATCAACCAATCATCTCAGAGAGAAGGCAATGTTCCTTCTTTGGATGTCATTTTATGGATATGCAATAGATGATGATGGTATTTCATTGTACTTTAGGAAGGGTAGTCTCCCTCAACAATCAGCATGCTGCATGCACTTGTAGAAAGTGAACGTGTTCAGACCTATCAAAAGTCCCTTAAAACTGTTTGCCATGTTGAAGTTTTGTTGAATGCTTGTATTAAGATATGAGCACAGACGGCCTAGCTGTCCTTAAGTAGAGCGAAACTTCTGCCACTGAGCTTATTAGTCACTACTACTACAGATGAATTTTAAAGGTGGGATAAGGTTTCAATATCAGTAGTTCGGTATCATGTTGGAAAGACACTGACCCAAGCTTGTAACCCCAAAATGTAGCTATGTGAGACCCAGATTTACCATCCGAATCTCATGTATTTCAGACTAGTCCCGGATCTAGAGCTAGTACAATTCCAAGGTTCAACAAATGATAAATCATTAATGAACGAATGTAGCGAAGTAATAGCATAAATATAAAGTACCAGCCGCATGGCTATTTATTACATCTCCTGGTCACATGACCGGAGTTCACAGCAGCGGAAACAAATAACAATAAGATTAAACCCAAAAGACACCACAGGCGACGACTAGGAGCGCGCTCTTAGTTATCTTGGCGATCTCCAACGAACTCCTCGGCATAGAACTCATTGTCTTCGACTGCATCTTGGTAATTCTCTGATGATAAAATTTTGTGTAACATGTGAGTACAAACGTACTCCGCAAGTCTGGAAAAATGTAACATGTAGGGCTTTCCAAGGAAATGCTTAATAGGGTTCTTTTGCATAAAGTCAAGTTTCATCAAACCATACTTAATAATAATTTTTCACAAAGCACATTTTAAACAATTATTTTAACAATTAAAATATTTAATATTCTAGTGAAGATTCTATCCGCCATCACTAGTATAAAGGCTCTATCCGCCACATTTAAAAGATTAAGGTAAACCAACTCATGACTCCATCCGTCATGATCAAAACAGGTTCCATCTACCTGATTGGCTCAATCCGCCAAATAAACATCCGAGAGTTCTATCCACTCCTGAATCCCAAAATAAAACATCAGTTTTTTTAAACCAAAACCAAGTCTACCAGTATGAAAGCATTCTTCGCTTTGCCTTTGACCGTAGGCACGGCTATTCGAATAGTTTTAACTCTGTAGAGGTGTACAGCTTTACCCACAAGACATGATCATCTCTTTAGTGCCACGCGATTAACACACTTCCTTTGGTGTGTCGGCAGAGAGATCATGACAAGACCTTTACAATGTATACACCTAACCCGACTCACCCGCTGAGGTTTCACCGCTATTAGGGTTCCATCTGCCCAGTATAGAAGCCCCCTCTTGCGCCGTGTGGGAAAATACGACTTGCCTCCATCCGGCACCCACATTCTACCATCTGGTGAGTCTAAGTTAGGTTTCTACAAATTATTCAGCCAGGTCAGAGCCTATATTGACATGTGGTTGCACGGTAATGCTTAGAATAAACAGTCATAAGCGTGGTCCTTAAATTGATTAGGGTGGCTTTCACAAACCAGAACCTGTGCTCCATTCGCACCCGCCCGACAAACCATTCCGCCCCAATCTAAACCATTTTTATTTTATTTTTATTTTGCAATCACAGCAGCAATAACCTTGCTTTTTGATAAAACACGTTTCAACAACATTTGGAATTTATCCCACCATAGGCATTTTGATCAACATTAATCCTAAGCACGCCTAACGTACTAAACAAGGTTAATCACATGATACATGATTTCATGATTGAAACTTAAGGTTACAATGGCATGGTAATCAAACAGCAAGGATGTCATTTCAAAATGGGTATAACTACATCCTATATTTTAACATCATCATTTTATATAAATAGCCATGCAAGTTGTAAACTTTTTATAAAACGATTGCAAACAATGGGATCAACGTCGACAAGGAGACTTGCCTTCATCGACAGGATGTGTACGCTGCATGAAGATCTTCTCCTTCGTCGGCATTTACAATCGGACCGACTACGCCGAAAGCGGTGCATGAAATGAATAAAATAAAATCAAAACAAACTAAAAATTATAATAAAAATACTACCAGATAGAGGATGAATTTAGATGAATTTAGCAATTTGAATCACTCAATTCGGAGTTACGACGAAAAGATATGAGTGTTTGAATTCTCAAAATCCTGAAAATTGAAAAACCGAGGAATATTCCGGAATCTTTCTTTTTCTCTAATTTCTGATTTTCCTATCTCTCTTGCAAGCGGGGTCCACTGGTCATTGTCTTGGCCTTCTTCTCCATGTGTTACAGACAGAGAAGGCTATGGAGCAGAGAAGCAAGGAAGAGCACTCAGGCCATCAAGCGAGGCGGCGGTCGGCGCGTGCATGGCGGCGGTGGCGATGCTTGGCGTGCGCGGGCGAGCGGTGGCGCCAATGGCGCGCCAGGAGGCGAGCGGCGGTTGTGGCGAAAAGAAAGACCGTGGCGGGCGGGGCCGGTAGTGGCGAGGGTGGCTAAAGGTCAAGCCCACGGTGTGGCGAACACGAGACCCGGCGCGAGTCCGGCGACGAAAAACGACCCGTGGCATGACGACCAAAACATATGAAAATGCGATATTTCGAAACTAAGGTGAGCACCGGATAGCTAGCATTGAGGAGTCTATGGGTGCAAGGAATTGAATTGGTTCGCACCAAACTAAGAAATCGACGACGAGCGGAGCGACAACCGATTTACAAACAAACTTGAAATTCGGGGTCAAACCGCAACGAAAATCAAATCCGATTGAATGGTTGTGTTCATGGAAGCAAGGCACAAAGTGACGTGGTTGGTTTACCTAGAAACTGTTTGGATTCATGCCACCCTCTATCCTATCAAATATTGGTCACGACCAAAATATTTGGTAGCAAACCAAACAATAGCCAAAACTTTAGCAAGCCCACGCTTACCTAGATGCTACTAAAATTTGGTTACCAATTTTGTCACCAATGTTTTCACAAAACACTTACAATAATATTGCCATGGGCACAGGATTGTTAAAATTTAGCAACAAACCGAGTGTAGAAGGATATTACCATCTTTTTTTTAAGATTTGCTTTATCAATAAAACAAACAGCCCCCGACTCTATGTGATCATAGAAAACGTCATCGAGCGCCAACGATCAATCAACGGATGTAGATGCAAACACGAGAGCAAGAACAATAGACACAATGTATGGGTGGAATTCTCTCTCGCTTTATTGATTCAATCGTTTATAATGAGGGGGCACCCGATATATATAGCGGGAGAGAGAAAGTTCTGATTCGACTACATTAGGAAGAGATAAAGTCCTAACCATATTTGGTTTAGGTTTTTATCTCACAACACTCCCCTTGGTCTAATATCGTAATGCATATGTCTCATTAAAAACTCCACTCAAAAACCCAAATGGGAACAAAGAGATGGAGAAAAGAGAACATCGACTCAAGATGCTATGTTGCACTAGTTGCCTCATTAAAAACCTTTATGTGAGAAAACTTCAAAAACTCACAAAGGAAAAAGAGTACAACTTATTACCTTCAGGATTTATTATGATCTTCGTAATCGCAATAAGGGTTATGATTCAAGGGCTTTCTCCCCTAACTCAAAGATCTCTAAGTCTTCTAATTCCAATGCCTTTAACATATATTTGAAATGTGAATTTAAGCAAGGACATAGTGAATAAATCATGAGATTTTCACATGACTCGCTTTGTAGATCCTTATCTCACCACTCTTTCCGGAGTTCGTGAGTATAGAATAATTTAGGAGCAATATGCTTCGTGGATGTTACTTTACATAACCCAATTGCATTTGTACAACACAAGCTGCACTATCTTCATAGATAATTGTGGGGTATCGATGGTGTTAAGGCCACACGACTCGGATATGGCTAATCACACGCCGCAGCCAAACACATTCACGTGAGGCTTTATATAGGCTATAATCTCGAGTGGTTGGTAGAAGTTGCTACTGTGGTCTGCTTACAAGACCGCCAGAAACAAATTCCATAGAGAAACACAAAAACCACCGAGATTTAGCACTATAGAGATCGCATGTGATAGCCAAAGATCCGAGATATCCCACTATGGTCAAGTCTTGGTTCTTCCGAAAACAATCCAAGATCTTGAATACCTTGGAGGTATCTCGAGTAAAGTCTTTACACCAACCCAATGTCTTCGGGTTAAATGCACTATGCCTTGCTAGTAAATTCATCGCAATGCAATATCGTGCCTCAGGCATTCGAAGGTACATGAGTGTCCGATAGCACTTAAATATGGGACTTTAGGTCCTAAGACTTTCTCATTTTCCATCCCTAGCCTCAATGGGTCTTTATCCACTTCGAGGATCCGACAACCATGGGGGTTTTAAGGATGTGATTTATCCATATTAAACCTCTTCAATACCTTCCTGTATAGGAAGATCGTGAACAAGAATCCTTCCGAGATACTCTAATAAGCAGCCTAAGCAAAATTTGGTTTTACCCAAATCTTTCATCTCAAACTCCAGAGTGAGGTAAGCACTTGCTTCCTTTTTTATCTCCTCTCAGGTTCCATGATATTCAGATCATCGACATACACCGAGATGATATGTAATCCATTCTCGGGATTTTTTATGAACACACAGGCAATCATCATTATTGGAGTATCCTTCTTCAGAGGAACTCATTGCTTTAAGATACCACATTCTTCCTGGACTATTTTAACCCGTGATAGCGATCTCTCTCGCAGCTTAACGCTATATATGTTATGTATTATTAGGATCCGGACTTTTACTCCTTTAGGGACTTTCATATAAATGTTTGAATCCAAAGGACCCATATAAATATGCTCACCACATCCATCAACCTGATTTTTAAATTTAAGTCACGCCATTGATATTAGATATCGAACATTATTCCACTCATCATAGGAGAATATGTTTCATCGTAATCGATGCGTCGGGTCTCAGGTGAACCCTTGTGCTACAAGCCTCGCTTATATTTCACCACCTCATTGTTTTCATTTCTTCCTGATGAAAACCCATTTTGATCCTGTGAACAGGAACACTTTAGGAGGTGTCCTATCAACAAGTAACCCATTACATTCTTTTATTAGTGTAATTCCGCCTCAATTGCTTCTTTCCATTTGACCCAATCGAAAGCGCTTCGCACTCGCCATGGACTTTGGCTCGGATCAAGTTCAATAGTTTTAGCAATTTTAGAGGCTAAATAAATGTCAACAATTGTAGTCTTTCTTTATATAATTCTCCTAATCCACATAATTGGTGGATATTTCTTCATTCATTTCTTCCAGCCTCCTCGTGATTTCCCACAATGATGGAGTCTAGGTGTTCCACTTCCCAAAATAAATTGTGCGCTCAAATGTTCATCGAATTTTCATCTTCGTGATGGCTCGCTTTGTGTGATTTTCTCAACAACCGTTGAGCTTTTCAACTGTCTCTGTAGTGATCTCTTTGCTCGCTTCTAGTTTCATGACGCTCCGCTGAATCGAGTCCTGCACTCGAGGCTCTTTTTTGCCATAAGGGCAAGAGGGTTCAATAACCTCTCGGGTATTTCCATTCTTTCGTGCATTTATCGCAGTATATGAGATTTTGTCACTCCTTTATAATCGCGAAGGCATCCGCAAATTATCGGCTATTTGTTGCGAGATTTATTGTCCTCTCAACTTCAAGTTCAATTTTTTAGTGCGTGGTTAAGGACCTAATGCTGGCATTCCAATCTATTTCCGCATTCTTCAATGTGGTACTTTTCCCCTATCGCCGAAATTGTCCTCATCAAAATAGAATCAACAGATCGAGCCGTGAATGATCCCCATCATAGGCTCTAGGTATTTAATTATTGACGAGATTCATAACTCACATAGATCCCGCACCCGGATGAGGCTCCATGGTGGTACGCCGGTGGAGAGATTGGCACGATACAAAGACAAACCAAATTTTCGAAATGGGAAATACTTGGTTCTTTCCCCACGACTAGCTACAAGGGGGAAAATTCATGGTATGCGCTGATCCGAAGTTGAATTAATGATGCAACAGACAACACCGCATGGCCCCAACAACCCGTGGGTAACCTACAATTCTCGCAAGAGTGGCCTAGCAATAAGCTTTACTATCTTAATTAATGACTCGCAAGGCTATTTTGGTGTGAACATGGGGTACGTAATGCTCTACATTAATGCCTAGAGCCATACAATAATCATTGAATGCTTTTAAGGTAAACTCGCCAAAGATTGTCCATTCAATGGACTTAATCCTTTCTTTCTGGAAAGAGGCTCTTAATCTAATGATTTGGGCGATTAATTTAGCAAAGGCATGGTTCCTAGTAGATAAGAGATATACGTGGGACCATCTAGTAGAAGCATCTATTAGCACCATGAAATATCCGAATGGGCCCGACAGGGCTGAATTGGTCCACAGATATCACCTTGAATTCTCTCCAGAAATTCAAATGATTCTTTCCTAATTTTAAGATGAGAGGATGAACTATCACCTTTCCTTTAGCACATGCAAGGCACATAAAAGCTTCTGTGTTTAGGAAAGGTCAGAGTTTTTATATTATGGCCGAGTAATTATTTATTATTCTTCTTATCATATTCAACCCAGATGACCTGCACGCATCATGCTAGATCTTAAATATTTCTGGGGTTTTAACTATGGTTTTCATCGCAACATAAACTTCTGGTTTTATATATGTGTAATATAATCCGGAGGAGAAGGAAGGAAGTTTTCAACCACACGTTTATTACATCCGTTAAACTTGGTCATGAGTAGGTATTCATTACCATCCTCATTTTCAGTCTCTATATGGAAACCATTTAAACGGATGTCTTTGAAACTCAAAAGAGTACGACTAGACTCAGGGTATAATAGGGCATTCTCTATAATTATACGAGTGCCCATAGGGAGAACTATGATGGCTCTTCCAGTGCCAACAATAAGAGTATCGCTTACGGCATGGTCATAATATTTTCAGTTTTCTTAATCAATGTCTGAAAATATTTAATTTCTCTAAGAATCGTATTTGTGGTGCAACTGTCTACAAGACAGATTTCCTCCTCCGCCATCGGATTATTCATGGAGTTCTATATTAAACAAATAAAATTAATCAAACATTTGTTGCATCAGAAACAAATAATATAGAACAAACATAGCATAATTAAATTAATATCCTAGAAAAACCAAACTTTATTAAATTTGACTGATAATCGCTCAACAGGAGCATAGACCATTGTTCATTCAGGAACACAAAGACTAAACTGGTAAATGAGTCTCTTAGGGCAGTCCCAATGCATATAGTTTCTATAACTTCCATGTCATCTAGACACTACATGTAGAAAATATTAGAGACCGAAATGGAAAACCAAGGTGGGAAAATAGTCTAGGGGAAAGGGCGAAAAATTATTAGAGATGACAACCTTCTTTTGTCGAGCCTAACACTCTACGTGTTCACCGAATAATAATTTAACACTATCGTTTAGCTTAACCGTCAATAATACATACTTTGAAAAAATACTATAGATCGAATTGGGAAAAAGTTATAAAGATACAACCGTACACATATTCTTCACTCAGAAAAATAGCTAAAACCGAGTTACGTGGAAAAAAGAGAGATAGAGTTGTAGAAATATCTCTTTTCGACGAATTATATGGGAAATATTGGAGGCCGAAATGGGAAAATAGTCTAGAGGAAAAAAGGTGAAAAATTATTAGAGATGACAACCTTCTTTTATCGAGTCTAACACTTTACTGCTTCACCGAGTAATAATACATGTTTAAAAAATATCGAGATCAAGATGGAAAATCGAGATGGGGAAAAAGTCTAGAGATAGAATCACACATATCGCAATTTGAATTCTTACCGGTGTTTTTTAGAAGCCACACATATTTCACGTGTGTGAAAACATTTTTTCAGAAAAACGGAGAAAGGACCTAGGCGTAAAGAGCAAGGGCCTATTTGTTACGTTTTGGACCCATCCGCTATCTGAAAAATTAGAAAAGGGCTTGTTCGCGATTTGAATTTAACAGGAGTTTTTTTAAGTAAAATAGCGCGCGAGGGACCCAAACGCGATTAAGAAAAGAAAATCTTCCCCTCACAAAAAATCGCGAAGGACCTATTCGTAATTTACAGGGACCTATCTGTAATTTGAAGAACATAGGGGTTTTTTCAAAATGACATAAGACAATACGTGGCATGCCTCTCCTTGCGAGAACCTTGCAGACTTTAATTTAGGGATATATTCCAAGGTTTAAAACATCACAAGTCAGTAATTAACGAATGTCTCGAAGTGTATCTCTTAACTAGAAAATTTTTAGCGGCGTAATACGCCAGACGACCGTCATTTTTTCCGAGAAAAATTTCTTTTTTTTTTAGGCGTTTTTTAATCGTCGAAATAACGATAAAACATTTAAAAGAACACAAAATTTTCAAGGCGTATACGCCCAGACGCGTGTAAATTTCAGAGGATTTTTTTCTACGCTTTTATTTCCTAAATCACCAAAATAACTTGACGTTTAAATGGGAAAAAATATAGAGATAGTGTTGTAGAAATATCTCTTTTGACGAATTATTTGGAAAATATTTGAGATCGAAATTTGAAAACCGCATGAGGAAAAAGTCTAGAGGAAAAGAGTGAAAAATTATTAGTGACGACAACCTTCTTTTCCGAGTCTAACACTCTACGCTGTTCATACGAGTAATAATACATGTTTTAAAAAATATTAGAGATCGAGATGGGAAAAAAAAGGCGAAAAATTATTAGAGATGATAATCTTCTTTTCACGTGTCTAACACTCTACGCTGTTCAATAGAAGTAATAATACATGTTTTAAAAAATATTATAGATCGAGATGGGAAATCGAGATGGGAAATAAGTCTAGAATGAGACGCACACATATTTACGGTGGCGAAAACATTTTTTTAGAAAAGCGGAGAAAAGACCTAGAGCGTAAGGACTAAGGACACGAATGTTACGTTTTTGGGCTGTCGCTATCTGAAAAAATTAGAAAAGGGCTTGTTCGCGATTTGAATTTAACGGGAGGTTCTTTACGCAAAATGGTGCGTAGGATCCGAACGCGATTTTAGGAGAAAAAATTTTCCTCTCACGTAGAAAATCATGAAGGACCTATTCGTAATTTTAAAAAGACCAAAACACGAATATTTTTTTTGAGGCCGGTCGGCCGGGCCCAGCAAAGCCTGACTTCGGCTCAAATGTCCGAGGCTTTCTTGACATTTAGGAAAGGACTTATTTCGACCCTCAATCCTCACCCTGTCCTCCAAGGTTCTATAAAGAAGACATGGGTACACAAAGAACTGTCCCTGAAATTCTGCTTGTTGTTCTTATGCACTTTGGAATATTCAATTAATGAATTCTAGCTATGGTGATGATAACTGAAAACTGGTTGCACTCCCCAATATACCATTTCGTGGCCAATTGGCATGACACATACACCACCTATAGTTTACAATTTTTGTTCAAACTTTACAATTTCCAAATTAAAACAATTAACACAAATAGCTGGTAAGTATTGAAAACACATATATATTTTATACTAGTTAAAAAGTCTGCAACATTTTATCAAACTATATTAACTTTAGTTTAAGGGGAAAAGGTACTAGTAAGTCAAAAGTTTCACAAATTATTTTATAAATATTTAGGTTGCTTGTAAAAAAACTTATAGTAGATATTAGGATAGTTTTCACGGCGTGATATGCTGCTTATGTTGTTTTTTTCGCATAAATAATTTTATTTTTTTCGGCGGTGTTTTTTTAAATTATCATGTTTTTTCATTTATCTGAGGTCCTCTCACGAAAGAATCGCGATCGCGCTAAATCGAAAGATCCTTTTCGTGAAAAACAGTTGGAATGATCCAAATGTAACTAAGTTTTTTTCGGTATTTATTTAGGGCCCTTTCACGAAAGATTCGCGATTTTCCTGAACCAAAAGGTCCTTTTCGTAAAAAACCGTGGGAATGACCTACACGCGAAAAAAATGAGCGGAACCGCCCGACCGAGCATGCCATGCGTGAACCACGCGAGGGAGCCAGCGCGACGCGGAAGCGGTCCCTGGCCAGGAAGTCTTCAATCTTTAGTATAGGTTGTTTTCGCGGCGTAACACGCCACACGCATTGTTTTTTTTTTGCAGAAATAATTTCTTTTTTCCGACGGTGCTTTTTTTAAAATCGTCGAGGAAATGAGCGAAACGGTTGAAAGGACACAAACGCAATCACGTTTTTTCGCATCTATCTGGGGTTCTCGCACGAAGGATCCGCGATCACGCTAAATCGAAAAGGTTCTTTTCGTGAAAAATAGCCGGAATGATCTAAGCGTCGCTACTTTTTTTCGGTATCTATTTAGGGTCCTCTCACGAAAGATTTGCGATTTTTTTGAACCAGAAGGTCCTCTTCGTAAAAAACCGCGGGAAGGATCTATATGTAATTACGAATTTTTTAAAGGACCTAAACGCGAAAAAAATTGAGCCGAAAGCGGTAGCCGATCCGAAATGGTAAATGGCCGGCTCAAAGCGCCAGTTTAGGAATCCTCCCATCTTTAGTAAAGGTATTATTTCACAAAAACACTAATAGTGTAGGACTCACATATATCACCTTACAACAAAAATTGTTGATCAGAAATAAATCACACAATAAAAAATGATATGTAAGGTAATTTCTTCAACTTTGAGAGGATGTTTGGATTCATACCACTCTCTACCCTATAAACCAAACAATAGCCAAAACTTTAGCAAGCCCACGCTTACCTAGATGCCACTAAAATTTGGGTACCAATCTTGTCACCAATGTTTTCACAGAACACTTACAATAATATCGCCATGGGCACAGGCTTGTTAAAATTTAGCAACAAACCGAGTGTAGAAGGACACTAGAAAACTTTTCGCGGCGTAACACGTCACATGTGTCGTTTTTTTTGAAAAAAAATTTTTTTTCGAAGCGTTTCATTTTTAAATCGTCGAAACAATGAGCTAAGCACTACTGAAAAAACACAAATTTTTTCTTGGTATGTAACACGCCACAAGCTGGATTTTTTGTAGAAAAATTTCCTTTTTTCGGTAGCGTTTATTTTTAAATCGTCGAAATAATAAGCTTAAACGAGGAAAAAATAGAGGATAGAGTTGTAGAAATATCTCCTTCGACAAATTATTTGAAAAATATTGGAGACCGAACTGGAAAACCGCGGTGGGGAAAAAGTCTAGAGGAAAAAAGGCGTAAAATTATTAGAGATGACAACCTTCTTTTGTCGAGTCTAACACTCAACGCGTTCACGAGTAATAATACATGTTTTAAAAAATATCAGAGATCGAGGCGCAACACGCATGGCGATGTCGTTTTTCAGAGAAAAATTTTCTTTTTTCGGTGGCGTTTTATTTTTAAATCGTCGAAATAATGATAAAGCGGGAAAAAATAGAGATAGAGTTGTAGAAATATCTCTCTCGGCGAAATATTTGGGAAATATTGGGCGGTTTGGGAAACCGCGCGTGGGGAAAAAGTCTAGAGGAAAAGGGCGAAAATTATTAGAGGCGACAACCTTCTTGTGTCGAGTCTAACATTCTACGTTCCTCGAGTAATAATACATGTTTTAAAAATATCGGAGATCGAGATAGGAAAAAAGTCTAGAGATAGAGCTGCACAAATATTTATGGCGACGAAAACATTTTTTTTCTGGGAAAAAGCGGAGAAAGGACCTGAGCGTAGGAGCAAGGACCTGTTTGTTACGTTTTTGGACTTGTCTCGCTATCCTTAAAAATTAGAAAAGGGTTTGTTCGCGATTTGAATTTAACGGGAGTTTTTTCCATAAAATGGCCTTGCGAGGAGCCTAAACGTGATTTTAGGAAAAAATATCTTTTTCCATAAAAAATCACAACAGCCCCCGACCCTATGTGACCCAAGTTCTTGCAATTTTTTTTTGCTGGTTTTTATAGTCCTGCCATGTGTATATTTGTAATTTCGAAACTGTTGAGGTCCTCATTGCGATCGCTCCAGAATAGATAAAGTGCCAAGCCTCGTTCAGCCCTCCCCATCGCGAGAATCTGCCCTAGGGTTTTTGCCAGCCGCCGCCGCCGCCGCCCCTTCCCCTCTCCTGCACTCCCTCTCACCCAGCGAAGCACCAAGATGACGGCGCAGACCGCTGAGGAGCTGGCCGCCCAGATCGAGCAGCAGAAGCTCGAGGAGCAAAAAACAGAGGTGAGATTTAGACGAGATCCCTTGCTCCCTCCCCTCCCGAATGGCACCGATTCCAACGGTGGTTGAGTTGTTTAGAGATGAAGCGTCCACGAAACGTCGGTTTCTTGCTAGCTGTAGATCCCTGCGATGTGTAAGATTAGTCTTTTAGATGGTTCTAGTCTGATCATGGGAGGTTAGCTTTTGGAGTGTTATGTAGGTAGAAAATTAGAAATGGTTGGTGTTGTCAATATTGATCCTGTCGTGTGATTCTTTATGCTGTTGTTTGTTTACACGAGGCTGCGTGGTTCCCTTTTTAATCTGGTTTGTCGTATGATTTGTTACTGTCTTTCATGATACCATGGTGTTTTAGTTGTTGTGGTTTGGGTAGCATCTGAAGAGCTGCTTTTGTGAATGTCGGGAGCAGGCAGAGGAGGTTGTGGTTGAGGATGATGAAGACGACGATGAGGACGATGAAGATGATGACAAGGATGACGACGACGTGGAGGGTAAGTTGCTGCGATCACTGACATCTTGGATTCACTTTTCTTAAGGTTCTATTAAGAAGATGATGTGAATATGTGAAATTAATGATGAGAGGAGATTCGATTAGGTTATGGCTGTATTCGTGTTTAGGGGATTACATAGTTTGTTGATGGAGGGGTTGTATTTGTGGTTGCCTGGGTCTACCAATTGAATTGGTCGTTTGTTGTAGGAATGAATGCTTATGAGTTGGCTAATCTTATGGATTCACTAAGAATCATTGAGATATTCTCTATTTCTCTTTGCATCTGACATGATTACATGAAGATTGATATATTTGGCCATTTGGGTTTATAAGATCTTGCAGAGTCATAAGCCTCATGATCTATTTGATTGAGTCTGAATCTAACCTTAGTATTTTGCCATGAAAGCTCTTCTGTGCTAATTTAGAAGAAAGAAATGAGAGGTTTAGGTTGAAGTCAAGTTGATGGTGGGCATATCTTACTGTTTCTGGTGCATTTGTTTATTGCTGAATGTTGTATGTGCATAAGTTTTAGCACACTTTTAATCTGTAATTAACATTTGTACATCAAGTCTGAAATATATTTTGGAGAGTTTGACAATTATGCTTAGCTAGGCATGTTTTGCTGGCAGTAAATAATTCCAATTGATTGTTGTTTGTTGTAAAAAGTTACATGTTTGCACTTGGGCATCATGTATGTTTTATTTGGAGTAAACAGTAAGCTACATGCTAACTATACATAGCTTGCATAGGCAAGGAAACAAGATTACTGCCTTGGGCTCTTCCATTTGTTAAGAATCAGTCCAGAACATTATCTGGGCTAGGAAGTGTAACAAATAAATGTTGAGCTTTTCTTGACTTACTGGTTCTGGTTCTCTTTCGTTTAGAAGCTGCAGGTTGTATTGTTCTCCCCTCACTTTCTATAACTATTATTCTATTACAACACCTGATCATTATTGGTATCCTTGTATCGTTTTTTCCAGGACAAGAAGGCGATGTCAGTGGCAAATCAAAGCAAAGCAGGAGTGAGAAGAAGAGCCGCAAGGCAATGTTGAAGCTTGGCATGAAGCCCATCACTGATGTCAGCCGTGTCACCGTGAAGAAAAGCAAGAATGTGAGTTACTGCAGACAATTGCTTATATAACTTGGTCTATGTTTCTTGTTGTTCGACTAACACGACTGTTTTCTAGATATTGTTTGTCATCTCAAAGCCAGATGTCTTCAAGAGCCCAAATTCAGACACCTATGTCATTTTCGGCGAGGCCAAGATCGAGGATCTGAGCTCCCAGCTGCAGACCCAGGCTGCTGAACAATTCAAGGCTCCTGACTTGAGCCAGATGATCTCAAAGCCTGAGACATCAGGCCTGGGCCAGGACGACGAGGCTGTTGACGAGACTGGAGTCGAGCCGAAGGACATTGAGCTGGTGATGACTCAGGCGGGCGTTTCGAGGGCCAATGCTGTCAAGGCTCTCAAGGCTGCCGACGGTGACATTGTCACTGCCATTATGGAGCTGACGAATTAGGGTGCCAGAATTTTTGTTGTGAACCTTTTCTTTGAGTATTATGCAGCTTGAGCATCATCTGTGGACGATATGCTTATCAGATACTTTTATTATGTTTGCTTCTTCTGTTAAGATCATTTTAAGTTTTTAACATCTAGGGTGCTGCTTGCAGCTACAGTTGTAGTTTATGATGTGTTTTCTAGCACTGAAATTTCACTCGTGCCACAGTTTCCTTCCATGGTTCTTGCTCGTCTTTATTCTAGGGATAATACCACAGGAGAGCTTCTAAACTTAAATATTCTCTGTTTATTGCAAGAGTAGTTCTTACAACTCTAGGATCTCTGTGTATGCGTATACCTCAGTTGCTCGTCGCCGTTCTTGTCCACTCAAATGATGTGGCACTGCCAATGTTTGCACCGGTTTAAATGGAACATTTCCTCAGTTTTTTGAGAGGACAGTTAAAAATGAAACTTATTTACTGTTAAGTGAGAAGCATTAAGCACCGGGGGGCCTGGATGGACGCGTTTAGAGCACGAGGTAGCAGAAATACAGGTCTCCTTTTGGGAAGAGCAATCATTTCACAGTATATGTTCGGTTTACTGGGAACAGTCATTCCGCAGTATACGTCCATGATCCATCGATAAAATTATAGTGTGATTACTATGCTATTTCTTTATGCGTTTCATGTGGAGCGTTCAATCTGATATGCGTAGCTTTCGTTCACTTACATTTATTCTTGTCTTTTATTTTTGGGAGGATTCTCTATTGGTTTTGCAGTTTCTGTATATGAGCGCGCATGTGTGTATGGACTTAATTATGAAACAAAGGTACTTCCTCGGTTCAAATCGTTCAAATTTATAAGACGTATTTTTTTATATAGACTAAAAGGATATTGAAAATGAGTAAATTATCCATAATTATTATCATTAAGCATTATATTTAATGATGCATAGAGAGAATATAAAATAAATATGGATATTTATTAGGGGTATATAGGGAACATCACACTAATTTTATATCGGAATATGAAATATGCCTTATATTTATGGAGAAGACCATTCAAAAAATTAGGCTTATAAACTGAACGGAGGAAGTAGTTAGTTATAAACTTGGACAGAGAGAGTAGTAAGTAATTATTACATATCGATCACGTATTCAATATTCGTATTTGTTAGTTTCGGTTGTTTGATTTCTCCCTAATTACAAATTGATTTTATCGACCAACTCTGCTTTTCTGCTTCAATCTCCAACAAGTCCAATTTTTTATTGATACCTCTTAGCTGCTAGCCATTCCAGTGCGATTCTCTATCACTTAGTTATCTTCTACTTCTCTCCAATTATTTCTGAATGCTGATTGTTGCGACGTCAAACACACATATATATGCAACCACCGCCGATCCTTGCTAGGGACACCTGTGACACTCTCTCTTGTGGCCTCGAGCGTATTCTCTACGGCTACGCTATTTCCACTCCAAGCTCTTTGCTTCTCTGTTCCTATATACCTGTGTTTCTATTTGTATGGATGCATGTATTTATATACACATGCACTATGTTATACTTGCTCGATGTCTTCTTCTCACGTGTCGGTCGTTTCTCTTCTTCGACATTGGCCAAGTCAACATTGTGATTTCCTCACTAACCGCGACGACCTCCCATATTGCTAATACTAGCATGTCTGCTTTAGTCGCTATCTAATGATATGGAGAATCTTCTTACCATTGTGAGTGACGTTGTGGCCATCACTAGCGATGGCACACTCCTAGCTACTCGATGACCCCATGTCATCCATAGATCATCTTCAATGCAAAAGTTTCATCTCCTCTGTAATAGGGATCCCCCATCATCAAACTTCTTTAGCAACTGAGTTCTTCAATAACACTAACTCATCACTTGTCATCGTAGCCCCTAACTCCTTCGACTCTAGCATTTCTCTTCAACGGCTCCAAAGAGTAGCAGGACGCTGTTCTCGTCGAACGTCTAAGATAAAGTAGCACAACATTGTCCTCATCTTCACCGCCACATCTTGGCTCTTTGCTTCCTAATGGGTTTATGTCTTCTTGTAGGAGAGATCGTTGTTGTTGTACTATTTTGTAGTCTCATTTGATAATATTCATTCTATTCTCATTATAACTTTTATTTTCATTCAAAATTTTAGTTATTTTTATTGAGTTCATATACAAATTAAA
Organism: Guadua angustifolia; assembly: GCA_036346375.1. Taxonomy (NCBI): domain Eukaryota; kingdom Viridiplantae; phylum Streptophyta; class Magnoliopsida; order Poales; family Poaceae; genus Guadua; species Guadua angustifolia. Next base: position 34,160,144 of record CM070511.1, on the reverse strand, counting down.
TAGATAGTTTTATTTAATTTATTTTGAATTACAATTATTTAGGAGTTTACTTTTGAATTCTTATCGAAACAAAATTTCTATTTTATTTTATATTTATTTCAATTTCAATTATTTTTTGTTGGAATTTGCATGCAAATCAAATTGCTTATTTTTGTTTAGTTTTTACTGTGAAATATACTTGTTTAGGATTTTACTTTGAAATTTATATGGAAATCAAATTGCTAATTTTATTTTTTATTCTCGAATTTTTTATTTTTGGTTGAAATTGCCATTTAATCCAATGGTGATTTTTATTTAATTTTTATTCTAAGTTATATTTATTTAGGATTTTACTTAGGAATTTGTATACAAATTAAATTGCTAATTTTATTTTATTTTTATTCCGATTCTAGGTATTTTTTGGTTGATTTTGTTTACAAATCCAATTACTATTTTGGTTTAAATTTTAATCGGAGTTATTTTATTTAGGAGTTAGTATGGAAATCAGATTGTTGTTCTTATATTATCTTTTATTTTGAATTTTAGTTATTTCTGGATTGTACTTGGCGTGGACTCCTTTTCTTTTAATATATAATGTTATAATACATATCCACCACAATCGATGGCGTATATTTTTCTTTTTTCCCACCGATGAACACAAGAATTTCTACTCCTTAAGAGCGACCGCAATGACTTCTTTTTTCTATAGCTTTAACAATATAATAACACATAGTTCTGCTGAAATCCGTGTAAAATTTCATCCTGATTGCACTGGATATGTATATGTATATGTATATATGTATGTATATGTATATATATGTATGTATATGTATATGTATGTATGTATATATATATATATATATATAATATGTATATATGTATGTGTGTGTATATATATATACGTATATATATATATATATATATTTATATATGTATATATGTATTTATATGTATATATATATATGTATGTGTATATATATATATGTATACGTATATTTATATATGTATACGTATATGTATATATATGTATATGTATATTTATATGTATATGTGTATGTATATATATGTATATGATTGAACAATACTAAAGCCAATCTACCGTACCTTTCATTTAGGGCTTGTTTGGTAGAGCTTCAGATTCCAGTTTCATCTAAAATTTGAAACTTGTAGGCTAAAATAAAGTAAATTAAGTTTATATTTTTGGTCTAAAATGTAAATAAGATGATCTATCTAAATATTCTTAATGTACTCACAGTTTCAGATTCACGAATCTGATGAAGTTAGAATTTTCAGCTTCACCAGATTTACAAATCTGAAGAAGCTGAATCCCTGCCAAACTCACTCTTAGATAAGTAGTTTACGTTAGGAGGTGTTTGAGTGTGATCACTTGTCAATGCTAGCATATTGAAGCTAGAAAATTTGTTTGCACTTTATTTTTGTGAGATCGAATTGGCATGTTTTATTGTTCATCTTCTTCCCGCATACTAGGTTTACAAGATTTGTTGTTTCTTTTTTTTAACTTGTACTGAGTACCGACTTATTGGACTTTCTGAGAACGTCTAACTGGAAACATTTGGCGTGTTAATTTACTAGTTTCCAATTGTTATGAAATTAAAAAAACTGCAAATCTATAGACATGATGAATTGAGTTGGAAATTATCTAGTTTTTGGTTATCTTGAACTCAGATTTCATTGTGCCTCAGATCCGGGGTGATTACCTGCTTGCTGCTGTTTTTTGCGTCTCTTTGTATATGCCTATCACTTGTGCTGTACCATGGATACCTTCTACATACCAACGCCCTCTCGTAGTTGCATTGTTTTCCAATGGCACGTTATTGGTTCTTGCGGTGCTTTGACTATTTGTATCAATTGATTTGCCAAACTAGTGATGCACCATGGGTTTTCTCTTAAACTAATTAGAATTGCCCATAGGTCACGGTAAACTATGCCCTTCTGACTTCATTAGCCTATCGCTGCATCTGCGTGCATGCCTTATGTGAAAACTGATCAATGGTGCATGCAGATTGCAGCATTTGAAAAGGAAGAATTCGACGGGTTGGTACCCTAGATGAATTAATTAAAGTCCCCAAATCCATTTCCCTGTTTGCTTCATTAGTGTGGACGATCCTTTTTAATTTGTGCTAAACATTGGTGGTTATCCGAAACGACAAGGTATGTACTATGGCATGCCAAATACCCGGCTACAAGACCTTCTGTGGGGCAAATGGCTACTCCCTCTCCTTCCTAAATACTTATCATCCCTCCTTCCTAAATACTCCCTCCGATTTTTTTTATAAGACGTATTTTCACTTTGCATAAGGATTAAGGTTACGTTAAAATTGAGAAAGATACGAGAAAAAATGACTTAGATGCCCCATTTAATTGTCTCGGAGGATGAAAGATATACTTTATGTGAGTGGTAATGAATAAATGCATATGGATGAGAGAAATAAATAAGGGTATAGAAGGAAAGATTTCATTAAATCTACATGCAAGCTTTACATTTGTAAACAAGACCATTTAAAAAATAGGCCTTATAAAAAAACGGAGGGAGTAGTTATCATTTCAGATTCTTATACTTTTATCAAGATGCATCTATAGAAACGCATATCTATAAAAGACTGTATTACCCTTCTTTATTATATCTTAGAATAGTGTGTGTTACTTCTGTACATGATAGTAAATCACATTAAAAATTGCTAAAATTGAAACTTATAGGATGACATATATTGAAAATTACTACCTCCGATTTTTTTTATAAGACGTATTTTCACTTTGCATAAGGATTAAGGTTACGTTAAAATTGAGAAAGATACGAGAAAAAATGACTTAGATGCCCCATTTAATTGTCTCGGAGGGTAATGTGAGTGGTAATGAATAAATGCATATGGATGAGAGAAATAAATAAGGGTATAGAAGGAAAGATTTCATTAAATCTACATACAAGCTTTACATTTGTAAACAAGACCATTTAAAAAATAGGCCTTATAAAAAAACGGAGGGAGTAGTTATCATTTCAGATTCTTATACTTTTATCAAGATGCATCTATAGAAACGCATATCTATAAAAGACTGTATTACCCTTCTTTATTATATCTTAGAATAGTGTGTGTTACTTCTGTACATGATAGTAAATCACATTAAAAATTGCTAAAATTGAAACTTATAGGATGACATATATTTAAGAATAAAACTGAAACTTGGAATGACATGTATTCGAAAGAAGAGGGAGTAGAATGCTAGATGCTCGCTGGATGGGCAACTGAAAATGAGGCGCAGACTCAAAAGTTGTAACTCATGCAGTCGAGATGTTTTCTACTTGCCATCCCACTATTCCATATGCCGACATGCTAGATTACTAGTCTCCTCTTGATAAGTTTTGCAGAGCTTATCGCCAGTGGGACTTGCGGCCATGTGGCTGGTGGGCGTGACGTAAGTCTTGTGCTTTGAATCCGTGGGCAGATGAAGATGATGGTCGTCCGTCTTCTTTTTCATTCATTATTTCTTTCTTGTGCGCGCGTGCGCGCGCGCTTTGACGATGATGAATCGACGATGGTGTTTGTCCTGATCCATGCTGGTTTTCAGCCAAGTCCTTGTGCGTGCAATTAGTAAGCAGCCTCGCTGTCTGCTGTTACCGAAGGGACCGTGCTGGCTACGACGGCGTGTATTATCTATCTCCCTTCGCCGTCAGCCGCATGGTACAGGCATTTCTGGATTGGAATTCCTGCGAGCTGTACTTTGTAATCTGCAATTTGTTCCCGCCACCAGTTTTTTTTTGCAAGTGGGTGAACTGGACGGCGACGGCTCAAATCCTATCAGCTATGGCCACCTCCCATGTAGAGATTATGGTGCCGTGTCTGTCTACCAAACGGATTTCAAAAAATTCTGAAAAAAATCGTGGATGTACATCTCATCTTACCCCATCTACATATAAAATTTCATGATCAAATTCGTCCTATATTAAGAGTAATAAAAAAGACAAATTTATGACAAACTTGAATATTTCAAATGCACCCCAAATTTGTCTTTTTTGTAACTTTAAGCATATGACGAATTTGATCATGAAATTTTATATGTAGATGGGGTAAGATGAGATATACATCCACGATTTTTTTCAAAATTTTTTGAAACTTTTCTTAGTTGGATTGCACGGTGATTGCACCAAGATCCTGATTGCACTGGATATGTCTCCTATATACATATACATACATATATACATATACATATACATACATATATACATATACATATATATAGGAAAATGATTCTACACTCCTAGGTGTACGTACTCCCACCTTTAGTAAACCGTTTAAATGATGTTGTTATACCTATTTATCCTTTTAGGTATAGTCTAATACTAATTACAAGATACTCCAAAGTGAGTTCTATGAAAAATTTCATTAAAGTCCACCCTTTATAGTATAATTTGTTTATATATTCCTTTTACATATGGAAAAGAGTATGTAACAAAAAATAAAAGACACTGATGAAATTTTTTCAACCATGTCGTATTGAAATATCTTAGAATTATTATTAGAATATACCAAAAGTGATAAAGCGTTCATTTAAGCGGTATATTTGAGGTAGTGTGTGTGAAGCCTTTTCTATACTCCTGGGAGTACATGCTCCCACCTCGAATATACCGCTTAAATGAACGCTTTATCACTTTCTGTGTGTGTGTGTGTGTATATATATATATATATATATAGAAAAGCTAATATACCGCTTAAAATCAGGCTTTTTGGATGGTCTAAAACTAATTAGATTGCATATTTTAGAGAATGCAAAACAAATAGTAAACAAATTTAAAAAAAATGCGAAATTTGGTCTATAGCTACATTTCAACAAGATGAAGAAGACGAACGGTTCAGATTGAACACTTTTGTCACGGATTTCGCAAACTCATCGCGAAGCACGGAAGGATCCGTGCTCTTGATAGCACATTAGCTTTTCTCTCTATATATATATTCTGCAGTAGTACCAAAGTAGTTGATACACCATGAAGCAAACAACAACCTTTATCCCTTGTCCAAAAAAGTGTCATATTGACATTAGCCTTTTAGTTGTATGCAAACACAGAAGCAAACAAAATCCAGTTGCTATGAAACTATAGCAAGATAGACGGATATACTTGCAAGGAAAACCGTTCTGTAAAGATCATAACAAGCCATACAATACAGATTGAGTCATAAGATGCCACACACAAAGCCCATTTGATCAGCATCTTCAGTAAGACAGTATCATGAACTCCAACCAGATTACCAGGCTAATCTAACGAGAACTAGAGCTAGAACTTGATGAGCGGAAAGGCCATAGGAACGAGAACGGGTTCCTTCTCCTCTGACGCCCATTGGTTCTCCCACTCCCACTGCCACTTGAACTACTTGAACTTTGACTTTGGTTGATTGATCTTGATCGTGAGCAGCTAGCACCAGTAGAGCCCTGTGGTGGCAGCTCATAACGGCAAACAGGACAGGAATTATGTTGCTCTAGCCAAGGAACTATGCAATCAGCATGGTACAAATGATTGCATGGCATCTCTCTTGCCTCTGACCCCAGCTCGAACATGTCCTTGCAAACAGGGCAATGCGAGTCTCCAGTGAGATGCCTCTGTGTGATCTTAACCGTAGGCATAGCATCAATTGAGGACTGAGAGGCAGGTGGTGGTCCTCTATGATCATTCTGAGTCAATTGCTCGATCAGATCTTCCAATCCAGGTCCAACAAAGTAGTCTGCAATGTTTGCCCTCCGCATGCCAACACCACGCCGTCCATTAATGAACACATCGAAACCATTGTCTTCTGAGAGATGACCGGGGAGTTGGCCACGGAAGAGCAACCATGGCCCTGAGCCCAGCTCCATCTCCAGGTCAGAAAATATGCTTGGCCTTCCTCTCACATCAACCTCACGATTCATCCCCACCATACCATGTCGCATCACGGCAGTGATTGCATCCATGATCCCAATCCTTGGGTCGCCATGAAAATCAGGATCCATCCCAACAATGTGGCTCATGAGAGCATCCACATCATCCATCTCAGCCACAAACCCAGAATCACAGTACGGACACTCCATCTCCTGGCCACGAGGCCTCACCCGCTGTCTACATTGGTAGCACCAGTATGATTGCCTACCTCCTGACATTTCTTCCAATGAAATGTACTGCCTCACCGAAACCAAGACGTGAGGTGGACCTCCTCCGCACTGCAGAAATTGACATGATTTTCAAGATCTCAGGACAAAGCTCTAGTGACAACGGATATATAAGCATATTAAATTTCCAATGCAACTTACAAAATCCATACAAGACTGGTTACATGAACTCCTACAGTAGTTCCAAATCCAATATAGATAAGTCAAAAGGACACAAAGATCCCACCTTACAATCCAAGATCGGTCCAAATAACTGAACAGGATGCTCAAGGATTTCTAGTTCATCAGCTAACATAGTAATACACTAAGGACATAACCATTTTCCATTGTTTCGACAAAGATATACAAATTCGCATGAAACTCGACAAAGATATACAAATATTTCGCATGACACTTCTAGTTAACCCTAGTTACCTGTCTTAAGACAAACTGAAAGATGGGAAATTTCCACGATCCATATTATTTAACTTTGCCATTTCAGATACGAATTATTGAACACGAAATTTATTCCTCCTACCTCTCGTTTCCCTGATACCTTTCTCCCACGAATTACAGATGAAAAGGGAGGGGAACCAGAAAAATTCATTCACATGTAAATAGATCTTTTAAAAAAAAATTGGTTCTAGACTATTTCACACGATTTGTTCGCACATAGCAGACTGCAGACACAAATTAGATCAATCACACACATGCTGCAGCTAGTTCAAAATCAAAGAATCGGCTAAAATCCAAGAACTAACCACTCGCCATAGATCAGTTGAGACTAAAAGAGACACCTTTTCCCCAGGATTCACTCAATTTTTTTTCCTAAAGAAATAGAATTGATTGCAGATAGCGCCCACAATTGCACGACGCAACACACAGAAAACACACTTAATAACACACAGACTAATAATCTCGGATGGCTCGATTGCTATACCAGAGGGGGAGGAGCGGAAGAACACCGCCACGAACCGGAGCAAATAATGCAACTAGGAGGGGAATGGATCCAGAGACTGGCGTTTATACCCGCTTGACCCCGCTGGGCCCACCCACCTCCTCGTCGACGCGACGACGCCCTCGCAGTCCCCCTCCCGGGCCCCACCCGGCAGCGCGGCCCCGTCCGGTGGGCCCGGAGGATGTGGCGTCGAGCCTCGGTTCCTGAGCCCGCGGGGCCGCGCGTCCCTCGCTTTCTGTGAGATGCCTCCCCTCCCCGGTGTCCCTAGCGTGTGATTAGAGGCCAACCGACATGTGGGCCCGACGCTACGGTGGAGCCACTTGTCAGTGTGAAGGGAGGCGCGGTTTCACATCGTTGCGGGGGCGTGCTGGGGATTTTTTTAAAAAAAACTTCTGAGCCACGCGATACGAGGCTGGATCCGCCGTCTGTGGGAGGAGCGGACGGCCGGATGGGGAGGTCCCGTCACGTGGCGCCGCGTCAAGGTGTCTAAGGTGGCTTGTTACGATAACTATTAAGGGGGTTAAAAAAAAAAGGACATACATATCTCCCAGTGCGTGGAGACGTATATGCGGGGTTGGTATGCGGGGTTGGGTTGGGCCGAATAGTGTGGGTGCTAAGTCTAACAACGTGAACGCTGGGTTGAATGATTTATGCTGCGTGGAGTAAATTCTTTCTTTTATTAGTTTAAATATTACCTACTAAATTAAAACCCTTGTGTTACCGTAGCAACCCCTCAATTTTTTTTTGCAGAGTGAGAAAAACTATTTCAAAGAAAAAAATGTTAAAAATAAAAAAATTGTTGCTCAATTTTAAGAGAGAAGTTTTTTTCCAAAAAAAACTAAAAAAACCCCCAAAAAAATCTTTAGAAAAACACTACAGCTTGCGGGCTGACGGCAACGTGTACACAATATATATCGAACAAGGTTTAAAGGTGCTAAGACTATCTCCAGCAATTTCCCTTCATTTCCTTCTCTTTCCTCATTCCTTTCCCTATATTCATTCCCTTCATTGCTATCATCTCCAGCAGCATCCTCTCGAAGGGTTTTGTATAGAGATTGGAGAGAGAATCTCTTTCTGAACAGATCCTCTCTCCAAATCCCTTCCGAAGGGAACCGTGAAGGGAATTCGTTGGAGTGCTTGGGATCTATCTGCGAAGGGATGTGGAGGCTGAAAGGATATCACTGGAGATAGTCTAATAATAATGCTGCGGGGACGCTGTTCTCGGGAGGCTGTTTGGTCACTTATATGTGGGGCCTCTGGAATATGCTGCGTCTCTTGCCCGGTAGGCGAGCGTCAAGGTGACTGAGGAGATTCTGAGGTTACGGTCATTAGAATCTTTAATCGTCTAGGCTAGATCGTGTATAGCACCGTAAGTTAGGTCAAGGCATGAATGACAAACGCAGTTACGCTTACACAGAACGATAGCCACCAGGCACACCACCATATTATTTTACAATTCTCATTTTATACTTCTTTCTTAAAACAGATAGCTCGAGCACTACTTTTGTTCAATGGCAGAAAATATTCTATAAGAACAGCCTCAGTAGGCGAGAACAACTCTTATACACTGACAAGTGTGTATCTTCTTGAAGTGTATTGTCTATCCTTCTTCATTAACTTAGGCTTTCAGATGAATTAGTTGATAAATAAAACTTAACGTGGTATCAAAGTCTAGAGATCTTGAGTCTATGACCCAGCTAACGCGGTATTTAACACCAACACCTAATCCATTTTATACTTTCCAACAAATTTACAGTTTGTAAAAAAAAAAAAAAGCATTCTAATGTCAAATTAACCTGAAATGCAGAGTATGCGTGTATTGTTCTCGAATTGTTTATGCGCAACCACAGAGTAACTTATGTTGACCTTGACCAACAATGAATAAATAGCCCGGGTACAGATCAAAGTTGCCAGCGTCGTCAGTCGTCACCGTATGGTTATTCCAATTCTGAGGTCAAGGCCTTGCATGAACCTGATCCTACCAATACGAAAACATTCTGCTTATTCTGTCTCGGGTCACAGTATTGACAACATTGATTAAAAAATTTAAAGACGCCACGTAGGCAGAGATCAATTGTGTCCCTGGAAAAACACCAATTTTTTACTGTGCATGTAAACTATCGTAAATTGTACAAACTTCTCGACATATAGGTACAAAGCTCCATACCAATTTTCAATCATGTTGTTTTCAAATATACTGCCCAAAAGAAAAGGTTAAACTGCAATTAAGGCCAAACAGTGAACTGACTGCCATCTTAAAAATGATTTAACTCACAAGCCTAATCCAGTCAAACACACGACACTAGTGCATTAGCCTCGAGCCCTCGTCCATTTCCAGTTCCACGCTTCCACGACCACGAGTGACCAAATTACCAAACTACCACCGGAGAAGAGCTCCAGATCGAAGCCATGGACCGCCGCGGCGTGGCGAGCCACCGGGGCCGGAGCTCCGCGCGCGGCCACGGCTACGGCCGCGGCCCAGGCTGGCGAGGCCGGGGAGAGGGCCGCGGCCGCGGGGCGCCGGCCCTCCCCACCATCTCCTTCGTCCACCGCCGCGGCGGCGGCGGCGGCCACCCCTGCCGCGCCCGACAGAGGAGGCGACGCCCCGCCGATCATGGGCACCTGCCCCGACATGTGCCCGGGTAACGCTCTCTGTCCAAACCTCCCCAGCTCGCGCCGATGCTGGCCGCCCGTTCGGCGAAGGGAAGCACCCCACCGGGTTCTCGCGGCGCGGACGCGCACCACCTGTTCGACGAAATTACGCGACGATTGGTCTAGTTTGATCAATTGGTCGGTGTTTGAGCTCATGTCTGCTTTTGCTTCTGTTGCAGCGAGGGAGAGAGCGCAGAGGGAACGACTGCGGGACCTGGCGGTGTTCGAGCGGGTGGGCGGCGATCCCGTGCACACGTCCCCTTCCCTCGCCGTGAAGAAGGTGAGCCATCCATGTTCTCCTTATACACGTTGAGATTATTCCTGCATTTGTACTTGCCGTTGGTTCACACTGATGCTGCATGGCTGGTCTTTTCGATGCCTACCATCGTATGTGATTGGACTGTTCTTTCGATGCAAATGGCCATATTAGCTTGGTTGCACGTGGTAGATAGTCTGCTCCGCATGAATTTGTTATGGTAATGGTGCGTTTGTGCGTGCAACTGTGCATGGATTTTTTTGGGGGGCTTTACAGGGAGATCAGTGTTCGTAAGCATGCGTTGGAACAGGTGGGCTCTTTGTGTTAGCTGCGAACTATAGCTGCATATGCTACCAATGACAGCAGTATCTGATCCGCACTCCTTTTGTCCAATCACTGCCAGAATATACGATGCAATCAGACCCATTTTTTCTTTCTTTTCGCCTTCTTTAATAAATTGTTGAATGGGAGACAATCCTGACTAGAGAACCTTGCAGATAAAAGGATGGAAGATTGGCAGGGTTAGTAGATTGTGCTCTTGCTTGCAGATAAAAGGAAGAAGTTTGCGAAAGTAGACGAGGGACGATTACTAGAGAACCTTTACGTAGCATGTCAATCATGGTTGTCACGGCGTCGCCAAGATGTTGCCTTGGCGTCGTGGCGCTCTAGATGGGAGGCCGTGGATGGTCGCCTCGCCTTGGCCATCTAGGTGGGCGCCCAGGAATTTGCAACGTCCACGACAAGCTGCTGGGTGGGCGCCTTGATCAGCTGGCAGAGGGTTGGGTCTGGGCTGGATAAGTTGGCAGAGGGGTCAGGCCAGGGGTTCTCGGCTAGATAATTGATCATTTTTACTTTAGCTAGCTTGTTTAATGTTCACTTGAATCTTGAGTTTTTTTTTCCTTTTAGATGCATACAAAGAGAAGGAACCAACTAGATTATGATTTTTTATATCCTTTCAATTTCATGCTTTTGCTACTGATCATCTTTTGTTGTTCGGCTGTTCCTATTTAAGACCTTAAGTTTGCCATCTGGCTTGTTAATTATGTTATGGACTTCTTCTCTAATGTATTTTCTTAGTATCACTATCAACTGTCAAGTGTCAACCCATTTTTCTCGCTGTACCTCGCCTTGAGGACGCCATGGCGCCCGCCTTTACGCCATGGCATCCTGGCGCCTCTCAGGCTTTGTGGTTGTATACTTGAGGTCATGTCGTCGGAATTATAAATTTAAGTAATTGTTTAGACAATGTAATAATTAATTTTACCTGTTGCTTCAAACTCTACTTTTCCATGCTGCAGTCAATTGTAAGTCAAGAGATGTGCACCAGCACCACCGACACTGGCTAGAAAATCTTAAACTGTATCCTCCAGTGGCTGTATGTACCAGCCACATGGAATAGCCAATGTACCAACCGAAAACAATGCTACAAACTTATGTTTACATTTTTCCTGTTGTCTGAATTACTTTATGTAGACTTTTTGAAAAAATTTCTCTTGATGTTAATTCCTTTTTCTAACACTTGTTTTCCTGCTAGTTTTGCAGAACTATCTCTTCCACGAGTGTGCAGGCATCGGATATACGTCCTCTCCCAGTCTTGCGAGAAACAATGGATTATCTTTTGCATTTACTGGATTCTCCAGAGCATCCCTTTGATATTGTTCATGATTTCATCTTTGATAGGACAAGGTCTGTGAGACAAGACCTTAGTATGCAGAACATAGTGAATGATCAAGCAATTCAAATATATGAGGATGTGGTACATTCCCATCTTGTGAATTCCTTTTCACACATCAATCATGTTTTTATCTTATTGTATGCACCTCTGAATTTTATGATCTTCAATTGCCTGGTTATTTGGGTTGAAATTTCAATTATATAACAGCAGATTTTGAATAGAGTTCAGATTGATGTTCCTAGAATCTAACTTTAGTGCCATAAGTGGAACTTGCTTTTGCTTCATATACTCGTGTTTTAACTTAAATTTGATTTTCGGTACTCTACGGAACACCTTTCCTTTTCTTTCTTTTGAAGAAACTGTTGCAGCTTTTTGAATATGTTTGAGGCCAAATGATCACTCTTTCTTATGGAAAACATATCAGGTGGAGTAATACTTGGCATGCTTAAATGTTTGTTTAGATTCTCTTTCTTTTCCAAATTTATTTGGGTGAAATCATGTTTCTGTTCCAAATATAGTTAGATTAGTTATGTCAGGCCTTTTCTACTTGGCATCCCATTAGGTGGTCTTCTTTTCTTTCGATGCTGTTATCTTTTGTTGTCATGTGGCTCAGCACCATTTTTTTTCAGCTGGAGGAATAAAGTTGCTTCAAGTGTAAGCATATTGAGATTGTTGCTCTTTCACAGATTTATCTAACTCCTGCCTACTTCTGCAGATAAAGTTTCATATCCTGTCCCATCAAAGACTTGCTAGGTCTTGCGAGGATTCTGATGCATCTTCCTTGTGTTACCTAAACATGGAGCAGCTGATGAAATGTCTTCTTTCTCTGTTTGATATGTATCATATAATTCATAAGAGCAATTCCCACAGCAATAAAGAGGCCGAATACTATTCCTTCTATGTACTTTTACACTTGGGCTGCAAGATACCTAAAATGGTATGTTCTCCATTCTTATTGCCTTCTAAATAATCTAATGCTATCCATGTATTCCTAATGCTTTATGCTTTTCCTTGCTCCAGCTAGGAAATACGTAGCCTAATTTTCTATTTATCTCCAGGTAGATTCACTCTCTTTGTGGTATGGTCAATTAACTGCTTCAATTATACGGTCAAAGGAAATGATATTTGCTAGAACTATATTAAGGTAACTCCTACATGTATTGTTTGTACATTGTATAGGACCTTCATATTTGTGCATGCTCCTGTACCTGTTCATATAATTGAGTTAAGAGTCTTCATGTTTTCCTTTTGCTTTTCCACTTGGCGCAGTCTGCATTGTATGATTTGGGACAAATCGGTGCCAGTTGCAAAATAATTACTAACTTCTTTCATGTCAAGTCATGTTACTTTAAACTTAAATGATGCCTACACCTTTTGTTATTTTATATAGATGCTACCACCTAGGAAACTTCAAGCGTTTCTTTTGCATGGTAGCAGCTGAAGCAACCCACCTTCAGTTGCGTCTGGTAGAACCTTTTCTCAATGAGGTAAGTCCAGAAGACCACAACTTGGCATTTTTCAGTTGAAGGTATATTTTTTCCCTTCCATACTGATTTTTGAATCCATTTTATTTATGTAGTATCTATGTTCTAGCTTTTACAAGCATAATAGCTATTTTTAATATAGACAAACATTAGTGTGGTTTTGATGCCTGCATGCTGAACTGCTGATTTGTTTTGTTTCAAAATTATTTCAATTATTGTGATTGTCAGTTAAATTCCCGATTGTGTTTTGATTCTTAGTAAGAGATAAAAAAGAGTTTTCTGAAGTTTGTGTTATGCTATTGGTGTTTTGTTTTGTATGTTGTTTGCTCTGAATCAAAAACTGAAATGTTGCTGGATATTGCCTTGCTCACAAGCTGAAATATTGCTAGATGTTTTGGTTCTGACATCAACTTCTATTTCTCCTGCTTTGGTGCGGAAGGTCCGTGCTAGAGCATTGATGTACTTCAATCACAGCGGTTACAAACTTCAACACCATCCTTTGACACATCTATCAGAAACCCTATTGATCGAGGTACTCTTAATTTAAGCTTGAACTTTTAAAATTTTCTGCAGCTGAACATTTTTGCAAAACTCTATCAACTGACTGTTGGAGCTTATTGGCATTCCTTTAGGAGTCGGAGCTGGAAACTCTATGTAGAATATGTGGGCTTGAAATTAGCAAAAACAGAGACACGAAAGCTTTTGCTCCTAAACAAACAAGCTTCAGCCTACCAACATTGATCAATCGAAGTAGTGGCATTTACATCTCAAGGGAGATTGAAAGATGAAAAGAGCACCGTAATGTATGTTCGATTGAATTGGCAGTGTATGGAACACTCGTTCTTCTGTAGTTATGTTATGTTTAAAAGCTAGCAATTGATTCCAGATAAAACTATGCTACCGATGATACGAGTACATTTTTTCTTGTATGCTCTGGAGTCTCATCTTAAGAGCTTCAACTATTATTTACAGTGTCCTAATGAATGGCCTAATGGGGGCTGATGATGATGGTGACTTTACAGCACTACCAGTTTGTCTTACAGTTTGACTTATTTTGACAGTACGGTAACCATCATCAGCACTCAGTTCGGCATACGAGATAAATCTGCGAGTAAATGTAACATAAAAGCGGATCATTCGTATTTGATGCAGGATTTTGGTATCTATATCATTAATCGTCACGCTTTTGATTTACGCGTGCAAAATAGTACAGTGAATTCTGACCAGTCTAGTGCCCAATATTCAAATTTTATCTCACGAATGTTTGCATGCAGAAAATAAATATCGCAAGATTTTGTAAGCACCCTCAGCAGCAAGCTCATGATAAGCTCTGCTGTCAGCTACGTTTTTAGTAACCAAACACCGGAGAATGGGCCTACCAGTTTCTCGCAAAGAACATAGGATGATAGGACACATGGCAACACCACAAACCATACGGCGTACCTGAGATGAGCGACCAGTAGAGCTTGTAGGCTAAAATGAAGTGATTTAAGTATATATTTTATAAACTTTTAGAGTTAAGAATATACTACTTCACTCTACAGATTTTGGTGAAACTAAAACTATACCAAACACCCCTAAAGTATCAAACTACCAGTATTTGCACAGCGCCAATCACGCACAACATTGCAATATCATGACCAGAGTGCATGCTAATGCCTCTTGGCTCTTGGCAAAAGAAACATTTGATGGGGCCTCGCTAGATTCTACACCTCACCGGGGGATTTTTGTAACGGAGGATTTCATCAAATTCCGAATGAACTAGAACCTAGAGGTTTAACTTTGTTTTAAGCAGTACTCAGATGAACCGGCCATACAATAAATAACTACTCATCGTCATCCTCGGCTTTGGACTTTTTCTTCTTCTTCTTCCCTTCAGTGGCCGTCTTAGGTTCAGCATCCTCGGAGGCTTCACGGTTCTTCTTTTTCTTCTTCTTGGGAGTCTCGTTCACTTTGGCAACATTTTCCTGCTCCTGTGGCTCCTCTAGCTTGTGCTTCTTCTTCTTTTTCTTCTTCTCGGTTCCAGGCTCAGCTTCTCCATCAGCAACATTGGAGGGTTTATCCAGGTCCATTGCGTCACTGTCACCCTCAGCTTTAGACTTCTTTTTCTTACTTTTCTTGGCAGATGCATCGATCTTCTGGTCTTCTGTGCATGATGTTTGTGCAGAGCGTAAATACAATCGAATTATAGAATAAGTAATGTTATGCTCAGGGACTAACTAAAAGTATGTTATCTTTTGAGGCAAATGGAGTTAGCCAACCCTTACCATCAACATCTTTTGAGGCACCATTTGCCATGCTGTCTATTGCAGCTTTCATCACATCAAGGTTTTTACGAGGTGCAATACCCTTGTCATAGAATTCTAATCTCTCCTCAACTTGCTCACGCAGCTTTGATCCAAACACCGAGGTACTTGACTCTGAATCCCGAAATATAGCAGAAAACCATCAGAGGATGCCTTTATAATGAGCAGTTGTCGGCATACCAAACAGGCCAGAAACAGAGGTATGTAACTAACCTGAATAACAATCAATGCGTGATGCAATGGAACATTTGTTTGCCAGGTATCGAGCCATTCTGCCCTTGTTCCGGGCTGAAGCACGGCCAATGAAGGACGAGTGGAATATAAGGCCATACTTTGGTGTATTCCCTCGAGTTTTCAATGCTCTGGAGGACATTGTAGATGCATAAGGGGTATATTATTTTGACTACTCACTGAAATTCACTCTATATGATCAGTAGTTTAATGCAAGCTTTAGCTTGGAATTGTAAAAAAAAAGGAAAAAGTCCATATAACACCCTAAACTTTGCTGAAAAGTCCGTCCGACACTCTAAACTTTGCTCAAAAGTCCGGTTATCAAGCACCCCAAACTTTCCAATTCCGTTCGTTTAACACTATAAGATGGTTTTGTAGGGGAAAAATCTAAGTAACACTTTGAGCTTTGCTCAAAAGTCTGCTTAACACCCCAAACTTTGAAACCGGCTATCTATCACCCCCAAACTTTTCAATCCCGTTTGACACCCTAAGCTTTTAACCAACTTCAAAGTGTTAAACGAATGGGATTGGAAAGTTCGGGGTGCTAGATAACCAGTTTCAAAACTTAGGGTGTCAAACGGTCTTTTGAGCAAAGTTCAGGATGTTATATGGATTTTCCCCCTACAAAACCAGCTTAGGATGTTAAATGAATGTGATTAGAAAGTTCAGGATGCTAGATAATCGGTTTCAAAATTTGGGATGTTGGACGAACTTTTGAGCAAAGTTTAGGGTGTTATATAGACTTTTCCAAAAAAAAATGCAGTACATGGGTACATGCACTGTCTTAACCCTGAAAATTGCATTAAGGTTCTTGCAAGGCATATTCAATGATTAGAAGATGGGGAGGTGGTTTCAATTTTGAAAGTTTGCATCAATCTCGAGGCACATTTGATGGTGGTGACAGTACATGTACTCACATGTACGTGTGGGAAAAACACATTCTTACAAAAATACAAATCAATCATAAGATGATTGTTTTAAAAACCTGAAAAGTGCCTTCTCAGCACCAAGTATCTGGAGAGTGGAGGCAGGACACTTGGCAAGATTTGAAAGACTACCAGCATGAGAGATTAGGCGAGCTCCAACAACTTCACCAATTAATGATGTCAGATTTGGTGCAATATCATTCATCTTGGTGACAAGATACTCATAAAGGTTTTTACGATATTCAGACAGATTCATGACCCTTTGTGCAAATTGCTGGACATTGATCAAATCAACGGATGAAAGATCCTGGCCTGAAAAGCAAACGAGAAATTAGTGGCTATTATAATGAAACAAAATAATTGTGACAATATCCCATTACCCATTGAGGCCTTCGCCGCTTCAACAATTTCTTTTGCCTTGTCCTCGTCTCCAATCAGATCAGCTAAAGCTGGAATATCTTTTTCCGCCAAATCGGATTTGTTTAAGATGAACTTAGCGAGCTTAGCATAGAGGTAGTTGTCATTGACAATTTTGGCCAGCTCAGGAAAATGCCAAGAAAACCATTCCCTGTGTTATGATTCAGCAAGCAATCAATATTAAATGCTCACACTCCCATACTTGATGAACTCAAATACCATTGCACAGTGATCAATACTACGATCATGGCAAGTCCTAGACAAATGAATCGGATAGTTAAACAAAACACGAAAGAAGAACAAAGCAGACCTCACTCTCATGGAGAAGGAATTGATGTCCTTGTCAAGCGTATCCAACAGAAAGATGGCCTGAATCACCATGTTGTCCACACGGTTCACATTGAACTTCACCTTCGCCCTGCTGTAGCTATGCCCAAGGCCGAGCTGCGCCTTCTCCAAGTCCGATTTCTACAACGACGTAACACGCAAAACCAAAGTAAGCTATCCGGCAATTAAACAAGCAAAATGTCACCGCTCACGAGCATAATCATTCAACTAGGAACCGCACAAATTAGAATGGCGAATGAAAACAAGTGCGGTGAGAATTCAAGTCGCATCACCTTGAGTTCATTGATGAAGCGGTCGAAGTGGAGGCGGACGCCGCGGAGCAGCTCCTGAACGAACTCGTTGCTCTGGCAGGGGATGCCGGTGACCTCGGAGATGTGAGAGCCGACCTTGGGCTCGACAACGCCGAGGCTGTACTTGGCCTTCTTCCCCTCCTTGGGCTTGGGCAGGTTCAGCTCCAGGAAGCTCCTCAGCTCGTCGGTCATGATACCTACGCACGCCAAAAATGGCCCAAACCGCATCAAAACGCGCGCATCTTGGGCGCAAATCACAACAAGATTGCAACCTTAATTGGGTGGCGGGTGGCTACACCTTCGGAGATGGCGTTGCACTGGTTGAGGGCGTCGACGGCAGAGGAGAAGGGGGAGAAGGCGGCGAGCTTGACGGCCTTGCCAAAGCGGTCGAGGTCCAGCACGGACGACCGCACGGCGTCCACGCTCTGCGCAATCTCGTCGACGCCGTACGCGTGGAAGAGGCCGTAGCCGGAGGCCGACTCGAATAGCAGGTACAGCGCCATCTCGCCGGCGGCGGCGTTTAAGTTTGGGTTGGCGGCGTGTGGGCTTAGGTTTTTATGAGGATCGCGGGGCGAGAGGTGGCGCGGGTGTTGATTTATGGGTTCTGGTTGGGTTCTTCTTTGCCGTCGGATTAGGTTCGTCCAGCTTACCGCATTTTTTTCCTGTCCTCCGTCCAATTTCTTAGTTTATTTATTCCGAATCTGCGATGTGTGAATAAGGGTTCCTTGTATTACTGGATACAACATGGAGGTGCAAGGTACCGTATCATAATGATTAATCTGGTAGAAGTGTACAATTGAGTGATGAAAGGTCTAAGGCTCGTTTGTTTAGGCTTAAGTTTTGGCTTATTTGGCTTCTACATCTCTATAAGCCATAAGCCAAAACAAAAAGATATTTTCCAAAATAGACGAAGAGAAGCTTCTAAAGCCCAATTTACACTACTGAGAGAAGCAAGGAAAACGATACTTCTCGGGGTGGTGGAGCTTCTAAAAATCCCACTTCTCCAGGTACCTTACAACTTAACTATTATTTACTGAAAAATTGCCATCCTCATCCAAGCTCCAAAGAATTTCTTCCACTCAAAGACTTCTTCCAACTCTAACCAAATAAGCTCAAGCTCCAAATTTAAACAAACTCAAATTTAAGACTTCTTCCTCTCGTTGCTATAGCGGAGGGAGTTTTTTTGTAGGATTATGAAATATTTTGTGGATCGTCATGCCATAGCGTTGGTTACCACGAATAATCCTACCGTAAAGTACTTAGATATGATCCGTGCATACATAGAAAATAAAGCAAATAGAGGAGATGTATAGAGCGTTCAAGATAGAGATTAGAGAGTTATTTTTTGAGATATTATGTAGGGACAAAGTCGGTTATGGGACAAACCGCGATAGAGTTCTACAAGAGTACACCCTTGGGAGGCGGAGTTGTTTCTGCATATACAACAAGCCCCTTCTATTACACAGGCCTTGTGCACACGTAATGGTTGCATGTTCCACCATTCGTATGGATCCGGACATATTCATGGATTAATGTTTTATGAAGGAGGCCGTGACTACAATTTGGAGTGGAGAAATGTATAGTATCGATGTGGTTGGTTCATTTATAGACCATCGCATGTGAGAGCATACAAGATGGGTTCTAGACATCGACAGGCTTAAGGGAGTCAGACGAAGCCAAACAAGATGTATCCAGAATGTTATGGACACTGTAGAATGTGGCCATCGAGTGAAGAAATGCTCTATTTGCAAGGAAATATGACACTTTCAAGTATTGTCCAACGCTGAATCAGAATTGAAGTGTTGTGTGCATATATAACATATGACAAAAAGGGTAATTATGGACCCAATTTCGAAATGGTGTGTGCATATCATGTTTATATTTTTATGTTGTTTGCTAACTATTTTTTACTTGAATGATGTTTATATTTCTATGTTATTTGTTAAACTATTTTTATTTTCATGGCTAGTATGGTGGGCAACGGTGCAGTTCCAGCGTGGGAGTATGAGCTGATCGACCCTATTATAGATGCTTCGCACCATAGTTGTTTGGCCACACAGTCCCCGATAGAGGGCCATGTGCCTACTGAGCTTTCGTCCCTACACTTGCGCACCCTAAGAGGGCATGGAGGACTTACGCACGGTGGATACTGAGGTTTGTGCAGTCATTTCAATGTTGTCGTTGGATTGTACTGTGAATGCATATGAACTTACTATCTTCTTTTTCACGCAAGTTGCAGCCCGCTGGATTGCTACTATTCGCCGGGATGGTGGAAGCCACACATGCAAACGACGTCCTCCAATACGATGATGCCACATCAGGCATTAGTGATGACAACGTCAACTACTACTGGATTGTTGACCCCTAGGAGCCCACAGGGGTTGTGCTCGGTCTATCACAGTTGTCCGGTGCACTTGGAGCCAGCCAGTTAGCCTAGCTAACCAGTGTATGCTACGCGTGCCTCCACCTACCTGGCCCGTCAGGAGCACTAGAGGATAAGCCCCAGACCATCTGATGTATCTGTCCGGATATATTCAACACAGTGGGAGGGTAGGGCCGTTCGAGGGGTCGCATCATGCAAGAACCACAGATAGTTTTTTTGTTCTTTCATAACTTATGTACTGTACGGGTATATACTTTTCGTTAGTTCGTAACTTTTGTTTTTTTCGTAACTTTTGTAACTTACTCTCTGTACATGTTTTATCGTATCGAATTATTCCTCGCTTACCAATTTGTTACTTCCTATTGCCCAATTATCTACGTGTGCATGTTCTCGAGTAACGAATGATTGCCGATAACGATAGCAATGGATGTAACAACACAGTCCTAACTAGTTTACCACATCGAACGCGCTATGGTAGGGCAAATATTGACTATACGAAATCAGCATCTATGTCAGGCCGATTGAACAACATGAAGCCAGCAGCTTTGTCAGAACGATTTGACAACACACATCTATCAGCTTATTAAGGCTAATTGTACAACATATTTGACAACACACATCTATCAGCTTATTAAGGCTAATTGTACAACATATTGTTTATTGCTTTCTCAGTCCGATTTGACAACACGCTAATGTGTATCTGACTGCACACGCTAGTGCTTACAGAGATCTAGATAAATCTAGAATTTCACGGAGCATAGACACGTACTTTTCCACTGAATGCATACATAAATGTACTCATATTAAATAAGTCACACTAGGTTGTTTCTAATGATTGATTATGCATAAATGGACAAGAATAAACACCCTCACTCTTAGCACCACGTCAGACCAAAACAAAGTAACCAAACAGTTTTTTAGACGTATTCACCAAACTGTTGCTCAAGTCGTACTTGCTTGATTGACTCAGGCACTCAGGTAGTCAGGTCCCGAGCATACTTGCTCGTTACGAACTTAAGGTAGCCGCGTCGCAATGGGTGATGGCCCTGAGTTTCCCGTATGTCGCGTGAGTGGGGAATCACCCCCACAACCTTCGTCCCATGCGCGGCACAGCCTTCCCTCAATTCATGTTATGCACCAAAATTGATAACGTCAGAAGGACTCAAAAGTGAGTCCAACTATCCAAGAACTAAGAATGCTGTAACTTTTAAACTAGAGTAATGGATTTGTAATTCGTTTGAATCATTGTATTTATTACTATGATATCTTTGAAATAAAACCCCTCTTGCATATATTTTGGCTTGGTTTTTGTTTTATATTATACCTAATTTTCCTCTAATAATTTCGATTTGTTATAATAGGTTCAATGGTGTTCACATTTGCCCTACCACTAGAACATTGTCTAATTTTTTTTATATTATTGATGAATAGCTGGAATATTGAAACCAAATGAATGGAACATTGGCTTATTCTCCACTAGAACTTAATGCGTGAAACATCGTTGATGAATTGTTGGAACATCAAAACCAAATGCGTTTGATATTACATTACCCCTACTCAATTTAAATAGCTCAATTCATTATCCCAACTCAATTAAATGATACAAGCTAGAACATCACCCATGAAATAATGGAACATATGAAGTACCACGTGTAACATTTTCTTTTATTATTGAAAGCTATACTTAATGGCATCATTTACTAAGTTTAATACATGTGCAAGTGGGGTTTAGTTTTAAAGATATCATCATAAGGAATACAATGGTTCAAATAGATCTTGAATTGGATGCTCGATTTAAAAGATACAAGAATTTAAATTTTCACATTAAAAAAGGCCACCTCAAACTACGTGAGCAGGCCGGTTGCATGGAAGCCTCAGCATTACTAGCCCTACTGTCAATTTTTTATGATGTTAGCCCTATGCCATCGTAATTCCAAAACTGGCCACGGATTGACCCCAGGAGTAGCGATAGATGATATGTGTCATCTGTCATACTCCCACTCCATAGTAGGAAGCAATTAGCTTGGCACCTCCTCTGAGCGTAGTAGGTGTGTGGGCTCCACTGAGGCAACAGAGTTACCGTGATCCCTATATGAGTGGCAGGGAGGTGCCATCCTGATACGGTACTGGCCCACGATAGGTTGGTGGGGCCCGTGGTCCTTGTGGGCAGTTAGCTGCTTCTACTATTGGCCTCCTCGCCCTACTCTTCTCCCCCATTTCACCCAAGAGAAGCAAAGAGAAGTAGTGAGGGAGAGAAGAGAGGTGGGGTTGGTTTTTAATTCGTTTTAGAAGCAATTTGAGTGGAAATTAGGAGATCTAGTAGTTGTAAAAAGTGTAGATCTAATATATGGCTTCAATAAAAGGTAAGTTTTATTTGCACATAAATTTTGTGATTATGTTGTGGTTAGGGTTTAATTAGTTAAATGATCATCCTTAGTTTGTCTTGATGTGTCCATTAGGCAGAAATGGTACTTGTTAGTCTTGGTATTGATGGGTTCATTGTTGAATTATTTTTGGACTAATCATCAAACATGGTAATTAGGGAGAAATTATTTGGAGACTTTAGCATATTTGTCTTGTGATTACTAGCATGGTAGAAAAGAAACTTATATATGCATAAGATGATCTGATAATGCACACTAGTTTTTCTAAATGATTTGACAACTCGCTGACCTTTTATTTGCCCAAAAGATTACTTTTCGTAGACGTGATTGCACTTCCATTCCCTAAAATTTACTCTCAAAACACTATACACTAATTGCCTATAAAAATGGGGCATACTCTACCATCACAGCTAACACTCCACTCGAGATAATTTCCAAAATAGGGAGACGGGAGGGAGAAGATGGTAGATGAGGTCACTCTGCCAGGGTTAGAGATATCCAAGTGAGTTGCCAAGAAGATGGAAACCTACCTTGATTTTTCTTGCAATGATGCATTTGACCACTAGAGTTTCTGCACTTGTAGTGCAATTGTTGTAATCTAGTAAAGTTTATTCAATCCATACATCTGGACATCGCTGCCCAGCCGTACTGCATATCTAGTGATTACCGCATAAGTGAATGTCACATATTGATATTTCCCGTTGCATGTTACTTGTTACATATCGCTAACTTTATACGTGCAACATGGCAGCTTTTAGAGCATTGATGCTTCTTCCAATGGATCGACATCTCGAAGAAGTATGACAGGGCACTTATCTAACAAAAAATACATGCTGAATTACATAGTTCCCGAGAATTTCACCCATTGAAAACCTTACTTCCTGAGAATTTCACTCATTAAAAACCTTACTCAACCGAGAGTTGGAAGACAAAAGAAAGGCATTGATGTCCGTAAGGAAATGTTATGGTGGTGGAAGTCTCATAGCGTCCTTAAAGCTGAATATGAAGAGGCCCTGCGGAAGGGCCGAGCTAGGAGTGAGGAAGGCAAGAGAAAGGTTGAACATGATCCATAAGACGAGTATTAGACTTTCTTGTATAAGAATCAATAGAGGAAGGCCAAAACCCGCACCCGTAGGGGAGTCAAGGGAAAAGTACTGATGGACCCTGATGCATTCGGTATATGACTACAAGCCTGACTTCTTTTTAATCCCCAGTGTTTTTTTTATTAAAAAAATGCACACTTGTATCTTAACTTTAGTTTGTGTTGATGATTTGTGCATGTTGCTATTTGTATAGGAGTAGTGATGCAATCAATTGAACCTAAACAAACCCTAAACACTATGCACTTCACACCTTCATTATGTAGTATTATTTGAAATGGTTTATTTAAACAAAAATCATTACTTAACTTTCCTATGTGCATACAACAAATTTGTCAAATTCTTGCTTTAATAGTTACCTATTATTTCAAAATTATAAACTCGTCAAACAAAAAACTACAACATGAGGACTCTGTCACCATTTGAAAAAAAATGCCATTCGAATAGGAGGTTAGATTTGCAATTTTGTTAGAACAGAGACCAGACATGACAAAAAAATATGAAGGGGCCAAGTAGGTCATAGGGCAGCCTGCTATGGAGCTTTCGGCTCCACAGTAGGTTTGTGGGCCCAACCTCTACCACGGTTGCTTGTGGCCTGCCACTTTTTGGCGAACTACCACAGCGCCATGCACTTGATGCAGGCCTAGGACCTGTTTGGGTAGAGCTCCAGATCTTAGCTTCACCTGAGATCTGAAACTTGTAGACTAAAATAAAGTGAATTAAGTTTATATTTTTGGTCTAAAATATAAATAAGATGATCCATCTAAACACTCTTAATGTACTCACAGCACCAGCTCCACGTATCTGGTGAAATTAGAAATACCCAGCTCTAGAGCTGGAGCGCTACCAAACACACTCATATATTTGGAAGTATGAGGTTTTTTTTTTCAGGGATCAATTTATTCAAGGGTGGATTAATCTACCATGGGACCATCCCTTGAAATTTTTTTAGGATGACAGCGTCTCTCATTTTATGCTAGCCTTGTGATTATGAAAAATGAGACGTTGATAGATCAACCTGTTTCATTTCTCAAGGCAAAAATATGAGTTAGCTTCAGAGCTAAAATCGAATGGTCCATTCACCCTCCATCCCCGGAACCAGCCTACTAGTTCGCAAGGGACTATTTTTTTTTAAAAAAAAATTCTCCGGTGGGCTTTACTGCCCAGCATCTACTCCAAAAAAAAAAACCCTAGCTTCTCCTCCTCGCTCACGGGGCCAGGAGAAAACCGAAAACGAGAGAGGGAAAAAAGCTTCTCCTACCAAGAATCCCCCGAGAGGCCCCCGCGATGGCGAAGAGGAAGGAGAGGGCGGTGAACGTGTCGGGCAAGCCGCGGCACTCGCTCGACGTCAACCGCGCCAATGACAAGAAGGGCGCGGGCGGCGGCGGGGGCCGGTCCGCGGCCACGGTGCGGCGGCTCAAGATGTACAACACGCGGCCCAAGAGGGACCGCTCCGGGAAGGTGCTCAAGCACGACCTTCAGTCCAAGGAGCTCCCCAGCACCCGCATCGAGCCCGACCGCCGCTGGTTCGGTGAGCTAATCACACGCTCTCTCTGAGTGAATAGCTGAACGCGCTTGGTGATGTTTATCCGAGTGAAGTAGACGGGCTTGCTGGCGTGGTTCATCATGTCGAGAGAAGTTGGGAGGTTTAATTACTACTGTATATGAGAAAAGCGGAGAAGATTTACATTTGATTCAATTTTCAACTTGGCAATTAGCGTGGCCTTCTGCACCATAGGTTAGCGTCTGTTGAGGTAGTAGTTTTGCTGGAAGAATTGCTAAGGGACCCAGTGCACAAGGTGAAATTTGTAAGGTGATATATGCAAGATCGTACTAAGTGATCGGTTAAATATTCTTAGGCACAATTTGCCAGGTAAACTTTTTGTTGATATGTGGATAGGGTGTAATTCCTCTCTCTCTCTCTCTCTCTCTCTAGATTTGGATATCGTATACTTTATTTGGTTACTAAGTTATATGATCAAAGAACTTAGAGCTCTGGAATGTAGGTTTGCCCCGTTGCTGTTTTGCAGCTGTCAGTTTGTTCCACTTTTAACAGTGAATGCTGATTGTCTGTATTATTCTGCCTCTTAATAATTACAGGAAATACACGAGTTGTCAACCAGAAAGAGCTTGAATTCTTTAGGGAGGAACTCCAGAGTCGTCTTTCCAATAACTACAATGTCATATTGAAAGTGCGGAAGCTGCCGCTATCGCTTCTGCAGGATCATCAAAAGGTTCAGCTTTTGCATGTAGCCCTGTCATATTAGTCATTAACCTGTTGGAAGTGTAGGCAATGCAATAGTAGCATGTGGCACTATTATTTTAAAACAATTAGTGTCAATTCTATTCCTTTTATTTTTCGTTTTGGTTCGTTGAAGACTTGAGTCTTTGTTGGTTAAAAAAAAACTTGGAACCTTTCATTTTAACTGCAGTGAAGTAGTCGGTATTGTAATATGAAATGTTTTACTTATATATGTTGGTCCATGTTGATGATACAGCAAGCTAGGGCACATCTTCTTGACACTGAGCCTTTTGAGAATGCCTTTGGACCAAAGGGCAAGAGGAAACGCCCAAAACTATTGGCACTTGATTATGAATCTCTGTTGAAGAAAGCTGATGACTCTCAAGGTACAGGTTATATATGTTTATCCACTATTCCATTGCTGCTGCTTAATAATTTAAGTTCCAGGTTGTTAATGCCATTTTAGAAGAAAGCAATGGGCTTTCAGTTTGAACTACAGTTTTGCAACTGGAGAATCTCATGTGTTGTATGCATGTTCAAAAATCTTGAAAAATACAAACTAGTGGGCCTACTGGCTTTTCTTCTGCTATTCAAACTACCAACGAATGTTGAAGAATAATTGTTGTCAGTCTCTCGCAGTCAACTACACAAATTTTAAGTCTGTTGGATAATTATCTATAGGTACATGAACTTATATGTTATTATTTATCTATGATAACTTCCCCTGTCTTGGTAAAATGTCGGTTATGCTTTTTAGATGCATTTGAGGAAAAGTACGCTTCATCAAAGTTGCCAAAGGAGGAAGAGGAAGATGGCTTACGAGACCTTGTCCGGCATACAATGTTTGAGAAGGGACAAAGCAAAAGAATTTGGGGTGAACTTTATAAAGTTATTGACTCTTCAGATGTTGTTGTGCAGGTCAGTGTTACAACCTTTTGTCCTTGTGAGCATTACTTTTACTCTATCAAATCAACCAAATATCTGCTGCACCTCTTTTTGGTAGAAACATCTGCATGTATTGGATTACTGGTTTGCTTACTTCGTATTTTTCTTTTGCAGGTGTTGGATGCGAGGGATCCAATGGGTACCAGATGCTACCATCTAGAGAAACATCTGAAGGAAAACGCCAAGCACAAACACTTGGTATTCTTACTAAATAAGGTATCAATTTAAGTTCTGCAACTTTGCTGAGTGCAAAATATTAAATACCTGGTGTGATGTCTGGTGGCACATTGATGGTTTCTTTTATTTTTCATTTAGTGTGATCTAGTACCTGCTTGGGCAACAAAAGGATGGTTGCGTACTCTATCGAAGGACTATCCCACCCTAGCATTCCATGCAAGCATCAACAAATCATTTGGCAAAGTAAGTTAGTGGGATACTTTTTCAGTGGAATATGTCCATTGTGCTGCTATACTATGGCCCCTTATATTTTTGAACCACTTCCAGGGATCTCTTCTTTCAGTATTAAGGCAGTTTGCGCGTTTGAAGAGTGACAAACAAGCCATATCTGTTGGATTTGTTGGATATCCCAATGTTGGGAAGTCATCAGTTATCAACACATTACGCTCCAAGAGTGTAATTCTCTCTTCTTTCAAAGCTTTCTAGATGACGTATAATAATGAACTTTCTGAATATTTTTGTTTTTATGTTATATCCGTAGGTTTGCAAAGTGGCTCCAGTTCCTGGAGAGACGAAGGTGTGGCAGTACATCACCCTCACTAAAAGAATCTTTTTGATTGATTGCCCTGGGGTTGTGTACCAAAATAACGATTCAGAAACTGATATAGTTCTTAAGGGCGTGGTATGTATCTTCACTTGGGCCCTTTTGTCTTCTCTTTTAGTTAGATTGCAGAAAAACAAGCATCTAGTAAACCGCAAACATTTTACTCCTGTTGATTTTGTTTTCTCATCTTGTTGCTATTTCAACATAAAAGTATAGAGACAAATATCTCAAGTGCATTTTTTGTACAATGTTTCAACATGAAAGTAAGAGAATGCAATGGTTTACTCATTTCAAACATATGGATTTATGTCATATTGCATGGAGTAGCAACAACATTGCTTTTTAGTCTACTACCACTCATTTTAGAAATGCTAGTTTTAGTATTTATTATCCTAGATGAGAATTTTTCATTTTCATGTACATATATTTATCACCAGGTACGAGTGACCAATTTGGAGGATGCTTCTGAGCACATTGGTGAAGTTCTGAGGCGTGTAAAAAAGGAGCATCTTCAAAGAGCATATAAAATTCAAGAATGGTATGTCATCTTTGTAAGACACATTCTAGTTTATTTATATGTAAACAATGTATTTTTAAGCAGGTACAAACCTATTACTTATCATTTGCATACAGTACTCCTACTGGATAATTATATTAGTGTTTGGTTTTTTCAGCATATATTCATATAAACATCGATTTTCGGAGTTGGAGGTCAAGCTTGCCTATTCTTTTTCATTGTTCATGTTTGTTTCCATTGGTGTTAAAGTTGGTAATATTTGGCACAATTTATTGGACATCATTGTTTTAGTTACCGCTTACTTTCTTACCTTGTTTCCTCCTTTTGATAAGCCCTCCTTTTGATAAGCTCATGTGCATGAAGTGGATGTACTTGCTTATTGATACTGAATATCATACATCAAAGTTAGCTTGGTGGTGGTGTTGTTCATTGAAATAATTAAAAATCCATGGCTCATGTCTTGTGCTGCGTACATTTGCTTCTCTGCAGGGCTGATGATAATGATTTTCTCATCCAGCTGAGCAAGACCACTGGAAAACTACTCAAGGTATGGCATTTATTTTTAATATTTGTTCTGTCTTGCTATATTTCTACTAAATATTTCTCTTGCCATGATGCTTAGCAAAATGTAATTTGGGAGATATTATGTAGTGATTTAGCGTACAATTTTGTAACCAACTCCTACAACAACCAACAACCAAGCCTTTTGTCCCAGACATGTAGGGGTAGGCTCAATTTTGTAGCGTATTCCTATGTTAAAAAAATATGTGATAAGGTTAATTGTCTTTAGAAGATGAACAAACCATTACTGATCGTATAATTCAAATAATGATAACACTTTTAATCTGTAATTGCGCTTTTGGTTCTCAGGGTGCGGAACCTGATCTGACAACAGCGGCCAAGATGGTACTTCATGACTGGCAGAGGGGTAAGATTCCCTTTTTTGTGCCCCCGCCGCTTCAGACTGAAGATGGTCCATCTGAAAGTACTGAACCTGTGGAGAAATTGGACGAGGAAGAGGTGAGTAGTGACAGGACTGCTGCTGCCATGAAAGCAATCGCGGGAATAATCTCATCGCAGCAGCATATGAATGTCCCTTGCCAGAAGGAATATTCCGGAAATAACGAAGATAGTGAACTCGTAGAGCAATCAGATTAATCTTTGGTAGAAGACCAAAAGGCTAGCAGTCCTGCAAGATAAGAGCACGGATAGCTCATTTTTGCTGGCAGATATCTATATAGAGTTTTGTGAAGATTTGGATTTGGTGTTTACCAGGAATTGTGCGAATGTTTACCCGTATCTTCTTTTGACATGCCAGTAAGGAACAACAAAACCGTTAACAGATTGGTTCAGCTGCAACAAACAGTTGGGGATTAGGGAGGTAAAAATCGTTTGATGCGTCTGTAACTTTGTAATAGACTAGATAGAGCGTTTTGGTAGCTACATCAAAGCATGTATTGTGGATTCTTCATCGCAATGCCAAGTTGTACTTCACAATTTCCCATCCTGTCACATACGTACATCGAGCAAAGTCATCCTTCTATTTGGGTCAAAATGCAATGTGCCATTTTGTCGTTAGTACCACTATTTGTGTGCGCCATAATGGGACAGCGTTAACTTGTTGCATTATCGCTTGCTACCTGTACGCAATCCGTATTAGGCCTGAGGCTGGATATGGAATGTGGACCATGTGTATTGATTAAATTTATTTATTGTGGGGGCAGATCCACCATAGAGGCTTGCTATTTTGCTTGCACTAACCTTGGCTAGGTGCACCCCAACTAATACTATAACTTGAAATATTATGTTAACTATTTAGCAGCTAATTAGAAGTATTTTGTCGACGTGTTAGCAAGTAGCTGTGAGTTGTTTTTTCAATTTGTTTGATTACTTCAGTTTATGCCAGTACCCCCTAGGCCCGTATTCTTCGGCTCTTGGCAACTACGGTCAATTACCCCATTCCCACCACTATTGTTGCCATTCCACACCTTGCTGTGGAAAATTACCTAGCGAAATCTATGGTTTTATCCAATATGCTCTCAAAAGAGTGTAGAACCTTGCGGTATGATCACGGTCTAAAAATGAATATTTCTAGAGTAATTTTTATAAAACTATAGATTTTTGTACAAATCATAAGAAAACTACAGATTTTAGTTTCTATTTCAAACTATAGATTTTAGGACAACTTATATCACAAAACTATAGATTTTAGAATTGATCGTTTCTTGTAACTAGTTCGGCAGTCTGGGCCCACATGGCAGCCTCACACGCGAGTAAAACGGGAAATGAGGGCGCGTGAGACTGTCATGTGGGCCCACAAATCAAAATCATGTGTAAGTGGGCAACAATAGAACCAATTGAGCATTGTTTTATGCATCACTTCTTAATACAAGTTGCGCAAAATCTTAAGCAAATAAAGTGATAAGTAATCACCGTCTAACTTTCATTTATGGTTTAACATTTGTGTAACTTTTAAATAAGAATACACATAAGCACATGGCAAGAAAAGAAAACATTGGGAGACAAAAAAAAAAGAGAAAAGGCCATTAGCGCATCCAAGCGCTCATAGTGGTAGAACTGTTCACATATATAGCCATGTAGCTTCCGTTTCTTGCAAATCTAGCTCCCGTGTAAAAAAATTTGCAAATATAGCCCGAGTGAGCATGGAAGAGACGGTAGGGAACACTTGCCCTCTACCGTACTATGCAACCGTGATAAGAAGGTAGTACCATAAGTGGGGCCCAGACCATGAAATTTCAGAGCCAGCGTGGGAGTAGGAGACCAACCATGGTAGCGCAGCGCGGCAACTTCCAACTGCGGTAGGGCAATGTGGGAGCCTGCCGGCTCCTACCGCGACATGCAAGTGTGGCAGGGCCTGTCACTTGTTTTTTTAATAGACTTAATTTTAAAATGATCACTTTTGTAGTTTCGTGAGTGATATTTTTTAAAAAAATCTGACACCCCTTGCAAACATAATTATAAAAATTCCATTCTCGACTGTGGTCATTTTCCAGCATTGACGCGGTTGGACGTGGGACTATTTTTGCAATTCCGTTCGCAAGGGAGCCATATTTGCCAAAAAAAATTGTTATGAGGGCTTAGAGAAGTGCTGATTCATTTATTTTTTTTGGAATCAATGATTTGAAAGGAAAATAGTATCTGAAGAAGTCAAAAGATGCAATATGAAATATGAACACATGACAATCACTTACGCGGATTACATGGTGAACAAAGTTTGGTTTGATACAGATGGCAACACGGTGATGGACCAAAAATAGTGATCAGAGCAGGGTGAATGATCAAACAATAAGGGCCTGTTTGGTAGAGCTCCCTCTAATTCTGATTCTCTGTTAGAAGTGATTCTCCGAGAGAAGTGATTCTGTCGCTGAAAGTGATTCTCTAACGAATCCATAGGATGAACTCTATGGAGAAACTGACTCTTTATTGGGAGTGAATCAGGAGAAGCAGCTTTTTTCAGCTCCCAGTCCCTAGTTCATTTCGGAGAATCACTTCACGGGAATCACCCTGGGAGCGATTATCAGAAAACTGCTGTGGGCCTAAATTTCCCCAAAGAATCCAACCAAGACCTCCTAAGAGCGGAAGAAAAAGATTTCCTAAAAAATTAGTTCTGAGGCGGCACTACCGCGCTATAGAGGCCGGTAGTGCCAGGATAAATAGTAACCCAGTACTACCGGCTACTGTGGTGGTAGTGCCAGACAAATAGTAATAGGGTATGAATAGTAAAATCAGTACAAATTCAAGATCAAAAATTCGTGTAACTTTTGATCGATTGATCTAAACCCTGTGAAACTTTGTAGACATCTTTCTATGGATGTCAGGAACCTATTTCAACCTTCAATCACAAGGATTATCAAAGTTCTGATCTTTTCCAGATCAAGGAAGAGTGCACAAAAATCAAGTCAAAAACCAAATCTTCACCCTGTACTTGCTTATAGGGATTTAGGGTGCGTTTGGTTGCGTGGACGAGGTTGGATGGGATATGGCCATCCTATCTGGATGGGATGTAGTCATCCAAGTGGCTATTTGGTTGGATAGACAGGGATGGATCAATTTTTTGTTTGGTTGGATGTATGAGAATGGATGGGATGAGCTAATTTTTTGTTTGGTTGGATTAATGATGAGGATAGGCGGTTTGTTAATTCTAACAGAGAGAAAAAATCTTTTAAAAAATTTTGGAATGAAAAAAATAAACCGACGGTAGCTTTAAAATTTTGAAATTTTTAAAAAATAAACAAAAATACCAGAAAAAGGGAAAACTGTAGATTGACTATACATGCTACAGTATTTCACGACACTGTATATGCTACAATACTCGCGCGGGGGTCAGTTTCGAACGCAGGACCTCCTGCTGCGAGGCCAAAACCTTAACCAACTGAGCTAACTGAGGATTATGAAAATTAAGAGCTAACAAATATATAAACTAAGAACACGGTGGATACCTGGATGGACTCATCCGGCCAAATTCCTCGGATCCATTCATCCAACATCTTTAAAGAATATTCTTTTTTTTTGGATGCCCCTATCCATCTTTGCCATCCAACCAAACAAATGGATGAGTAGAAAAGCAGGGATAGGGCCATCCTATCCACTTTTGCCCTTGAACCAAACATTACCTTAATGGTCAAGATGACCTTAGATGATCTCTCGCATGTCACAGCAAGCAAGAACACTCAAGAAAAATCCCTCAAACTAATAGGATCAAGATCTACCTCGAGAACTTCCTTTTCAACTCAAAAACCAGTTTCTTAAAGAAACTTGGTTAATCAAGAAGAAGTTTGCCTAGATGATTTAGGAGATAATCTACAAAGGATACATCTATCAATCATTCATACTTGGCAGCACGAGATCAAACAAGAAAGAAATCACAAGAAAAGATAAAGAGCAAAGCAAAAAGAAGATCAAAACTTGAACATGAAGATAATTTGCATTCAGATCATTATAAGTGTTTACAAAGCTTCTCATAGCTAAGGGAAAAAGCTCCCAATGAGCGCACACACACACACCACACAAGAACACAAAATCTTGTAGGAAACGTAAAACTCGTAGTGACTAAGTCTAAGCTATCAAGTACTCATCTCACACTACATCTCCTTATATAGTGGAGGCAACCCCAACCTTAGACCTTTGCACATAAGTGGATATTATCTATATTTATATGGGCTAGCCAGAAACCCAACACTCTTAACAGATTTTTCACTTACGAGCACGCTTCTCAAAGTGGTTATTACATTAATGCCAAATCTACTTCGTGAGCCCTAATTTGTGTCCAACACCACTTTGGCGTGTTATACCACCGCCACGGTTTTTTAAACCGCCTCGACCGCAAGCATTGGATAAATTACCAATTTGCCCTAATAACCGATCTTTCTTCTCCTCAAAGCATTGTCCATGCTTCGTCACTTTCCATGTAGCTCCAATGACTTGGCGTCAAGCATCTCATGTGCCTGGACTCCCCTGAATCGTCCTCGCTTGCAAACAAGCCCAAGTCACTTGGCGCGCCACATATACTTGACCACTTCACCCTGACGGCATTGGCTTCCTTGACTGTTCTGTATCTTAACTCCTCCCTGAGTATAGTCTTGGTCCATGATGTTGCTCGCTATATCCATCATTAGTGCTTCATGCTCTAGTTCCTTACCTTCCTAACTTGCAACCACTTTCTGGACTCAGCTATCTCTCGACGTCCCTTAACCATTCTGGACCTCAGCTTTCCTAGCCTAGTCCTGGTCTTGTCTTCGCCTCACCATGACCTAGCCCTAGAGTCCTACAACCAACACCGACAAGCAAACCATCACATAACATTGTTCACCATAAATGCAATTATCAATTACATCATCATAGCAAACATTACAATACACTAGAAAGTCGGCACTACCGCTTCCCAAGACTGGTAGTACCGCACCCTAGGCACTACCACTCCTGGTTGGCCGGTAGTGCCACTTGTACTAATCAGCCCCAAGAGAACCCTCTATGGAAAATAGCTACCGCCACTGGAGGCTGATAGGTACACACCCATGGTACTACCATTCCCAGATGACCTGTAGTCGCTGGTATCTAACCAGAGAAAACACCTCTGCATAAAATACTATCGCTTCCAAGGCCAGTAGCTCTGTAGGGCTAGCACTAACGCCAACCTAAGCTGGTAATGCTGCCTGGCTGGCACTACAACTCCTACAAGACCAGCAGTACCACCCTTGACCTGATAACATCTCAAATTACTTCAAATTCAAAATATGGTTCAAAACAAAGTCAAACCTGAGCACCACATGCTCAAACACTGTTAGTAACTCATCACAACCCTAGATAGACCTCCACATGATCTTTCACATGGACAAACCATTAATAAAAAGTACAGATAAAATACATGTGCGCCTTTTTGAATTGAAAACAGGGGATGGATTTTGCATTCTGGGCACAGGCCCTTAGGGCTGAAATGTGTAACACACCCACATGTATTACTGATTATCAGGACAACTTGGACACGATTGGTTGTCAAGGTAGTAGCAATTGCAACTGCAGCTTGGATTGCCACAGCAGTAGTAAGTGTGATACTCGCTGTAGAGGTGGATCACCTCCTCATTATTTCTTTCCCTAATCCTTTGCCTCCGGAGGTCATTGTTCTGCCGCCAAAGCTCCTCTCGCATTTTGTCAAGATGTCCTAGCATTGTGTCGATGTAAACTTGGGCATGTATGCAATATAGTGGGTCCACCATTTGGTGAATTTGCAATCTGCAGTATGCAAGGAAGAGCATGTGTTAGCAAGCAATATAGCGATACATACATGGAATCATATGTAAGAAATGAAGTACTTACCACGAAGAGAGGGCATCAAAAAAATGACACCCTCCATGCCAACAATCGTCGAAAACCTAGACTACCACGTCAAGATTGTGCTTGCATTTTGGTTAATGCTTGAGGAGATGTGCTTAATCACACAGTGGATTTGTAGCTGTGTAGTAGTCTTGTGTTCTAAGTAGAAGATCGGGGCTGGGGGTATCTAGGTTTAGGGGACCGTAGGTGCTTGTGTCTTCAAGCTAAAGGTCACACCCTCGAAACCCTAATTGTCCCCATCTTCACCTCAAACCCCTTGAACTGCTAGCTTTTTCCGTCATGCTGCACATGGAGTAGTTATTTGGTGGTGCATGGGGTATTTATAGGATGAGAAATGCCTGAGTAAAGCAGGTGTGACTTGTTAGATCATTAAGCAAAGTTGGTAGGAAGGGTCTCGTCAAGTTGGCTGGGCCCAAAGTGCTGCTCGCTAAACATGTCGCCCACCCACGTGCGAGCCTGCATTGTAATTTACCATTAGTGGTGTACAAAAAGGGATCTCAAAAAGAAACTGAAATTACATGAAAGTATGTACTGATGCAGTTTGTGGGATCATTGAATGCTAAGCCCATTGGCCGAACTCCTCCCTTGAAACCTACGCACATATAGTGTTAGTTTAGTTCTACAAGGTGAAGAATTTTAATTGGATAATATATACCTATTGTGGTTGTTGCCTAAATGATGAGCCTACACCGTTTTCATGGACGGTGTACACAATGTACATTTGATTGAACAAGTGTCCCGTTGTCGCTGCTGCGGCAAGTATGCTGGTGCAAACATACCCCAAGCTAAACTTGGCACTGTCAACTCCTGATCGGATAAGTTCATGTCAGAGACTATGTTGTCGTCGACAATTGTACATGTCAGTGGTTTAGCGGGTCCACAATTGCCATCATCCATGACCACTCCTCTTTAACATGTCATTTTGAAACCATGTGACCTGCCCCGATCACAATGTAATGCATGCCAAGGCCATAGGAGTTGAACTCCGCACTCTATGTTCCGAAGAGATGGTCTATGTTGTAGTACTACGGTGCAACAGACTAACAAAGAATTGTGCGCGCTGCATATACGTGGGAGCATGGCTTGTGCAGCAATTTGGGCTTATTGCATGTGCATGTCACCACGTCAACAATGGTGCAAACTTGTTTGCGATACCCTCTGCTGTGACTATCAACGAACTTCTCCCTTAGACGGATTTCAAACTCCCTCCTTACTCCATCCATTGTGCGAGCAACATGGGAGTGAGTCTTCTCTATTTTCTTCTCCACATGTGCCTGCATACATTCGGACATCTGCTTTTACTCGTCTAAGTGTCTCCTCACATTTATTCCCCTGTTCACGAAGTATCTAACGGTTCGGTTCTAGGTCTCCTCCATGATGGTACTAATTGGGAGAGATTGAACCCCCTTTCAGCACACCGTTTTAAACCTCAGACATGTTAGTTGTCATTATTCCATACCTAGCATCGTCCATGTCATGGAGCAAGGACCATTTCTCTAACTCGAGGTCATGCAATTGTATGCATTATGAGAAGTTATTCACTTGACTAGAGGAATCCCTCCCTGCATGCACACCTTCACTGACTACCACTTGGCCTCCTCTGGACTCCCTTATATGCTTAGAGGTCTCCTCGTCTATCACTCTTCATATAGCCTCGAATTTCCGCCTCTAGTTTTGCATGCATAGCTTCTTGAATGTCTTTACTAGATCCTTACTATGGAGCCTTTTATGCAAGTTTGCAACAAGATGCCTCACGCACCAGTGGCTCATGACATTATTCTATTGGTATGGTGATTGTGTCTCTTCTTGCATGATGTTTATGGATGACATTAACCTAGTATTTCTGTCTATGATGAGGCATACGTTTTGCTGATATTGGACAATAGCTTATTTCACATTTGCTAGGAACCACAACTAGCTCTTTGTGTTGTCACTTTCCACGATTGTATAAGCCATAAGGAGTAAATGGTCGTTGGCATCTGCAGTGACCGCCATTAATATGGTGCCCTTATACTTGTTGAATATGAAAGTGTCATCCATGATCAACATAGGACGACAATACTTGAAGCTCTCTATGGTTGGTCTGAATGCCTAGAACACACGGTTTAGGATGAAATAGTTTGGGCCCTTTGTGGGGTGCAATCTGTCCACCTTGTTGATGTATGTCCCAGGATTTACTTTAGCAATCTGGTGAAGCATTTGTGGAACAAGGTTATAGGCCTCTTCATATGTGCTATATATCTTCTCTATCACTTTCCTTTTTCTCGCCATACCTTGCTATAGCTAATGGGATATCCTACTATGTTAATCACATCCGTCATCAGCAGCTTCAATGAAATTTTTACGTCCACTGTGACAAGTGACTAATCAGGCTAGTCACATATGATGAGGTCACATTTCTATGATTGTGTAGTGGCTCAGCAAGCTCATAAGTGTGATCCGTTATGACAGTTATCCTGAAGCCCATACCTGTGCCCTCGAATTTCATGGCACAGATCTTGCCAGACACTCAGGATCCACACACTTCACTATGTACATCTCCAATTTTGACTTGTAAACCTGATATGTGCAGCTAATGTTATCCGCATATCTTGCAATGGCTTGTTGGGTGGTACTCTTCATAGGGAATTGTTGCCTTACTTGCAGAGTGTCCCGATTGAAGGCATATTTAGAACCTTGTTCTTTTGGCAAAATAAGAGAAGTCATCGTCAGATCATCTAGCTGTGATGACACATACTACACATCGGTGGACACAATGCCACCTACAAGAGCACCACTAGTTGCATCTTCAACTCCACTACTGTCGGCGTATTTCGCCTGACAAGATTCTGCTAACAGGGTGTCTACTCCCTAGACGGAAATTATGGTTCGGTAGAGGGCATCTTTGTGGCTGGAAACCCTAATGTCCCTAGACGATGGAAGCGTTTACAAGGGTCTTCTTCAGTGTCTGCCTCCCTATGCTTCTTGTTCTGTCGGCCCCTTCTTCATGCACAGGCGCCCTTATATAGGCAGGCCACCTGGCGAGGAGAGAAGGTGGCGCTATCTATCTACAATACATTAATTACACCCATCATTCCGGCTTCACGTCGACCCGACTCATTTATTAAACACGCCTCGTGGCCTTGTCCTTGAACCTCATTTAATGTCGGTGAGAGGCCTCACCCGTCCCCGGCGGGGCAGACGCTCTCGACGGGTTGGTGAAAGTGTCGAAGGATGGCCGTCGTCTTGTCGAAAGCTGAATCCTTCTGATTAATGACCACGACACGAGGTGCGAGGAGAAACTTTGAGGCAAAGCCTTCCCTCATTCCTTTGGTTGCCTTCGTGGCTTGACAAGGGGCCCAAACACGCCGCTTGTCGCCGCCACGCGCCGCCGCCCAACAAGCGGTGTGATCACTAGGTTTGCCGCCAGGCGCCACGCTGAGCCTTCGCCGCCGCAAGCGAGTGTGATCGCCAGTCGTCATTGAGGGCCACGTGGGCTTCTCGCCCGCGAGCGGCGTACTCGCCAGTTGCCGCCAGCTGCCACGGCCGCTTCGCCCGAAAGCGGCGTGATCTGGTGTCGTAGAGGCCACGTGGGCTTCTCGCCCGACGGCAAGCGTGCTTTCGCCAGTTGCCCTTGGCGCCATGAACGCTTCGCTTTGGCGAAGCGTGATCGCCAGTTGCTCAGCGGGCCCGTGGGTCTTAAATGGGCGAGCCACTTTACGGGCCTATTACTTCTCTGGCGGAAGGTACTTGGTGCAAAGTATCACCGCCAGTAGCCGGGGCCAAATCTGAACGCCAATAAGCGCTTTTCAGACCTTATTAAATGCCATCGTTCTGGATGGGCCCACCACCTCGAACGAACCGCTTTGCTTGATCCTCCCCACGACCGTGATGACATGCCCAGTGAAACCAAAATATGCGCCGTGAAGTTGGTAAATGAATCTGTGGCGACAGAGGTTGGGCTCGGTGCAGACCCTCTTAGGGTCGCGCCAGAACTTCTTGTTGTCCGCCCGAGCATCCCGAGAAAAATCAGCGGTCATGGGGAGGACTGAAGCGGCAGGCGTCTTGCCGAGGTGGTGGGCCCCCCAGAGCGCGGCATTTAATAAGGTCTCAAAAGCATGCTGTTTTCAGACGGCCCGGGGCTATTGTTTGCATTTTGCACCGGTACCTCTCGCATGAGAAGTAATAGGCCCGTAAAGTGGCTTGGCCCATTTAAGGCCCACGTGGCCCCGGAAAGCAACAAGCGATCACACTTTCACGGGCAAGCGGCCGCGATGGCGCTTGACGAAGCGGCGCTTGTTTGGGCCCCCTTGTTAGGCCACGAAGGCAACCAAAGGAATGAGGAAGGCTTTGCCTCAAGTTTCTCCTTGGCATCTCATGTCGTGGTCATTAATGTGAAGGAATCGCCGACACGACGACGGCTCATCTTCGACGCTTTCACTAACTCGTCAGATGAAGCTGCCCCGTCCCAAGTAATTCAAGCAGGCCTCTCACCGACATTAAATGAGGTTCAAGGATAAGGCTACGAGGCGTGTTTAATAAATGAGTCGGGTCGACGTGAAGCCGGAATGATGGGTGTAATTAATGTGTTGTAGATAAGAGAAGGCCATTTTCTCTCCCCGCCAGGTAGCCTGCCTATATAAGGGCGCCCTGGTGCATGAAGAAGGGGGTCGGTCGACTAGAACAAGAAGCATAGGGAGGCAGACACTGAAGAAGACCCTTGTAAACGCTTCCCCATTTTCTCAACGAAGAATTAGCAGAATGTAGGGCTATTACCCTCACTGGGGGCCCGAACCTGGGCAAATCATTGTGTCCACCAGCTAGCTAATGCCCGGAGTCCATCGTCGAGGGACATTAGGGTTTCCAGCCACGAAGATGTCCTCTCCCGAACCATAATTTCCGTCTAGGGAGTAGACACCATGTTAGCGGAATCTTGTTAGGCGAAATACGCCGACAACTGTACATACAAATACCATCATTACTGTAACAATACTTACTTTTCACTCCTTCCCATCTTTATTTACACATTAATACTATTTTTGCACCTCACTAATTTTGCTGCATGCATTTCTTATTCCAATTTTCGTAATATTTTAATTTACAAATTTTGTCTACTACTAATTATAGAACCATTTCATTACATGTACAAATACAGTCGTTACAAAACCAATTTTTAAGTACTTTTAAATGTACCAATCTTGTCTACTCCTAATTATACTACTATTTTCTTCAACATACTAACACTGTCATTATAATATCAATAATTGCTTTTTCATATATTCACAACTTTTTTACGCATGATGGATTTTTTTCAACCCCACTAATTTTGTGAATTTTCTTATATATCTAATGTTCATGTCATTGTAGTAACAACTAAAAGATGTATGTTAGAAGTCTATTAAACATAAATAACACTATCAACATAATTGTTTTGCTGATTTACATTACTAACATAATCATCACCACTAAGTATATGTAACATAACTAACAACATTGTCTAAATAACCGTTACGCTAATTAAATGCTAAGATAAATTTAATTACATAAAATATAACATTGAAACTAACCTACGTGAAGACTAACACTTTATGTATAATTTGCGAAGCTGCACCATTATGTGAATCTCGAATAAATTACTTTAAAATACGAATTTTGAATAAATTCCTCCAAAAATATAATTTTGAAAGTGCATCTAGGCCCCTTAAGGATTTTGATGATTAATGACAACAGGATTAAGTGACTAACGAGATTTGTAAGCGTTGTTAACAGATTATCGCATCCGGTGATAAAGTCACGAAGCAAAAGGTCACCCTCAAAACAAAGGAGAAAAAGGCATTGTTTGGACTCAATTATGTGTATCTAGTTTATTTTTTATTGAGTTTAAGGATTGCCGTACTATAAAGGGGGATATGACGAGAAATAGCCTTAGAATGACTTTATGTGCTCAATGATGAATCTTAGTCATAAAAAGGGTCAAAATATCAAGTCTTAGGAGCATTATGCTCAAATTCTTTCGGAGTATCCGAACTCCAGTTCGGAATGTCCGAGTAGACCCTCTCTGTTAGTTCTAGAAAATATCCATTCGGATTGTCCGAAGTTCACTTCAAAGTATCCGAGTAGACCCCATCTGTTAGTCAAGTAAATTTGCTTTCGAACTGTCCGAATATATGTTCGGAGTTTCCAAACACTTCGGAATGTTCGAAGAAATATTCAGAGTATCCGAACGGGGGTGCTCTGTCACTTTGAACGTGACATGTTCGAACTATCCGAACTGTCTCGGGCTGAGCTCAAAACGGCTAGTTTTGGAGAGGCTATAAATGCCCCTCCTCTCACACCTAACAGCAATAGCATTCATTTCAAATATTTATTGTGCTTCCTCACTCTCTAGAGCTAAAGCCTTCACTCCCCTTAGATCTCTTGATTCTTGAATCTTTGGAGGAAGAGTGAGAAGAAAGATTGAGAGATTGAGAGTCCTAGTTCCATCTTGAGCACCGATTTCATTCTCTCGTGGGTTTCTCGCCAATCTTTTGCTCTTAGAGGTTGAGGACTCCTACACGGCTAGGAGTTACCGGTGAGCTCCTAAACTTGGTGTGATGAGCCGTCAGAAGTTTGTGAAGGTTGAATCCACCTCCGTAAGGGAAGGATTCAAAGAGGAAATAGGTGAGTGCTTGGTGCAACACCTAGAGGATTAGGGTTGAAAGAGACTTCGGCTTAGTGCCGCCTCAACGGAGACGTAGGATCCCCTCAAGGATCCGAACTTCGGGTAAAAATCTTTGAGTGTTTTGTTTTCGATTCTTGAATCCCTCATTTCCCCCCTTTTGTGATTGGTTCAAATCTTGGGGATTTCGGGCCTGTTTGGTAGAGCTCCCTCTGATTCTGATTCTCTGTTAGAAGTGATTCTCCGAGAGAAGTGATTCTGTCGCTGAAAGTGATTCTCTAACGAATCCACAGGATAAACTCTATGGAGAAACTGACTCTTTGTTGGGAGTGAATCAGAAAGCAATTTTTTCACTCCTAGCCCTAGTTCATTTCGGAGAATCACTTCACGGGAATCACCCTGGGAGCGATTATCAGAAAACTGCTGTTTGGCAGAGCTCCACAGATTCACTTCGCAGAAGCTGGGAGCAGAGCTCTGCCAAACAGGGCCTTCAAGTGGTGTTTTGCCCATTTGTGAAAGGTATTGATGGGATTTCAGCTACTGCAAGTCTTCTAAGCTAACTTACTTCATTTGGTCCTAGTATTATCTTCTAGATAATCTAGATTTACTTTTAGGGTTTTTGTGTTCTGAAGCATTCGGACTATCCAAAGTTCCATTCTGACTATCCGAAACAGTCGGACAGTCCGAAGGTTAATTCGGATATTCCGAAGATTTAATTTATGCTGCGATTTAAATTTAAATTTTATAACGTCTATTCACCCCCCTCTAGACGACATCCCGATCCTTTCAAATTCAAAATTTCCTTCTCTCCCTCTCTTTTTCTCTCTCTTCTTTCTCTCTTTCTTCTCTCTTCTTCCCTTTTGCTTATTCATTCTATATCTGGCTCGCTCGACTAGCTGAATGCCCGCTGCCGATGAGCTCTTGCCTCCTGTTTTATAGCTGGTGCAACTCACTGTTGGCACTAGCTCCAGTGCCCCTGAGCCGTGGCTGTCCCGATCGCCACACGGTTGGCCCTTTCGACACATTGACACGACAAGAGCGGCATGCTCAACCACCCGCACATGCCGACTGTAGAAAGCGCCCAACGACGGGACATGCAGGGCAGTCTTCGACCACCCATGCACGCCAAGCGCAAAAACCACACACATATGGCCCCACACACTACTCCATAGCTCCTTGGGGGCAAAGCAACTTTCCATGCACCAAGAGCGTAGATGTGTGCTTCTGGGTCCCTAGAACGCCGCTTCTGTCGTGTTGCCCGCTTGATTCCACGTTACGCTACCACGATAGGTGATGCGCATTACCACCCGATCCTTTTGCGCTCGTGCGTTACCACCCGATCCTTCTGCACTCGTGCGGAGGGCTATTCTAGCTCGCTCGACTAGCTGAATGCCCGCTGCCGATGAGCTCTTGCTTCCTGTTTTATAGCTAGTGCAACTCACTATTGGCACTAGCTCCAGTGCCCCCGGGGCGTGGCTGTCCCGGTCGCCACACGGTCGGCCCTTTCGACACATTGACACGATATGAGCGGCATGCTCAACCACCCGCACACACCGACTATAAAAAGCGCCCAACGACGGGACATGTAGGGCAGTCTTCGACCACCCATGCATGCCAAGCGCAGAAGGCACACACATATGGCCCCACACATTACTCCATAGCTCCTTGGGGGCAAAGCAACTTTCCATGCACCAAGAGCGTAGACGCGTGCTTCGCTGGCTGTGTCCCTAGAACGCCGCTTCTGCCATATCTGATTCCATGTTACGCTACTACGACAGGTGATACGTGTCATCTTTCGATCTTTCTACGCTCGTGCGGAGGGCTATTTAAAAGAAAAACGTAGTACCCCCCCCAAAAAAAAACAAGGGTTACTACAGCAGAAAATTGATAGCAGCGCACGTTAGGCGAGCGAGTGAAAAAAAAACCCCAAAACCTCTTTGCACCCTCCGTTTCGCTTTCCTGCTCCCCTCTCTTCTCCTCGCGCCCCCCTTTGTTTCTCTCTCATCCCCTTCGGCCAAGCCGACCATGCCTCCTACTACAACTTCCCCCACCACATCACAGCCCACCGCCTCCCCCCTTCCTCCCCGTCTCCCTCTCGCCACCCTCCCCTCCCCAAACCCTAACCCTAATCTCGCCGCCTCCTCCGCCGCCGCGGGGCCGAACCGACCGCCGCGGCCGCCTCCGCCCTCCTCCCCGGCGCGCCCTCGCCTTCGGCTCCTCCCCCATCGGCGCCCCTCCTCGCCCGCGCGGGGGCGCTAGGGTTTCTCCATGGACCCGCGCCGGCCTTTCCCAGGCGGCGGCGCCAACGGCGGCTTGTCGTACTCCGCCCTCTTCAACCTCGAGGTAGTTGCTCGCTTGCTCGCTCTCTTGCTTGTCTCGATATTCCCTCTTATCTCTCTTGGCGCGAGCGGGCGCCTCTGCGCGTGCAGGGGCCGTGTTGCATTGGGGCGCGGCGTGGTGGGGGGCTGGGGATGGGCTGTTGAGCTCGTTGTCACCGGGTTCTGGGGAATTCTCTCTGGGTGGACGTTTTACCCCTTGTTTTAGGCCCAATTTGGCTGGGATTTTGATGGGAGTTGCGCTTTCGGCTCTGTGGTTAGAGGCTCGCTAGTTGGGGAGTAATGCGGGTTGCTCAGTGATGGTGTTGCGATCGTGTGTATTGCCTGATGTCCTGTGCTACTGTTTTGTTGGTTTGGATTAAGACGAGTGCTTGTTGTGTTGTGCTTCGTTGAAGTTAGTAGTTGTTAGAGTTTTGATTTTTAATCTGGTGTTGTGTGGAGCTGGTGCACGAGCTTGCATCTACTGCTGTTGTTGGCTACTGGCGTTGCTATTGTCTAATGTGCGGTTTGTCTTGTTATCTTATATCATCTGTGCTGCTAGTGCCTTGGCTTCATATTTCTAGTATTTCATCAT
Organism: Guadua angustifolia; assembly: GCA_036346375.1. Classification (NCBI taxonomy): domain Eukaryota; kingdom Viridiplantae; phylum Streptophyta; class Magnoliopsida; order Poales; family Poaceae; genus Guadua; species Guadua angustifolia. Next base: position 34,115,739 of record CM070511.1, on the reverse strand, counting down.
TTCATTCATAAGGAGGATTTTGTTTAGATGCAATTGCATACTCAGTTGTTTGTGTGAATGTAGCTATACTATGTTTTAGTTACGGTTAAAGGTTATTAGTTGCTGGAATCTACATATGTTCTTATGCTACTGTGATTGTGGTCATCTTAGCTTGCAGCATTTCTTTGTAGAACTATCGCTATTCTTCAGACTCTTGGTTTTACTTAGTTTGGGATCTGTGTATACATGAACAGGTTTTGCCTATTGCTTTCATTCTTCTCAATATGTACTATCCTTTATTCACCTTACGCTACAGAATGTTGTTAGTATGGTTCAAATTTTAAGCTCGCTAATATTATGATTTGGGGCCTGCAAGGGAACCTCAGTTGACCATGTCAGCATTTGTTGCTTATTTGCATTTAGCTTGTGATTTTATCCTTTTTAGTACATTCTTTTTAAACATAATCCTTTTTAATACTTCTACAGTGGTATTGTTTCTTGTCTATTTGTTTGGTCTGTGTAGATGTAGGTTCATTGATAGCTACACCGTCTGCCTTTTGTTTTCGAGTTAGAGAAGTAGATCCGTCACTTTATGTTACCGTGGTTTGTTTGAGTTTTGTTGATGTACAATTCCGATGATGGTTTTTTTACTGGAACTGCTATTGCAGCCTTTGCTGGACTTTAAGGTCCCTTTACCGGAAAATCTTGATCGTTGTGGGAATAGTAGCCCAAATGGGAGCGTGAGTAGCCAAGGTAAGATCACCTTTTGTCTTTTTCATTTTTATTTTTATTGTTACATTTCTTTGCTCAAGAGTTTTCTTTTAAGCAATCGGTAATTGTCTAAATCCATCAAATCGTCTTCTATTGGCATTTCTGTTGTAATTGTTATGCTTTTTGCTTACCCAACTTTTTCTTTAAGGTCAAGGATCCTTGTCAGATCAGTACAATGGCGTGAGTGATGCTTCCCATGGTTTGCATCGGAAGCGAAAAAGGTATCTGGATGGTGCCAGTGATGATGAGGAGGCAGATGCCTATAGTAACCAAATAACTGAGGAGCACTACCATACAATGCTAAGCGAACATGTTCAGAAGTACGGAAGGTCAAAGGTTAAGGAGGGTGTTTTTGGTTCTGATCCAACTCGGCCGGTGGTCCCCCAAATAAAACACAAAAATGTTAGTACAAGTCTTATGAAGTACAAAAGTGATTTCAAGGGTGGTGCAAAATTATGTGAGATAGAAGCCTCACTTGAGAATAAAGGGACAGAATGTATAAGCGTATATGGTGGTTTCAATAAGCTTGCATCTTCACTTGATTCTTCCTATTTGGATATGGGGGATAATGTAAGCTACGTAATTCCAGAAGGTTATGACAAGTTGGCACCTTCCCTTAATCTGCCTGTTTTTTCTGATATACGTGTCAAGGAGCATTTCTTGAAGGGCATGCTAGATTTACGCACCCTATCAGTAATGCTTGGCACTGACTGCAAGTTTGAGGCTACCAGTTGTGGTGGACTTGCTGAACCTCAGCCGAAATATAAATCGCTCCAGGAAAGGATAAAGGTGCAGAAATTTGTTCTTCAAGTAACTGAGGATCTCTTTGCAATTCCAGAAGGAGCAGCTGGGAGGATACGGAGGTCTATTATTTCTGACTCTGGCAGTTTGCAGGTTCATTATGTTAAAGTCTTGGAAAAAGGAGATACATATGAGGTTGGTTTCAGTTGCTAAAATTTTGATTTCATGCTATTGTACATGTGCACTTAGCAATTATGTGATATCATGGATGCAGATTATTGAGCGTAGCTTGCCAAAAAAGCAAATAGTAAAGCAGGAACCTTCTGCAATTGTGAAAGAAGAGATGGAAAATATTTTGAAACAATGGCATATTATTGCTAAAAACATTCCAAGGCACCACAAGAATTTCACTGCTTTGTTGAAGAAACAGCAAATAGATGCTAAACGCTTTTCCGAGAGTTGTCAACGGGAGGTATTGTGCTTGTCCATCTTGTTGCCTTATGTCATTATGCCATTTCACTGTGCTATAGTTTATGATCTTGCTGAACTTGTATGTATTCTGGAGATTTACTGAATTTTTGTCTAATATGCAGGTAAAGCTCAAAGTAAGTAGGTCACTAAAACTGATGAGAAGTGCTCCAATACGTACAAGGAAGCTTGCTAGGGATATGTTGATATTCTGGAAACGAGTTGACAAGGAGCAGGTTTTTGTCTCTTAAGCTTACTAATGAATAATTCTACATTTCTACTAATGGCCATTTTGAAACTATACTAGTTTGCTTTCTTTAGGAAACAGTGCATGCTGGGCTAATTCTATTTCACATTCTTAAACATTACAAGTTGATTATATAAATGTATTTCAGCCTTCCAGCCATTTTCCCATCTATATAAATACTAATGTCCAATATTGTTTTGCGGATTGCTCTTATATGTAGTTCAGTTTAGCACATGGTTTTACTTTTAGTGCTCTTGCTTATGCTATCTACAGAACAAGACACTCAAAATTATGGCATTCATTCTTTTTGTCTGTTTTGCAGTATGAGTTGAGGAAAAAAGAGGAAAGGGATGTGGCTGAAGCCTTGAAGCATGAAGAGGAGTTACGTGAAGCAAAAAGACAGCAGCAGAGGCTCAACTTTCTGCTATCCCAAACCGAGCTTTATAGTCACTTTATGCAGAACAAGGCTGGTGAATCAGCAGTGCCTGATGAGGGATCTGCCCCTGAGGGTGGTGAGGAAGAAGATCCTGAGGAAGCTGAATTGAAGAAAGAGGCTTTGAGAGCTGCTCAGCATGCTGTGTCCCAACAAAAAAGGATGACAAATGCATTTGATAGTGATATTGTGAGGTTTTGTCAGTCTTCTGAGTCTGGTATTTCAACTGATGATTCAGCTACTATGGAACCTAGCAAGATTGATCTATTACACCCGTAAGTTCTACTTGACAATTTTAGTTTTTATTAGTCTCATGCTAACAGGTTAGAACGAAATAAATAGTTCTCCAAAATTGATTGCTTTAGGGCTATCTTATTTTCAGTTCAACAATGCCTGAGAAGTCATCTGTGCAGACACCAGAGTTGTTTAAAGGTATATTAAAAGAATATCAGTTAAAAGGCTTGCAGTGGCTGGTCAATTGTTATGAACAGGTAGATTTTTATAAAGCTGATATATTTTGCTCATATTGATGACTGCACCATTGTTAGCCTAAACTTCACATTTTGGAGTTCTTTCAGGGGTTAAATGGCATTCTTGCCGATGAAATGGGTCTTGGCAAAACTGTCCAGGCTATGGCATTCTTAGCCCATTTGGCTGAGGTTGGTTGATTTGTTTTCTTGAAAATCTAAAAACTTGTCTTTCCATTAGTTGATTCATTGCCCACATGTTGTTTGGTCTCATTATGTGTTTGACCTCTATACCTGATTTCACATTGTTTCTCATCTTAATTTATTTCTGTTCTTTATTTCCTCCTTTCCGAGGCATCATATTATGTAATTTAATTTTTTAATCATTGCATGACAAACATTTGATATGGACATGGGCATCTCATGCAGGACAAGAACATATGGGGTCCCTTTCTAGTGGTTGCTCCTGCATCTGTTGTGAATAATTGGGCTGAAGAGGTGAGCAGATTCTGCCCTGATCTAAAGATACTTCCGTATTGGGGTCAAGAAAGGTTGATTCTTCGGAAGAACATCAATCCCAAGCGTCTTTATCGGAGGTAAATTGCTGGCCGATGCACATTATCTTCATGAAGGTTGTTTATAGGCTTATAAAACTAATCATGTGGCCTTTTCTCTTTTCCTTCACAGAGATGCTAGTTTCCACATCCTCATCACAAATTATCAGATACTTGTGAATGAAGAGAAGCTTTTAAGACGTGTTAAGTGGCAGTACATGGTACTGGATGAGGCTCAGGCTATAAAAAGTTCAAGCAGGTGACTTGTCATGCATCTTGCATATTTTTATATTTTGTTGAAATTCAAATTTCCTAACTCATGCCTGTCTTCATTTGTTTATTTTGTGTTCTTTCCTATTACCCGGCACTTGCTTGAGAAATCGTGTATCATCCTATCTTTTGTCTCTCTACTGCAGCCAGCGGTGGAAGACTTTGCTGAGTTTTAACTGTAGAAATCGGTTGCTTCTTACTGGGACACCAATACAGAACAGTATGGCTGAGCTATGGGCGCTTCTTCATTTCATCATGCCCACTTTGTTTGACAGCCATGAACAGTTTAATGAGTGGTTCTCCAAAGGGTACTGCTCTCCTTCAGAAGTTGTCTTCTTTGTTTTAGTCATTTTCTTTATTGCTTACATCTCTTTGGTCTACCAGCATTGAGGGTCATGCTGAACATGGAGGGGCCTTGAATGAACATCAGCTTAGTCGACTGGTAAGATTGATCATATTTAGTGCGTGATATGGTTTAATGAATCTTTTGAGGGGTGCTTGGTTGAGTCTAATGTGAAGTTTAGAAGACTTGAGTTCTCAAATATATGAGAGATGCTCCATTGCCCCTGAGATGAAATAAATAAATTCTTTAACTTTTCCCTGGTTCTTCTGCATGCCATTTTCTTTTGAGCAAAGTTTTGTATAGCTGTGTAATCTTTTTAAGATTATAACGCCTTTTCTTTTTCCACAGCATGCTATTTTAAAGCCCTTTATGCTCCGTCGGGTTAAGATTGATGTCATTGCAGAAATGACAAAAAAGAAAGAAGAAATTGTGCCCTGCAAATTGAGTTCTCGTCAGCAAGTTTTCTATCAGGCCATAAAGAATAAGATATCTCTTAATGAGTTGCTTGATGGAAGTCGTGGCAATCTAAATGATAAGAAGCTACTTAGCCTGATGAATATTGTCATGCAGCTACGGAAGGTACAACTCTGATGATTAAATTTATTTAATCCTTTTTAAGATTCCTACAGCAAATTGTGCTAGTGTCGGTCCTTTTTTTGTTGTTCATTGGATTTTCTTGCTAATGTGCTCTGTATCACTTTTAGGTCTGCAATCATCCAGAGCTGTTTGAGCGCAATGAGGGAAGCTCTTACTTTTACTTTGCTGATATCCCAAACCCTCTTCTTTCTCCCCCATTTGGGGAATTGCAAGATGTACATTATGCAGGCAAGAGGAATCCAATAATGTTTGAGGTACATTTTCTCTTATCTTTAAGCCTTTTCTGTTTTTGTTGACCATACAGTTTACAACCTCCTTGATATGTTTTTCCTTGGGCACAAACACTATACTAATGGTCTTCTTCCTGAATCCCCTCAGATTCCAAAGTTAGTTTATGAAGGAATCATCTGTAACGCAGAAATACCTGTGCATGGTTGTGGATTTCGGAGTGGATCTTTCAACAGGCTGTTCAATATATTTTTGCCTAGTAATATTCATAATTCTGCATTTTCAGAATCATCTTCACCAAACAAGTCTGTTCTGTCGTCCGGTGCATTTGGCTTTACACGTTTAATGAATCTGTCTCCGGTTGAAGCTTCCTTCTTGGCCACTTGTTCGCTATTTGAGAGACTAGCATTCTCAGCGATATATCGGAATAGGAAGTACTTTGATGAAATCGTGGATGCATTCTTCGATTCAGAAGGTCCTGATCTCCAGTTGAGTCAGAATGATGTCAACAAAGTCCGCGCTGTTGCTCGACTGTTGCTTTCACCTACAAGGGCAGAGTCCAGTTTGCTCAGAACGAAGATTGAGATAGGTCCGAGTGATAGCCCATATGAAGCATTAGTGCTTTCTTATCATGACAGGCTCATCTCGAACATAAGGCTTCTTCGCTCAACATATGCTTTTATTCCACCTGCTAGAGCACCGCCCGTAAGTTCATTTGTTTTATCTGTGTTTGATTTGTTTTGGCACTTGTGTGTTGCATCAGGCCATCTGTTGTGTTTGGAGCTATCTTACAGTATATATTAGCTCTAGTATTAAAATAATCTGTAACTTCCATATAGTGTAGAAGATGTCTATGTTTGATCTATGCATGTTATCAGCTCACAATTAACCCCCCTTTCCCCTTTTTCCTTCTTCCAGATAAGTGTCTGGTGCGCAGATCGAAATTTTGCCTATAAGTTAAATGATGAGATGCATGATCCCTGGACCAAGAAACTGTTTCTGGGATTTGCTCGCACTTCTGAGTTCAATGGTCCTAGAGAACCAATTGGTCCTCATCCTTTGATACAAGAAGTATGTGCTGATTTTCCCATCCCTGAGCCGATGCTACAGCTACCGTACAGGATATTTGGGTCATCTCCGCCAATGAGTAATTTCGATCCAGCTAAAATGCTTACAGTAAGTCTTCAATGCTTTTGGTGTAAACACCTTAATATAAAGGCGGAATCATTTTCTATTTATATTGCACATGCTTTAGTGACCCTTTGTTTCTGACATGTAGTGCTTGATGACAGGATTCTGGGAAGCTTCACACCTTAGATAAACTACTGCGGCACCTCCGAGCTGAAAATCACCGTGTGCTTCTATTTGCTCAGATGACTAAAATGTTGGACATTCTTGAGGTATTACTATTTACTTTTTGCATGGACATTTGCATTAAAAATTGTAAAAAACTAATACTTTGTGGGGGGAAATTGAAATAAACAAAGAATTCCAAAAAGCAATTCAGTTGAATAAACATAACAAGAAGTAACATTTTGATCTTGTTTCTTTACTAGGTAGATATGTAAAGATGTAAATGTCCCAGAATCAATCCTTGTTGCATAACACCATGGAGAAAATGATATCTACAACTTAATTTTGACCTCTATATAAAATACGCTGTACCTTTTTATGGGAACAGTAGGGGAGAACCCTACTGGAAGATATATTATACTACTACAACAACCAAGTCTTTTGTCCTAAACAAGTTAGGGTAAAGAATGCTGTCTCCAAAGCAGCTTGCCGTAAAAGCAAGATAGCCAGGACAAACAGATCCTATTTACTCCAAAATGCACTAAAATACTCTGTACATTGAGAAACTGGAAAACATAATTTGTAGATTATGGTACATGTGTTCATATTTGTTATGCAATTTACCACACACTTTTGCCCAATCCACTACTCTCCTACTAGTGGGAGTGAGGGAAGTAGAAATTTGAGGGGGAATAAAATGTTGCTGAGCTTTCTTTAGGTAAAATTTGTCTGTACCTTAACAATCCCCATTGTTATATAGATTTGTGCTGGTTTTCTATAATCGTTCATCGTAAATAAAGTGTTATCTTGTGTGTCATTGTTAAGCAGGATTCCACTAAAAGGGCAATATATTCCATTTATGTATGCCTATTAAAAACTTCAATTTGTGGCCTGAGCTTATATTATTGTACAACAGGATGGAGCACTTTGAGTGTTATATTTCAGAAGCTTTAGGAGCATTTTAGTTTTCCATTAATTTTTTATTGGCCTTCTGAACTTCATGAAGGAATTAAATAGTGGACATTCAAATGAATTAGCAAAGTGCAAACCCCTAGTATCATAATGATTTTTGTTTGTGAACTATCCATTCAGAAAGTCTTGTTGAGTTTGTGCACTAAAGTTTGAATCCCTTTCTAATTTTTAGTGTATATTACGCATTACTTTTTTCAGGACTACATGAATTTCAGAAAATTCAAGTATTTCAGACTTGATGGATCTTCTGCAATTTCTGATCGCCGTGACATGGTCCGTGACTTTCAGAACAGGTACGCATATTAGTGGATAGGATGGAACTAATGCCATAAGATGATCTAATGCTTTTCAAACATGACTTTAGCTGAGTTTTGTTCTCTGCAGGAATGATATATTTGTTTTCTTGCTAAGTACAAGAGCTGGAGGACTAGGTATTAATTTGACTGCTGCTGATACAGTTATATTTTATGAAATTGACTGGAATCCAACACAAGACCAGCAGGCAATGGATAGAACACACAGACTTGGTCAGACAAAGGAGGTAACTGAAACTTCAGTTTATACACTATTTATCTAGCCATGGTCTCACGGACCATTATTTTATCATTTGTAATGACACTCTTGAATCTTCCTTAGGAAGACAAATTTCAGGAAAACACGGACATTTTAGGATATGTAATGGCTTCATATGATAGTCTATACGTTGTTTTCATGTGTTAGAATGTTCAGTATAGTGTGCTTGCTAGTTGAGTAATTTTCTTAATCTGTCATTTCCTTTTCTTACTTTAGGCCCATTATTAGTGTATCACTAGACCGTACAGCTAGGCAGGGGCTTCTTCATCCTTGCATGACCTCCTACAGTAGGGAACATTACTGCATAAATAATAATACTGGCATAGTGGTGACTCATTTTTTAGGTATAGTAGTCATGCTGCTGTTGTCATCATTAATGTTAAGAGTTTTGTTTTAGGTTGACAACATTACAGAAGTTGCAAACATTGTTCTGAATCTTGGTTTAAAAAACCTCTAGGACCAAGCTGGGTAGGCTGGAAAGTAGTCTTCGGATGGTTTCTGCCCAATTTTTTTTATATTATCATTTGTAATTTTCTTATGTTTTTTTTTTTACTTTTTTTTTTGTTTGCTAAGCCTTGTATGCTTACTAATTTCAGTGATAGTTTTAAATAGCACTAATGCTCAACTAATATCTGTTAACTGACTGGTTCTCATCGGTTTTAAGAACCCTGGTCATTATCTGAATTCATAAATCACAACAATATTTGAAAATAAATTTTGTAAGAGCTCAGTTCCTTACATTTCATTTCAAACCTGGAATTGTAGGTAACTGTGTATAGACTTATATGCAAAGATACTATCGAGGAGAAAATATTGCAAAGGGCAAAGCAGAAAAATGCGGTGCAGGAGTTGGTCATGAAAGGGAAGCATGTCCAGGATGATCATCTGTTGAGACAAGAGGATGTTGTTTCGTTACTTATTGACGATGCACAGATTACACATAAATTGAAAGAAATATCAATGCAGGTAATTTTATATCATTTCCATCTTTTAAGAGTCCAATCAGATGAACATATGGTAACTTGCAATTAGACACATTCTGCCATCAGTATGTTCAAATTAAATTACACCCATGTTACAAATGCTACTGATCTAATATCTCATTAACCAAATTTTAAATGCAAATTTTGAATTTAAAAAATGGCTGACTCATTGCCAAGTCTGCCAATTATGAATTAGTAGTTCTATGGAGAAAATAATCCATGTCATCATTGAGTTTGGAAGGCTCAGATGTCATACAAAGTGCCAGGCCATTTCGCCCGTAAAATCAGCAATTTCTGGCTTAGTTTGATGTTGAGTTTGGTTTGGAAACATTTGGAAGCTGGTACAAACATGCCTTATTAAACCAGTAGGGTCCACAACCGATTGTCTAAACCTAGCTTTTCAAGGCCCCCTGTCTCGTTTCTTACAACCAAAAGGTTTGAGAATTCAGACCTTTGTCTACAACCAATTCTTAGTATAAAGTCAAATTGAAAAAGTATTTGCAAGAAATGTTTTGAGTCCAATTGGAGTGTTTACAATAAATTTCTGTTTTGAGTCCAATTGGAGTGTTTACAATAAATTTCTGTTTAACTTCAATGTTAAGAAGTCTGGCGAGAATACTATTTTTCATCTTCATTTACACTTTTAGGCAAAGGATCGACTAAAGAAGAGGCGTGCGAAGGCCATCAAGGTTGACAAAGAAGGAGATTTGATGCTTGAAGACTTAGATGATCCAACTGCAGAGGCTGTAGAGCAAGGTAACTCAACCAGCAACAAGGTACACACGAGAAATGCATCCGAGTTCTTTACTTATTCCCTTGTGATAGGAGGAAACCACACCCTCATAATGGGGAGCTGAAGTTTCTTTTTCTATATATTAAATTTTAATCCATAATTTCCTAAGCATTTGTTATCTGTCTGTACATGTACAAATGCACACAGATCTAACTATCTAAGGCTTAATAATTTAATATGCAAGCTTAAAATTCCAATTTTAAGTTTAAATAAAGGCAACATATCTTGTGCACACAGGCTTCTCGTGTACACACCGTGCACACCAACTAACAAAAGTCACAAAAAATTCTGAAAAAAATTGTAGATGTACTTCATAGATTGCTCTACCTATGTATGAAGTTTCAAGATCAAATTCATTATATATCAAGAGTTACAAAAAAGAGAAAATTCTGACAAGTTTAAACTCTATAAACTTGTCAGAATTCTCTCTTTTTTATAACTCTTGATATACAATGAATTTGAACGTACAATTTTATACATAGGTAGAGTAATCTATGAAGTACATCTACAATTTTTTTCAGAATTTTTTGTGATTTTTGTTAGTTAGTGTGCACGGTGTGTACACGGGAAGGCCTGTGTGCGTAGGATATGTTGCCAAACATTCAACAAGTAAATGTTCTAGAACAGTAATTTCACAGCTTGGACTTAATATAAACACCCATTAGAACTTTAGAATGAAATGTGTGCATGAGTTTAGTTTTAGGCTGTATTATCTGTGTTTGACTTGCATTTTAGTCTGTATGACAACTAAAAATACCATCGCTCTGTTTACAGGAACAAATGTGTTGTGTAGGATTTGACTAGTTTTAAGTAAAAATTGAGGAGAGAATCAAAAGCAAAGAAATCGGACTTATTCTGCTACTTCAATTTTGTCATCTTTCCCTTCATGCGCCCTTGTCCAGCTTGATGTTTTATTGAACTTCCTTTATCTTGCAATGCAAAACTACTGTTCTATTTAACAAACTGCTCGTACAACATTACAACAATCCAGTAGGTAACTGAAGCATTGGATAATGCAAATGTGTGCAGAACGAATATGACAAATTAGTCCTCATGTTTTTTTTTTCTAAGGCCACGTTGATTCATCTGTCTTTGGCCTTGGTATGTGTAAGTCTTACTCATTCAATGAGTTTAACACCTAAAATATTTCCAGAGAAAAAGCTTGCACAAAAAACCTCCAAAGTCACAGGAGAATGACAATTCGGACAAGAATGCAGAGGCTCACATAGAGGGTGATTACCCAGAGTGTGGTCCTGCAGAAGATGGAGAACATATTGATGCCCCAAGGCCTAAAAGGTCAAACAGACTGATGAAGAGTACGGGTGAGGATAAGGAACCTGTGGCTGCCTCTAATCGTGAGAAACTGGCCGAGGCAGCTGAGAATTTCGTATCTCATGATTTGGATCATACGGATGAGGCACAAAACCAGACTCCTCCAGCCTAAATGACCGACCAGATGAGAACAGAGGATGCTAAGTGGAAAGACTAGTGTATTTTATCAGGTATGGGCGTCAGCGACAACATAGTTTAATGCCCAGAGGAGTCGCCTGTGGATCTGCCTGAATGTGTCAGGCAGTTCAGTAAGTATTTAACCGCAGAGCTTCTCTTCTGTAGCCTGGGAAATGCGTGATTGCAACGTGTATATACTCGATTATGTCGGAAGACGTCAGTGCAGTGGCAAATAAGCTTATAATGGTTGCAGTCCTAAACGTGACAAGGCCGCATCCTTTCGCGTTTACTGTTGCCTCGGATGCTAGCGTTGCAGAGTCCTTTTAGCTGATATTCGTGATGCAGGCTGTGGCCATTGTGTAAATATGCGTCAACAATGCCCCATCAGTCGCATATAGAAATAATTTTGCTGTGTAAAGAGGGTTAGGCTGCTGTATTAATCATAAGTTTTGTGTTGATAGCTGAAAAAGAACATGGCAGGGATCAGCTGCTGTGCCTTCCGAGTTGGAAGCATGTTAGATCGTCTATCACCATGCATGCTAACTGGAACATTCTGTAACTCGCAGAAAATCTGTACGTACCAAAACGTTAGTTCGACATCACGTGATTGCGTAATATATGGTATTCTCGTTTTAACTAGTCTTGGTCTACTTTTTCGTTTCCAAGGTCCAACAGTAAGAATTTTATAAAGTTGATGTCTTTGGTCACCACTAGAAACTGTCTGAACTCGATCTGTAGCTCAAATGCTCAATGCCATCAATTCTATACTCTCTGTAGAGACGAGTCAGATCTGAAGTCGAGGACAAGGAGGGGTATTCTTGGATTCTTCTTCCCAAAGTTTAGTTCAAATCTATTTTTGTTTACTGTTAGCATTAGAGCCCAACAATATCAGTATAAAATAGTACCCCGCTTTTTCTGTAAAAATGGAGGAAGAATAGTACAATTTTCTTTTCTAAGAATCAACACAACAAAATAAACGCATGCCCTGTTTCTCTAAATATTAATTATATCGTATGTTAATAAACGGAACACGTGAGAGAGGACAAATACTGGCTATTTCACGAGCTGTCATCTAGAGAGAATGTAGTAGACACGAGAATTTACATAGGTTTGGGCGCTAAGGTGAATACCCTATTCCTATCGATGTGCACCTAGGTGGAGAGTAGATGGGGTACCTCTTTGTCCAGATTCTTCAAGGGCACATCAGTTATGGTGTATTTTATATTCAATAAAAGTTTAATTTACAAGTAAGGACTACAATAAGTTTTTATAAGCTTAGCCTGGTCTATAAAGATTATCCCACTCTTAGTGGGGTAGCTTAAGCGTGAGCATCTTTATCATTCTTAGGAAGGTATAGTAATGGATCTCATATCATCGCTTCGTACGAGTTGAGTCTATGGCTTTGGGGTCCCACAGCCCACAGGGGCCTCGAGGCTTGGGCCTGCCTTCGAGGGGCCAATCTTGCTAGGGTCATGTGACTTGGCAACCCTACTTTGTTGGAGAGTATATAACTGGTGACTGACTATACTATATACATATAAAAAATTGTAGCTATGTCTAAAAAAGACAATATTACCTATCGTTTGTACTTCTAGCTATCTCCATAAGAAGCATTTCAATCATTTGTACATATCTAAGAGCCTATAAATACCCTATGTATTTCTCATTTAAAACTTGAGCTATATAAAAGCACATTCAAACTGACAAGCCCTTGGAGACCTACTCTATAAAGACAACCTCCGTAGACTTGCCGACAGGAATAAGGTGGTTCTCCTGAACTCCGAAACTATATAAACTTTCGTGTCATTTCTACTCTCGTGGACGAGGATCCGTCAAACAGTTATTATCCACCCCTCACTCTTATTTAGTTTTCACACCATCAACACGCTCATCAGCGAGATAAGTGTGCCCCTCTATGTGCCTGCGAAACGCCTTCACGGATCGGAAGTCGAGCCATACGACCTGTCTCCGAGCACCGATATAGGATAGGCGGCGCATAGGGCCTCCGTTCGTAGAGGTAACGGGATCTCATTCAACAAATTCTGCGTTTAAAACATATATAGCATAAAATGACTAAAAAAATACAACATTTAACCGCAAATTTCTCACTATCCATTGCTCAATTTCCTTTAGAACAGAAAGAAAATAACTATGTTCACAGCAAGCCACACCAATCACGTTGATTTTTTGTTCTCGATACACTAATGCTTTTCCGGGTTTTCTCGGTTTGCTTAGGAGAGCGGAAAAAAAATCCAAATAAGAACATCCACGTATTGAATTCTAAATATAGCCACTTTCGCGATATCTCCCCATATAATCCATGTTTCTTTTAGACAACATATAAAACACATTGTAATTGCCAAAATCGCAGAAAAAAAGCTTCAAGGAAATTAAGCAAAACCCTAAAAAGAGAAAAGGCGCCAAAAACTTATGTCCATTTTTTTAAAAAGAAAAGCCTCACCCTCACCTCTATAAAAACCTGATTTGATCTCTCCATTTCCACACCTCAAATCCTCTCTTCCTCACCTCTACGTGTTTACAAGCAGCAAGACGCACCAGCTTGATCTAGCATTCTAGCACTCGACATCGATCGGTCGATCATCTCGCTTAACTAACTAGCTAGCAATGGCCGACTACCACTGCACGTACATGCAGGAGCTGGACGACGTCCACCGGCTGTTGCCGCCGGAGATCCTCAAGGACATAGGCATCATTGACCCCGCCGAGCGGCGCCACCTCATCGTCGTCGAGGACATCGCTCTGCGCCTCGCCGGTGTCCTCGGCGGAGCCACAAAGGGAACACAGCATAATCCGCCCTCCTGCCACTACCCACAGGTGCATATATAGCATAGCGCACGCTTGCTACCAAGCTATCGCACCAGCATTGTGTTGCTTGGTGTTCACTGTTCTTGATTTCATCGTGTGGCATTTGCTTCGTATACTTGTGCAGGCACGTGAGTTGGGTGCCAGGGACGCCCTCGCCGGCGGCGGCAATGCTCGGAGGCAGGTCGCGCCGCCGTTGTTGCCAGCGCCGGCCGTGCCGTGGCAGGTCATGGAGGGTTTAAGGAACAACAGGGTTTTGCACCCGGCGGCAGCCCTGCCGAGGTTCGCACCATCGAGCCCCCTCCGCGGCGGAGCCCAGCCGATGACAACACTGCGCAGCGGCGGCACCGGCGTTTTCTTGCCGCGCACCGACGCCGTCCGCCGCACGACCAAGGCGGCGAGGTCTCCCAGCAACGGTAAGCTAGCGCGCGCGCGCGTCCGGCCAGCACTTCGATCCATTTCTCGAATCCGACGTGACGATCATTGACATGTAACCGCATGCGACGATGCAGACGCGAAGCCAACGAGGCAGTGCCGAGAACAGAAGCACCGCCGTGGAGACGAGGAGGCCGTGTTGAGGAGGCAGCAAGAGCTGCAAGCAATGGCCGCGAAAATGGAGCTGAGGCAGCAGTACGCCGTTGATGTTCATGCCTCCTGCCCGGAGCTCGCCCTGCCACAGGAGTGGACTTACTAAGACACACACACACAATGCATCAGTCAGTTTTCGCGGCAAATACACAAACATTACAATATTTATTAATTACTTGGACCATCATTCACAGCAAGTAACTGTAGTACTAAAATAATTACCGCGTTGTTTGATGTTGTAACAAGGGATCGAGGAAGAGAGCCAGTAGCCCAGAACTGAATAAACTGGATCTGGTTGTAAATTGTTGTTCTTGTTATGCTAATTAAGCTATTCTTCAGTTGTGAAGAGGAATAAGATATCTGTGATAAGTTGTGCTATATGTTGAAATCAACTAATTCTTCGGTCTTCTGTGGAGAAGACCGCAACATTGTCCAGACTTAATCGCATAGCTCTTCAGCCCAGCAAATGCTGCTATAGTTGTACACATAGTTGTCACAGCGTGTAACATCCCAAATTTTTCCTTAAAATATTGTTTTATTGTTACTTGTGCATTTTTTGGATTTTTCTGAATTTATTAGATTTTTCTGGATTTTATTTGAATTTATTTTAAATTAATTAAGTATGTTGGTCTTTTGGGAAAACTAATTATTTATAGATAACATTTATATAAAGTTTTATTAAAAATATTTTATTTAGGTTCAAAATGTTTCAAAGTATTTTCGAGAGTTTTCTGAAATTTTTCTGATATTTTTATTGCCTTAACCAATTAAATTATTTTTGGGAATTAAGTTAAATAAAAAACCCTGGAAATTTTGAAACCATAATGGCCTGAGCCCGTTACTGTGTCAACTTGGCCCATCCCTACACAGCCCATGTTCTAGAAGGCTAGGCATTGTCGTCGCCGGATTGAGATCAAACGGTGGATAGAGGCAGTGTAACCCTAATGCATAGTAGCAGTAGGATGAGATCGTAGGGTTGAGGGTTGTTGGGCTTGTTAGGGTTTTTGTCTTATCTAGGTTGTTAGTTTGTTGCGAACATTTCGGATGGATCCGTGTCGTCTTTCGTCTAGTTCGAGTATCGTGACACGCGTAAGGTTCTCTGTCGTTGTCCAAGCATGAGTGGACAGGACATTGTCCCATGTTCGAGCCGTATCCGCCATAGACTCAAGGTCTTCGGCCAATAAAGGTGCACACTGGGAGTGTCTCGAGGTCATAAAGCAGAACCCTAAGATAGCTAGTCAAGAAGCCCCGCCGTTTCGTCAAAATCTGGGATTTTCGCCCTGAGTTGCCACATCAGGAAATTGTTTGATTCGTCGCCGAGGAAGGGAGTTAGGGGTCATCTTCTGCGCCATTTAGTTCATCGAGATCCACCGCCTCTAGTGCACATGTTTTCATCGTCGAAAGATTGTCAGAGCATTGTTGCCCACGAAGCCCTAGTCGCCGGCTTGTTTAAATCATCGCCGTCGTCATGCCAATGCACGCAGGACCGAACCAATCGCGTCAGGAGGTAGGCAAGGTCGCGATCTTGTCGTGGGTAGCCCCGTTGATCACCGGCGATGACCCTAGGGTCTTGCGCTTCGTCGGCTTACGTGGCCTTACCTTGGTGTCGACACGTGGTGCTGTGTGGACTACAACGCAGGTGCCATGTCAGCATCTTAGATTAGGTGGCTACTCGATCAGCGCTTGCGCGTGAAGTCCAGTCAGCTTCATCGGTCCCACTTGTCAGTGAGCGTTGTGACCGCAGACCAGGTTCACTATAACCCAAGGAGGTTCATGGACCAAGTCCATGGACCGAGGGACACGTGTTGCAGTCTGTTTGGCTCGGGTAACTGTTGACATCATCGTAACATCACGTTGACGCAATAAATTGAGTTTTCAGAATAAAAATAATTTGGTTATTTTTTATTTTCTTAATTTCCTGATTTTTAGATTTTTGAATCTTCCACGAGGTTGTTCTCCTTCATACGAGCTCTGATTGAGATGATTCAAATTTCTAAAAATTTATAAAATTGAGATATATTTAATGGTAAATTTTATTTGAATTTTAGAGTTTATTTGCCTTTTGTTTTGATATTTATTTAGTTTTCTCTTTCGTTTCGCATATACATCAAATTGAGCGAAGCATCCGAGGAAGATCCGCTGACTCAAGACCAAGGTTCAGAGTAAGAATAATAGCTTTTCTAAGGCAAATTATGCTTTGATCACGTTAAACCCATCTTTATAAAATTGCTATTTCGTTTTAATCTTATGCATGATATTTTATATGTATAAATGTTTTTAAATAATTTGGGATTTAGTTAATCTAGCCAATTGCAATATTCCCTACCTTGTCATTTGTATGACATGATATATTTGTCACCCTAAATTGGTCTTTATTAGTTGGTTAATACTACAATCAACATGGGTTAGTTAAACAATGTTTAGTTTGCTTAGCCATACCACGTATATCTCATGTCTTTTGGAAACATCAAACTCAATCATGACTAATGGAATCTAGAACATGTTTATGAAAGGTGTGTCGGGTGCTATCACACAACGATGTTGAATTGCAGTGACGTATGTCATAAAACGATGTTGACTTATTAATGGCACGTGGTGCATGGTAATTAAGTGGGGTGGTAAATAATTTAGATTGGGGCAAGTGATAAGGGGCAGTGTGCCAAGGCGACTCAGGAATGGCAGAGGATTTGTGGAAATCGCCTCGATCATTTTAAGGACATAACCTTACTAGCTTTTAAACTGAGTCAATCATGCAACCGCATGTCTGGAATGGGACTGTTTGCACCAATTTTTAGTAGATACGACAAGAGACGGCAGGGAAACATGAGTTTGGATATGGTACGAAGCGCTCCAGAGGAATTTTGGATAATGCGGATGGTGTTTGGAAAACAGAGTCCAAATAGGAAACTACGGAGCCGATTCGGATTACATCGTCGTGTTGGATCAGGACTCGGATCGGCTAGCGGGTATATAAGGCGCGCCAGGGCTGCTTGAAGGATCATCCACAATCAATCAACACATTTACCAGTTTTTTACTTTCTGTAGTCTTTAGTCTTTTTAGCATTGTAATCTTTCCTCTGTAAGTCGACATCGATCAAATAAAGTTGCGCATCGCCGATTGTTTGATCGTCATTGGCTTTTTTCAGGTTTGATTTGTTCTGTCTTGTTGCGCATCGCCTTTTCAGAATCAATCTACCTTTTACCCCCGGATTGGTCCTAATCGGCTAATCTAGTTACCCCTTTTTACCCTTGGATTAGTTTTAATCAACTAGTCTAGTTATCCTTCTAATCGGCTTCTTGGCTGATTCCCGATTTTTAGCCGATTCATCTTGAGGATCGGCTTGATTGAATTTTACAACTATTCTCCTTATCGATTGCAGGGTCAAATCGATTGGCACGCTCGCGCACACTTGAACCCGGTGTTCGTCCGGTGTGTTGCAACCAGAAACCCTCTTCACGTTTTTGGCGTCAACACATTTTTGGCACGCCCGGTGGGACCGATCAACAAGATGACTGCAGGCAAGTCCACCGCACCAACCGATGTGAACGCTGATGCCATAATCGTCCCTACCTTGGACGATTTAACCCCAGAGCAGCGCAAGGAGATCGAAGATCAGAAGGCCACCTTGGAGGAGTTGATGCTGGGTTGCTATCAGAAAACCCGACGTGGGGTTACGCAGAAGACGGCGCTGCCCACGCTAAACTTCTTCGGCGACATTGGCGGCTGCGTCAAATCGATGGCCGACACGTTCGCTCAAGCGAATTATCCGCTATGATCGATCAATCGTGCATCATGCTTTAATCAATCGGTCATCGGCTTTAGTTACAACCTTGAAGCCGATAATAGAAAATAGCGTAAAAGCGATAGCACAAGAATTGGTTACATCCGGGGATTGATGGA